>OZ014479.1:15103871-15703871 GCA_963965965.1 Trididemnum nubilum
AACGCACCTTAACCGGCTCGGTTGTACAACCTATGAGCTGCTATGATCTGTTGACTTAAGACGCTATCGGTTCCAATTATCTTTTGTTTGTGGTTACTTTGTTGCTAGCTTCCACAACGCCACTGGCTGAAGCAGGAACTGCGACACTGTACTGCCATACCTCTTAATTACTCACAGCGTTAACTGACTTTGAAATCACTAGCCTATAAATCAGCGATCTCAATTCACACATTTATTAGCGTCGGCTTCAGCTATCGTTTGCCTCTGCATACAAAAATCCTGTGCAATGTACGAAAAGTCGGGGATTTTTAATTGAAACAGCGTACCAACGTACCGTACCCGTACCATTACAAACAAGGCATACCGTACCAACATATCGTATTCGCACCATTACAAAAAAGGCGTACCGTACTAGCGTACCATACTTCTTAGCAAAAATTGAGGCGTACCGTACCTACATACAGTACCAAACTGCCATCCTTGCTTGCAACCAACAAACCATTAAGCTTCCGCCCTGGCATAGGCGTAGCCAAGGGACCGAGAGCCCGAACTCTCTTCAATCGAAATGCCACTAATGATCAAAATGTGACAACAAAGCCTTTTGTTTTTCTAGTTTCTTTTAGTATTTCTCCGTACTACAGTACATGCGTTCAACAAAAATTAAAAATAATATTAATACCGGTATTGACTATTAGGGGGCCTGAACCCTCCCCAATTCAAATTTTTTCCAACCAATTTAAGTGTATAACCCGGAAGAAATTGAAGGTTTTTGTCATAAAAGTTGCAACCTCAGGCCCTCATCTAACATTTTTTATGAATGTAATGCAACAAACAGAGCTGAATTTCCCTATGACACAGTACCGGTATCATAGATCCTGCTTAGATGTATGACCAATGACTTTTTTGGCCTTCACCAATAATTGACCGAAAAATGCAACAAAAATCCACAAAGTGCTTGGGGCCCTGCGCAATGTAAACCCAGCCAGGGCAATAACATGATTAGTAGGCCTAACCAATAACCATCCATTGTACCAATTGACTTTCCATAACCATTCATCTCCATTCTCCACCTCGCCAGTTTTTACGCGACGAAATACTTTTGGAAAAAAAATCAGGTAGATAAAATTTTCATTTAACAAATTATTGAATGTAGATTGAGGGGATCTGGACCCTCTGGTCGTACATGTGTAGCGTCATCCGCTACATTCAAATCAGTCAACTAACCACAAGTGATAAATATCTGGAATCGATGGCTTTATAAGTCAACCAATCAAGTATCTCATAGGCTGCGAAGTTAAACTAATCAACCGCAATCGGGACAACGCCTTTTTGACACCGGATGACGCTGCACATGTACCATCGGCGCAGCCAGGCCTCCCTCCCTCCCGATCAAAATGCCACCAATGATATAAATGTGACAAAAAACCTGTGTTGTTTCTTCTGTTTCAGTTTCTGTTAGCAGAGGTGGAGTCGAGGACTCAAGGCTCGAGGCCAGGACACAAAAAAATTCGGCCAAAAATAGCCCTTCCGAGGACAGACCTTCTCTAGGCCAAGGACAGGAATGCTCAAAGCCAAGGACACAGGTGGCAAGTGTTCTCCAAAAAATAGGTCTTCACATTTTTCAGTCGAGCTCCAAAAAAACAGTATTCAAAGAAATTTTCAAGCGGTCTACAAAATTTTAACGTTTCTAAAAATAGGGCTGTCCTCGAGCCGAGGACAGGGCAATTTTCGAGGACTTGAGCCGAGGACAGGGCAATTTTCGAGGACTTGAGGGTTCGAGGCCAAGGACTTGACCTTCGAGGCCAAGGACTTCAAAATGTGTCCTTGAAGACGTCCTCGAGGCCAAGGACGTCCTCGAGGACTTCACTTCTGTCTTTTAGCATCTTCGCGTACAACAGTACACACGCACAACGGTAATTTACAATACTATATTAACTACCAAAAGGCCCCCTCAATTTAATTTTTGCCACCCAATTAAAACCTATAAACCGGGAGAAATTAAGGGTTTTTGTTCTAAAAGTTCATGCCTCAGGCCTTCGTCCTGGGGTGCCGAAACCCGGGGGGGATGGGGCAGTACTTAAATTGTAGGGGGACAGGGGGGACGCCTCCCCCCATCGAGATTGAGCGTACCCTCATCGAGATTTAGGCGTCCCCTCATCGAGAATTGAGTGCTGGTTTATGGTAGGAAAAAGTTACTGTTTTTGGCCGGAAAAAACCGTTTAAATTTCTGATTTGGGCCAGAAAAAGCCTTCATATTTCGGCGAAGACCTTTTTTTTTTTTTTTGGAGATTACCTGGTTTTGGCCGGAAAAACCGTTTAAATTTCTGATGTCGGCCAGAAAAAGCCTTCTGATTTCGGCGAAGACCTTTTTTTTTTTGGAGATCACCTGATTTTCACTAAAAATTCGCCTAAATCCAATTCAGAAATAATGAAAATTTGGGTCAAGTTCGTGTATGGAACGCACTCCCAAAAAATCCTGGCTACGTGCTTGTTCTTCACTAAGGTTCAGTCAACGCTGAAAAAGCGTCCCCCCAGCGAAATTTTACAATTTAAGTATACTGGATAGAGGATATTTGACGGTATCCCCCCCTAATAGTTTGAGTGTGGTCTTTATCTGCATCTCCCCAATAATTTGACTCTGGTGTGCATTTGAGCGTAGGTGTCTTCTTGAATTGGGGGAAAAGTGTTCCATTTTAGGTGACGACGTTTTTTTTTTTTTGGTCTTCACCTGAATTTGGGGAAAAAGTGTTCCCTTTTTGGTGAAGATCTTTTTTTTTGGTCTTCACTTAATTTGCTCACCTGAACAAAATTGTGGTCGAGGTTCACACCCCCCATTTTTGAAAATAGGGAAAAATTGGGGTAAAATTGCAAATTATCCCCCCAATGCTCAACAAAGATCGGCACCCTTGCCCTCATCTAACCTTTTTATGAACACAAAATAATAACCACGGACGGATTTGCAATATTGCACAGAGCAAGGGGCCCACGCTCAAATGGAGACTATTTGGGTCTGCACCTACATTCGTCAGAAAGATATTGCAAAATTCCCCAAATGCCAGGGACCCTGCGCAATAACATGGTTAGTGCGCGTAACCATCTATTGTAACATTTTTTTATGACAAATCACCTCCACCTCGCCAGCTTTTACGCGGAAATATGCTTTAAAAAAATTACCTAGGTAAATGCTAAGTGGACAAATTATTAAATTTGAATTGAGGGGCCCTGGGCCCCTTGATTGTACATGTTCTTCTAAACTAGTTATTTTTATAACAAAACCAGAAACCCTCAAGAAAGATCTTCGAGTGGATTTTTATTTACTGCTAAAATATTGCAGGAGGCAATGTATCTTACTTCACTTTACCTGGGCCAAATCGCTTACAATGTTTAACGCCAAAATGCAAGATTTTAAACGTGTTTTGGGTTTAAATTGTAAGTAAAAGAAGGATTGAACAATTCAGTTTTTTTAGTTGGCTTTCAAACGTTAAAAATGTAGTTCTTTCAAATGGCTCTGAGCACGTGCGAAATGTGATCCAATAGCATTTAAATTTTTTTTTCCAAAAAACTACAAAAATCGCCGAGCGGGCTCCGCCCCAGACCCCCGTCGATGATGTGTTTCAATAACACTAGTTTATTCAACACGTCTTTCGATTTCGCCATTTTCACTTATTAACTCTTGTTTGAAGCCCTCTACCTTAAGCGAAATCCTGGATCAAGTGCTAAACACAGGCCACGGCTTCTAATCTTCCATTCTACGATATCTAAGTTCCACAAAAAGTTCCTCTTTCGAAAATATTTGATGACGTCATTGCATGTGATTTGTGGTTTGCCCCCCGCCCCCCAACCAAAAATCCTGGCTACGCTTATGAGTTGTAGCCCTACTCCTACTACTGGTCATTTTCATGACAAAACAAAAATCTCTAAAGCAAATCTTCCAGTGGATTATTGCAGGAGGCAATTTACCTTACTTCCCCCTACCTGGGCCAAATCACATTCAAATTTTAACCCCAAAATGCAAGATTTTGAACGTGTTTTGGACTCAAATTGTAATTAAAGGAGAATTGAAGAATTTAATTTTTTCAATTGGCTTTTAAATCTATAAAATCCATTTCTTTCAAATGCTCTAAGAACGTGCGAAATGTGATCCAATGGCATTAAAATAGCTATTTTTTCCAAAAAATAGAAAAATCGCCCAACGAATGGAGGCTTCGCCTCAGACCCCCGGCTGTGACCAAAAATGTGGAAGCGGAAGCTGGAAGCGGTGGAAGCGGTTAATTTTTTGTGGAAGCGGAAGCGGAAGCACTTCGATGAAAGAGGTTGAAAGCGGAAGCGAACTCATAAGCGAAAGTGTTCAAAAGGAGCTGGAAGCAGAAGCAATTTTTTAAAATCAGGCGCTTCCGGATTTTCATTCTGGCTACAACCGTTGGGGTAAAATGTAAAATAATAATAATAATATAGAATTGACAACCAGGGCGTGGTATGGAATGGAATGGAAAATGGAATTAATGGAACGGAAATTTCGGTATGGAAGATGCGAGAATGGAATGGAAGATTTCAAGAATGTAATGGAAGACAATCTTCCATACTTCCATACCAATTCCATTCTAGATTTTGTGCATTGTATTTACAGAAAAATACATACCGATGTCGGGTGGTGATAAATATATTGTCACAAAAGTATTAAACTTTATTATCTACGCATGTTATATGTCGACAAATCGCGGTACTTTGGTTGTTTATAATGCGTAAACAGTGTACGTATTGCATCATTGTAAGTACATTGCACTTTGCAGCATTGATGCTATAATTGACAACTTTGACAGGTTTGACTTGCTTTTTTCTGTTTTTTTTGTTTGAGATTGACAATTTACCAAGTCCTAAATTTTGTTTTCTTACATCGTCATGAAAACTCGTATTTGCTGTTTCATTCCCGTTTCAGCTTATTTTTATTTGTATTTTTAGTTTTTCAGCGTACAATATTTCTTTTTGAAGTTAAAGCTTGGTATTTCTGTTGCAGTAAATGTTTTTGAGCAGTTTGGTTATGACAAATATTATAGTTGATACGAGATCAAACTTGTGCGGTAATCATTAACCATATGCGTAACCAGGGGGCCCAGGCCCTCTGCTTCCTCTCCAATTGAAATGCTATCAATGATAAAAATGATGACACAAGGCCTATTTATTCAGTTTTTGGGCATTTTTTGGGCGCAACAGTACATGCGTACAACAGCAGTTAGCAATAACTTAATATTGACGACCAGGAGCCAGGGGCCTCTCAATTTAAATTTTTGCCAACCAATTTAAATGTCTAAGCCTGGAGACATTCAGTGTTTTTGTTATAAAGGTGCAATCTCAGGCCCTTATTTAACTTTTTTATGAAATAATATGTCATAAGCCCCCAGCTAACTTTTATACTGCTATAAAATGATTAGTAACCATTTATTGCATCTAATGTACCAACTTGAAATAACTTTAAATTCCACCTTCACCACCTATCAACTTTAAATAACAATCCACCTCCATCTCGTCAGTTTTCACGCAAAATGCTTTTGAAAAAAATTAGCTTGGGAAATGCTTATTGAACAAATTATTGAAGTTGATCGAGGGTGCATGATCTCCTGGTCGTACATATTCCTAAAACTGGTTATTTTCATGACAAAACAAAAATCTTCTAAGGCAAATCTTTGAGTGAATGATTTAATGCTAAAAATGTTGCAGAAAGAAATATACTTTGATTCCCTTAACCAGGCCAAGTCACAAAATTTAACCCCAAAATGAAAGATTTTAAACGTGTTTTGGACTTGACCTGAAGTAAAAGGAGGGTTTTCTTCAATTGGCTTTCAAATCTCAAAAATTTTGTTGTTCCAAATGGCATTAAAATAGCCATTTTTTCCCAAAAACTTACAAAAAATCGCCCAGCGGCTGGGTGCTTCGCCCCCAGACTCCCATAACCTCCGGCGGCTGGTGGTTCCGCCCCCAGGCCCCGTCTGTGACACGTTTGAGGGGCACTAATTTGCTCACCATGTCTCCCCATTTTGATATGTTAGTAAAACTTTTTAACTTGCGGTTTTAGTCTTTTCCTTTTAGAAAATCCTGGTTACGTGCTAAAGCAAACCCGAGCTTTTGATATTTCATTCTTTGTCCCATGAAAACTCTCTTTTCGAAAATTTTTGATGACTTCATTGCATGTGATTTACGGTTTAGCCCTCCCCCCAATCCAAACTCCTGGCTACGCCTATGCATTAAACCATGTGCAATACGCATACCAGATACCCAGTACTTCAATTGTAAAATTTTGCATCGGGGGACGCTTTTGCAGCCTTGACCAACTTTACAAAAAGTTAAAGGGAAATGATGCATTTCCGTCGCCGAAATTGAATGAAGACCAGAAACAAGAAAAAGGTCTTCGCCGGAAATTGAAGTCCTTTTACCCCGAAATCAGGTGAAGACCAAAAAAAACGTCTTTGCCGCAATTTGCGACCAGTTTAGGCAGGATATTTGTAGGATCTTTTAGTCCTGGCTAGTTATTTTTTTTTCATCCAGCATATTATTTCATCCAGCGCTCAACTCTCGATGGGGGGACGCTAAATCTCCATGGGAGGACCCGTCCCCCTGCGCCCCCCTACAATTGAAGTACTGCAGATACCGGTTGTGGCATCTTAGTATTGTTGACGCACCTTCACGAGCGGTTGCTTACAACGTTGCAAAGATGCAAAGCAGCAAAACTTACGTTGCATTGCTTCCAGTCTAAACTTTCTTTGGTATGGAAGTATGGAATTAGGGCCTAGGAGAATGACCCCGGGGCCCATGGAGTTTAGGGGGCCCATCCAAATGACATTGAGAAGTGAAAGGCCAATCAAAGTCGCATGTGAAGAGGTTTATTTGTTTTGGAGATCACTTGATTTCGGCCGGAAAATCCGTTAAAATATTGGAGAAGACCTTTTTTTTTTTTTTTTTTTTTTTGAGATCACTTGATTTTTCGGACCAAACAGTAGCATTTTCTCCGTCTGTTTTCAACTTTACAAAACCACAGTTCTGTCACATTGAGCTGGCCCGGGCCCTTTTCTGTATGGAATGGAAGAAAATTGCCGGTACGGAATATGGAAAAATTGTTTTCCATTCCACTCTGTATCATGCCCTGTCGACAACACAAGTCAAATAAAATAGCTTACAAAGTAAATTTGCCAGTTTTTTTTTTTTAACTAAATGCAATTGGCTGTTTCATACTGAACAGAGATGTGGAGGCGGAAGCGGTGGAAGCGGTTAAATTTTTGTAGAAGCGGAAGCACTTTGATGAAAGAGACTGGAAGCGGAAGCGAACTCGGAAGCGATTAATTCTATCCGGAGCCAGAAGTAGAAGCGAAAAATTCCAAAGGTGAGGAAGCGGAAGCGAACTCAGAAGCATAAAACTTCAAGAGGAGCTGGAAGCGGAAGCATTAAAAATTTGACTGCTTCCACATCCCTGTCTGTGACACGTTTGTGTTGCACTAGTTTGTTCATCACATCTCCCAATTTCGATATTTTCATTTTTGACATTTGCTTCAAGTCCTCTCACTTCAGTAAAAGCCTGGTTACGTGCCAAACCAGGCTACGGCTTCTGATCTTCCGCTCTACGATATCTCTGTCCCAAAAAAGTTTGTCTTTTCAAAAATTTCTGATGATGTCATTGCATGTGATTTGTGGTTTGAACCCCCAAATCAAAAATCCTGGCTAATGTGGCCTGTGGCCCCTGGACCCCCAAAACAGCCCCCATTGCAGATTTCTGGCTACGCGTCTGCTCCGTAGAGCCTACCATTGGCAACCCTGCATTTCCAAATTTGGTGACATCAGAAAAGGATGTACAAAAACCACCAAGAGAACCACAAAGGTACCAGAGATATCGCACCTCCGGGCGGGGAACCATAGCAAATCAATGGAAAAGGAAAAAACAACGTCGATCAACAGGCATGTCCATGATCACAACATCACAGGAATTGCACTGGTGAGCATCCGCGACCGGTTTCGTCCTTGCTCAAGGGACTCATCAGGCGGAAGAACAACGAGAAAACCAAATAAGCAATGCAGCGACGGAGAACAGAGCTTGCAAACCGACATCATGCATAGGCATCACGCCAAGCGAGTGTTCCTTTTCCATTGATTTGCTATGGTTCCCCGCCCGGAGGTGCGATATCTCTGGTACCCTTGTGGTTCCCTTGGTGGTTTTTGTAGTTCTTGATAGTCTACTTGGGGTCCCTATAGCTTTGTTCTTTTGACAAGGAACACTCGCTTGGCGTGATGCCTATGCATGATGTCGGTTTGCAAGCTCTGTTCTCCGTCGCTGCATTGCTTATTTGGTTTTCTCGTTGTTCTTCCGCCTGATGAGTCCCTTGAGCAAGGACGAAACCGGTCGCGGATGCTCACCAGTGCAATTCCTGTGATGTTGTGATCATGGACATGCCTGTTGATCGACGTTGTTTTTTCCTTTTCCAGAAAAGGATGTGCAACATTTCTTGCAGAATAATTGTAATTTTGTCTGCATTCACCAAGCTTCCTTGGCCAAGAGACAGCGAATGGACTTTTCCGGTCTTCGAGTCAAGCTGCCACCTGCCCACTTGCCTACCACACATGGTGGAGTCCTCGCACTGTCCTTTTTAATTGGTGAACGTCAAGCAACGAAGCTATGAATCCCAATTTTTGTTGTTTTTGATTTGGCCCAACCGGGAATCGAGTCTGAGTCTACCATTTCAGTTGCAGACGCTTATCCACTCTACAACTGGCTGGTTATGCAACACGATGTTTGATCAACAAACATTTATTGCAGAATTAGCAACGCGATGTTCGATTTTTGATTATTTCTTGTGGAATATGCAACCCTACAGCATGTTCGATCATTGGACAGCGCGTAGCTTGTTCTGCTAGAAATTTCGGGAAGTCATCCTTTTCTGATGTCACGAAAGTTCGAACCAAACAGTTGGTCGAGGTCGAGCGGTAACGAATTCGTCTCTGGAGCGGGAGGTCTAAGGTTCAAATCTCGAGCTGGTCAAATCGAATACAGTGTTGCCATTGGCTTGCCACCGCTGCAACATTTTTTCGAAATCAGCAGCGTAGCCTGGGCGCAATGACGCGGAGATGGGCCCCCGCCAACTCGTTACAGGCTTCGGCGTAATACAGCGAGTACTATATCATAAAAGATATGATTTGATTTGAAGCTAGTTCGAAAAGCAGGGTTGCCAATTGATCGGAGTCAAAAGGTCGCACAGATTAAATTTATGTTCGCGGATAAGGGAAATAGTGGAACAATAAGGTTTAGGGCATCTCTTTGTTACCTCAAGTAATTCTCATTTCTTCAAAAAAGAAAAAACGATTTTGGCGTAAACTCTAAAATTTCTGAAGAGCAGGAAACACAACAAAGAGATCACCGCGGTCATCATAGTAGCAACGTCAGTGGTGTCAATTTTTGTGCAAATTTTGTCAAGCTTGCAAATTACCATGGTTGGATACGGGCGAAATACTTTACGTAGGTTCTAATGTTTCGCAGTAACTTGAAACAGAGCCGAATTTATGTGGTGGATTATCCTAGGGCCCAAGTTTGGTGGGGGCCCCACTTTTTGATCGTAAAAAAATTAAATCAAGTTTATTTCGACAAAGTGCTTTGAAAGGTTAATAGTTATGTATGTGGTATTTCGGGTGAATTGTAGGGTGGCACGGTGGACCCCGAAACCGGAAAACGGAAATCGGAAACACGGAAGCCGAAAAAAAATCAACAACTTTGAATTGTCTTAGATTCGAACCCGCGTCTTTCTTTTGTCTTAGAATCGAACTCGGGTCTTCATTTTGTCTTTAAGTCAAACCCAGGTCTATGCCTTGCCTGAGGTTTGAACTCAAATGTGAATTATCAGAGATATTTAGTATATGACTCACTTGTGAATCGAACCCGGATCTTGTTTTTAAGTCGAACCCAGGTATGTGCCTTGTCTAATGTTCAAACTCAGATGTGAATTATCAAGAGTTAGTGTATGACTCACTTGAGAATCGAACCCTGGTCTTCTTGTCTTGAAGTCAAACCCATGTGTCTGCCTCGTCTTTGAATCGAACCAACTATGTTGGTTAGTTAAAGTTTAAAGTTTGCCTGAGTTTAGAACCTGGATGTTATCAAAAAAGATTTAGTGTATGACTCACTTGAAAATCGAACTGGTAGCCTTTTGGTGTCAGGTCTTAATTTAAAAGGTAGTTATTTAATATATGATTTGTTTGAGTGCCGAACTACCGTAGATGGTTTTACAAATGTAAATTTAGTGTATGACTCTCCTGAAAATCGAACCGGCGGTCCCTTGACTTCAAGCCTAAAGTTCAAATGAAAAAGTTATTATTTAGTTTATTGTTTGAGTGTCGAATGCAGGCAGATTAAAAAACTTTCAAGTTGGTTTTATCAGGTTGGTTTGTCTTAGAGTCAAACTTAGGCAGTTGAAACGTTTCAACTTTACTTTGTCAACACTTTGAATTGTTAAGTTCGATTCTCAAGTGAGTCATACATTAAAAGCAGCTCTTTGATAATTCACATCTGAGTTAGAACCTTAGACAAGTCAAAAAAAGACACCTGGGTTCGACTTAAAAACAAAATGAAGTCCCGGGTTCGATTCACAAATTAGTGAGTTATATGTCAACACTTGATAATTCACACCTTAGTTCAAACCTCAGGCAAGGCAGATACCTGGGTTTGACTTAACGACAAAATGAAGACCCGAGTTCGATTCTAGGACAAAAAACGCGGGTTGGAATTTAAGACAATTCAAAGTTGTTTTTCGGTTTCCGGTTCCGTGTTTCCGATTTCCGTGCTCCGGTTTCTGGGGCCACCTTGACACCCCACAATTCCCCCGAAATACCATCTAAATAACTACTAAGGTTAGGCGTCGCAGGCGCAAAACCAAGAGCTTGAACCTTAAGCCTGAAGGTCGAATAGTTTTGCTTGAAAAATGTCTCAATTGAGCTGCGTGCTGAGGAAAGTGGTGCAACTCACGCGTATCACAGAAAGGGGTCTGGGGGTGGAGCCCCCAGCCGTCGGAGGCCTATAGGGGTCTGGGGGCGAAGCCCCCAGCTGCAGGGCAATTTTCTGTAATTTTTTTACAAATTTAGCTATTTTAATGCCATGGGATTACATCACGCACGTGTTTAGAGCCATTTAAAACAGCTCGATTTTTAAAACTTGAAAGCTAATTGAAAAAATGAAATTGCTTAATCCTGACTTTTACTTACAATTTAAGTCCAAAACACGTTTAAAATCTTGCATTCTGTTTTTAAATTGTACAAGTGCTTTGGCACAGGTAGGGGGAAAAAAGGTATTTTGCCTTCTGCAATGTTTTAGCAGTAAATAATAATCCACTCAAAGATTTTTCCCGGAGATTTTTGTTTTGTCATGAAAATAACCAGTTATAGGAGTACATGTACGGCCAGAGGCCTCTTCAATTCAAATTCAATAATTTGTTCAATAAGCATTTTCTCTTGCTAATTTTTTTTCAAAAGTATTTTGTCGCGTAAAAACTGGCAAGCTGGAGGTGAATTGTTATTGAAAAATGCTACAATAGATGGTTACGCCAACAAACCATCTTATTCCCGTACCGGATTTACATTACGCGCGGCCACTGGTACTTTGCGGATTTTCGCATCATCTTCCTGTGAAATGTAGATGAAGACCAAAAAAAGTGTCACCATCTGAGCGCGGGCCCTTTGCACTCTGCCATATGTTAAATCCGGCCCTGGTTATTGCATTACGTTCATAAAAAGGTTAGATGAGCGCCTGCAAAAGCAACTTTTAGAATAAATACTCGTAATTTTACGCAGATTATACATTTAAATTGGTTGGCAAAAATTGAATTGAGGGGCCAGGGGGACCTGGATTAATATTGCTGTGAATTACTGTTGTACGCGTGTACTGCTGTACGCGAAAATGCTATAAGAAACTGAAACTAAAGAAACGACAGACTTTTTTGTGACATTTTTATCATTGGAGGTATTTCAATTGGGGGGGGCCTGGCTACGCCTATGGCTAGAGTCCCCATTGATTTTGTGTAAACGTTGAATTTTTTATCCCCTATTAATCGTCTCCACGAAATCGGTCAGCTGGTAGCATGTACTTCTTAGGTCTGGATTTTCCGGACGCCTCCAAACAGTAGCGTACGCTGGATTTTGAAAAGGGGGGGGCCAAAAATTTCAGAAAATTTGGGAAGAACAAAGATCTGAATCAGAAGTTGTTCCACTCAAATTTAGTCTCATTTTTCGGCCAAATTTAGGTGAAGAGCAAAAAAAAAAAAAAAAAAGGTCTTTACTCAAGGTCCGTCCCGTTTTTCACCCGAACTCACTCAAATTTCCAGCAAAAGCCTGATGCCCAACTTACAAAGGGGGGAACCATGCCTCAATTTTGCTCACTTTACTATGCAATTTTGCAATCCTAGCGACCCAAAAGGGGGGGGGCCATGGCCCAATGGCCCCCCCCCCCTAAATACGCCCCTGCCTCCAAACAAAATAAAGACAATATATTTATTCACAAATCTATAAAGCTTGTAGAGAAATACTCGTATATCGACTATAGCGTGCTTGCCGTGACAGCTATACTAATACAGTTGAAAATATATTGTTTTTTTATTGTGTGAAACTGAGGAACATTGATATTATAGATCAATACACTTCAAATACAAAAAACATTAATAATTGCATTGAAAATTACGCGAAGAATGTTTTTATGATTTGTTTACAGATGACAGCAGAAACTTGGCAGTCTTCTCTTTATAAGCCTTTGTAAAGGCGGATTTCCTCATGCGGGTACAGTTGGTAAAATACAGGTTTTTCCGGAGGAGGATGCCGATTGATGACGTCACCATTTACGCGATCCGTCTCTGTTTCAATGATGTATCGCGATTGTATGACGTCATCTCTTGTAAAGCGCGCATTGGGGTGGGGATGCTTCTCCAACAGGTTGTTCTAGAATTAAACATAGGTGACGTCACGTTTCAACGATAACTTAGCCTACATTCTATTACGTAGCGCTTATGGACAGGGATGTGGAACGCCTGTAAGCCCGTACTGATCTTTTTCGAAAAAATAATTTTTAAGAACACGAGGTTTGCTTTCACTCAAATTTTAAGATCAAATCAAGAACAATGTCAGTTCGATCGGAAAAAAAAGAGCACAAAGCAAATTAAAAAAATTTATATACGTCATGCAACATTATTTCTGTTATCACAGATTAGGTTTTTGCGCAGAGGCATATCCAGAAAATTTTGGTGGGAGGTGATGATAAAATGTATAAGCACAAAATGTGTATTTACTATAATCTCAAAATTTCACATGTTTATGATTAATGATACTACCATTATTTTCTGCGAAATTTGAAGTGATCTTCAAAAAAAAAAGGTCTTCATTGCCAAATGCCATTATTTTCTCCAGATTTTGAAAAAATCTTCAAAACAAAAAAAAGGTCTTCACAGATCAACGAGTTGAATTTGCCCGCAACTGGCTGATTGCTGTTTTTGGTCTATTTCAAATAAGTTTAATGTTATTCATATGCACGTTAGGTTTAGGCTGGAGGGGGAAGATGCATCCCCCATCCCCCCTCCTAAATCCGCTCTGCGTTTGCGATTACATAACCAGTGGACTGTATTGTTATACTTTAATACCTTGGACAATCGACGAAAACTGCTATTTTTTTCAGTTTTCAGTTTAACGTACTTGCTAAGAACAAATGAAAATCAAAACTTGAGAAAATTTAAAAGCAGCGAAATCCAATTCAAAATTTATTGGTTGCTATTAAAAAAGTGTATGGTAATATGCTTAAAAGTTAGTTTGACACGTTATTTTTTCCTACACTAGAACACTGACGTGGTCTGTCAAGGAAGCTTTTATTACGTCATCCTATGATAAATATATTGGACAAAATAACCAATAATATATCTTCGGTTGTCAATTGTCATCTCAGGGAACTGACATCTAAATAGAACCTAAACGCTTAAAATCGATTTCTTTGCGGTTTTATTGAAGAAAGGAGAACTACCTGAGGTAATGGAGAGATGCCCCAAACCTGGTTCCACTATTCCTCTTATCCGCAAAAATAGATTAAATCCGTTTGACTCCGTACCATTGCCAACCTTGCGTTTCGAAATTTCGTGACATCTGAAAAAGATGGCTTTGCGAAACTTCTAGCAGAATAAGGAAAGCGATGTTCGATAATTGAACATCGCATTGCATATTATTCTGCAAGGAATTGCCAATTTGCAAATCTATTGCAAAATAAGCTACGCGAAATTTGATTATCTACAAGAAATTTTGAAAAATCATCCTTTTCTGATATCCCGTGTTCAAAACGCAGGGTTGCCATTGGTACGAAGTCAAACGAATTAAATCGATCTATTTTCGCGGATAAGGGTTACCAGTGAATTAAGGTTTGGGACACCTCTTTATTATTTCAAGCAGGCCTACATCTCATTTCTTCAACAAAACCGATTTCGAGCAATATCTCTGTAATTGGTGCAATTGGAAGAAAATCAGACTTTTCTGCAGTTCTCAAAATTGGGAAGTTTTGAGTGCTGTATCAAAAAGCGTTAAACGCGTTCTTGGCACTCTCATTATACTTTCTCAAGAATTAATTGTATAATTTAGAATGAAGTTAATGATACCACTTCGTAATTTGAATATTATCAAATCAAATCTTCATTATGTTCAGTGCTGTATTACGCCGAAGCGTGTAATGACTTGGCGGGGCACATTTCCGCGTCAATGCGGCGGGGCAAAACAGCTCCTTTCAAAAAAAAAAGTCGCAGCAGTGGCGAGCCGTTGGTACCACTGTGTCCGATTGACCGGCTTGAGTTTGAAACTCAGGCTTACCGTTCCAAACACAACGTTCGACCAACCTAAATATTCATAACAAAGAAATGTAATCGCCTCCGAGCACGATTGATACGCTACCGCACTGCACTTATTAATTGCAATAGTAGGCCTAATATATCAAAATCAAATTTTTCCTTATATTCGTTGTAATACTCCGAAGCGTGTAACGAGTTGGAGGGGCCCATCTCCGCGTTATTGCGCTTGTGGGCAACACAGCTCCATTCGAAGAAATGTCGCAGGGGTGGCGACCGTTGGCAACACTGTATCAGATTTGACCACCCCGAGACTTGAACCTCAGACCTCCCGCTCCAGAGACGAACGCGTTACCACTCGTCCAACTAGCTCTAATATAGAATGTAAAAATAACATGCAACTTTCCACGAAAAAATTGGAGAGAAGAAACATTGTTATACCGGTAGTCTAGTACTGTATCGGTATAGTAAATTGCTATTTTAACAAATCTCAACTCACAATTTGTTTAGCACAGCTAAGTATGTTGGCTTGCAAATCCGTGTACCAGCAGTTAAACATTTCACGTTTTTCCATTTTATGCACACCCACTAGCGTCCATTCTTCGGGATGTGGTTCGCCAGCCTTTAATAGTCAGTACATACATACATGAATTGATTTGCTCAATGGTAAATAAAATGCCTCAGCTATAGACAAAACAAAGCGCAAACGCACAATATTACCACTCAGCCACGGAACACCAAAAAACCCTAAAATTATCCAGTCAAAGTGCTTCCTGATAACGCTGAATAATTAAAAAAAAAAGATGAAAACAAGTTTTGGTGAAAGAAAAAAAAAAAAAAATACAATAAAAAAAATTTAAAAAGATGAAAAAAGGGAGAAAAAAACTAAAAAAAGAAATGATCAAAAAAAATATGAAGAAGCTAAATGCTTGACTACTGAGAAGCATTATAAGAAAAAAAGTAAAGGGCAAAAAAATGTTCCGAAATCAGAAATAATCAAATGATAAACATAAAGGGTACCCGAGATTTAAATTTCAATTTACCGTTATACAGTTCAAGTTTAGTCAGCTTTTTCAGTATTGGGTTTTAAAGGCAATTTGAAAACATGTACTCAACAAATTAGATTAAATTGTATACGTCACAATTTGGATGTTAACCACAGTAAACTATCTTTTTTGTATTTAGTTGATTGTGAAGTGTGTTCAAAACTAAATTTGTATCAAAGACTTTGTTTTGGTTTACGCTCACAAAGCACATTGTCGTGTAGATACTAGTCCGACCTTTAGCAGCCGACAACATACCGTGCACACAAAAGAAATAAAGCAATAAAAGCTGCAGTAGCGACAGTAAATAGCAAACGAATAATAGCATTAGCTGATTCAATGACAATAATATCATTTGGTAACTGGCTTCTAGGTTTAGAGGTCGTAAAAGAATCTACTGAACTTCTTTAAGAATTTAACATAGGCAATTTATAATGAATTTATTCTAATAAGGAGTGACTATATATATTTAGTGACTATGATGATATCATCGAAAACTTTTAAGTTGAAAAGCATAAAACAAAAATGAAAAATAATTTTTTGAGCATTTTTTTATGTTATTTTTTACGGGAAGATTGGGGTTTGCATGAGAGTTTGAGTTTGGATTAGACTTGAGGTTAGTTTTAAGGTAAGGATGTGAGTTTGGATTAGATTTGGGTCAGAACTAATGAAAAAGTATTGCAGATAAAAATTGCTGGTGAAATAGTCTCTTCCAAATCTAGTACAGATCCAACGGGAAAATCTTTTTGGTCTTTTTTTCGTTTTAGCCAACTTTAAGGGTCCGAGAACTTTTTAGATCTTCACTTGTTTTTTGACCCTAGGTGCAGGAGTAATGTATCTTACCTTCAGATGGAATGGCGTAAGTTTCAACGACGAATTCGAATCCTGGCTCGCGCTTCCGCAGCGTGACATTTTATTAGCTACTTCGTTGACAACTATCTTCGAGTAATGTAGTTATTGCCTTTTTGTTGCTTCTTGTAATAAGACCCACGCGTTTTGGCGTTTTTTGTGATGTCACTACCCGCCCTTTATTGTCAGAGTATCTTTTGTAAAACAAGCAGGAAGATCGCATTGTCTTTTTGAAGGTTGAAAATCATCGCAATTGAAAGGAGCTCCTCTGAAAGTTTTTGACCTGTATTATTCGCCAACAAAAGCAATCGAAGTCAATGTTTTCCTTTTTCTAATAAATTATTTACAAAATTGCTGAAATGACTTTTGCAGCAACACGGGAGAGCACATTTTTGCTCCTATCCACATTGTTCAAAACTGACCTCATCTAGCACTACGCAGTAGAGCTATTTTCTTCGATTGAGAAAGATGATCATAAAGCTGATTGGCTATACGTTCTACGTAAGCGTAGGAAAAAGCTAAGACTGCAGTCTTCAATTTGATTCTCTAGTTATTAATCACTGCCGACATTGGTTATGCATCTTTTACAAAATTGTATGAAAACCAATGAATTTGGAAACGTTCATTGCGAAGATTCTTTTGCAGGTGACAAATGATAGCATAATCATAACTTTGGCCTCTTTACGTAACCATTCAAATTTGGGGTTTAACTAGAAAAAATAACCTAAATAAACAGCAGAGAGAGAGAGCTTAAATTCGTAATACCCCAGTCACACTGAGCCCGAATCAGCCCGAATGTAGTACGAATCGTGATTCGTAGTGCATTCGGGCTGATTCGAAGTGCATTCGTAACGTTCGTACTGCATTCGGGCTGATTCGTAGTGGAAAAAAATTCGTACTGCATTCGAAGTGGATTCGGGCTCATTCGAAGCAAAAATTACATCGCAACCGCTTGATTACGTAATTTTTTTGATTAACATGCTATATATTTTTAGCATTTTAAGCAGCGACTAGCTTCTATTGCACTATTTTATTACAACATTTTATTATAACACAATAATCTCATTTATATGAAGAAATGCCAAATTTTTGTGCGATAGCGCAGAAAATGGATTCTTCCACAATAGCTTCGCAAACTTTCGGTATTAGAAGACAAATGGTATTTCTTGCCACTCGAAAACTGTACATGAGATTAAGATATTTTTCTCCTGAAGCTAGATACCTCACTGTTATAGCAATTTTCAAGCCGGGGAAAGAGCGTTTCTCATATGTGTATCCGTTTTTGTTATTTTAGGACTGACTCTTTGTACTAATTCATCAAACATGGCAGGTTCCATTCTAAAAAAAGTTAGAAAACGCTCGAGGGTCTTCTATCCGAAGTTCATTCATCAAACGTTGAAAATGCCATGTAATTGTCTTCTTTCTGCTAACAGCCAAGGACGAGTTTGATACTTGTTGGGCAGTGGCGTTGCTAGGGATGGTGGCACCCGGGGCGGGATTTCAAGGGTGTCACCCCTTTTCGGTCCAAAAATAGGTGAAGACCAAAAAAAAGGTCATTGCGGTCAAATTAGTGGGTTTTTAGCCCAGAAATATGTGAAGTCCAAAACAAAAAAAGGTCTTCGACGCTGAATTGGTTGGTTTTTGGTCCAAATGAGGACGGAAAAAAGATTTTCACTGCAATTCAGCGGAGATATGGTTTCACTTCATAATGTGGTGTCACCCCAAAATGGTGACACCCGGGGCGGGCCGCCCCCCTCCTAGCGACGCCACTGTTGTTAGGCTTTTTTACTTTCTTATTAGCTTGCCTCGGTTTTACCGCTTTTTCACTTTCTTTTTCGATCAACTCTTCAAAAAATGCAGAAAGCTGCAGAACTATTGCTTTGTCATGCAAATCTATTTCGAATAGAATGAAACCACTACAAACCAGTCCAGCACCTCACAGAGAATATTTATATATATGACGTCATTGTGGCGGGAAGCGTATATTCGCTGTCATTCGAAGTGAATTCGTATTACATTCGAAGTGAATTCGTATTGCATTCGAAATCGCCACCCCGAATGAGCCCGAATCAACCCGAATTTGCATTCCGACCGATTCGGTCTGATTCGTGCTCAGTGTGACTGGGGTATAAAAAAGCCAATTTGTATACGAGCACTTGTGTACTTTGCAAAGGCAGGAATAGAACCTTGCTCTTCGCGAGCTTGAGCCAGATTTTTTGCTGCTACGCCATTCGCAAGCATATGAACCGCACAGCTTGCAGGAGTTAATTTGCAGCACATAACCATAGATTTATGACATAACAATGTATAGTAGTTCTTCTATTTTGACTTTTTATGCTTCAATCATTCTTAAACAATTTCTTAACGCTTGAGTGATTTTTAGCAAGATCAAAAAGACATAGTTTACCATAAAAGGTAATAAGTACCGCTGCTGCAAATGATAGCGTCATTACACGTGATATCCGAATTTTGATTACCTCGTTTATAATGCGCCGCTTGCAGTGCTATTGTACCACAAATCGCTGAATTTCGCACTCATCATATCACATGTTGGATTCGGTATTTTCCCCGTCGACGGAGTTGGCCGGATTTTGTATGGTCATTGTCTTTACTATTCCTCGCCATTTCGTTCGATCACATGCATCCTCTTTCCCCAGTCCATTTTTCTTCATCTCATTCTCTACCTGCTTTTTCCACGTTTGTTTCGGTCTTCCTCTTCCTCTACTACCACTCACTTCAAATTTCAAAGCCTTCACTATCACATTTTCATCTTCTTTCCTCAAAACATGACCGTACCACCGTGTACTGCTTGCTTTAGCCATCCTATCTAAAGACTCCTTTATGCCCAACATGTCCATCAACTCCTCGCTGTTTCTTCGATCTAATAGCTTCACACCACACATCGCTCGAATCATAGCTCTTTCGGTTCTTCTCAAAATTGCCATCTCTTTTTCTCTCAAGCGTCATGCTTCACTTCCATACAACAGAGCTGATCTTACACAACTTTTGTAAATCTTTCCTTTCATCTTTAATGAAAACCTTCTGCCTTTAAGTATTTCGCTGCATTCCCTGAACTTCATCGAACCAATTCATGATCTAGCTGTTACCGCCGTTTCGCACCCACCAGTTGCATTCAATCTGTCACATAGATAAGCGAACTTGCTCACAGTTTCCACACCATTACACAATTTTTCATCTGCTGATCCCTTAAAGTTGTTTACCACGCTTCTACATTTCTTACAAACAAAGTTTTTGTTCACATAAACTGAAACTTTCTTCTTCTCCGTGCATCTTGCGTGGACCCACTTACCACATGCTCTACATAACACCGAGTTAGACATAACTCGTGTTCCACACACGCCACAAGGATCTATCTTACTGTCGAAAGCTTCTTCCTCCATCCCACTCACCATCAACTTTGTCTTTCCACTGTGCTTTGGAAATGAATACGAAATTTGTTCCAACGAGGATCGTCAAAAATATTGTTGAATGAGAAATGGAGTTGCAATACTTGCAAATATGTTCTGTTGTGAACACTTTCTTTGCGTGTTTCTGAGACAAGCTCTGCACATTGCACTTAAGTTGAATGAAAGCTTTATGTCGTCTACAGCGGTTGGATGCTGGTACCAAATCAGGATTTGCTCAGGGAGAAGGGGGCTGAACTCGAAGCTAATTTATTTGCTAATGAATGTATCCAGCAGGCGGCGTGTTAAGTAAACCTGTGGAGCAAAGCCTCCAGCCTCGACCCCTCGGGGAAAGTTTTAAAAAATTTCGGAGTAAAATGGCTATTTCAAAATTTAAAGCCATTTGAATGACATTTTGCTTCTTCGAAGCAATTCGATCGAACTAAATTGCTAAGATTTGGAAGTAATTTATCTTATTGGCTGCTGGCCTTTCAACCTTCCCCCCACTTACTATTCAAGTTCAAAACACGTTTGAAAGCATACGTATTTGGGTAAAGTTTGTTAAGTAACGTCATAGTTAAATGCGGGTAGTCCCCTTGCTACCGTTTCGGTAGCAGACGTTCTATCAGACATATTTTCTTTTGATAATGCTACGCAATTACGAAGAAAACTCTGGATAACAATTTTATTTTTAAGTTTTTCATCAGACTTCACTTGGAAATGAACTAGCCTCAACCGCTCCAGTAGCGCTACGTATTCAATTATTGGTAAACATGGCGCCCTTGAAATCAATTAAGGCATCACTTGCAATCGATCGCAAACGGGTGGTTTGGATGGTAGGGGACTTTGTAACATACTTATTTTTGCGATTTTTTAGAAAAAATAGATTTTTACGCCATTTGAATATTTTTTTTAAAGCGTTCAGAAAAAATTTCGGTTGTAAGACTGGCAGATTTAGGGGAGGAGGGATGCATCCCCCCACCAGGCTAAACATAACGTACATATGAATAATATTAAACTCACAACTTATTTGAAAAAACGCAATCAGTGAATACTCGATTGGCCGTGTGACTGCAATATAATTTCTAAAGCTATTGGGGGAGGGGGGAGGAGACAGGAAAATGTTATTTTATAGCGAACTTTTTCCAAAACAGAAATTAGTCTTTTACAGGACCGATTGGTTTGAAAGCGCCAAATTAACAAAATTCACAATTTGCACTTTTCAGCGATAAAGGCATAGGTGGTGATAGGTTTGAGTCATTCTGTGAAGATGAAGATAACTATGTCGGCGAAAATTTAATAAATGCGATTTTTGATGCAGTAAAGACGAAAGGGCATTTTATTTTATTAATTTGAATTTTATAGATTAAATTAAAAAATTTATTATATAGAGCGTTTTTTGGATGGGACCGATCAAAAACAATAACGTAGCTAGGGTGGCGGGGAGAGCCAACCCATTGGCCTGCCAAACAAAATGCAGAATTTGGAAAATACCATGTTTTTAGCACTTCTGAAACTGTATTTTGGACTGAAATAGACTAAAAAATTTCAAACTATGCTGTAAATTATTTTTATTTCCGGGGGTTGGAGCTAATTTGTAAAAAATAAAACTCATAAATCAGAAAAATAAAATTAAAGAATGACTGAAAATTGGTATTGAATTTTGATCGCTTATTGAAAAATGCTTAACATAGGTATCATCAAAAAACATAACCTCAGGAATAAGGAAGGGGGCTATTCAGTATTAGTTAATTATCAATCACTTTTCTCAAACTTCCTTCCATTAGCATTTAGCCCCCCTATGTATGTATACCTCTACGGAATATAGGCAAAATAGATTATTTTTTGAAAGTTTTAAAGAACTTCCGGTATAGGGCTTTATGTTTTACCAGCTTGTAAATAAGAGAACTGAAATTGTAGCTATAGCTACCTCCCACGTAGTCCATATGATATATGCGACTAGTATAATCATGTTTTTGCACTGCAATTTATATGCCACGTTTTAATAGTATTACTCTTTATCAAAATAGGCCTAAAATTAAGTGGTTTTTACCAAAAAAATACAAAAATTTCTAGCGCTTGGGTCTCCGCCCCCAGACCTCCGTAACTGCCCCCTATTGCAGATTTCTGACTACACCCCTGATCAATAAAAATACCCGACAAGTTTGCGCAAGTCAAGAACATTACTTATAAACATCCTAAATTTTGAGATTACACACAATTTGTGCTTATAAATTTTATCATCCCCTTGATTAAAATGTTCATATCTTCGAAGCTTCTCGTCTGACACTTGTCAAGAAGAATCGTCAGAATAGAGAGCGCAGGAAAATGAGCAGCTACTTATAGAAAACAGCCGAGCCGTGATTGGCTGGAAAAAGACCAAAGAGAGCGCGTCATTAGCGCGCAATCTTTACGCTGTACACGAATTCTTTTTGTCGGCAGAAGGTGGGGTTAGATTTTACCCCGGGTTTTAGGGTTTAGGTTACACCCCGGCCTCTGCCGACAAAAAGAATTCATGTACAGCTTGAAGATTGTGCACTAATGACGCTCTCTCATTGGTCTTTTCCCAGCCAATCACGGCTCGGCTGTTTCCTATAAATAGCTGCTCATTTTCCTGCGCTCTCTATTCTGACGATTCTTCCTGACAAGTGTCAGACGAAAAGCTTCGAAGATATGAACATTTTAATCAAGGCAATTCTCAAGTTCTGCACCACCAACCAACTCTTTATCATCCCCCCCCACCAAAATTTTCTGGATCCGCCACTGTTGTAAGATATGAAGCTTTAGACATTTAAACCTCCTATATACTCTAGTACAGTACAGTGCTAGTCAAGTTCAAAGAACATTTAAAATCTTGCTATAGTCGGGAAAATTTCACGAATTACTGTTACGCTGCAAAGTGTAACTACAGCCTTCTATTAAACGACGAGGACTTCAGGCATAATCAATGGGAGTATCTAAAGTTAGAACAATGACCTTTATAGATTAGACCTTTATAGATAGTATAGATTAGAGTGGCGTTGACTTTATCCTTCTTGATCCTGCCGTTCTAGAGATATTCTACTTCAAATATGAGATAAGGGCCTTTTGATTTTAAATTTTTATTGGCAACCCTAACATTGGTGACACTGGATTCAGTTAGGTTGCATAATATTAACCGTTCCAGTCACATCACGTGATCAATCCATGTTTGTTGGTCTCCCCCTTTTCGATCAAATTTGGGTTGGGACTGGTAAATAGAGGTGGGGAGATTAAATAGACAATGTTATCAACGTCAGGGTTGCCAATAACAATTAAAATCAGGTAAGCCCCTCCGTCGTGTTTGAAGAAGAATAATTTTGGAACGCTGGATCAAGAAGGGTGGAGTCAACGCAAACCTAAACCAATACGATCGGTCAACATTAGATACCCCCATTTATTTGACCTGCAGTCCTCGTTTCAAGCTCTACTGGTTGCCAGTGTCGGAACTAGAGGATTGAGACAGAGTGGGGCAAGCTGCAATGTTAGATGAAGAAAAAAAGATCTGCACCTAAACTTTGCTGCTTGTTGCCGTCAAAATTAGATGAAGACTGAAAAAGAAAAAAGAAAAATCGTAGCCGAATATTGGTTGTGTTTCTTCATTTGCTCGTTACCTTCGTTTTGTTGTTTCCAGAAATTTTTCGTTTGCTCGTTTTCAGAAATTTGTTGCACCTTAGTGGAGCATTTCTAGGGGCTCCATTCAGAAAGCCCCCCTAATTCGCCAGTTACGCTGATGTTAGTTGCTCTAGTGGTTGTGCTGATAGACTACATGGCCGTTGTTTACTCTTAAGACCAACATTGAAATGCTGTCGTCAAAATCGTCAAAACAAGCCGTCTTGAACTACGACCACATTAGGTATATTTTTTACTATCACCTAGAACCTAGTGTAATAGCCAGGAAAGCAAAAAAAAAAGCTTTTAGGAAAATCTTCATCCACCAATCAGCCTAGTTTCCGCTGCTATATGTGAAATGTGTGTGGTAATGCTTCGAGGGAAACTGAAGGCATAAATTTCAATTTTGTGATCTGCAATAAGACAATTTGGCTAAGCGAAGTAGCGAACTTTTGCTACGTGGTGGAATGTCGTAAAATGGTTTGTACAACCGAAAATTTAAAGTAGTCGCAATGAATTTTTATCGCCAACTCGACTTTATTATATCTCACGCATTGTAAATAAAAATTCCTTTGTAGGCGCTTCACAATCTTTGATATTCGAAGAGAAAGAGATCGTAGGCTGTTTTTTGTCCTTCTGAGAAAACATGACCGTTATTGGACCATTTGTTCCTAACGTAGTTGCTCGGCTACATTGTGTTTGTGCAACAGGTTTCAAAAAGAGCATGACGCGCTGGTAGTGTTATGAATGGAAGAGTTTCCTTTTGATCAGCCTGAATATGCAAGTCGGAAACATTTCTGGCAAACGCGACCAGTTTCGTGTAGCTAAACTGACGTTGTATTGAGCTAAGCAGTACCCATAGTTGCAGCAATGTGCTGCAGTCAAACTATCGGCCCGAGGAAGCACGTAATGTCTGAAGTCATTCAACTGTGAAAAGAAACTATTGAATAGTTCAAGCGAGACAAGTGCCGGTTGAGATAAAGGGCGTTTCAGATCAGCTAGATTTCCTCAAAAGGTAAATAAAAAACCAACGAGGGCGTAGCTTAAAATATTGATCGAGAGGTAAGGGGGACGATTCCGTTGAGTCACAAGCTAAATTTAATGCTTGATATCATATTATGGAGGTACAACTTTATTGTTCTTTTTATCAATCTTTTTAAACGAGTGTACAGATCCAGGGCATGGAGGTGTCGAGACCTGATCTCTGCTCTCCACCTCAAATTGTTTAGAATTTTCGGCAGAGAGCTTCAGCGTTTGCTCTAAATATGAGCATGCTCAAGCTGCAAACTGTAATCCGATATCAAAGAGATTTTAGCGCTACCATTATCAAAGTTTCGGTGACTGTGTGTAGTGATAGAGGAGAAATGGAAGTCATTTCAACTATCTGTATCTATTTTTAAGCGATCCTTGAAAGGAGAATTGGTAAGATTAAACGAGAGGATAACTACTAGTATAGTTAATGCCAAAGAACGTCAGACAGTGAAAGAATTACTTACTTAGAAGTCAGTAGCGTAGCCAGGAGGGGCTCGAGCCCCCCATTGGCCTAAAAAGTATGCAAAATTGCACGTTTTTTGTGGTTTTGAGGCCGATTTTTGCTCCAAAAATGAAAACAGCCCTCCCAGCGGAATTTGTGAGCAGAAGTTGTGAAGGACTTGCCGTTATTTGGACCAGAATAGTGGAGTTTTTTGGTTCTGGAGCTCACCCAAAGTCGGTGAAGACCTTTTTTTTTTTTGGAGAATACCTGATTTCGGCCGGAAAAAACCTTTAAATTTCGGTGAAGACCTTCTTTTTTTTGGAGATCACCCGATTTCGGCCTGAAAAAACCTTTAAATTTCGGTGAAGACCTTTTTTTTTGTTGGAGATCATCTAATTTTGACAGAAAAACCTCCTCAATCTAATTCAAGACTAATGAAATCTTGGGTCAAGTTCGTTTACGGTTGTATCAAACTTCCAAAAAAGCCCCCCCTCCCCTTGCGAAATCCTGGCTACGCGACTGTTAAAAGTGAAGTACAAAACACGTTTAGACACTTGTATTGTGGGATAAGTTTTCTTAGTGACTTGGCTAAAGTGGGGGGCTGAAGCCCCCTTCTGGTTCGCGCCACTGACTCCCACATTTTTTGTTTCAAGAAGGCACTTTGCTTGGCAGCTTGTGTTGAAATCAAAAATAGATTACAAGATTGTATTCATCTTCGTTTGTTAGGTTTTGCTACCATCCATCACGAAATATTTTGCCTGTTTCTTGATAGCGATGCGTTTTAAAATTTTATTGTTTCAGTTTGGCTTGGCCAGGGGACAAAGCCAACGCAAAAAAAGAAACCTTTAAAAATTTTTTTCTCATACATATTCAGCACCGGCAGCAGGTGAGGAACAAAAACTAAAAGGAGGCATGATTGCTCTCTCCCATGATTTTCCAAGATCAATAGGAGAAATGGTGAAATTATAGCAATATGTTTCGAGTTCGACTATAAACTGATTTACACTAAAACACGAGACAAAACCTTTCTATATTGTGGCGCATAGTCACATGATATCGATCCCGTCTTTCTCTCCTTTAGAAAAGC
Organism: Trididemnum nubilum; assembly: GCA_963965965.1. Lineage (NCBI taxonomy): Eukaryota > Metazoa > Chordata > Ascidiacea > Aplousobranchia > Didemnidae > Trididemnum > Trididemnum nubilum. Next base: position 15,130,184 of record OZ014479.1, read on the forward strand.
GTTTTTTTGTTAGGCCCGGCGTGGTCCCTTGCTATAGGCACTGGGCTTACTCTAAAATCGTGAGCGGAGAAGTCTCGGTCAAAGCCGTAGGTATAGATTGAGTGGTTAACGACTTGCAAACGAAGCCCAAAGGCATTCCTCAACGCGCCTTCCACAATGTCACAAAATGAACAACTAAAGTGTAACGCAACTTCCGCAATTTGCGGAATTACGCTTTGCTCATCTCTTGATAATAATTGTTGGTTCTTGGCCTCCACGCTCTGGCTTTGTCGATAGTCCTGTGTCAACTAATGTAAGAAGTTAAAGAAGCCAAGACCGCGATTATTTTATGATATAAATGCCGGACCCGCTCTGTAAACGCTGTGTTATGCTTGCTGTTGAAATTATGGGTAACATTTTTACGACCTCTCCCCAAACCTCTTTTGTTTTTTTCTTGCATTGGCAACAGCGACTTGAATGAATTTCAAATTGGTTGGGGTATCTTTTTGAGGCTATAAATTGCGTACCGTAATTTGGTTGAATATTACGTAATCGGAATTTTATTATTGCACGGAAACAAAATTGATTAAAGTAGCCTATTTGGATAAGATAACCATGAAACTCTCTTCCAATTTCTGTAGCATATTGGCTATATTTTTAATGCATGTTTTTTCCGCTGTTCGGTTTCTCGAGCATTCCGCTTTCACAAAGTAGGGTGTGATCAAGATTGAGATTCTGCTGGAAAACGGTAGTTTTAGAACTGAACTAAAACTGTAGCAGTACTGCAATTTGAAAACTTGGAGAATATAGGAGAGGGTTGTACTATTAGCGCCACGTAATTTTCAAGCGGGCGTGCAGAACCAAAAAAATTGCGGTATAGCACATTCTCTGCCGTTAGTTGTTGCCCAAAACTAAAAGATACGTAATTTTGGTTGCCAAAAAATTCAAGTTACGTGCTAAAGGACTGTATGACTTCTGCAAGATTTTTTTCTTTGCGTTTTCTTGGATCTTTCGGTCTTATCGATAATATTCAAGCCTACTCACTTTAGAAAGATCAAGAAGAAAGTCGAAACCAAAAATTTACAAATTTAAAAATTTTAAGCTTGAGATTGAACCTTCGGTCGATTATTTTTGTTTATGTTCAAAGGTTATTCACAACATTGCACTGCCACTTTGGTTGAAGTATGCAGCTGGTGTGGTTAATACCCAGTCGTTAAAATACTGCAAATACGTACAAGTCGTGCGTGATCACCGGCCGGCGAAGGCTAATCAAGTAATCACTGTTTGTTCAGCAAGCTACACAACTGTCAGCTGGCACCAGCAGAGAACTGGTGACGTTTCCAGTTAACATTTAACCAAGAAAGATACGGGTGCTTGATCAACTTGTGGTGCTGACTGTCAGAACTTGTCAATGTTTTTGTGTCTTTAAAGTTCGAGCGAATAGACAAAGTCTTGTAATTTTTTGAAAGCCAAGATAGATCGGTGTCAGGTTATCTGACTCATGTATTGCATTCTGTTATTCTTTGTTAGAGAACAGGAAGCACCGAGCATTTAGTCCGGATGTGACGAGATAAGCACGAGCGCTCTGGCTCATCTATGTAAGCGAAGCTATCGGAACGAAATGACTTCTAAAAACTAAGCTGGCATGACACCCGTATCGTTTCCGCATTGACGAAAGCGAAAAGGAAGTAGTACCGTTATATCATAGTTTTTGCTTTACTGACGAGCTTCCATGCATTGAGGCAAAGTTGGTGTATTATCATCGATGTTAACATCTCGGCATAACCCAAATTGGACGATTCAAGCCCGGACTGTGCGATAAATTGTAACTACAAGGGCACACTTTGTGAAAATGCACGCAGTTTGCACTCCTGGGGAATAATCGTAATAGTACTAGCTTTTGTTTATTTTAGCCAATTTTACACTGGAAAATTTACGCTGTACGTACGCCGAGCGTACCGAATGTTTCAGGTACTAGATAACCAAAGTTATCCTCGCACCATCATTATTAGCATTTAGAACGAGCTTAAAACTTCATCATGCAGAAACCATAAACAAAATTAATCTTGAATCGATGGATTTTTTTGTCACGGTATGTTTTATATTCTGCACAATGCAAGATTTGCCTACCCCAATCACCGTAATCAGTGCTGGAATTTGCGGGGTTCAAACCGGCCGCTTTTCTCTCGGCCCCGATTTTTAGGGGTCAGCTAGCTATGAAAATATTATTATGTTTAGTCTGACTGTAATATTCCAAAAGTAAACTGGACAAAGAGCTCTGAGTTTGAAATATGACCAATTGACCACCCCAAGTCTCAAATGTGGACATGTTAAAAATGCAATGTTTTTGTCTAGTTTTTTGCTATTGGCGTAAAAATTGAGACGTTGACGTTGTGTTGGTATGTATTTTGGTATTGGAATCGAAAATAAAGTAGCGATAGACCAATCAACTTACTCAATTTACCATCATTTAAAAAATTGAGCTTGCTTTCCTTGCAATTTGCAGTAATTAAAGACGAAATTTTGCTCTTTAGTGAGAACCAGGTCGTTAACCCCTCAGCATGTTGGTTTGTGGTTTTGCTTTTGATTTTCAATTTTATTTGCAAGGTTCATTAAGTCCAAAAGTTAATATTTCCTATTCACAGTTTGTGTGTGACTTGACTTGTTTATTGAGTGATTTCTATTTGCTTTTTTTCGGAGCAAATATTAGATTTTGCAATTGAAATGGTTCAAGTAAGCTTAATTATTACAACAATGTTGAAAGAGCAGGAAAAGGTGATGAAATTATATTCACTTACTATATTTCTGTTGAAACTTTCGAAATTTTCATACAGAACAATCATCGAGAATTTCGAATGCAAACAAGTTGGGAGTGACTATTTCACCAACAAATTTTGAGTGAAAGAGAATGAAACGAAAAATTAGGAATTTTTTGTTGAGAGTTACTATATATATCACCAGAAAATCTTAAGCTATAGACAGCAAAACTAAAATGAGAAGTATACATTCGAGCATTTTTGATTAGTTTTTTAAGGGTTCAAATTTGGGTGTGTGTTAGGCTTTGGGCTAGGGTTAAGATTTGAGATTAGTTTTAGAGTAAGGATTTGAGTTTGGATTAAATTTGAGTCGTAAGTAATAAAAAAGTAGATGGAAATTTCTGGTGAAATCCTCGAATAAGTTTGTTAGCAAAGTTTAGAGAATGCGGTTGCCTCTGACGAGATGGAGTTAATTATGTAGATAAAATCTTGAATATTTAAAAATACTTATACGGTTTCTAGCCCCTTGTTTTACTGTTTTAAACTCAAGAAATTCAACTATGCTCTGACCAATTTTGAGGACAACGTAGAAAAGTAGGTAGTGTGATAGTGAATTAACTAAAGCGAAATAATTGTAGGCCTATGTGCTTTCCGGTTAGAATCCTTACTTTTAGATTTCTTTTATCTGTTGTATGTTTGCTTCAAAACACGTCCTGTGCAATCGGCAAAATAATTTAGTTTGTTTTGTTTATTTGCTTGTATTTTTTTTTTTTTTTCGTTGCTTTGACTAATTTTGTGTTTCGTGTTTTGCGAGATAGACAAATTTTTTGGAATTTCCATTACAAAATGTCATTTTGAGTGATCGGAAATATTTTTGATAAAAAGCCGATTTTTGGCACAATTTTGTGCCATTAATTAGTTTAACTTACGTATCCGGAAATATTGATTCTATTTCGAGTGTCAGTATGGGTTTCTTAACCAAAATTATGTGCAGATTAGGATTTTTTGTTTGATTTTGGTGTTAGTTGTTAATTTTACAGTCTTCTGTAAGCTTGCAAGTAGGAGCACCCTCAGGCACCTATTGGCCCACAGTTCATACTTTCTATGATAATTGCTGCGGCACGAATTTGTTGTTAATGCGAATGTTTTTATTTTCATTTTTTAACTTTTAGGTATACTTGATACGTTCAGTTAAGGAATATTGCGCTCTCTAGTCCTCGCCGATTAAGGGTTCCAGCGAAAGCTTAGGGACTCCGTTCGAATAATTTTTGTCGTTGCGAGCTAGCCTTGGTCTTCAAGTTTACCAGGCTGACCAAACTAAGTTCGTCAACTCCTTTAGTTAATCTTGTATTTGCTCAGAATAAATGTTAATAGATGAATTTGTTGAGAACATATAAGCTTTTCAAATCAATTTTTCATGTATTTGTTCTACTTCTATGGACCTTCGATTTCGGAAAAATTTGAGCGCCTAAAACGTTTAAAATGGCTAAAGACTTGTTATAATGTATGTGAAGTGCATGAAGTAGCTGCTTAATTAATACTTGTATGCCATCGTTGGCTAGTATTGAAGCTATGCTGATCGGTGACAACTCCGGAAATGCGAAGGCTATTATCATGGTCTATACGAATACCGAATCATTCAGTGATGTGATGATTCAATTGTATACCGTGTTTGTCTTTATCGCTACACAAAAAAATGTTAGGTTATCATAATCAGGGCTAGGATCAGTTTAAGTTGGAGTTGATTTGAAATGCAAATCAACATCTAAAACAAATATTGCATTTTAAAAACACCACATTGACAAGCGTCAAAAATTTCGTACTATGTCATGTTTTCTTATAATTTGAAGCTGTAAGAGACATTGAAAAAATAATTTAATGCTCGATTGGCTCGTGATGTTTTCGCATGGCAACCCTGCAGCAATAATTCTCACAATCTTGCCGCGCGTTTAGTTGGTACTTTTTACTAAAATGTGGTCATGAGTCATGATTGCTCGAAAATAATTGAAAATGAATATCATTAAAAAACAAATGTATTGTATTGAGATTCAAAAGCACTACGTTCTATTAGCAGTAGAAGTAGCCTTCTGTTTTATTTCGGGCAATTGCTGCAAAAATAAAAGTGGAAAAGAATTTCAAAACTATACGTTTTAAATGCAGTACAATTTAGTGCTGTTTGAAAATGCCTAAATGTAATTTGTTTTCCTTTTTTTTTTTCTACAAACAAGTTACATTGTTATTTTCAGATAGCTAAATTGAGTATATTACTATTTTCCTTGTGTTAGCAACCGGGTGTAGTATTGTGTTTTGGTTTTTTATTTCACGACCGCAAGAAGGCGCCTAAGATCAAATCAACATGGCGACATTAGCTATGCGAGCAGATTTACCACAAGCGTATTACTTCAATGCTCCTCCACAAGCGTTTCCCCATCAGCAGGTTAGTTGATTTCTTAAGCAGAAACAATTTTCCTTCTCTGCTCATTAAAATGTTAGATTGTACCATTTTTATTGTTCAGCTTTCTGAATGTTTTGTTAGTTTTTCTAATTGTAATTTTAACAAATATTTTCCAAGTTACTTCGGCCAGGAAATACGCGGGCCTTGCAGTTCGCTGCAACATATTTTTCACATTCAGTTGAGGCTCCACGTTCTCCCTTTTAATGCTGAACGATGAGCAAGCAAGCTGTAAATAAGAATTGTTAAGGTCAGTTTAAGACTCGACTGGGAAAAGAACCCGAGTGAACTCATGATCCACTCGACCAGTGAAATGAGTGAATAGTTTCTTACCAACCGTCAGCCATTTTCAATTAATTATCCCTAATAATCAAGTTTGAAGGATTGTTTTTTATCTCCTAATCAAAACAAGTTGATAGAAATTGATTGCTTTACCGCTATAACTTCTTCCGCTTGGCAATGGAATGAGGATGGGACGACTACTCCTTTTAGCCTTCTTGTCCTTGTACAAAGTATATTGAGCTATATTTCTTATAAAGTGTAGTGGAGTAACTGAAGTGAGTTGATTAGTTTACCATGTTGAACTTGAACGACCTCTTGTGCCATTCATGGGCCAATTGAAGAAAGTTTATATATAGAATTTTGTTCAATAGTTGCCCAAAGCGTAGAACGTATCCAGTCTAAAGTTAATTAGAACCATGCAAGTTTGATGATTCAGGCTTCTGGTTAAAACAGAGCGGAAATCGATCACCGGAGAAAATCGAAGCATATCCATCACTAGCTCTGCAGCGTAAGCCTGGCTTGTTTTCCATCTACTACAGTATTTAGTTAGATTGCGGTCGCTTTAGCTTTTGTGGGAAGTACGTTTAGCTTTCCTCTATTTTAATGATAGTTCTGGACAAAGGCGTCGGCAGAAAATTTTTCAGGGGGGAGGCCAAAAAGAATAGAACCAGTATTAACTACTAAAAATGAAAGAATTTTTGAAATTTGGGAGGTGTAAGAAAGAGTCTGTGAAAATCCAGTTTGGGCCATAGCCCCCCCTGCCCCCCCTTTCCGATACCTGTGGTTCTGGAGTCTGGATCTTTTTATTTTAATTCCCCTTTGAAAATTCCTTACAATTCTTAAACCGTGTAATTTTATACAAGTGGTTTTAGGTTTGGGCTAAATAATTTCACGAAGAAGGTTTTTTAAGATGGGCTGTGAATAGATCTGACTATCGACGTCCAGCTTGCAAATCCGCTTAGCGCAGATGGAACGCTACTGTAAAGTTCTTAGGGTCAGTAAAGTGTGAATACTGTAGCGACGTTCCGGTATATCCTTGGTTTAATAGCACTAACTTGCAAAAGAACAAAAGACTTGCGTCAGCAACCCCCCCTCAACTAATTTGCAAATGCTCATAAATTAAGGAGAAATGTGTATTATAGAGACGCAAAAGCAAGTACTGGCATGTCTATGTCTATAGCAAAATTTTTTCATTAAAACAAAAAAGAAGTTACCAAAAACTAAAAAAAATTATTGAACTGGCAATTTTCGATTCAATTTCGGTGGGAAACTCTCTAAAATGACGTCATCAAGTACGTCTTGACTAGCATATTGGCTGCAATATTCACAAGTCTAAACTCGCAAGTTTAACACTTGTTGAAAAAAAGTAGCCAAACGAACAATAAACACGTAAATAGATTAATTAATTAAATTGAGAAAATCTCTGGGTTTTTTCAATAAAGAAAAAAGTCGATTTCCGGAGCAAATTTTGGAGCAATCGTGTCTCATTCAACCTCACGATTCGAGGGGGTGAGAGCGTGCATTTTGAGACGTCTTTTTCATTTTTTGTGATATAACATTGATAAAGCCATATGAACCTGGAGTTTGAAGGATCTGAATTTTTTGTGTATATTACAGGTTGCTTTATTTGTCAAATGTTCAGTTTGTATTGTGATTAAGTCAACCATTTAAATAACGTACGCTTAGCATTTAAATTCCTTAGCGTGTTTGACAATCGACACGCTTGGGCGAACAGTTTTTAAACTACCGACTACGCAACGGTTCACATCGCAAGAAAAAAAGCCGGCATTCTCTGATGACGTAGTTGTCTGTATGCCGGTCTTTTTTCTTGCAGTAGCCATTTTACGTGACGCTTCGCTACGCTATCGACAAAAATAGAACAGCGCATTTGATGGCGGAACTATGGGGATTATGTCATTTTATGTGACCTGTATTCAAGCCAAATAAGTTATAGCAAGCAGGCTACGTGGAAAGCAGATCTTTTCAAAGGCTGTGCTACAGAAGCTGATTATGTTTTGGCGAAGGTTTGGAAAAAGCGAATAGTTGTAAAGTTGCGGTTATATGACATTAAGCCTGACCGCTAAGCAGAAGTCTGGTGTGAGTGATGTCATCATGAAGTTGAGCATGATTGAACGCAATTGGCGTTTTAGAAACCTTTTGAGAAGGGCGTTGCTGACTACGAAACAGCAGCAACCGCAAACGAATTGAGAACTAGCAGCAGATACTTGAGGTGCAGAAACAATCAACCTTAGGTTGACGAAACTCAGCATCAGGAACTACATGATACTGCACAAAGCATCGAAAGCTGTTCCAATAAGCCAGCTGGCATAGTGCAATATATAAGGCAGTGTAGTGTTAAATTTTTTGAGCAGTATGTAACCCAATTTGTGGTCAATGCAGCAGAATTATATAAAATGGTTGGGAACAGAATAGAGTTTATTCACAGCACACGGGTAGAAAATGATTTGTCAATGTAACTGACCTTGACTGTATTATTGTCTAATAGCTTAAGTTTAATGCTGTTACTTTGTTGTTTTCAGTGTATGTATTTATTTGGTGGGCTAGCAGCCATCAATTAGTATAACTTGTATAATCACATGTAGCGGTTTGTAATTGTAATATTCAGTTATTCCCTTGTAAAGAGCTGTAATCCACTGCATATAACTGTTTGTGTGTAACCCCCAATCAATCAATTATTCTATATATATATTTGTATAAGAATCATATCTCGTATTTTCTCTTCCAAGGTGACTAAATCATGTATATCTGGGCTACCAATCCTGTCCCTTGCTGGGTAAGTTGAATGACAAAGAGGACATCAATTTGTAAGGTTGTTGTGGTATATTGATTGATGATTTATGCCACAGGTGTCAAATTGCATTGCAGCTGCTTTGTGATGTACAATTTTGTCATTTGTTTTAGTCTGCTTCTTTTTTTTCAATTTTTGATTCGAGTTGTATTTACTTCGTGGTTGCAACGTTATAAAGAGCTGCCTAAATCCTACAATTGTTTTTGCTCAATCTTAGTGTTGTTTAAACATCAATATCAATTGAGTTTTACTCTTTTAAAGCTCGTTCAAAAAGATAACACGTTTGTGTGTCAAACTTATAAAAAATAAGCGCGAAACCTTGACCGTTTTCTGTTCAAAACGCAGCTCCTCCGGCAGCACCTTATGGCTAACGAGTATCTAATGTTGTAGCAGTGTAAGTAATCTTTGTCTTTGTTGCTATCACCATACTACGAAGCAACTTGTTGGGTAGTAGAACTAGAAGTCTTTTTTTGGAAGCTGAGCGTATGTTGTACGCTTGTGTTTCCTGGATCGAAAGGCTTGAATAGATTTATATATTTAGCCAAATAACGATTGTCCATCTTTCCTGGTATTCACTAGTCTACTTTTACGTTTTGAAGCATTTGTACTTGCTTTTAACTTTTTAAAACGTAGGCTGCTGAATGTGCAGTACTTCTACTAATTCCGCCTTAGTACGGAATATTAATTTTTGCCTGACGGTGAAAAAGCCGCTGGCAATCAACTAATTCGAACGTTTTACTTTGCTTTCACTATCCATCGTTTGCGAGGCTTCTTGACCAGAAACAAGAGCCTAAAATGACTAGTAATTGCGGGCAATTAAATGTCATAATGTACTGCTTGATTTTTGTCTTGATTTGTAAATTTTGTCTTGGTTTGTAAATTCTTGATTTGTTTCAGCCTTATGCTCCTGCAGCTAACGTTCCTTCCAACAACCGTATTATGCCGCCCCCTAGTCCCTCGGTCAGCAACACATCATCAAACCAGTCAAACAGCGCTAACAGCTCGGCAAACGGTTCCGGAAGCCCTCACAGCTTGCCTGCTGGACCGGTGATTAATCAACAAGCTCCAATGCAGGTGCGACGATGTCTCGTTTGCTTTCAAGAAAAATGGAAATTTTCCGCAACTTCCTCTAGCTGTATTTGCATTTTAGTGGGTTGATACAGTGAAAAAAGTCCCCACAAAGCATTTTCAGCGACTTTTACCTCAAATTTAGTTTTTCTTAAGCTTTTTTTTTTGGTTTGACATATGCAAACGAGAGCATACTAGAAAAACATTAACGATGTTCAAATACAGCTTTTTTCAAGGCTTAAAATAGCAGCACAAAGCTATTTTAGTCTAGCAAAACTACTCCATATTTTGCGTGTTTGTAATACGTCGTACCACTTCACTGATTGAAATGTTAATTTAAGTTTTTGTTTGTACAGGCGATGGATGGAGCGCCTAATGGCTCCGGAGGTCAGCATCATTCCAATGGAAACCAGGGTTCGGAGCAGTTAAGTAAAACAAATTTGTACATTCGTGGATTGTCAGCTGCCACAAAAGATGAAGACCTGCATAACCTCTGCAAACAGTAAGTTGACACAAAAGTTTTTTTTACTTCTCTGTGTTTACGCGCTGGCAGCTTTTGAGCCTAAAAGTACGTAAACGATTAAACTAAGTGTTTATGCTGTTGTTCATAGTCATCTTTTTGATACATCCACTAATTTATGCCCAAAGTTTTTCTGTTGTCGTTCGAAGTCAGCTCTGCAATATACCCACCGACACCAGAGTTACCCCGAACTGTGTGACGATTTGGTGGGGTTCATCTCCGCGTTATTGTGCTGAGGTTCCAAGCAACACTGCCTTTAACGAAAAAATTTTTCGAACTAGTTACGAGCCGTTGGCAACGCTATCCGAGAATCCAGCTTCCGACTTCGTTTTAAAGCGAATGCACTAAAGACAAAATGACCGGTTATGTAGTACAGCAGTTAATTTTGTTAATATCGTATGACTAATATCGATTTACTTAATGATAGCTCCAGTAAAAGTGACCACGAATCGACTTGCTTTCAAACTAAGGTTATTAGGATTTTTTCATAGAGAAAAGAATCTTTATGAAATTCGTTTGTTCAACTTGACTTCATTTGCGTTTGGGCGTGTCTCTTTATGTTCGACGTATAAACTTACGAGCATACCACAGGCAATAAAAATATTTGATGGTATGCGCTTGCGCAAAAGCTGAAGAAGTGAAAAATGTAGGAGTTATCACGTTTAGCTTGTCTTTACATTTTGTCGAAATTGAATTTGTGCCAGTTTCAGAGTATGCCCTTGTGCAAAAGCGTTTTTCCACTCAATACGTAGCTCTGGCACTTTCTTTTCAAATTGCATGCTCAGACATTTCGGCTAGACACGTCAGCAGCAGCCGGTATGCGAACTATTTTCAGCTATCTTTACAACTACCATCTTGCCTATTATCCGGAAAAAACTTGAACTAGAAGCAACATTGAATCGTTATGCATGATCAAAGCAGTACTATTTCGACGAAAAATTTGCGTAGGTTGCACAAATCCGTCTACTGAAGTTTAAAAAAATCTATTGCTGCGAGCCCCTAGTTTTACATCGCTATTAAATTGAAATGTCTTGTTGCCACTTTCCAATGATTGCTGAAAGTTTGTTTTGATTTTACTGGCTTATGCATTCGTGTAAACAGGATATTTTATGACATCCTGCTTTTGACTAAAAGTGGCGGAAATAATGCCTCATTCGATTGGCCTGCAGTGCTTTTTAATACGTGCAGGAAAGTGTTGGCTTGCTTCGAACTGAATGGACACCGCTGCCAATTGGTTTTGCTCATCTTAGACTCGACGATGCATTTCACTATAATTAAAGTACTTGATCCTTTTGCACTCGCAACAGAGTTCATGTTACTCGCGCTGCGTTCAATCACAAGGGAGACTCGGAGCGATTGATTAGCTTCAATAGCTTCGTGTTGAACTTGCTAAGCAGTTAGGTTGTGAAGGTTGTGAGAGTGATACTTGATCCTTATCTTTGAGATAGGACAGGGCCGTAGCCACACACATATTACGGCCCGGGCTTTGGAAGTTTCAGGCGGGGCTTGAGTTTTCAAAACAAAAAAAAGTCTTCAGAGGTTGAAAGTAACGGTTTCAAGATGGATGATTGGAAACAAGGGCAGGCCAGTTGAATCGAAAATCATCGCGGTAGGGCCTAAACCCCACCTGGCCCTTCTCTTAGCTACGGCCCGTTGGGGAGGGTTGGAAACACACAGCATTGCTAAGCTGGCATACTTAAAAGCAGCGAATCCTTATTAGTGGCGTTTTTTGTCCGGCCATAATTAGAAATTCCATCACAAGATCGCAACTTCTTTAGTGCAGCGGTTGCGTAAATGGCGACGTTTCCAAATGTGTGGTGTTCATTTCTCGGTTCGGCCAAAATATTTTCGCAGTTTGACAGCTTCTTGGTAATGTATCTCGAGTTTTTATTTTTTGATATGTCGGCCCCGACTAAGACAATGATGTGCTGCGACCATGGTGGACTTTGACTCTATAAGCTTTTTTTAGTAATCATTGAAAAATCTTTTTGAACAGGATATACCTATAGTGACATTGGAAACTTCTGGGTTTTCTCAAATTAGATCTTTCTAAACTACATTCAGAATTAAATTGTTTTTAGTTCGAAATTTGGTGCTATTTGTTTCACAGGCAAAACGCTTTTCTGTTGATCATAGACTTAATTGATTTGGTTTTGTTATATGTACAGGCTATATCTGTGATTGTATGTTTGATTAAGTTAGCCGTAAACGCTTAAATATAGGTGTGGTGATATTATATATGTGTAGATAATGAATTTTTATGTTTACAAAGTAACCAATGTCTGCGTTCATCTCTTTATTCAAACCAACTGCCGGTACAGTTGATTTGCTCAAATAAAATGGATATAAACGCGTATTTGCGTTAAGAAAAGAGACATCAAGGCAGGCTATGAATGCATTCTGGTTGAAGGAGACTGTACAAACATACAATTGCTGCTGCTCATGTGATCGACATTGCTATACATAACAGTCAGTATCGAATCTAGATTATTCTTCATCTTGAGAAAGAATTAGCGCACCCTTCCATATTTCTGTATTAATGCGGTAGCTGGCACTGCTCATACATAGGCTACACAGTTTCTTGTAAAGAAATGTTATAACTTATAATCCATTGGCAAAATTGTTTCAAATTTAACTTCATCCGGAATCTAATCACTGAGCTACCGTTTTAATAGAAAAATGCGCTAAACGCTCGACAAATTGGCCGGTTAGTCTGAACTACTGAAATTCACTAGCTATAGAAGAGATAGCAATATTCTATTTAATTCAATTAAATAGTGCCCAGCATCTGGTTGAAAAGTCGAACGAACTTTCTCGATGTAGTTGGAAGATAGCTTTATGCTAGTTAATGTTTATATTAATGACTTTGTAGGGTCACCCCATTAAGAAACTTCCTTATTTGTGCCCGGTTATGTCTTAAACGTGTGACGTGGTCTTCCGTTATCGCCTTCCGTTATCGTGATCTGACTTATCTAGAGGATGTATAGCTTTAAAATAAGGCAATGGGTGCTTCTTCCAGTCATCACAGTCACAGGAAGTTAGAGCGAAACGAGTTGATAACCTACTGAGGTCGAGCGGTTACGCGTTCGTCTTATGGAGCGAAAGGCCCGAGATTCAAATCTCATACTGGTCAAATTGGGCACAGTGTTGTGAACGCCAAATCCCCGTTGGGACGTTTGTTCGAATCAAGCTGCATCCGAAAGATGCTGAAATCCGGCTCATTTTGTGGAGTTAGGTCCCGCAAACTCTTTACACGCGTAGGTGTAATAGAGCGAGTGTAGTGAAGATTTGATGTTTTGATATTATGGTTTGTTGTACATTTTTACATACCATCATTGGTTTAAATTTCATGTTTTTTAAGCGGTTTATCTTGTGAAAGAATTGTATTTTCCATGTGCGTTTTTACGATGCACTTGTATGGTTTATCCAGCTGTTGCTATTGGGCGTCATACATTTTCCAGAACATTACGACATTCTAAAAATTTAAAGTAAGGACAAGCCTTTTTTGATGGCTTTTAGTTAATTTACTAAACTTGCTGTACTCATTGGGTGAACAAGCTATTAAGATTTGGGTTAAGTTAGTATCAGGAGGTTTAGGTTCCGTCTTTGGGATTTTAGTATCATTATATTTTCGGAAAAATTTTCAGTAAGACGTATTGATTTTGGTTGTTGTATTTTGGGAAAGTTGCAAAAAGTTGAAATAGTAATTCATGAAATTTTAGTAAACCAGAAAGAGGAAAATTCAACATGACGCTGTATTGATTGATCTGCATACTTTATATCTGTGTGAATATTGGCAGTATTAACGCAGCGTTTCACATTAATAAAGCGTTTTCGGACACTAAAATAGCTAAGCCAAAAAATAACCTGAATATTTTATGTGGAATACGAAAATACGCAATAATACAGCACAATGCAGCATGCTCAATTTACTACAGTCAATGACCGACAGCAAAGCCTTTTTCGTTTGAAACGGGAGTGGTCAAGTTGCGGCTTAAATTGGACTGGTTGATGCAAAATTGCAATGGCATTGGCACTATCTGCATGGTATATAATTGCTTAAACATCAACCTGAGTTTGTAAATGGCATTTAGTTTGCTGGGATGATATTTCAATTAAACTATGACTGGTGCAGTTAAAGTTTGGTTGATCAAAGTTGACGGCCTTTATACAGCCGAATATGCTTCAGGCTTATTTGTTTAGTTTTGAATGTGCGCGCGGTACGTTGATATTTTGCTTGCCCATATAAGGCGGTGTAATAAGATTAAAATTGTGGTCAATATTTCTGCCATAACTTATACTTTTGGACAGCGAAAATTTTCAAGTTGATATAAGTAAAATTAATTACCGGATTTGGTGAAAGTACGCCCGGCTTTTGCCACAGTTTTTAGCATTTAATTGTGCCTTCTCACAAGCGCTCCGACTTAGCAGTGATAATTTTATGTTTAGTTGCAAATTGCTGTCGACGCAGAATTTTTTACGAGCTATTGCAATTACGTTATTGATACAAATAAAAAAATCCCACGAATTTATAGAATTTGAAAACAGATTAAATGTGACCAATTTATAGTCATCTTTTCTGTTAAATCCCAAATATTTGTTTAGGTTTTTTGGTGTTAACCAATCAATACTTAAAACGGAAATTTCTTTTAAGTAAACATTAAACAATATCGTAAAACATTAAAATATTCAGAAATTTATCAAATAGGCCTAGGCTACTGGGTATTTTTTGTAATTTACAAATATTTTGAATTTCCACTCTCTTAGCTAAACTCCACAATGTATTCAATTAATATAGTATTTTGGGGACTACTCTGACTAGACTGTGAAATTTCACGAGGCAGTTGCATTGGAAACGCAGCTCGTAGCGAGGTTTGCTCGAAAATAGTTCATTTCTGGCTAAAAATTTAGTCCCATTTTGTGGCTTTTCTTCCGCTTTTCGATTTGAAAGTCCACAGACCACTCTATTGCTTTCCCAGAAAAAATTAGAATAAACTCCAAATTCTGCTCTATCGTTTTTCTTAAAGAAGGAAGCAGGCAAGCAGGTACCTTTTTAATCCCTGCCAAGCAAACGTAATTGTGAAATGTTGGTAAAGTACAATTTTGTCACTCTAGGACCTTATAGCACGATTTTAAACTTTTTCATTGTGAAAGTTAAAAGTGCGATTTCAAACTTTTTTTGTGTAAAAGTACCCTGCGAGTTTCATGGTAGAAATGATCTCGACTTCTGTGTTTTTTACATGCTTAAAATGATTTTTAGCATTTTGTGTGGATGGATAAACCATAATTACATTATCGTTTGCCCACTGAATGGTTAATACGGTTCCGAGTTGATTTTTGTTCTTTTATCTCTTGCTTAGTTGAGTCTGGCTTGGTTCCGAAGTTGTATGTGTTTACCAATGAGCATTTTGAAAAGTACGGTTTTTGAAGGTGATGAAGTAGTTTAGTTTTTAAAATCTGTGAACGTTTTTTCAAGTTGCGAGTTTGTTCCAGGTTTGCGTCGAAAAAAAATTTACCGTAAAACCACGAATCAGATGTGATAAAAAACTTTAACCGTCCTTGACTTCATTTTTGCTCTCGTTCGAAGTTGCACTGCAAAAGAAATTAATAAGGAGTGCCAGTCTCTGGAATAGGAGTTGGATAATTGCCAAACGTGTAACCCAAATCTTTTACAGCTTTTGTATCACCTTTTTAAAAAGGACAGCGTAAATAGTGTGGGACTGGGGTCTAATTCAATGTTTTTCAAACAAATTTTCTGCCACATTTTAAGTATTCAGTCAACGCTTTGCCAATTCGACTCGAGTTTGACGGATAGCAATTAGAATATTATACCAGCTATAAAACCGTTTTATTATTTTGAACTCAATTGGACGTACAGTTGATCACTAAAAACGTCACGAGCTTGAACTAACATGTTAAACGAAATATGGTACAAGCGTAAAACTTTTTAGTAGTCCTTCGTGTATATACTGTAGTTGTAAGATAAGAATTTGTTTGACTAGGCTTATCTGAGTTATGGTATGCGATTAATAAACACCTGGGATGTAGAAAGGGCGGAACCTTGATTGCTTGCAATCACGTACAAGATTAGCCAATGGTCATTGCCTGCCTCAGTGTAGTAATGGACGCAGATGTCGTTTGAAAGAACCATTTTACTTATGTATTTGTGTACTCTGTAACTTGTGTTTTAAATTACTTCCGCATAAATTGTAACCCTTGTCTAACTTATTTTCATGTATTCCAATTTTCTTCGAGTCCACGGCAACTGACCGCGAACCAACTGAGAACTGACCGCCAGCTAATCCTAATGTTTGCGGTCAGGTAGTTTGTGGTCAGTTTGTTTCGATTTTCTCTCAAGTAATAAAAAAGAAAAATCTTCCAAGAATCGAACCAAGTTGACTTGGTTCGATTTTCTCCCAAGCAACAAGAAAATATTTCTTCAAGACCTTCGAAAGGGGGCTTTTCGCTATGGCTATCGCAATTTTCTCTTTAGGTTTGGGCCAGAGTATTTCCACACATTTCGTGTGATTAACCGTGCAAAACTAATTCATTTTTGTTTTTCAAAAATGTTTGTTTATCATATTGTTACAAAAATGTTAGTTGCTTTTTTCTTTGTTGGTGATTCTTTGTGGTGGCTAAATTCGGTGACGTCATTTGTTTGGTTTCTTGCGAAATGCTTCGCGGATGAGGTCACCTTTATAATTTTGCAGGTAAATGCCGAGTGCTTTCTACTTCGGCGGTCATTAATGGAATATCTGCTTGGTGGTTTACTTAATGACCTCCGCCTTTTCGTCTTTGCTTTTCCGTTCAAAATAAACTTTTTCTGCTTACGTCATATCTTGCTTTCATGATTGGACAAGGTTGGAATTTCCTGAAAATAGCTCTTTTGTCCCTCAGATTCGTTCCACAATTTCACGAAACACCTTGGAAATGTCACCGAGTCATTTGCCATTTGAAATGCACGGTCATTGAAAATTTTTGTTGAAGGAACTTCCAAACGCAAAAAAATTTGCGGGGGCGGAAATTTCTCGCGCAGTCAAACTTCCTGAAGAAAAAGGCTACGTTGTGGCGTAGTTTTCTAATTTTCTTGCGTGTTTTTTTTGAAAGTGTTTCATTTACAAGTTGGCTGATTTTTCTTCACACTGTGGCACAATTACCTATTCATTTCTGCCTAGTGCAAAGGTTTAGGTTTACGAAAAATTTTTGGATTTCTGACAACCAAAATTTTTGAGCGAATCGTCTTTTGATCGTCAACTCGTAACAACAAGTATCGTCCTGCGCCTATATACGTCCGCGAATAATAGTCGTAGACTGTGCGTTAAAAATGTAAAAGCATAAAATCTGGTATAGTAATGAGACTAAATTTAGATGTAAAGTTAGTTTAAGCCTGCAGTGCAGCATCAAGCCTGTACTGTTTGTTGGCTTTTCGTTTTGTTTGAGTTTGATTTCGTTTAGTTGTATCCGTTGTTTTTTGTTCTTGGTTTCTAAAGCTTGCAAGAGCTATTCAACGTTTGACGCTTGATTGATTTTAAAAACTAGCAGTTTCCGTTGCCTCTGTTCGAAAAAGCAGTTGCTGAATTGCATCCGAAAATAGAATACATTGAAGTATTCAAGTGGCAAAACAAGCAGTAGAGTTTTAAATGTCTCTGTGATTCATAGCATCAGAAAATGCATTCAAACTCTGAGTAACGATATGAAACCTGAAAGGTCTCTGCCCATAATTATTTTTACATCAACTTCAAGTTTAGCATAATTCATTTTAAATGTTGTATTACGTTCTTGCACTTGCATTGATATCTAATTTAAAGCATTTTTACTTCGATTTTCATTTTTTTCATCACTTCAATTTAGCATAGCAGTGCCTTTTTTTCGGTGGATGATAGCTTGCTGTAACGAAATACCACTTTAGAGTACCACAGCGGTGAGCTGGAGAAACTGGAGAGAAATGTTTTTTGGGCGCACAGTAGGATACCGCACATTACTATCTCCTGGATAGGTAGCTTTCATGTTTTGTTTCGAAAAAGCACTGCTAACCAGTTAACCACTTTCGGTCGTGGCACCAGAAATCAGACTTGTTTGATAGGTTTAGGTACTTGCTACAAGCGATGAAACAGTACTCAGTTTCAAGGTAGCTCTGTGTTTGTTACGGTTAGCCTGTCATCACTTTTATGTTTGTTTCAGATATGGAAAAATCGTTTCGACGAAGGCAATCATTGATCCTGCTACCAATTTATGCAAAGGTTAGTTCACTGCTTTAATTGCAAACTTTGATTGGCCTTGTGATAGCGAACTTTAATTTTTTTTCTCAATATCGAACTAGCTAGAGAAACAAGTGCAGCGCAACTTTAATCTCTCAAACTTGATGTCGCATACCCTAGCGAGTTGAGGGAGGCCACTATTTAGAGTACTGGATCCTAGAAAGGTAGCTTTTGGGGCTGCCATTTTCGGTTGAACGAAATAGGCATAATCTCCCTTGGTTTTTCCTCCACCCATCAAAGTTTCGCGATGTTCTACCTAACCTGCCTTGTCCGTTTGGCTTAATAGGTAGTAATTCTGCCTGTGTATCGGTAGACTACATTTGATATCCTCGTGAGTTGGCAGCGCCCCAACAGAGCACAAGCAAAAATGGTAAGTGACAGCGAGGAACCCTCCTTAAAGTGGTAGACTAGTGCGAAGTAAATCTTAAACGTTCGTTTATTGCCAATGGCTAGCCTATGACAACATATTTGGATCCTAATCACCCGTTAGCAAGAAGGGGTTTGGGAATCCCATAACAGTTGTATCGAATGCTTTGTTAAGGTCTCGCAGCATTACAGCAAACTGAGTGAATGTTTAATATCAACAGTAATCGCATAAAATTATGACGTAATGACACGTTGACCGCCAAACTGCACTTAACTCGTTGATCGCCAGCGGCACGAGCTGGTTAAATTGATCACGAGTTCTCGAATCATTTGAGCCAGTGTTTTTGACCTTAAAACTTGTTATCTTCGGCATCGAAAATCTGCGCCGAGCGTGGGCCCATCATTGTTGTTGAAGATCAGTCGGCATCAATTATAGCTTAACAAGAATAAAAACAAAGCTGCCGGGCTCCTTTTGGTGGATAAAGGTATGGAGCAGCCGAAATGCTCCACCGCTAATCCGCAGCTAGAGTGGAGAATCCGAGGAGGAAAATAACAGTTTCTGCACCACTTAAAAGTAGACACTTGTCATGAAAAATTTTGCATGCGTTGACGTAGTCCAAATAAGACATTCCGCTCATGCCTCATTAGGTAAATTGCGGTCGAGATTTTGATTGTTATTATCCTATAACACTCAAAAGTCAAAACCTAGAATTTCAAATTGATTAAATAGAAATTGAATGCATTCTACTACTCAATCTACTCTGTCAAAAAGGTTTTAGTTTTTTGCAGTGGATAAAGTGATCTCTTGGTCTAGATTGGCTGGGTTTTGTAGTGTTTGGGTAATTGGCGGTTTGCTTCTAGCAAATTAATACGTCACTAGCCAATGCATGTAGTGTTCTTAAAATGACAACCGCTTGTTGACAAATTGCACACAGACGATAAACTCAGAGGTCAACTGAGGACGTTAGAACTATCTTCGCTTTTCCTTTCCTTTAATCTGTTTCTTGCTTTTAGGTTATGGATTTGTTGATTTCGACCACAAAGACTCAGCAAGCTATGCCGTTAACCATTTAAAAAGCAAAGGAATACAAGCGCAAATGGCCAAGGTTAGTTCTATTTCTTACTTTTTGAGGTCAAGTTTATTGCCTGTTATGGCTATCTTTATTAAGAGATAATTGCAGTCTTTTAATTCTATAGTTGCACTTAATAGCTTACTTTGCTTTAATGCGTCCGTAGATTTGTGCACATAGCGACAAAATTGGGCATAATTCCGTAATTGACGTAATTGCTTGATAATACAATATAAGGACACCCTTAATTTCGAAATGGAAATCTGATATGCCCAAATTTGTTCATGCGTAACCTTGCAACAACTCTATAAAAAGTTAGTTGAGGAAGAATTCCGTCGCTATTGTCTTAAACTTTTCCGCCATCTTTATTTGTTGTGCACGTCAAAATCTCCATTGTTTACCGTCAGTGGTCGCATCTTGAGCTAACGAGACTTGCTTCCTCCTTCCTCTCAAAACTGTTCATGACATCTTTCGTTTTAGGAAAAAGTTTTGGCAGTTTTAGGCTGTTTTACTTCCTAACTCAAACCTCCAAGCCTCCTCTTGACTAGTCCGTTAGTTGGTATGGTGGACGGGGAGTTGGTGACTGCAGTGGTAGAAATTAACTTGATTTTAAGTTTTGCATACAAACGTCATTGGCAGATTTCCTGCTTGACTTTGAAAAAAAGAAGCAATGTAGACCTCGGTCGGGTTAGATGATAGCAGCAGATTCTACGCTGTCTATGACCTAGACTGCATTGCAAATTAATTCCTCAAGCACAGTATATCATAATAAAACATAAATCAATCAAAACTGAAATCGATTTCGCTCTTGTACGAGTTATTGTGAAATAGAAATAAGTAAAAACGATTATTTACTACATATTAGCAGTTTTGCTTATTGCAGGTGGAACCAAATGTCACAATGATTTTATCAAAATTCTCCTTTACGTTCCTATAGTTCTTTAACGTTATATTTGATTTTTTCAGCAACAAGAACAAGACCCTACTAATTTGTACATATCAAACTTGCCTCGAAATATAAGCGAGAACGAACTAGAGGGCATGCTGTCACCCTACGGGCAGGTGATATCAACTCGAATTCTGCGCGATAATGCGGGGGTCAGTAAGGGTGTCGGATTTGCGAGGTAAGATAATATTAATTTGCAGCTGCAAGAAACTTTTTCTACTTAGCTAATTGCTTTTTCAGAATGGAGTCGACGGAAAAGTGCGAAAACATCATCGGAAAATTTAATGGAAAATATCTTCATAATATAAATGGTGGAAGTAAGTATCGAGTTTTATTTTTATAGGCTACATAACCCAGCGATAATTGATATTTTGTAATTTTCAAAGTTACTTTGAAGCGTATAACGAGTTCACGGGATTCGTCTCTGCGTTATATTGCCGTGTAACGCGGTTTTCTTAAATTAGCTGTTGTTGTGGTGCCAAATTTTAGTAACGCTGCGTTTAGTTTGGTCTGCCTGGGTGTTGAACCTTGGAACTATTCCAAAACCCAGTTTACTTGTCATTTTAAGGGGTCAGGACGTAATGCGCTGAACAAACTGGCTGGATTAATCCTCTCCACAGTTAGCAAGTCACTATCAACATAGCGTTTTGCATTGTTTTAGTTTACGATTTGGTTTTTTAAGCCGTTAAGACGCAACTGTAGTAAGTTGCTATCTTTGCATGCATCTTGCTCACGAAAAACAAAGATAATAAATGTTAATTTGAATCGGCAAATCAGTATTCACTGCTAGCATTTCATGATCAGTGGTCGTGTTTTGGCTTGTAAAAGCACTAGCTTGCCAATTTGCGGCTGCGTACATGTTAGTATACACAGCAAGCAACAACTATTTTAGGCCTGGTTTAGTTCTATACGATGCGTACAATTTCTCGTGCTTTCTATGTTTCGCCAATTTGATTTTTTTTCTTACTTATTGTTGATTTAGACGACCAACCAACCGAACCTTTACTGTGTAAATTCGCTGACGGTGGTCCGAAGAAAAACAAGCAGCACCAAAAGTTCATGAGCAATGGACGTTCTTGGAGAGAGGGGGATCTTCAGTATGCCTACGATCTACCAGCTCTGAATAATGGGTAAGAAAAATTTGCTGACACTGTGATGCTGCTATGGAATGAGAAAAGTGTTCTATTTGACCCGCCCTAGAATTGAACTCAAGACAGCTCGTTTCAGAGGCAGGTGTATTACCATTCCACGAACTAGTTGTACTTAATAACCTCTCATTTCATTGAATACATTTTCATACAGCAGCACACCACAAGTCTAACCTTTGTTTAATCCGCACTTCCTCAATATTTAAACCAGCATGGCTATAATATTTGGTTGCTTTGCTTTGAGCCTTTTAAAAGCGAAAGTTATGATGGTTTTAATGAGTTAGAAGAGTGAAAATACTCACAAGTTTTTGACGCAAAGTACACTTTTATTTATTGCGTCGTGCTGGTTTATATAAATAACGACTTGTTTTCAGTTTTTCCTGATTGTTGTGAAATTTAAATTTCCAAAATTCCGGTTGTTTATGGGACTTTTTTAAAGACTGGATATGACGTCTTTAAAATGCGTGCCATATGAAACATTACGTTCGTAGCAATATTATAACTTTAAATTTAAACAAATGTATCTCAAGGCCTTAAATTAGCTACATGGTTGTGGTATATTGTGTACTCTCAGTCAATAATTTTATGTGGCAAAATTGGTTGATTACTATATTCTGTGGTCAGTCGGTTATATTTGAATGTCAGAAAATTGTTTACGGACAAAATTCCGAAGTACATACTTGTAACGCGCTTTCGGGACCCATATCTGCGTTACCGCGACTTTGGCAAGACAGCTCCTTATAAAAAACATCGTAGTGGTTGCGAGCCGTTGGCAACACTTGCTCTGATTAGACCCGTTCTGGAATCCAAACTTAACCTCACTTTCTTAGATTTGAGCGTGTAAACCGTTCGATCAGTTCCCCAGTGCATTCGGTTCAACTATCCATTGCTGAATATGCAGCATCTACCAGTCTAATATACTTGTAGGATGGTAGGGTGTTCTTTGTTAGCACTTTAAAGTAACCGGCTCTACTTTGTATAGAATTCAATCGAACAGGATGATGGTACAGCCTCCCACCTATCCGGTGAGTAAGCGATTGAAATAAGACTGCCATAGATAGCGGTTCGTAATGATTTCCTATACATTCACTGATTTAGCACGCTACTTTCATTACTGCTCACAAGCCCGTTTAATGCGTCTTGACTTTAGTTGCATTGTATAAATTTGGCCACCATGGCAGGGATAAAGCGTCGTTTTTATGACGACTCCGATCATATTATCTTGATTCGCCTTGAATTTTGTTTATTTATTACCGAGCAGTGGTGGAGTGGATGGAACATCTGCTACTGAAACGGTAGACTCTGGTTCGATTCCCGATTGGGTCAAACCAAAGACTGTAAAAATGGTATTTACAGCTTCCCTGCTAGACGTTCAGCAATTATGAAAAGACAATTGAGGTAGACAGGTGACAAGGGGCAGCTTGACTCGAAGACCGAAAGATCCCTTCGCTGTCTCCTGGCCAAGCCAATTTGGTGAATAAAGTTGTTCTTATAATTGCATCGTTCTACGGAAGTGCATACATGCACTTCCCGCATGGGGATTTACGGCGGAAACGTAAGAGAATTTTCACGCGAATGTACTGTATTTCTTCAATTTATTTTTCAGCTTCCAGCTCCTCCGATGTGGGTTCATCCTTCTTCGTACGTCATCCAGCCTCATGTTAGTCCTGTAAGTACGCACTGCTACATGCTGTTTTTACTTGACTAGATTACCAGAGCAAGTTGATGTTTCCGGAACAATTTTGCCCGCGAAAGTAAGAGCGGTGACTTATACCACGTTCAACCCAGCAACATCTATCTAATAAGCACGTACATTCCTAAAGTGCATTGTACGAGGATAAAATGTTTGTTGTTTAGCAAAATTACGACACGTTCGGGTTAAAATGTTGGCAAAAAAAGTGGCGTAGTTTGGATCAACTCCAATTTTGTTCCCACCAAACTCGTGCGTTATAGGGTGGCTTTACAGTATCCATAAAGAATAAAGATGTTTACCTTCAGAAAGATACATTAAAAAAACAAACAATCAAACTGCAAAGTGATATCTTAGGATTGGCAAACCCTTTAGCCTTGTCTTTTAGCAAGGGACCGTTTGTTCTTGAAATGATCTTAAAGTTTTGTCATGAGTTACACCACGTGTCAACCATGATGTTATGTTTATGGTTAGGCTATCACAATGCGATTGTGGCACTCGTGAAGTAATTATTTGTATTGCTTGTTTGCTAAGTAGTTTGATTTCTTGTTTTCTTCCAGAATGGAGTGCTTCCAGCTGTAGATCCGAACTTCCAATGCGGAGTTATTCCTCATCTTGCCGCCCAAATGAATCAACTCCACCTTTCCCATCCACCCGCCGTACCGGTATGCTTCGTCTTTGTCGTTTCTATTTAGGCTTTTTTGAAAAGTTTGAAACAAAAAACAATTCTGTGGTGTATTTTGTGTAGTTATAGAACTAATATGGCCCTTTTGTATCAACAATTTTTTTTTGAACCTAATCAAGAAAGTGTCATGCGTGTCTCTACTAATTCTTAAAAGGAGATGTCTTTAAAAAATTCCTGCTTTAAAAATGTGTTTATTAGTGTTTAAGTTACTACCGTCTGCGAACGTAAATGTAAAGCAAACAAAAATTAAATATTGATTAAAGGACGGTTTGTGTACAGCGTTTAAAGCACGCGCGTGATTGAGTAGATTACAAATCAATTAACCTTTTTAAAAACATCACCTTTGTTTTTCATTTTTCTTGGTGATTTTGCGTAGTAATTGGGTTCAGTTGATGGTTCGAATCGAGTTCTAAAAGTATAACTAAAAGTTGTCATTGGGTCATAGCTACTAACTTCTGCAAATATCAAGCTAAGATTTAGCGTTTTGTTGGCCGTGAACAGATTCGTTTTTGCCTTTTCCATTACTGCTTACTGTCACAAAATTACTGCTTGCAGATCCGCCCAGAAATCGGAAGGACATTGTTTACTTACCCGTTTAAGAGAACTGAGTTTAGATTGGACAATATGGACAACCAGTTGTCCAACACTTTAAAAAACAGCTTTTATATTAAATGAAACGGGTCTGATATGGTTAGCCTGTTTAGTATTGACACCACGTATATTTAGCCGTCGAACAAAATGGCTAATTTTATGAGGGCAATACTACAGTACGATATAGATTATAGAATGATGCATCGTTAAAGTAACTTTTTTTTTGGTTTTCAGTACGTTGGAGGAGCTGTCGGGGCTCAGTATCTTTCCCAGTATCCTCCTAATCAAGCACCGCCTTCAGCGGTGAGTATTGCAGTTGATCAACTTCTTACTTTGCCAAGGAATAGCTATAGGATTCGACTTCCTCTTTTATGGTTAAAAGTTACATATTTTACGCTGAAACCAAGACTAGCTTGATTAATGCATGGCATCTTTTTGTTGGTATCTCTAATATCAGGAGTCATTTAAGCGGGTTTGATGTCATTTTTAATGATTGCGTTTTTACGTAATTCGACTTTTGGTGTGAAAGAGAGCTATCTTATTGCAATTTTAACTGCAATTTTTAGGCTGAGGGTGCTGTAGAGAATGGAGGAGAACAGACCCCATTACCTCCAATGACGATCGCTGCTGAGCCCGCCCCTGCTGCCCCCGCCACTGCCCCTGTGCAATAATTTAATTGTAAGTACATTTGGAAAATCTTGTAGGTGCTATTTGTTCTATGATTCAAAAACCGAAATTTTACCAAAGTTTTTAGGTTCATTTCTTGTTTTGATTTCAAACCAAGTGAAACGTTCATGTGTTGTGGATTGGAAATCATCAGTTAGATTAATTTGCAAAGCGTTTTCTTTAGATCGAAGCTGCTTTTCAAAAAATTTGTCCGGAATTTTTTTGATATACCGACTCGCTAATGCTTATGATCCTAATTCTATCGCCGCTTGAGCACAGAAACTTAGGACAATAAAAAAGTTTCCAATAATCGATATAAATTTCCATTAATATCAATTGTAGCTTCACATAAAGTCCTTCTTTTATCTGTTACGTGGTTACTGGTTAATGCATGAGATGTAGTTGCGTCAAAAATGGCATTATGATGGCACTGTATGGAAAACCTGATTATCATACGTGGTTTATCTATTCTAACCTAATCACAACACCAATGCCAAAGTTACGTAGTAGGATCGTAATTTAAAACAATTTAAGAGTGGTGCAGAATTACATCGCTGTTTCGTGTTTAGCTTTTGCTTTAGATGATTGAAATATAAACTTAGATTTCATGAAAAATTTGGACCCGAATGGTTTATCTGTAGTAGATTAATCGAACAAAGTTGGCTCGATATCCATGCAGTTCAAAAACTTGTCGTATAATTGTAATTATCTTCGCCAAGAACGATGAAGGGACCTCTGGGTCTTCGAGTCAAGCTGCCACCTGCCCACACACGATGGAAGCTTCACACTGTCCCTTTTATTGCAAAACGTCAAGCAGAGAATCTGTGAATACTTATTTTTATAGTTCTTTGGCTTGATCCGATTGAGAATCGAACCAAGTCTATCGTTTCAGTTGCATTCGCTTTAACACTCGACCATTGATGGGTATGCTAATTCGAGTTTGTTTAGATGACATTTTCTTCACGATCCAAAGCAGAAGAAGGATGATAAAAAGAGTGAAATGAAAGGCCGCCCAACATTTATTGTTTTTCTCCTTTCAAAAACGACGTTTTTAATTTAGAGAATTTCAAAGTTTATCTTTGCAGACTATTTTTGTACAGAATAAATTTAAGAAATCAAGTGAATTTTTACACAATCGTTTCAGATCATTTATTTTTCTTGCAGTTGTTTAGACGTTTTATTAAATCGTCAATTTAAATTCTAAATCGGTTTATTTGCTTTCGTGCAATGGTAAATATAGATATTATATGGTAGGATATAAATGTTTTAAATCGAATTCACTGTGTTCTATAAAAAGTTTCTAAATTTTTAATCAACGTTTTTCCCCTTTCAGTAGACGCTTTGCTAGTATACAAATTTGTAAATAATGTTAGGTCTAAATTGCCATGCTAATGCACTCTCTTCAACTATGACGTCATTTCGAGCTAGGTTCATCAAAATACACAAAATTACAGTCTATACTAGATAACGTGTAAATTGAAAAGGTAAAATGTTCAGAGCTTCTTAACGTGGCAAACTTTCAAAATTTTTGTTTCGGTTTATCGAAGTAAATTCAGCTTAATGTATAAGTTAGTGTGATTTTGAAATTAAATACTGTTTAACAAGTATGAAAATGAAATCTTGTTATGACCGATTTCACTGCGTTTAACCATTCAAGGCTGATTAAGACAGTCTCATGTTCTAGTCTTGTCTTCCGTTCCTATTTTGCTCTTGTACAGTAAAAATAATCTTGTTTTTGCGTCTTCTAAATGATTTATGTGCGTTCTTGTAAATATTATGTTGATTTATTTGAGTTGCGTTTTTCATTTTTGCTTTTTTATTTGCTGTAAATAAGCGCTTTTTTTCAAATCGTTTCTATAGGAGTTAGCATTACAGCTGCATGCTCATTGAGGTGGCGATATGGTAGAGTTTGGGTTTTCAAAACCATGGTTGGTTTTGGCTGTGCGCAAAAGGTTTGCGGTAGCTGTTAGCGCAAGTTTTGTTTTCTCATGAAGAGTGTATGATTTTTCTTAATGTCTGTGGCTTGATTGTGGAGTCACTTAGAAACGTGTTCTGTTATTTTTAAAATGCTTTTTGTCATCTTTTGGTGATATGGATCGTCGCTCTGATTTTTGCAGTGATTTGTTTTTTCGGCGATGTGTTTTTTGAGAGTCGCTCGATTGTTATCAAGCACCCTGGGGCACTTCAGTACCAGCTCCCCAAATTGTTTGGGGCTTGTAGGCTACTCCCTTTTTTTGCGCATTTTTTATGGTTGCGCTATTAGGTCGCTATGCAAATTAGAATTTTAAAAAATCCGATTGGTTCGAATCATCCAATCACAAATGACTTGCATAGATGACGAAATAATGACGTAATCCCTTGCTTGGTGCAAGACTCCCTTCATTTGGCTTTGGTGCGTTCCTTAAATTATCAAGAAATTTTTCAAATTTTTTCACTTTTGCAAGATGAACGAATTTCTTGGGTCATGTGATTTTTCCTGTAAATAAAATCGGAAGTCTTCTGCGAGAGTGGTGCTGATTTTTTAGCGAGAAAAATAGCGTTTTAATTGATTTTTTGTCCACACCTGAAAAGCAAAGCTTGAAGCTGTTTAGGTTGAAGCCTTTTTCGGATCACGTTCATTACAAAAGAGGTTTCGCGAAAGACATTTGAAGATCAAAATTAACTTGTCCCTTGGAAAATCTTTTTATCAAGCAGTGGCTGTCTTTTTGATAAACTACTATTAAAGACAGGACTAATACGGTTGGGTAAGCAGGAGTTCTCAGAAAAGAGTGTGGTGTGCTACGAACAAAAGTCGGAGGCAGAGCGGTGGCACTTGAACATTGGCGTCGCTAAGAATGGTGACACCCAAGGCGAATTTTTGCGATGTCACCCTTCATAATGTGTAGTAGGCTGCAAAAGCTTACACGGTATTTAAAAAGTAAAGGTACTATTTTATTGCTGTAGATAGCGGCTGTTATTTGGCTTGCTCAAAAACTTTTCATTGTAAGATTCTAGAACTTGGAAGTATGAGCATCAAACGTCTAGTATTAAGCGTGTAATAAAAAAATTGTAGTGGGGAGAAGGGCTGTGTGTGGGGGTCTGGGAGCTCCGCAAGAGGCCATTGGGGGTTCTGGGGGCAGATTCCAGCACTAGAAAAATTTTCTTTGCAAAACTAACTTAATTTTAGGCTTATTTTGATAGAAAATACAGCTTTTCAAACGTAGCATCAGGTAGAACTTAGTGGCATAGAAATTAGCAGTGCGAAAACATGGTTAGACTCAGGCGCGTAGCCAGAAGTCTGCAGTGGGATCTGTTTCGGGGGTCTGGGGGAGGAGCCCCAGCGTTCGAAAATTTTGTGCGTGTTTTTTTTTTTTGGAAAAATAACTTAATTTTAGGCTTATTTTGATAAAAATTATTGGTTTTGAAATGTGGCAGAAATTAGCAGGGCAAAATCATGATTAAACTGGTTGCATAAATGGGCAATGGCTAAGTGGGGTAAAATTTCACTTCTCTTATTTACAAGCTGGTACCGTAAATAATAAAATCTTGTTGTTCAATGAAACTCACAAAGATTAAATACAATTCGTGTATACTTATTAGAGAAAAATAATTGGTTGGGGGGGGGGGGGGGGGTGAATGGAAGGATATTTGAGTCCAAGTGATTGGCAATCAACTAATACTGAATTGCCAGCCCCCCCCCCCCTTCTAAATAATGTTTCAAAACATACTTTAAACCATTTTTAAGTCCGTTCCAGTGTGATAAACTTTTCCAATGATGTTAAACAAATTGTTTGCTTTTTTGTTCGATTGGTATCATTGATTGATGTCACCCCAAAATGGTGACACCCGGGGCGGGCCGCCCCCTCTGCCTCCCCTTAGTGACCCCACAGCATTTGAAATAGTTGAAATTTGAGTTTAGAAGATATTTCCTTGGAAGCAATAAAAAGCAGGAATATTCTTTTGCCCACCTAGAGTACCCTTTTTGGGTTCTGGTGGCAAGTCTCATAAATCGAACCTTTCATAAGCATTGAATGAAAAGAACAGATGAATTCCACGCAGGGATGTGGAAGCGGAAGCTGGAAGCGGTTAAATTTTTGTGGAAGCGGAAGCACTTTGATGAAAGAGGTTGGAAGCGAAAGCGAACTCGGAAGCGAAAGTGTTGAAAAGGAGCTGGAAGCGGAAGCAATTTTTTCAAAATCAAGCACTTCCGGATTTTCAATCTGGCTACAACCGTTGGGTAAAATGTTGCAATAATAATAATAATATAGAATCGACAACCAGGGCATGGTATGAAAAGGAATGGAAAATGGAATGGAACGGAAATTTCGGTATGGAATGTGGAAGATGCCAGAATGGAATGGAAGATTCAAAGAATGGAATGGAGGACAATCTTCCATGCTTCCGTACCAATTCCATCCTAGATTTTGTGCATTGTATATTGCAGCAAAATACATTCCGATGTCCGGTGGTGATAAATAATATTGTCACAGAAGTATTTAACTTTAATATCTACGGGTAATATTTGTCGACAAATCGCGTACTTTGGTTGTTTATATTGCGGAAACAGTGTGCGTTATGCGTCATATTGCAAGGACATTGCAATTTGCAGCATTGATGTTATAGTTATTAGTTGACGACTTTGACAGGTTTGTCTTGTTTTTTTTTGAGATTGACAATTTGCCAAGTCCTAGATTTTGTTTTCTTACATCGTCACGAAAACTCGTATTTGCTATCTCATTCCCGTTTCAGCTCAATTTTATTTATATTTTTAGTTTTGCAGCTTGCAATAAGTGATTTTGGTGTTAAAGCTTGGTATTTTTGTTACGGTAAAAGTTCTTTAAGCAGTTTGGTTATGACAAATTTTATAGTTGATATGAGAGCAAACTTGTACGGTAATTATTAAACCATATGCGTAACCAGGGGGGCCCAGGCCCTCTGCCTCCTCTCCAATTGAAATGCTATCAATGATAAAAATGATGACACAAAGCCTAGTTATTCAGTTTTTTTAGCATTTTTGGGGCGCAACAGTAAATACGTACAACAGCAATTAGCAATAACTTAATATTGACGAGTAGGGCGTCCGGGCTCTCTCAATTTAAATTTTTGCCAACCAATTTAAATGTCCAAGCCGGGAGAAATTCCGTGTTTTTGTTCTAAAAGGTGCAATCTCAGGCACTCATCTAACTTTTTTATGCAATACTATGTTTTAGGCCCCCACCTAACTTTTATAAAGCAATAACATGATTAGGAACCGTTTATTTGCATCTAATGTACCAACTTGAAATAACTTTAAATTTCACCTTCATTACCTACCAACTTTAAATAACAATCCACCTCCATCTCGTCAGTTTTCCCGCAACAAAATGCTTTCAAAAAAAACTTAGCTTGGGGAAATGCTGATTGAACAAATTATTGAAGTTGAATCGAGGATGCCTGGGCTCCTGGTAGTACATATTCCTAAAACTGGTTATTTTCATGACAAAACAAAAACCTTCTAAGGCAAATCTTTGAGTGAATGATTTAATGCTAAAAATGTTGTAGAAAGCAATGTACCTTGATTCCCCTGACCAGGCCAAGTCACAAAATTCAACCCCAAAATGCAAGATTTTAAACGTGTTTTGGACTTGACTTGAAGTAAAGGAAGAGATTAGTTTAATTGGCTTTTAAATCTCAAAAATTTTGTTGTTTTAAATGGCTCTGAAAACGTGCAAAATGTGATCCAAATGGCATTAAAATAGTCATTTTTTCCCAAAAACTTACAAAAAATCGCCCAGCGGCTGAGTACTTTGCCCTCAGACTCCCATAGCCTCCGGCGGCTGATGGCTCCGCCCCTAGGCCCAGTCTGTGACACGTTTGAGTTACACTAATTTGCTCACCACGTCTCCCAATTTTGATATGTTAGTGAAACTTTTTACCTCGCGGTTTAGTCTTTTCCCTTTAGCAAATCCTGGTGTGGCGAGTCAAAAGGAGCGCGCTCCGATTGCGGTTAACCGGCTCGGTTGTACAACCTTCAGGCAGGCGTGAATTGTTGATTGGATAGTGGCTGTTGCTTAGGTTGTGCACTTTAGGGCTTGTGGAACGCGCTCCCATTGCGGTTAACGCGTTCCACAAGCCCTAAAGTGCACAACCTAAGCAACAGCCACTATCCAATCAACAATTCACGCCTGCTTGAAGGTTGTACAACCGAGCCGGTTAACCGCAATCGGAGTGTGCTCCTTTTGACCCGCCACACTGGTTACGCAACAGCTGCTATCAAACCAACAACTCACGCCTGCTTAAAGGTTGTACGACCAAGCCGGTTAACCGCAATCGGAGCGCGTTCCACAACCCCTCAACCTCACAACCTAAACAACAACCGCCATCTAATCAGCAACTCACGCCTGCTCGCAGGTTGTACAACCGAGCCGGTTAACCGCAATCGGAGTGTGCTCCTTTTGACCCGCCACACTGGTTACGTGCTAAATCAGACCCCAAGCATTTGATCTTTCATTCTTTGTCCCATAAAAAGTCCTCTCTTTTTGAAAATTTCTGATGACGTCATTGCATGTGATTTATGGTTTCGCCCTCCCCCCAATCTAAAATCCTGGCTACGCCTATGCATTAAACCATGTGCAATACGCATACCAGATACCGGTTGAGGCATCTTAGCAGAGGTGGAGTCGAGGACACAAGGCTCGAGGCCAAGGCCAAGGACAGCCCTTCCGAGGACAGACCCTCTCTAGGCCAAGGACAGCCCTTCCGAGGATAGAACCTCTCGAGGCCAAGGACAGGAATGCTCGAGGCCAAGGCCAAGAACCAAGGACACAAGCGCAAGCGTTCTCAAAACAACAAAAAAAAGGTTTTCAAAAATTTTTTTCAGGCGATCTCCAATTTATTGGCGTACCCAGAATTTTTGATTGGGGGAGTCCTAAACTACAAATCACATGAAATGACGTCATCAAAACTTTTTCAAAGAGGAAGTTTTTGTGGGACAAAGATATCGTAGGATGGAAGATCTGAAATCGTTGTTGCCTGTTTGCACGTAACCAAGATTTTGCAAAAGGAGAGGGCTTAAACTAATAGTTGAAAAATGTAAATATCTAACTTTGGGGACCTGTTGAGAAAGCTTGTGTAACTCAAATGTATCACAGACGGGGTTTTGGGGGCGGGGCCCCCAGCCGCCAGATGCTTTGGGGGTCTGGGGGGCGAAGCCCCCAGCCGTTGGACGATTTTTTGTAATTTTTTGGAAAAAAAAGCTATTTTAATGCCATTGAATCACATTTCGCAAGTGTTCAGAGCCATTTGAAAGCACTAGATTTTTGACATTTGAAAGCTAATTGAAAAAATCTAATTGTTTAATCCTCCTTTTACTTGCAACTTAAGTCCAAAACACGTTTAACGTCTTACATTTTGGAGTTAAATTTTCATTGTAAGTGATTTGTTCCAGGTAGGGGGAAGTAAGGTGCATTGTCTTTGGCTACATTTTAGCAGTAAATCATAATCCACTCGAAGATTTTCCTTAGAGATTTTTGTTTTGTCATGAAAATAACTAGTTATAGAAGTACACGTTCGCCAGTGGGCCCAGGCCCCCTCAATTGAAGTTCAATGATTCGTTCAATCAGCATTTTCCATGGCTAATTTTTTTTTTAAAGTATTTTGTGCGTAAAAACCGGCGAGGTAGGAGGTGAAATACTGAATTGTTTTTGAAAAATGGTAAAATAGATGGTTACGTCTACGAACCACTTTACATCGCGCTAGGCCCCTGGCACTTTGGAGATTTTCGCAACATCTTTCTGCCAAATATAGTTGAAGACCAAAAAAAACCTTACGATTTCAGATCGGGGCCCCTAGCTGGCACTCCGTCATGTTATGGTAAATCCGGCCCGGCTTAATGCAATACGTTCACAAAAAGGCTAGATGTGGGCCTGAGATAGCTACTTTTAGGACAAAAACTCTCCGTTTTCTCCGGGTTATACGTTTAAATTGGCCGGCAAAAATTGAATTGAGGGGGACCCGGCGCTCTTGGTCTTCAATATTGTTAATTAGTTATACTGTTGTCAGCGAAAAATGCTAAAAAGAAACTGAAACTGAAGAAACAGTGGGCTTTTTTGGCTCATTTTTGTCATTGGTGAAATTTCAATTGTGGGGAAGGGTCTGCCCCCCTCCCCATGCCTACGCCTATGCTCCAACTGAGGAAAACAAAAAAGGTGTTCGCAAATTTTCCGTGAGGTTTCTGGCGTTTTCCACCAAAATTTCAACTGTTCAAAAAATAGTGCTGTCCTCGGGCCGGGGACAGGGCTATTTTCGAGGACTTGAGGCTTCGAGGCCAAGGCCAAGGCCAAGGACTTCAAAATGTGTCCTCGAGGACGTCCTCGAGGCCAAGGACGTCCTCGAGGACTCCACCTCTGCATCTTAGTATTAATTGTTGACGCACCTTCACGAGCGGTTGCTTACAACATTGCAAAGATGCAAAGCAGCAAAATATACGTTGCATTGCTTCCAGTCTAAACTTTCTTTGGTATGGAATGGAATATGAAAGAAAGTTTAGTATGGAATGGAATATGGAAAGGAAGATTTTTAGTATGGAATTGAAATGGAATGGAAGAAAATTGCCAGTATGAAATATGGAAAATCGTCTTTCATTCCATTCCATGCCATGCCATGTCGACCACACAAGTCAAATAAAATAGCTTGCAAAGTAAACTTGACTGCTCTTTTTTTAAACTAAATATACTTACAAGGTTCGAAATTACGCTTGCCCGCTTGCCCGAGGCAAGCTGAAATTGTCTCGGGCAAGTTTTTTTTGGATGAACTTGTCCGACGGACAAGTTAACAAAATACAGCATATTAAACAATTTAAAACAAGATTATTTTGAAATTCAATTTAGGTCCGCTTTTCTTGCATTAAAATAGAATGTAAGTAGAGAAAGCTGTTACTTGGCTTATTTTAGCATTTTGCAACCATCACAATGAACACTTTGTTTAATCGTACGCACATAATAAATCGTAATTTACACTTGATCGCAGGCAAATGTTTCGTCTCCGATGCGCTTTGCAACTTCATGGCTTGAAGTGCTACGTTTTTTTTTCGAGAAAAAATTTTCCACGCTTGCCGCGTTAACCGCTGTTTGAAATATCCAAGTAATACTTTTCCCCGCGCTGCACGAAGACAACGTCTGGAATTTTGTAATTTTTTTGTTTTGGTCAGTTTGAAGATCTTTTACGTCTCATAACTTTTGCAAAAAAATTTGGCTTTTTAGCTGATGTAGTTTCCAAAATATTCGCGATTGAAAATGCATTACAATTAAAACACCAAGTTTTGCGTAATGCATTGGAAAAAGTTATTTATTACGACACCTTACCATAACAATCACGCACAAAAACTTAATTCTCATAATAGGATACACGTATTATGCAAATTCAGTGCTTTTGCCAAAAAGTACATTTTACAAATTTTTTCCAAAAGTAAACAGTCTCAAAACTTATTGTGCCTATTTTTTTCGGGCAAGTTGAAATTTCCTTGGGCAAGTAGACATTTGATATCACTTGCCCGAGGGCAAGTTGTTAAAAAAGTGAATTTCGACCCCTGACTTAGCTGTTTCATACTGAGCAGGGATGTGGAAGTGGAAGCTGGAAGCGGTTAAATTTTTGTGGAAGCGGAAGCACTTTGATGAAAAAGACTGGAAGCGGAAGCTAACTCGGAAGCGATTAATTCTATCCGGAGCCGGAAGCGGAAGCAAAAAATTCCTACGACGAGGAAGCGGAAGCGAACTCGGAAGCATAAAACTTTAAGAGGAGCTGGAAGCGGAAGCATTAAAAATTTGACTGCTTCCACGCCACTAACTCATTGTTAATGGCAATAGACAATTACACGGTAGTGTAAGCAAAAATTTCGAAAGGGCGAGAGCCATGGGACAAGGATGAATCACAAGAGATTGGTTAGGGTAAGACGCCCAACCTCCTAAGGTGCAAATCAATCAGGAGCCAAAACCACAAGTGCTTAGAAATTTTTCCTTATCAATGAAAATGACTTAACATTAACACTACGTTTGTACAAGTTTCTGTTTAGTTAGATGACATTGATTCGAACTTGTTGACCTTTTGGCCACGTGGTGTTTCTCGGATCTTTGTCTTGTCTTTAGCTATACGCCTTGGTTGGGAAAAAGGCAATTTCTCGACCACGTGTAGCTACTTTTGTTAAAATATTTTTGTCTTGGTAAATTTCCTTCGTTTTGGAACAAGCATTCGAAGTCGCAACATTAGTTTTTAGGATTGACTGATTTGTTTATTTTGTAAGCTGTAAGTTACCACTTGGCAGAGCTTTGCTAAATTCTGTATTTGGGCTCTGAGCTTCCACCTGGTACGGCGCTTCAAACTTGCATCTACTTTGAAGCGACCAATGTAGGCAATTTTGCTTAAAAACGAAACAGTGATCGAAAAGTGGAGCAAGCCAACAACTACTACAAACAACTTGAACCCGGTGCGGCTGTTCCAATTTATTTTTGTCGGGTTTACTAATGGAGCGCTACAAACGTCTAAAAGCCCGCAGGACCGGTCTCAAAGCTGCGTGTACCAGGCATATAAATAAACTATCTGAACTTTTAAAACAAGAAAATTTACCAATTACCACGTTTAATGAAAAGAGAGCTGTTTTAACTAAAACATTATCTGATTTGCGCACTTTAACTGACGAAATCTCAGCTGCAATTCTTGATGTCCCTAACGAAGATTTCGAAAACGCGCAAAAGGACTATGACGATAATTTGATTGAATTAGAAACCCAGGAAGATACTGCTTGCGAACTGAAAGTTAATTTTGATAAATTGATGGGAAAGGTAAAACCCCAGCCTGACATTGAACCGTCATCCTCTATTAAAAATAATGAACCAACAAAATTTAAGTTTTCACCTAAAGATCTGCATGTGCCGAGTTGGGACGGCGATATTGTTTCATTTAATGCTTGGGAAAAACGTTTGAATAATAATTTTGAACTGACTGGCTTAAGTGGTGAACAAGAACAGGTGACTATCTTACTTTATGAAAATGTGTTGCCATCTAAATTGCAAACTTCCCTTCAGGATTGTTCAAGCATGAGTGAAGTTTTTGACCGCTTAAAGTTGAAATTTCCGCATGATACCATTCCGCAAGTAATATTGATGAAACTTAAAAGGGTTAAACCAATGAACTCCAGTTCTGCTGAGGAAATGAGACGAGTTCTTGAACACGTTAAAGATTACGCTAGGCAGGCTAGAGAGTCTGATTGTGCTCGAGACCTCGAATGCCTCGCTACGGTCGATATCGTTGAGCAAAAACTTACCGATAATTTGACACGAAACTTCCGAAGATGGGCCTATCGCGAACACTGTGAAAGAGACATCACCGTAGATCTATTAATTAAGTACTTACAAAAAGAAACTGAACTTGAGGAACGTCTTGCTTCTAATTCCAAATTTCAAAATCAGTCGTCGTTTGAACCAAAAACGAAATTAGTCAACCACACGCGCTCTAATTACCCTAATCGCTGCTCTCTGTGTGAAAAAGAACGTCATAAATTTGTCGAGTGTGAAAAATTTATCAAATCTACTCCGCAAGAAAGAACTGATGCCATGAAGCGCTTAGGGCGCTGTTTCACTTGTCTAGCTGCCATGCACAAAACGCCCAAGGAATGTAAATACCGTAGGCGCTGTCCATCTTGTCAAAAATCGCACCACACTTTACTGGCTTGTGTACCAACTAATTTGCCAAGTGCTTCTACTGCCGGTACATCTAATGCAACCTTGAATATTGCGGCCCCTGCTTTTCAATCTGTTGTGTGCTCCACAAGTAAACGTTTGTGTGCTAATACTAACACTAATATTGCTAAATATTCACCATCTACTTTTGTTGAAATCTTGGGTAGTGATGGCATATGGCGAAAAGCAGTTGCTTTGTTTGATAGTGGTAGTGATGTGACATTAATTAGAAAGAATGTTGTCGCCTCGTTGAAGCTAGAACGAAAGCCCCAAGCAATCAAATTCGGAACCGCTGGAGGTGGATTTTGGACGGAAAATAGCGCACTGGTGTCGTTGTGGGTACGACGATTCGACGTAAAGTCTCAACGTTTTAATATTAACGCCATTGAACTCCAAAACCCTGCTCATGAAATCTCCTGCCAGAGCGATAACTATTTTGAAGAACATTCTTACCTCAAACCTATCGAAGCCTTCATTCCCCACGAACATGCGACCGTTGACCTTTTAATTGGATTTGACTGCGCCGCTTTGACAGCTTCTATCTCCAACACCCAGTTGCCGCTGATTTGCACCCCAGAGCTGCTGAAACTCCGCTCGGCTGGTACATTTTTGATCCTTTCCAACAACGCTTCGACAACAAGAACCAAATAAGTGTGGCCTTCGTGCAAACGGAAAACTTGGATATTCACAAATGGTACGAATCGGACATTTGCGGAGTCAAGCCCACTGCAATATGTGCTTGCAACGATGATGAAATCAGAGAATCCCAGTTTCTCAAGCATGTTCGCAAAACCATCAAACAAACGGATGACGGAAGAATAGAAGTTTCTCTCCCTTGGAAGAAAGGATTTCCGGAGCGTCTTTCATCCAATCGCAACCAAGCTTTGGCTAGACTTGCCTCTCTAGAAAGACGACTTGTAAACTCCAACAAGCTTCCTGAATATGATGAGCAGATGACAACAATTATTAATGATTTTGCGGAAACTGTGCCGCGAGAAGAAGTAATCGCAAAACGTGGCCGCTACCTTGACCATTTTCCTGTCTTGAAGCCTGGCAAATCAACTGCATGCAGAGTGGTGTGGAATTCAGCTGCTATCTTTGACGGACTCGCTCTAAACGACGGCTTGCACAAGGGCCCTGATCTCCTAAACAGCTTGTTTACTGTACTACTTGCGTGGCGCCAGAACAAGTTTGCGATCGTGGGTCATATACGAAAAATGTTCAACCAAGTTCAAATTTCAGCTGCTGACCGCA
The DNA here is from genome assembly GCA_963965965.1 of Trididemnum nubilum. NCBI lineage: Eukaryota > Metazoa > Chordata > Ascidiacea > Aplousobranchia > Didemnidae > Trididemnum > Trididemnum nubilum. The sequence continues at coordinate 15,168,414 of OZ014479.1, forward strand.
TTTACCACAGATTCTTGTGGAGAAGTGGGAATCAAGATCAACCTCCAAAAGACTATCAATGGAAAAGGCTTCCATTTGGGGACAAGGCAGCTCCTGACCTCGCCATTAGTGCGCTACACTTTCTAGCCGAAAAGCACAAAGACATTAGTCCTGTTGCATCGTCCATAATTCGTGAACACTGCTACATGGACGATCTTGCTTCCTCACTCCAATCAGAGGAAGACGCTAGTACTGCCAAGCAAGAAGTCAATTCAGTATTGGCATCCGGCCGATTTTCGGTGAAGGGATGGCACTCTAACTCTAAACTCGTGGATGAATTTCCAGAAGAGCCTGTCGCTGATGTACTGGGGCATCAATGGAGCAAAACTGATGACATTTGGAAGATAAAGATTCCTAAACTCACTCCACCTGAAGTTGTTACCAAACCCGAAGTTCTCTCCTGCATTGCAAAACTCTGGGATCCAGTTGGGATGCTAGCCCCGGTGACCCTGAAACTTCGCCTGCTGCTGCAAGACTTGTGGACCAAAGATTTGTCATGGGACGACCCAGTTCCCGAAAATACGGCAATCCGACTATCCTCACTTTTGAGTGAGCTTGATTTGCTAACTGACTTTTATATCCCTCGCTGCCTTAAATCTATCCATTGTGACTTTTTAGAGTTGCATGGCTTTTGCGACGCTGGGGAGAAAGCTTATGGTGCTGTAATTTGGTTGAGACTTTCAAATGACTCTGAACTATGTGAATTAACTTTTGTTGCTGCTAAATCATTTGTTGCTCCTAAAAAGAAAAAATCGATACCTCGATTAGAACTTATGGCTATGCTAATGTTATCCAGATTAATTAACTGTGTTCAAAATGTGTTGCATGCTAATGATGTGTTTGTTTGGACTGACAGTACAGTGGTTTTGCACTGGTTGGGTCAGCCAGTGGCTAATTTTAAGCCATTTGTTTCCACTCGTGTTCAAGAGATTACCGATAATTTGTTAAGAGTCAAATCCACTTATCGTTATGTGATCTCTAGCTTAAACCCCGCTGATGCATTAACCAAGCCAATAGACTATCCTAAACTATCGTCTTGGCATCAAGGACCTAGTTTTTTGAAAAAGAACAAAACTGAATGGCCAAGAGAGCATGCACCCTTGCCAGACCCAAAGGAGTGCTCTCGGGAGGAGAAGAAAACTAAGACTGTACATTCTCTTCATGTTGACACTTGCTTAAATGACTTTAATGAACATTTGTTAAAACGAACTTCTAGTTGGAAAAAACTTGTACGACTTGTGGCGTGGCTGCGACGGGTTTTATGCAAACGCTCTTCCAAAACCCCGAATTTAAGTTCAAACAAACTTGCCGCTGCTAAACTAACGCTTTTTTGGATCTCGCAGGTATCCCTAAGAAGTCCGGAACAACATCGCTTACGCGAACGACTCAATCTGGAGTATGACGACAATGAACGTGCATTGCTACGAGTTCACGGACGCTTGACGAACTTTGACGACCACGCGTATGCTGCTAATCCTATCGTCTTGCCTTCGGATAATATAATCGTGAAGCTGTTCGTGACCGATCTCCACCAAAGACTTGGACATCAAGGTTATCGTGTAGTGATTGTGAACTTGCGCGAGAACGGACTGTATGTTATACGAGCGCGACAATTGGTTAAATCAATTACATCTAAGTGCCTACATTGTAGAAAAATGCGCCGACGTTTGCTCGAACAACAAATGGGCCAATTGCCCTCGTTTCGTTTTAAGTGTAACCAGCCACCTTTTTCTTATGTAGCCGTTGATTATTTTGGCTTTATAAAGCTAAAGAAAACACGTAATGTTGTAATAGATGCTTCTGTGCTCTTGATAACGTGCACCACGACTCGAGTGATTCATTTAGAAATTTGTGAGACCCAGTCGACTGATGATTTTATTTTGGCATGGCGCAGATTTGTTGCAAAGCGTCATGTACATCCTGTTCTTGTGTACAGTGACATGGGTAAAAGCTTTGTTGGTGCTCAAAAACCACTTCGTGATTGGATAGCTAACTGGAATAAAACCAAATTGATTGACCATTTTGCATACAATGGCACCGAGTTTAAGTTTAGATGGGAATTTGGCATCCCAACTGCTAGTCACATGAATGGTGTCGTAGAATCGCTTGTACGAAGTTGCCGCAATGCTTTATCGAGTGCTTGTAATTTTCATATTCTAATTCTGAGTGGGAGACCATTGTGGCTGAAGTGAATTATTTGGTGAATTCACGCCCTCTTTTTCCTAAAACTGTACAAAATCTTGACGAAGAACCTGTGACGGGTAACGCGCTGTTGTATCCGCATGGACAGCCGGTGATTCCTCAAAATGAGTTACCGTGTTTTGTTGACCCCAGAACTTCTATCAATCGTGCTCAAAAGTTTATTAAGCTTTTCTGGGAAGCGTGGATGCGTAACATGCCACCACATCTGTTACTACGCAATAAGTGGTTTAAGACACGAGACAATCTCAAAGTTGGTGATTATGTGCTTATTTTAGAACCTGGCCTTCACGGTCATGCCACTCCTCGTGGATTGTGGGAACACGCTATTGTTAATAAAACTTTTCCTGGCGTTGACGGGCGTGTCAGGAAAGTCGAGCTACGACTTTCTGGTAAAAGAATTCTTATAAGGCCGATTCACAAATTATGTCTTATTGCCACGAACGAGGAGTTAAAATCTGGTTTCGAATGAATTCTAATAGCTTTGCTTTGATAAAGTTACCTCGCTTTCATGTCGTAATTTTGGTGCTGTATTATTGCTGTTATTATATTTTGTGTGTGTTATTGTGTTTTGCTGCTCACTTTGTTCCGCGCTGAGGGGGAGTGATTCGAACTTGTTGACCTTTTGGCCACGTGGTGTTTCTCGGATCTTTGTCTTGTCTTTAGCTATACGCCTTGGTTGGGAAAAAGGCAATTTCTCGACCACGTGTAGCTACTTTTGTTAAAATATTTTTGTCTTGGTAAATTTCCTTCTTTTTGGAACAAGCATTCGAAGTCGCAACATTAGTTTTTAGGATTGACTGATTTGTTTATTTTGTAAGCTGTAAGTTGCCACTTGGCAGAGCTTTGCTAAATTCTGTATTTGGGCTCTGAGCTTCCACCTGGTACGGCGCTTCAAACTTGCATCTACTTTGAAGCGACCAATGTAGGCAATTTTGCTTAAAAACGAAACAGACATGACTTATAGCAGAGCAAAGCATACAAAACAAGGATAAAAATAATTGAGGGGGAGGTAAAAAGCTTATTTTATCAACCATCTCTTCTAGCGCTTCTTTACGTCAGACCAAAAAAAAAAAGTTCCAAGCTAGGAACAATTTATTTGCAACTCGCACGACAGCAAACGATTCAGGTTTATTGTCAATTTGAATACAAAGCATCTGAAATACGTGCTTCACCGCTCGGAATGCTATCGATTACGAGTCCAACTCTTTAGCTAAATCACTTAGAAAAGTTAACCCACAAATGCAAGCGTTTAAACGTGCTTTGTATCTGACCAGCAAATTGGGGGTTAAAGGAGCTGGGAAACTTAATTCTTTCAAATCGCATTCGGACTTCAGCAATTAAGATCTTTCAAATAGCTTTCAAAGCAATAGCAATTTAATCTAAACGGCATCAAAATGATGATTTTTTCAAAAATCTAAAAAATTGACCTGCAGCTGGGAGCTTCGCCTCAGACCCCATGGTCTACAGCGGACGGGAGGTCTGTACCAAGACCCCGTCTGTGATACGCTTGAGTTTGTAGGTTCTGTAGTTGGTCGTGAGTTCTTGGTAGCTTGAATCTTCTGTATTCTACTACAATAACTATCCTGAACCAGCAACACAAACATTTTTTTTCATCATCGCACAAGTCTTATTTTTAGCACAGCATCCAACAACAACAAAACTAAAAAAAAAAAAAATCTTTTTTATCGGTATTTCACGTCCAAAGGATTAGTAAAAACGGATTATAGAATTGAATCCAATAACTACGGATTATAACTAAAACTTGACGAAAGACAATACAATTATGGTTGGTGACTCTACACAAATTCCCCCTTCCCAGCTCAAAATCAAAGTGAGGTAGGTGTACATCGAAAAGCCGAACGTTGAGGTTTTAGAAGTTTAGGCTTCTTCTCCAAAACTCGAAAAACTTGATAGGATACCCGAGACACATTGCAAAAATACGGTGCAACACATAGTAATTAATCATGCTTTGTAGTCATAAAAGACTAATTTTCATAAAAACGTGTCAAGTATTGGTGAAGTATAGTGCGAGATGCGTCACACAATATCATGTATACTTAAATGCAGGTATAATGAAGCAAAAGTAAGTACGCCGCAGGGCAAACATCTTGTAAAAATGGCAGTATGCGAGAATCTACAAAAGTTGGCAGGCATGTTGCTGAGCTAACACACAGAGTGTAAAGGTAAAATGACAAAATTTGGAAGTCCAGAGTTAAACTCTGATTACAGTTTTGTTGAGTAAAGATATAGGCTACAGTGGTTAATTAGCACACAAAAATTGGGGCAAGGTATGCTACATTCTTATGTTCAAAATATCACAGGTGGCGGATGCAATAGCAAATGCGATGAAAGTAGTTTATGTAACGAAAGTTCAAAACAAAGCACAAGCACTATGTACAAAATATTACCACGTATCGAGTGGTATAAATTAACAGTCACTGGGCTGAATGGGTGACAGTTACGTAATCACTCAGATAAGAAGGTGGCTGAACTCGACGTGTGCGTGTTCGACTGAAACTTGTACCGACATGATTAGTAGTTTCATGATAGCCATTAAGGTCATGATTGTGTGCTCGATTCGGTACATATTGCTGACAATAATCTTCCATCAAATAGGCAGCCTTAAGTCTGTCAACAGAAACGGTATAATGCTCGCCATTACGTAATACTACAAAAGTCTTAGCGCCACGTTTTATGACAGGGTACGGTCCAACCCAAGGTTGATCTAGAGGACCAGTGTGAGCATTGTTTCTGATAAAAACATGTGTGCATGATTGCAACTTTGGGTCTGTGTAAGTTGGTCGGGACGTAGGCATTCTCGGCAAGGTATAGCGAAAATTGTTCAAGTACGCTTGCTGCTGCTCTAGAAAATCTTGAGACTGAGGCTCATGTGCCACTGAACGGTCAAAGAATTGACCAGGAAGTCTCAGCTGTGTCCCATACACCATTTCACTAGCTGTAGCATTCAAATCTGCACGAACAACAGTACGTAAACCTAACAAAACAACAGGCAAAACATCTAACCAATTCTCAGTAGCAAGCTGGGCCTTCAACGCTACTTTTAGTGTGCGGTTTACTCTTTCCACGGACCCATTTGAGGAAGGTCGATAAGCACAGGTTAACTTATGAGTACAACCTAGGTACGTCATCAAACTTGTCCACTCTTTAGACGTAAAACACGAACCTCGATCACTTACAATAGTAGCAGGAACACCATAATTGGCAACCCAGTTTAACATAAAACAATCAATCACAGATGATGCTTTGGTATCAACAAGTGGGGAAGCAATAAACCACCGAGAAAAACGGTCAATAACAACCAAAATATACTTAAAGCCACGAGAAACTTTCAAAGGCACTGTAATGTCAAAGTGAACGTCATTGAATTTTGCACTTGACGGTGGGTATGCCTGCAAAGGTGTGTGATTATATCTTGTAATTTTAGCTTTTTGGCAAGCCAAACATGCTTTTGCCCACAAGTTACAATCTTTTCTCATTCCCTTCCACACAAAATGTTTATTCAATTGGCTCAATGTTATTTTAGCACTAGGGTGGCTCAAATTATGCACCGAATCAAAAGCCAATTTCTTAAATCCCGCTGGACAAAGTGGTCGAACTAAATGAGGCTGGGAAATATCACACAAAACATTAACACCATTGTAATTTCGCATTTCAATTGTTAGTGAGTTATCGTCATCTATCAGAGCCTGTACAGCAGTATCATGTTTCTGTGCATCAGCAAAACGATTCCAATCTATCTGTTGTGCATGCTGAAATATAGCATTAATCTGTACTCTAGAAAGTGTGTCTGCTACAATGTTGTGGGTACCTGCAATGTGCTGAATGTCTGTCGTGTACTCAGATATCAGGGCGAGATGACGAGCTTGTCTTGCATTCTGACGTGGTGTGTCTGCATGCATGGCATGAACCAATGGTAAATGATCAACAAAAAGTGTGAATTCTCTACCTTGTAAAAAATATCCAAAATGTCGCACAGCCAAAAACGCACCCAAAAGTTCCCTATCAAATGTCGCATACTTTTGCTGTGCCGGAGTCAACATTTTTGAGAAATACCCCAACGGGCGCCACACATTATCAATGCACTGCTGCAAAACAGCACCGACCGCTGTACCACTGGCATCAGTAACTAAAGCAGTCCGAGCATTATCTCTCGGGTGAGCAATCATGACACTGTTAACTAAAGCTAATTTTGCAGCATCATAGGCTTTCTCAGCCTCCCCAGTAAAAACAATACCAGAAAACTTTTTCTTCCCTTGTAACAACTTATGAAGAGGTGCGAGTAAGGCAGCAGCATTTGGTATTACTCGTCTGTAATACTGCAAAGTTCCAATAAAACTACGCAGCTGCTTCGCTGTAGTGGGAGCTGGTAGCTTCTGAATGGCCTCAACACGATCCGGTAATGGTGTGCAACCATACCTAGAAACTAAAAAACCCAAAAATTTCACTTCTGATTTGCCAAAGTGGCACTTCTTAGGGTTAACCTTCAGGCCAAATGTAGCCAATCGCGCAAACAACTGCCGCAAATGATGTAAGTGAGCTTCTTCAGACTCTGAAAAAATGATAATGTCATCTACATAGCAAAAATGATTATTTAATCCTCGCAATGCAACGTCCATTAACCGCTGCCACTGTTGTGCAGATGTCTTCAGACCAAAGGGCATGGCAGTAAAAGCAAAAAGGCCCCAGGGTGTGATAATGCTAGTCTTATGCTTGTGATCAACATGCATGGGAATTTGATTGAAAGCAGACTTCATGTCAATAGTTGAAAAAATTTTAGCATTCTGTATGCTGTTGGTAAAATCCTGAATGTGAGGCAAATTATACTTATCAGGCTTAATTTGATTGTTCAAAAGTCGATAATCACCAACAAGCCTGATTGAACCATCAGCTTTGTTCACAACATGTAATGGACTAGCCCATTCGCTATCACTGGGCTCCAAAAGGCCAGTTTTTAACTGTGCTTCTATTTCCTGTTTGATCTTTTTGGACATTTCAGGAGACCATCTTCTGGCTTTGGTAGCTACTGGGCGGCCAGTGTTAATGATTGTGTGTCGAATGTCATGTTTAGGTGGTGTAGTGAAATCAAGGTCTTGAGTAACTGAAGGAAATTCAGAGAATAAGTCAGCATATTGGGCAGATTGGTTCGCAAGTCCAACAGCGGTTTGTGGTTCAGCACGAACAAAGTCAGAAGCATAGACTTCACGGTTAGTAGGGTAATGAGTAAGCACACAATTGGCGTTAAGATCAGTAGCTTGAGGAAGTCTACGCATAGTGATTTCATATTGTCCAAGAAAGTCCCATCCAATGTAAATTTGCTTTACATCTGATAATTGAAATGTCCAAGACATGGGACCAAAACCAATATCAACATCCCTAGTAACACTGCCATAATAAGGGACAGGATCATTGGAAGCACTGCTGTATTTAGTCAAACAATCGTTGGGAGGATTGAGCTTATCCTGTGGGGATGCTGGAAAGAAACTATGACAAGCACCTGAATCAAGAATAGCTAAACTTCCAGATACAGAGTCTCTTACTTGCGGCAATCCTTTAACTAGGCACATTGCTTCATCATTATGCATTGGAGTGCGGATGAAGTGAAATGGTCTGGCTTGTTGTTTGAAGGTACAACCTGGTAAACACCTTCGAGCCTTTTCAAAATAGGTGAAATGATACCAACACCATCCTCTCTCATTATAATCTTGGCCAGATGGAGGTTGTGAAGTGTGTTTGTGTTGAGCAGAAAAAGGATGGGAAAATGATTGTGGAGTGTTGTGAGACTTGTTTGGTGGTGGGCCTAATTGTGGTGTAGGTGCTGATACATGATAGGTAGGCCTAGGTGCTGGAATGTGTTGTGATGGCTGTACAGGCTGCTGCACTCTCAGATTGCTAACATGCGTACACAATTCCTGCATCTGAGCAGTTATCACATTTTTAAAACTCTCAAAGTCGTTAGTAGGCCTACACTGAGAAACACTTTTATCTAATGCACAACCAGCTAAACGAGCAATATTGTCAAGATCATTAAGATTGTTAGTCAGATTGATTATTGACACTACACTAGACGGTAAATTTGAAAAAAATTGAGCAATAATCACATCTTGTACACTAGTATCAGTTCGCCATGAATGTTTGGCTAATGATTGTAGTCTCTGCATGAATACACTTGGTCTCTCGTTTTGGAGTATAGAACAGTCCTGAATGTCTACAACCCATTGATAACGTCCCTTGTAATTGGTGGAAGGTTGTAATATTTTGTTCTTCACAGCTGAATAAGGAGTGGAAGTACTTGCACAATATCCTATGTCAGAACCGAAATTGCATTGTTGATGGTCACTCATTGCAGAGATTAATAAATCAAACTTTACCAGCTCATCAACAATTTGGTGCCTGATGAACCATGAATCCAGAAGTTGAAAATAACTAGGCAAATGTTCTTTCCACATCTTTGGTGGAGATAAAATGAAAGGAGCATGGGAGTTTGCATTGCTGTTTCCCAATTGGTTAGTCATAACAGAAGTAGTAGGCTCACTGGTACTACTACCAACACCATGATTCCTGTGATGATTAGTATTGAGTGGTAAATTAGAGGAAAGACGCTCGGAAGGTTCAGTCATTGTGACTGTAGGTACTGCTGGGCTCGTGTCACTACCAGGTTCTGAGGTAGCATTAGGCCTATTCAAATCAGGTTCAAGTGACATAGTACTTGGTGTATAAAGCAATCCAGAACGAGTTTTAGATGGAGACAGCAGGGTGGCGATCACTACAAGTACTGTCAAAGTTGTTGAAAAACGCATCCAAATTGGAGTTTCATAAAAGTAGATTTAAGTGAAAATTAAACGGAAGAGTTCTTGGTAGCTTGAATCTTCTGTATTCTACTACAATAACTATCCTGAACCAGCAACACAAACATTTTTTTTCCAAAGGATTAGTAAAATATTTCACGTCCAAAGGATTAGTAAAAACGGATTATAGAATCGAATCCAATAACTACGGATTATAACTAAAACTTGACGAAAGACAATACAATTATGGTTGGTGACTCTACAAGTTGCACCAGTTTGCTTGAGCACGACTCAAAAATAAAATCTTTTTCGATCAATATTTAAAATTTTTGTTTCAAGCTTTTTCCTTAGCAAAACCCTGATTGCGCGCCGGAGTACGTCATTTGACCTAAATGCAAGAGACATGGCACAATGCCTCTAAATGTTTGTGGTTTCAAAGCTTTTTATGTCATGGCCTAAATGGAAGAGAAATGGCACAGGTTCGGTTTCTCCTCAAACGTTATTAGCATAGGTGGGCACAAGTCCGTTAATCGTTAATCCGTTAATAACGAAGCTAACTTTTTCACTAATTCGTTAATCCGTTAAAAAGTTTTTTCATGTTAACGGACTAAATTAACTTCCGTTAAGTGCTGTTAACGGACTAAAGTAACTTCCGATAAGTTCTGTTAACTTCCGTTAAGGTTTTTATCGTTAATATCTTGCAGCTTCGTTGTGGATTTGAACTTGTTTTTATCTTGAAATTAGATTAGACTGTAAAATGTAACTTTCAAAACACAAAAAGACCACCACAGCAACAACTATTTCCTTAAAATCAGCTCAATAGCGTCAATACGTATTCTAGAAGCGAGTGAATAAAAAGAAATGTAAATTACACGCAAAATGTTAACGGATTAACGGACTTTATTAACTTCCGTTAATTAAAGCTGAAAACAACGGATTAACGTTAACGGAGGTGTGAAGTTTGTTAACGGACTAGTGGTTAACGAAGCTAACGTTTTGCATTAACTTGCCCATCTATGGTTATTAGGTTACAAATTAATGAAGTTAGGTTTTTTGAGTTGGAAAACTTTTAAAGGCAGCAAATGTGGGAGAAAAAAGATATACTCTACCCCCACAAGCACTTTGAAATGCAGCTAAAAAAAAACAAATAATAAAAGCTCATGCTACATATTTTAATAACTCAGATTTTAGCGTTTTTCAGGATTTTTTTATGCAATGGCCGATGTCCTTTCCCCCGTAAATACGCTACTGCTACTACGTACAAATAATCCTCGAGGGCCTTCGCACCATCCGGATTCTTTGCCACTTACCACCTCCGTAACTTTTCATTTAACTGTCAAACGTTTTTATATCTGGAAAGGACAAAAGCTGGGGATATGGTACAATGTTGTTACTTTCTGTTAAACACTGCTCCGTTTCGTTGATCTTAGGTTTATCTTCCCGTCCGGAGTTTCGAACAGAATTAACATTTGTTGCCGTTATTACTGTATAACTGCTTAACACACATCGGTACTAGTCTTCTTTGAAACATAGCGCTCATTTTAAATGCTGGATTCTCTTACTCTTCTAACTGTTGGAGCTTTCGACTAATCACTCACTAACTACAGTTGCAATCGCAATGGAAACCGCCTTTTAGTTGGATTGATTTGAGCTGCTTACGTCCAACTGTTCCATTGTTTTTAGCCACACTGGGCAAATGACTTCAAGAATGGCACATTTAAGAAACCACTTTTCTTCGACCGAGCTGTATCAATTCCAGTTGGGATTTTCCAGACTAGAGACTGAAGGACATGTTGTGTTGAGATTTCTTCCGATTAAGAATTAGCGATATTTGACAAAATGTGGAACTGGACGAATATTCAGCTAAATGCAAATTTTAAGCAGCAAATAAAATTTTCCAAGAAAATGTGTTGCTGATCAGAGATGGAGTCTTCGAGGACACATTTTGGAAGACCTTGGCCTCCAAGTCCTCGAAAATGCCTTGCCCTCCGACAGCAGGGCTAAGATCATGACCTTTTTTTCTACGTCTGAAACCTCACGGAAAATTTGCGATTTTCTGCGCGAAGACCTTTTTTTTGGAGAACGCATGAAAATTCACAGATTTGCAATTCTTTTGCAAGACTTGCGCGTCGTTCTCGGCCATTCCTGTCTTTGGCCTCGGATTTTATTTGTGTCCTTGGCCTCGAGTCCTCGATTCCACCTTTGCTACTGATAAACGTGCCTTAAAAATTGGAAATTTTAATAATTTTCATGAGTTCGACAAGAATAGGACTGATTTAGCCAATCTACATGTCCTCGCTTGAATGTTAACCAAAGGCGAAAGTAGACCCTTTTAAAACTCGCACGAATAGAGTATTATTCCACCAGACTGTTTTATTTCACTTATCGCATCGCTGGCACTGAACGCATGCAAAAAACACCATTGCCTAAAAGTAGGTACTTCATAATGTACTACGAGAAGTTTTGAGCACAAGAGCAAAGAAACAAACAAAAAATCCATAGGAAGTGAGATTTGGGTGTTATGGCAGACAGATAAACCTGGATCAAGTTAGTGGTTTGCGTTGAGGACTACCGCGGAATCGAAATCTGTGTATGTCTATCGTTGTTGCGAGCATGGATTTAAATCCCATTTGTAACCATTTTTGACGAGCGAAGTTGTAACGTTATGTCTTATATTTTCTTGAATAAAGAATTGGCATATTAAATATATTTTTTAAGTTTTACCGTGGTTACTGCACTAAGCAACGGTTTCGAAACCAATAATTATCGGGCCTTAGGGTTCCGCAAGATAGCTTTTTTGCTCTTCGGCCATTCGACTCGCACATAGACACAAAAACGTTTACGTAATCTCAGTGCTAAAACCTTAAGTGAAAATTACACCAAATGTATTGATAAAAAATCTTATTATCACCAATCTAATGATCAATACGAATACAAAAAGCGGCTTTCGTTGTGCTTTGAAATTTCACAATGTAACAAAATTCAAACTAACCATCCAAGCAGTAATCTACCAACAATATACAGTATGTAGAACCCGTTTGTTTGTTGTCTCTTTTCCCAACAGAACTGTATGTGTACAGTCGAAAGCTAATTGGTAAGATAAACAATTTAGTGTTTTTTAGGTCAAAAACCAGTTTTGAAATACTGTGCTAATATAAAGACATTAACAATTTTGTACTTTAGATAGCATTAGCATTTGCGGAATGAAATTACAGCAGTTTTTCGCACTGTCAAATTTTGTTCAAATCGGTTTTAAAATTTTGTGTTTCTCAAGAACATAAAACGACTAATAGAATATTTTGGGAATAACAATCTTTTATGCACGTAAAATCAAGCGAAAACCACGCCGACAGGTTTTGGCCAGGTATACACTGGGCGTGAAATCAAAAGCGTAACGTTTATTTTTAACCAACTTCAGCCGGTACCGTAGGTACATCGAAATTTTGATTAAAATGAACCAAGGACATGCTCATGCGCTTACGCATTTACACATAAAGTAAACCAGACTTAAAACTTCACAATCAAAAACGCAACAGCATAAGCCATAATGAAAAAAAAAAAAAAAAATTTTTACTGTTGCAACCATAGATTTTATGATTTGGTCTGTTTTTTTAGTCTCGACCTAACACCAAGTAATTAATTTTTAAATGTTAACGTGTTTTAGACATGATGCTGTAGGTAACAAATTCAAAAAAACAGAAATTCAGCGAAGCAAAAAAGATTGAAGTCTTATCTCAAGTCCATGGCACAAATCGCGCTATCGTACACCATTTGCAAATCCACTTTGTGCCCCACAAGGTCCCTTATGTTATCGATTCCCAATTTTATCATTGTGGGGCGCTCGAGTGACAAGCCCCACGCAATTACATTTACATCCTCAGGCAAATTCATCGGGAGCAACATTTCGGGGCGGAAAACCCCCGAATTACCAATCTCAACCCATTTTTTCAGCCCCTCGTGGTACCCGAAAATCTCCATTGACGGCTCAGTATAGGGATTGTAGGCCGGCTTAAAGCGCAATTTTTGCATTCCTAACTTGCTGAAAAATTCCTGTAAAATCCCGACCAAGTCGCCGAGAGTAACACTTTTATCGGCGACTACTCCCTCGACCTGGTGAAACTCGGCTAAATGGGTCGCGTCTAATGTCTCGTTGCGAAACACTCGGTCAATTGAAAAATATTTGACAGGTTTGAACTCCTTTTGCTGCGCTAATGCGTAGAGCATTCTCGAACTAACCGCAGTTGTGTGAGTACGAAGCACGTTCTTCTGAGCTTCAGACTTCTTCCAATCATACCGATATCCCTGCAAAAATAGAACAACTTTTTTTATTTGGTAAACTTTACTTTCTTCTTCTTCGTTAGAACTGTTCTTTATCATCACACGGAAGGACAATGTTTTTAACCTCGTAAATGATGTAGCTTTATTTATTTTCGAGGCAACTACAAATCATGAAAATAAACATTAGCCTCTGGTTAGCACAAAGGTTTGGGACATATTGCCTTTTTCAAGACTTTGATGCTAATGAAGTTAGGTTTTGAACCTTAAAACCTATTAAGGGTTTTCTGCAGTATCTTTAAAAGTAGATACAAAAACGCTTTTTAACAGCAATAGGTTTAATTTATCCATGCATATTATTATGAACCTTGTTGCTATATGTTCCTTTTATCCCGGTTCTATTAGCAAATCTTTCGTCAGGCTCGGCCACAACGAGTAGACTGCTTGGCCTCAATGGGAATTAAAGTGTAAAGTGTCGTTTTTTTTCCAAAGACAAAATGCTTTTTTGTCTTACCTGTGAACCATAACCACCTTCAGAATGAATTTTCTTCACACGTTCCAAATATTCGTCCGGGAACTTGTTGGACAACCTTGGTTCAGAAATAAAGAAGGTGTCGTGGGCATCCCGAGCCGGGTGTTGCTGCGGTTGAAACAAAGCGTCGAAGTTCCAGAACGAGCTTTCGACGAAATTGTTGGTCGGCATTTCAGTGAAACCCATCTCCAAGAAGATCTGACGGTACGCAGAACGAACTTTCATGAGCGGATGAAGGTGTCCGGCGGTGGGGGGAACTCCCATCGCGTTGTAGTTGTATTCTTTGAAGGTTTTGTTCTTCCATGATCCATCTTTTATCATTTGCGCCGTTATATCTGTTTCCGCCTTCTCAGGGTTTAAAGTAAAGTTTTCGCCTTTTTGAACAACGAAGCTCTTGTAAGTCGATTCCTGAACTAGTTTTCGTTTTTTCAGTTCTTGTACAAATTTGACTTGAATATTTTCGTCGTTTCCTTCTCTTATTTGGGATAAAGTTATCGCTGCCACGTCTTTGACACAGTCAGAAAGTGGATAAACTATGCTAACATTGTCAACTTTTTTCATCTCAATCCATTTGTTCGACATAGCCTTACTGAATCCGATTTTAGCGTTTGGAATGGATTTCATGAGGTCGCTTTGCGGAATACCATCTTTAGGCACGGATTTGTATAAATTGTATTCGTAGCTTCCCTTCTCAACAATCTGTAACAATAAAGCGTAAAATTACCATTTAGGCCGATTGCAGCAGCAAAACTATCAATATCCTCTTTAACTTTGTTGTTGGTCGAAATATGCAGGCGATCACAGGACCTTTCTATATGTCACTTTACTCCTTGATCGGTATTGTGATATCAATTTACTCCTCGAGAACAAACCATAAGATAACATTCGCTGATGGTTTACGACCCCTAAATGGATGCAATACTTGAGTAGGAGTTGTTTTTTCTACCACTTGCGTGAATAGATGATATACCGTAAGTTCTGTCAACAGCACCAGCTCAATTTATAAAATCTAAATACTTGGTAAAGTTTCGTTTGGAGTGCAATAATTCAAAGGTTGAAACACTGTATTAAGTTTTTGAAAACTTCGGTCAATTGCTAAAAAGTAGGTTATTTGCAATAATTAGCTACCAGATAACCTAAACCCAAAACAGCGAGTACCTCACCTGTAAACCTTCTTTAGCAACTTCCAACTTTTTAACGCTTCTTGGCTCCACCTTAATCAGGCCATCAAAACACTGAAAGCTTTTTATCAACCCAACAATCGCTTGATGATCAACATCTAATGCTGCCGCAAGCACATGGGTTTCTATAGTCGTGTATTTGTTGATTTGCTCCAACACTTTGCTGGAAAGGTCCCCACTCATCGCTTTGGTCTTTCAATAAATAAGGCTTTCAAAACAAAACTTGCTATAATTCAAAATATTAATAGCAAACACGTTTCAATCTGAAATCATAAAATTTATATTATCATTACAAAACATTTAACAAAGCATAGCGCCTAAGAAAAATGGGAGAACGACCGACGCTTGTTCCTAGCACAATATGTGCACAAAAACAAAGATTTTTGGTGCTCGCATGGTTGCACTCTTTCATTATATGATACGACATGGACAAGTGAATTGTTTTAACTACAGTAAACACATTCTAATCCCACTCGACCTGAACAAATGATTGAAACTTAGATATTTTTGCTTTCACCCAGGAACGGTTGGGATTTAAACTTTAAATAACATTCAATCAAAATGTCGGTCCACCGTTTCAGGTATGTTTTGTCCTAATTTTTCACAATAGAAATCTAATCGTTTTCATGGTCACTAGGATCAAAAATACGCGTCATCTACCGTCTACAAAACCAGTTTAGCATTCACGCACCCTCTGCCTATCCAGCCTGAATCTCCTTCAGAATTGTAATTGAAAACTAATAGCATTGGCCAAATAGCCAACCCTTTGAACTTAAAAGTGTTCAGACCTGGCTGTTTATCAAAGACAAAAATAACTGAAGCTTATCTACACTAGAGTCATAAACTTTTTGAATAAGTTGTTCAATAAAAATCTTTGGGGCTGGATCGGTAACTTAAAAGTACTGATTAAACATGACAAGATCTAGGAAATTTCAGACTAAAAAGGAATTAGAAAAACATCAACAAAAATTTTGAAGATACCAGAGAAGTTGTTTGATCGACATCAGTAGGTGCCATACGAATGAACTATTCAACGAGTTTTATCTAAAAGCTGAAATCTCCAACATATGAAGCAACTTTCGGAAATAAATTTTAAACGTAAGCGCCGGTCGTTTCCGAAAGATTGCTTACAAATTCTAAAGTAGTTAAAATCAAAGTATACACCATAACAATAATCACTGCAAATGAAATCTAGCACATCCTTATCACAGTTATGCACATCATTACGAAAGAATATGAAGAAGCAATGATCAATAAAAGACATTTACTGCAGTTAGATGAATAATAAAAAATAGTACTCCATTTTTTGAAACGTGAAGACACACAAAGAGGTGGGTAATTCAAAATAATTAAATATCCTATAGAATCATTGAACCAAACTTTGGGTAGCTAGCTGTTTCGCAAAATATTTAATCTCCGTTTCAGTGTTTTGAAAGAAAAAATAGTCTGCAATTATAATCTTACGTGGGATTAATACGCTTTGAAACATCGGGTACAATTTTGTTGTGTGATTGCATTAAACCAAATTTGATTGACAAGACAGGTTTTATTTCAAATAGCGTAGAATTTCATTCTGAAATGTTCACCTCTACAACGTTAGTGTATGAACTAGTTATGGGCAGCTACATAATTACATTGATACTCTTACAATGAAATAAAGAACTTTTTAATACAGTACAAAAACTAACGAAAATTAAGTGCGGAAATGATCTATTCAATTGCACTGATTTCAATATAAAATTGATCAACAAAACAAGTAACGTGTACAAAATTTTCCAACCAGCATTATCGGGAGAAAGCAAAAATTATGTAAAATCAACCGTATAGTTCGCAATAAAAAAAAGTCTGCGTCAGGGGTAGTTAATTTGTGTTGACTGATTTTGCGAAAACGCGTAAGAATTTTACTACCTTTAAACTACGTGCTCTTTCTCAAAATTAACAGTTCAAAGAAATATATCCATTTTCAATGCAAGGACAATCTTATATTTACCTACCGAAATTGGTAAAAAATTTCTATTTAATATAGAAATAAACTGAGCTCCAAAAAAGTATCAGTAAAATATTTTTTAATCAAACAATCATATCGTTTACGCGAAAAAATCTACTTGAAATCAACCTCATTATTACGAATACTGGAATTCATCATGTTGTCATGGAAAAAACATAATGTTTGCGAGAAAACTTAAACAATAAATGTGACAAAAAAGCACATGCATTGCTTTTGAAATGGACCAATAGGTTTACTAAAAAATCAATCGCCAAACAAAGCAAACTATTAAATGGTACGCGAAGATAAGGGTATGCTAAAATGACCTTTGCAAAGTTAGCTTTTCTCATATAGATAAAATCATCCAGTTTTGGGACTCCTACAATTTACATGACTTTTTAGTTCCTAGTTATCACTGTCTAAATCATATTAAGATTCAACCAAAATTTTTCAAGATTGTAACTATCACATTGGACAAATAACTCATACACAAAATCAAACCGCTTAACGAAATTCATTGTTATTTCTGCTTTTAGTTCGAGTTTAAAAGCATTTTTGTTTAAAGGTAATTTCGAAAATAGTTTTAGTCAATAGCTAGTTTTACAATATTAGAAATGAAATGACAATGGAGCTAAGTAAATTGATATTTGTTTGTGATCTTTTGTCTAAAAAGGTAATTCCTACTCAAATGCTGAATTTTTGTAATATAACTTCAAGTTTTACACTGTACTCAACATTATTTACCCAACAATTCAAAAATTTAGTTCGTATTTTATGCCTAATAGCGTCAGAAAATCCCCTCGCTTCGAACTAGAAAAGCAAAAAATCACTAAAAATATTTTAAGAGCTTTTGATCTATTTGCTTGTGATGATTGATTTGACATTAATTTGAATTATTACCATGATTTCTGGTCTAAAACCTATATCAGCTCGAAAGTTTTGGGAAGAACCAGCAGAATTGCGACTAGTTCCAATAAGCATTGTAAAAACGTTGTTTTTCAGCAGGATTCAAATACTGTGAGAGAGCAACTTCATGCTAATTTGAAGCAGTCACACTTCTGGTGGCTTTTTATACGTTTCTAGCTCATTGCATATAAGCCAAAAAAAAACAAAAAAACTTAACGCTTAAAATTACTCAGGCTTGCAAAGATCATAATCGAATATTATTACCAGATTAGTCATTTGTTGCTATAATAAACTGTCAATTACATCAAAAACTTATACTGACTTGAGGTTATAATGTTACATTAGGTGTGCTTATTATAATAATTCGGTTGTCTTCAGGCGTGTGGTGTTGAAATTGGTCTCCTGCGACGGATCACCGTCTTCACTGCAACCATGGAACTCTTTAAGGAATTCCTCTTCAAGCACGATACCGCATGACTACAATTGTTCCACAAAACAACATCCGGAGAGACGTTGCAACAAGAAAAAAACGTTACGAATAATCCTTAGACACACGATACCCACGACATGAACACATTGCTGCCTTGTCGCGCCTCAAATCACGCAAAAGCTTTATCAAAACTTTGTTTTGGAAAATCGCAACACAGCAACTAAACGATTGAAACAATGGGAGAAAGACTTTTCCCCGTATCCAGCTATCCCTAGACCCTCAGAATCCTTCCAAACCATTGGCGCACCTAAAAGGGGGGTGTCTCAGGGATCGAACCCCTCTTCCTTTTTGGAACTCAAAAAACAACATAATTTTGTTGATATAACGCTTTGCAACACTTTGCTATTTTTACTTTTCACTAAATAATCACTTAAAATGTTGTTATAGGGATTGATAATTGATAGATCTTGATGCTGATAAATTGATAATTGACTTTTGTTTTGCCGTGCTCCTTTGGATGAATCAAATTTTAGGTGTTCTGTCAGGAATACTATTGTTATATTTATTTCCAAAGTGTGGTGTGACTGCAGAAATATGAAGGATAAGGTGCGCGGCGAGACAGGCTATTAGAAGCTGGTCTAGCCTTATTCAAATTGAAGTCAACACCATGGATATTGAATAGTGGATACATTACACTCAATCATAAACCTGAGCAGAACAGAGCGTCTTTGTTCAAAGTTAAACGAGGAGATTTTCTGACACTATTAAGCACAAAATTTTTGAATTCTTGGGTAAATAATATTGAGTACAGCATAAAACTGGCCGTTACTGCTCGACCAACTACATTATCATTTTGCTGGAGAAGAACTCCTTTCAGTGGCATCTACGATGTGGAGCATGCACCATGGTTCTAATAATACAAAAAAGTGTTGTTACGAGGTAACCACGACAAATGTAGAGGGAATAGTTCGGCAGAAAATTGGCAAAGCACCAAGTACTTGCAATCTTTTCAGCTAACGTGTAATTGCATATCAATGTACATTACAGTACTAGGTGTCTCGAAAGTTGTATAAGTCAAAGTCACAAGTAACATTGAAAAAGCTGCATTTTAAATGCATAATACTGAAAAACTGCAAAACTTCAAAAATGGTTAACTCCAAACGACGTCTTCTCATGACAGGAAAATGAAGAGGTAATCAAAAACATATACAAACATTGCGCCACGTTTCCTTATTTGGACCATCATATAAAATAGCTGGAAAAACAAGTAAAGGAAAGCTACAAAAACTAGACCATTGCGTAGTAAAGACCCAGAAAACTTGTAATGCAGTAGCGATAAAGATTGCAAACAATTTCCAGAAAATGATAAAAGTTAAGCTGCCTTGCAAGTAAAGGTCAGAAATAGCCATGAGTTTGTTTTATACCTAGATCTTACCAGTGGTGTCTAGATAAATACATCTAACAAAAAACTTACGCCTCTTCGGAATTTTTGCACTTATAAAACTGATACGAGTGTTAGTCTCAACCAAAAATCTAAAACTTTTTTGGGAATTTTTAATGCAAGAACTATTTTTCTAAATTAGAGTCTAATTTCTAATTTATTCTAATCTAATTCTAATAACCAATTTCAGTTACTGTATTCTAAACTCTATACTTCTAAATAGGCTTGAACACCGCTTTTAATTTCGTTTCTACGTACAAGGCAACTGTTTCAAAGAAGTAGCACAAACAATAACGCAAATGACCACACAGCGTGAAAACCATGTTTGTAGTTTGCACTTCAACCCATATAGGTTCGAAGTGTTTTTTCTATTTTGGCTCTACATACTGGACAATTCTGCAGTTTTGAAGTGCAATCAAAGCAACAAAAATGACCGCATGGGTCAAGAGCCATGTTTGCCGTTTTGTCCAAACACACTTTGCATCTTTTTGTTTCTTCATGCTGTTCTACTTTGGCTTCCAATTCTTTTAATCGCTTTGCCTCTGCTGATGCTCCAGCTTCAATTTCATTTGCATCATCATCATGATCATCTGATGGTAAAGCCATTACATCATCTAGAATTGCTTCAACTGATGAATATGTCGAATTTTCTTGTAGTTTTCTTCTTACAACCTGTTCAACTCTCGTTTCTTCTAGGCCTAATCTGATTGCATCCTTTACCTCAATTGCAGACATTGCTTTTTGCACTCGTTGTTCCAGACTCTCCTCTGTTTCAACATTTGTGGATGTGCTAGTACTTGGAACATATGGTACATATGGCATTGGTTCACCCTCATGGGTCTCAATTTCAGATGAAGGTGGAGCATTTGGAATATCTAAATTTGGAAACAAAGAGATAATGTGATTCACAAACTCTAATCCTTTTTGTTGCAACACAAAATTACAAGTTGGGAAGTATTTAGCATGCTCAGTCCAAGGCTCATCACCAGGAATCCAACACTCCATAACACCACCGCAGTACCAACATTCAACTCGTTGCTCTGGTCCAATGTAGAAAAAGCCAGCACTACTAATTTGTTTTGGTGTTGGACAACCTTCAGTGTTGGGCCATCGACGATCAAAAGTAGCAAATCTCCTATCTTCATTTTCCATCTCATGATGCCTTGGAGTTTGCAAAGGATACAAGAACTGCATAAAGTTTCTATGTTCCTCACAAACATCTGGAGGCTCAGTTAATGGAACAGCATATGGAACACTTTCTCTTTGCTCATCAGGCAAAGCATCATTTTTCTCTTCAATACCTCTTACCATTTTGCACAATGGTGAATGACTTTTGTGTGCCTTTGCTACACTGTCACCATAATTCCAATGTGAAAAAATTTTTGTACAAGAAAAACACTGAACACGATCTGAGCTACCCAAATAAAAAAACCCGCAACGGGCTAGCTCACTTGGTGGGATGGTTTTTGCAGACCATGTAGCAAAACTCTTCATTCTGTCTGCTTCTTGAGCCAAGTTTAAATTTCGTAGAAGTGCTGTATGACTGAATTTATAGGCTTTCCGGTTTTTTAAAAGCAAAAGTTTGAACTTGGTTGAAGGTAGTGGAATGTTTCCACAATCTTCTCCTAACCTCATTTTGCAATCATCTTCATGCCATCGTCCTGAAGCACGGTCATCATCAGGTAACCAATCTTCTATACAAATGTAACAGCTAAAACATTTAGTTCTGTCTTTGTATCCAGTATAGAAAAAACCAGCAGAAGCAAGTCGATTTTTGTCAACTAAATGATTTTGATAATGAATAAAAGTAGAAATTCTGTATGCTTCTTTGTTTGGATCACCTGGTGGTATGTGCACAGTTTTCACTTCAGGTGGGTCTTCGTAGTCTTTGGGGCGACAAGCAAAAAAAACGTGTGACATTTCATAAATTGCAGGCAGATTTTTGAATAAATGGGCATGACCAGATTTTTGAAGAAACTGCGTACCCCAACTTTTTAACGGAAAAATTCCAGAATTATCTGAAGGCCGCTGCATGCATGGAGATTTTCCATCCTGTTTCAGTAGAAGTTGAAGCTTTTGCACATATGTTTGTTCTCCCATTTGGTAGGAGCAGTCAAGCATAAAGTAAGTCCAACTCATCCAGCATTTAGATACCCTAATGTGAAACAGCATGAAATTATGCAAAAGATGACAAACTATATGCTTTTTGCTGATTAAAATTGAACATACCTCTTTGGCAGCTTCGGTTTCTTCATTCAACAACAAACAGCACTTGAGTAAAACCTTTTGATCAAAAACATCAATTGTTGGGTGCTTTTTAAAAAAATCAACATAAATTTCAAATGTATGGGTACTGGCTAAAAAAATTAAGACCAGTGCTAAGCTAGCAGCATCATATCCACTCTTTTCCCGAAGCTTATCAATAACATCATCAACAGCACAGCATATACCCTTTTTTTTTCCATGCTTACTGAATAAATGTTGCAACAAACTTTGATCTTTATTAGGTAATTTTTCACAATATTTTTGAAACACTTTTTGCAATACATCCATATGTGAAGGATTGTTTACATAGTGATCCTCAGTAACAAGAGACTTCTTTCTTTTGGGCTCAGAAAAAGACATTGTTTGCTTCAATTTTGATAGTTGTTCGTTTCTTGCCTTCATCAAATGCGAAGTTACATAATTGTTGGTATCTTTAGCTTATATAGCAAAATCACTTAAAATATCAGCTAATGCTAACCTAAGTTTGAAGTAAGCAGTAAACAATAACCAATTTTGTATGTGATTAGCTTTAGTGCTTGACCAACTCACTTCAGTAAAGTAATTACCAGTGCAAGATACAAAACATTATTATGTTTTTTGCTAACACAAACTCAAAAATATAAAATTAAAGAAGAAGTAGGAAGGGCAAACAATACTGCTAATTGCAAAAAAAATGCATATATACTTGTTTAATTTATAATTGCAAACAAAGTTCATGCTTGTTTAGGTCACAGCGTGGCCGAGAGGGTCAAGGCATCATATTTATAACAGTCCTGGTTGCATGATCAGGGTTCAACTCGCACCCTGGTCATGTTGTTGCGTTTGTGGATGAAATACTTTATGATGATTATCTCTGCTTGGTGGCTTTAAACAAGCAGCAAACTCAGTGCACAAGAATTCAAAGAAATCCACTACAACATTCGACTGCTGGAAACTCCAAAGCACGCGCAAACTACGGTTACAAATTTTTGAACTTGTGGAATGAAATTAATTTCCTGGCTTTGCAATCAATAAACTTTTACATACCAGTATTAAGTATTTCTACACTAATATTTCATTCAGAAATGAAAAAAAGCAGGCTACTTACAAATTTTTTGGCATATTTTAAGATGTATATCATGCTGTTTCAAGCAACTTGATTTTTAAAGATTTTTATCATTACAAGAGGAATCAGAATCAAACGAGCCGAGGCAGGGATGAAACCGTCTTAGAAAATCTAAAGCTGTGGTTTGCCTGGCAGATACACAGACCAAATTATCAAGCTCAAAATACCTTTCTTTTGCCCCAAGATTTTGTCTCACTGGCCACAAGTGAATTCTTTCTTAGTTTAATGTTGATTAGCTTTACAACTGTAATTCGTGAGCCCCATCTGATAATAGGCTATATCTGCGGCTCTGCTTAACCGTATAGTACAAAAAATCACAACAATAGAGCTGATCTGAAATTTTTGGGTAAATAAAAATTTTTCTTGCAACTAATAAAAATAACGCACACAAAAGATTCAAACAAAGCAGACTTTTAGGTACACCCGCTGGGCGTATAATTTACAAACTAACAGCCAAAAGTTTAATGTATTATGGTGAGATTGCTCTTTCAGCACTATACTTGGTAGGAACTGATACTTAGTAAAAACTTGTTTTCAAAAATCTTGAGGTCATTTTTGCGATTGCAAGGAGCCAATTTTTGGGATTGTATTTAAAAAGAAGCAGAACTTTTTCAATTTTAATCAAAGTAAAACTTTTTTGTTTGGAAAACCTTTTTTTTGGAAAAAGCTTTTATTTGAAAGAAAAATATGTTTTTGAAAAAAAAAATTAAAAATATTGTTTTTGTTTTTGAAAAAAGCACCTTTATCTTTTTGAAAAAACAAAACAAAAAACTCTAATTTGAAACCAAAAAAATTTTTTTTTTGAAAAAAATGCTTTTTTTGAAAAAAAATTTCAGAAAAAGTTTTTAACGTCTGGTGTATAAAAGTCCCAGCACATAATTGGTGGCACATAAACGTCCTGTGCCTCAAAGTCACAGTCCGATAGAAAAAGTAGCTATAAAATGTCAATCAAAATTTTACAACTCTGCTTAGTTCTCATTTCAACTTTTGCGGAGTTTGTTGAAATTTCACTTAGCAGCACAATTGTTAATATTGCGGTTACAAACAAAACCCTCATTAAAACAAATATTTTGACAGTAATCTTTTGCTTTAATTTAAACAACCAAAACAAAACTTTTTGATCTGAAAATGCCAATATGATTTTTGGATTTTGTAACTTACATTATCTGGACCAGAAATTTGACGCACTGTATCCTAAATATCAAATCTGTATCCTCAAATAGCCCACTGCAATGTTGTTTTTTTTTAAACAATTTGATATAAGCACATGTATGAACACTTCCATCAATTTTTCTCAAAATTTAAGAACTAAATCAAAACAATGCCTGCCCTAGCAAATAGCATGGAAAAAGATACGTACACAAACAAAATTTAAAAACAATTTTATTCTTATAAATTTATAAGTGATATAGCAGAGTCTAACTATACGATGACTTCACATTGAAAACTTATATTAATTTACTCAGCTCTATGCTTTCCAGAACCCTAGGTGTAATGTTTAAAGTCAAACTACTCTTTACGAAAAATTATCTACTTTTTTGCATATTAAGTTTCTTTTAGTTCATTTTAACAGCTTTGAGGTTATTTGCTCTTAAAGTTTAAAGGTCTCAAAAAGTTATCAAAACAATCAAGCAACGTCAATCAAAAAGATAAGGAGTTCCAAACAGTTTTTCACTTAATTACAAAATAACATAGAGTAATCTTTGAAATTACAGCAACTTTTGAGCAAAAAATATCATTGCATCAGCCAATCTTAACACTAACCACAGCCAGAAATAAGCACGCATTTTACAGCTATTCCTATTTTGAGAAAGCTATTTAGCAATGCAACCCAACAGCCAACATATTGGATATTGTACAGTATATTTTATTACATCCATTATTGGGCATGAAAGCTTTCTCAATAAAATTGTTTGAAGACTTTGAAGAGCATGTAGAAGATTTTTTTGAATGTCGCAAGTGACAGTTTAGTAAAAAAAACTTGGCCATCCAGCTTAAGTCTAACAAAGCCATTAAGCTCAAGTACTTCAACATCCTAAATGTTGGAGTAATCTCATCAGTTTGACTCTTCTACTTTTCTGTGATACCAATTCATTGTGAGAATTCATCTTATAGTTTGAAAGTCCATTTAAGGGCTAATTATCCAACATGGTATTGCCAAGTTTGGCATGTTTTATCTTTTTCTTATCTCAGCTTAGCAGTACTTTTAAAATTTGATATGTTTAGCTGGAGTACTTCGTAATAAAAATTTTAAGGGGCTTATTTGGCATGGTCTCCTCAATGTAGCCAACCAAATTTTGTTATCTTTAATCTTTGATTCATACTAACTCAACAAATTCATTTATTTTATTTACGTTTTGCAATTAATGGGGGGAGGTGTCAACATAATTGGAGGACCCCTAGTCTAGCTTGGTGGCTAAAGTTTGAATTTTGGCGTCCTAGTTTGCCAAGATCCCTTCATTTTTGTACCCTAAAATTTTCTCAAATTTTGTCTTTTCTTCATATTTGCCTATCCTGAAAATGTCATGTGTCTAGCATGAGTGGTTAAAAAGTTTGAAGTTTGGTGGCCCCGTTTGAGGGGTACACCCACATTTTGGTATCTCCAAATTTTGTCTTGTTTTACCTTTAACTTATATTTATCTATTCTAAAACTTTCATCTGTCTAGTGTGTGTGGTTAAAAAGTTTGAATTTGGCAGCCCCATTTTGGAACCCTCAATTCTTGTTAGGTTTAGGTTACTTTCGAAATCTAGCCAATTCAAAAATTTGATCCATCTAGCTCTAATGGTTTAAAAGTTCAAAATTTTGGCAACCTCAATTTAGAGGGACCCCTGATTTGGTACCTCAAAATTTTGTCAAATTTTACCTTTTCTTCATATTTGCCTACCCTAAAAACTTTATGTGGCTAGCATGAGTGCTTAAAAAGTTTGAATTTTGACAATCCTATCTGGGGGCCCCCTCATTTTGGTACTTAAATCTTATCTTTCCTTAACGTTTACTTACCTAAAAATTTCATGAGTATAGCTTAAAAAGTTTGAATTTTGGAAAGCCTGTTTGGGGGGAAACCCCCATTGTAGCACCTTCAATTTTGGTTAGGTTTAGTTCATTTTTAATATCTACCCATTCTGAAAATTTGACCCATCTAGCTCTAACAATTAAAATGTTCAAAATTTTGGAGGACTTGATTGAGGGGGATCCCGATTTCTGTCGCATACTAGTCCTCCCTGATATCTTCAATCGCTCTAACTTTGAATGCAGTGCGTCAAGCGGTTTAAAAGTAGATAGCATGGGAAGAAAAAAAGTAAGAAAAAAGGTGCAAAACAAGAAAAGTAGGTTTCAAGTTGGGGTAAATGAACACAACCAAAAAAGAGAAGGTTGATAGTGTGTTCAAAAACCACAGATCATTTTTTATCAATATCAGTAATTATCGACTTACCAAGATACAGGGTGTTCATAAAGTTCTGCTTTATTTAAAAATTTTTTTATGAAGTCAGTTCTCAAAATATCTTAACCAGGTTGGTTTTATTTTAATCAGTGCTGCCTGAAGTTGTTAATTAAAATAAAATTTTGTGCTTCAGATATGACTTTTTGTATTTTATGAATGTGTGAAACAAACTCTAATTAAATGGTTACACCTCTAGAGAAGGTACAATGTGTATTTGGTCTATTGAAATAAAATCAGATGTTCAGACTCAGCTAAGGTACACGACTAAGTACGGAAAAGATCCACCATCATGTTCTTCAATTTGTCGTTGGCACAAGAAATTTATGGAGACAATGTTGGATGCAGTGAGAAGTGGGCGACCAACAACATCCTCAGAAATTCGTTACAGCATGTTATCAGCAAACTCTTTTCGTTTTGGCTTGTCATTTGGCTGAAGCCTCTGTTACATTTGCATTTTGTAAGCATGCAATCATAACTTTTTGTGTAGAACCTTGTGCACTGTTGTAGGTGGAAATTCCAATTCTCTGGCAGCAGTATGAATAGACTTCATAAGAGAATGACTAGACAATTGTCTTGCACTCTCGGTGTTTTCTAAAGATGTTCGTGGTCGCCCACTTCTCACTGCATCCAACACTGACTCGTCTCCATAAATTTATGTCATCGACGCATTGAAGAACGTGATAGTGGATCTTTTCATTAGTTAGTCGTGTACCTTCGCTGAGTCTGAATGTCCTATTTTGCTTCGATGAGCCAGGATACACATTGTGCCTTCTCTTGAGTAGTAACCATTTAATAAGGGTTTGTTTAACACATTCATAAAACACAAAAAATCATATCTGAAGCACAAAATTTTATTCCAAATAAAAACTTTAAGCATCACCGATTTAAATAAAACCAACCTGGTAAAATATTTTGAGAATTGACCTTATAAAAAAATTTTGAAATCGTATCAGGACTTAATGAACACACTGTACATTAGGGTGGTCCATATATTATCAGCTTTTGAAAGTTTTAAGTCTCACCCCTTCAAGTTGTGTCATTTCATGAAAAAATAACTTGTGTTCAATTTTTTTGAAAATTTTTCACATTTAGGAGCAGCCCAAACTCCTCAAAAATCGGAAATTTTGTCAAATTTTGGTATTTTTGGCATATTGACTTTTATGTATTTTTTGGTCGAAAACTGTGATAATTGATGTTTAGAACGATGTGTCACCTCATATTTGTCAAAATTTGATACTCCTATGCGCTGTAAATGCAAAATTGTGGTCACTTTTGATTTCTACCACTATGTGGCGCTATAGTTTAAATCATGAAAATTGGTAAGATTGTGCAGTTTCTCAACCGAAAACAATGGTATTGATTTCTGGAACGACATTTTCAGCAATGGGGGTTTGTAAACTTCTACCTGTATATAATGCTATTTTTACAAGTAGAATAGCTGTATACTTTTTTATTGTTCATAAAGATTTTAAAGTTTTGCATTTAATTCACTTTTATTTTCGGTAAAACAAACCATTACTATTCATTTTTTAAATAGTTTTTGACAAGAAGACAATAGTATTGTCAAATCTAGTAGCTTTCAAGCAGAGTTGACACTTTTCATTTGGTTGTCATTTTATGGCTAAATATTTACTATTCAAATTACCTATCTGGCTTAGTGCTAAATGTCAAACAAAAAAGCTGTCAATATCGTATGAGCTTTTCTCAGTTGGGCTTGAGTCAGCTTTGAGCTAGGCATTGACTCTGATATTCAGTTTTAAGCTTTCATGGTAAACGACTTGAATTTAGTTAATCACAGATCTGTTGACAGCAAAGAGCCTACTGCATTGTCAAAAGTTTAAGTGTGAGCTCAACACTGTCTTCACAAAAAGGCTGACCTTTTTTGTTGTCTATAGGCTATCCGGTTTTCTCCAAAGCAAAATCTTATTGCAGTTGTTAAAGTTGCAGGAAAAAATAATCATAATAGCTAGAGCAACAATGCAGCATTGTAGAGCTTCAAAGTACATGTATGATTTACTATTTTGTAGTGTTTGGTTTTGCTACTGTTGTGCAACATGCAATAGACACTACGATTGTAATACCATTGACTTCAACACTACGGTAGGCAAATGTGTTTCACAATAATTGTTTTGGCAAAAATATTTGCATCGACTGTAGTATTCAAGTTTCAAATAAAAGCTAAAAGCAAAGACATTCAACATCAACTTTTAAGTGCTGCTGTCCAACTTGCAAAACTGTGGCTATCGATTAGTTGTTTTTACAGCCGAAGTTTAGTTTTGTCGAACCTTGTCATAAATGACTGCAAATTATTGCAATTGAGAATGCACCATAAAGTTTTTTGTTTTTAGTTTAATCAGGGTTTAATCACAAATGGCTTCAACAAAAAAAAGTTAATATCCATCATACTTCTATACATCTAATTTTTTCTTTTGTCTATTTTTCTTGAATTTGTGGCCAGTTTCGTTGGTGGCTCATTGTGTCTGTTTAATGATTACACTAAAAAAAATTAACATTGCCTATTTTTCAAAATTATTATGCTCTACTGCTTTTTCACAAGATATTATGAGCTGCGACATTTCTATACAGCAAGTATAGCCCAAATTTTTACAGAATTTTGCATTAAATGGAAAACCTTTTCTTCAAGAGATGTTTTAAACTTTTCATTATTTTTTGTTTTAAATTTTAATCTTTCAATTACATTGTTAGTCAACGTGGTGTGTAAGAATATTTTAATTTACTTTAGTTTATCCAAGTTAAAACTCAATATTGTTCGAATAAAAAAGTACTGGATTTGAAGTTTGTAAACAAAAAAATGTTACTGTAAATTTTCAAGCAAAAAGTTTTGAAATACATGAACAAAGTACAGTATAACTGCCAGCTTGTATTCTGACACCATATAAAAATGACATTATATAGAAGTTTTGGAACACCCATTTCTGAAAATGTCGTTCCAGAAATCAATACCATTGTTTTCGGTTGAGAAACTGCACAATCTTACCAATTTTCATGATTTAAACTATAGCGCCACATAGTGGTAGAAATCAAAAGTGACCACAATTTTGCATTTACAGCGCATAAGAGTATCAAATTTTGACAAATATGGGGTGACACATCGTTCTAAACACCAATTATCACAGTTTTCGACCAAAAAATACATAAAAGTCAATATGCCAAAAATACCAAAATTTGACAAAATTTCCAATTTTTGAGGGGTTCGGGCTGCCCCTAAACGTGAAAAATTTTCAAAAAAATTGAACACAAGTTATTTTTTCATGAAATGACACAACTTGAAGGGGTGAGACTTAAAACTTTCAAAAGTTGATAAAATATGGACCACCCTACTTTTTATCTATCGCTTCAAAATCGTCCACTTTTTGATCATTTTTGGCCGGTAAAATTTTTGTCACATGACCAGGTGCCCCCAAACTTGGTTTGCATAAACCATTTATAAGCATCGATATTGTGCCCAAATTTCAGCTTTGCACATCAAGTGATATTCAAGTAATAAGCGAATTAATGAATTTTCAAGCCAAGAATTGCCATTTTTTATGTTTTTTGTGTCTCAATTCACAATCACATAACCTAGAATCCCCCTAATTGACACACATGGTGCTTTTATTAATTCTAATGTTGAGTCCAAATTTCAACTATCTAGGTTTTACCGTTTGCTAGTTATAAACAAATCAATCCTTGTATGCCAAAATCTGTGAACAAAAACAAAGGTATATACTATGCGAAGTCCCAATTACTATTCTTTCTTGAGCACATTCTTTCTTTTTTTATTGCTACCAAAAAATTAACGCTGCTCACAACATGATATGCATCAGCACACATTTAAGGCATGCTTTGCACGAAAAATTACAAGCTATAACAGTAATATAATGTGACATCATAACTGAAGCATTCTTTCTGTTTTCGAGATATAAGAGCTTAGATTTTTCGTTAGAAAGGTTTTTTCATTGAGAAACTTGATTCTCTATAAATGTTTATTAACAGAGTTATGGTCAAAACAAAGTAAAGATTCAGAACTGCAAAATTAACTGCTTTTCAATAAATGTAATCCAGCTTTTCTTCTTCTTCTTTCTTCATTGCCCGCTTTTTCACGAGGGTTGCGGGGGCAGCAGCTCGAGATTAAGCCACCACACTTCAGGGTCTGCCATCACATCCATCATTTCGCTAGGGTGAAGTCCCAAGTGATTCCATCCAAGATCCTCAATGTAATTGGTCCATCTAGTTCTAGTCATCCAACTGGTCTTCTACCATTCACTTTGGCAAGTAAAGCTTGTTTGGGGAGTCTTTCCTGAGGCATTCTACTTACATGGCCAAACCATCCAAGCTAAGGTCTTTCAATTCAGAGAAGTAATGGCTCGATGTTAAGAGATTTTCGAATCTCAGAGCTACGCAGTATGCACCTTGTTAAACAGTGTAACTCCTTCGATTCTTCATAAAAACCTCATTTCCGATGCTTGCACTTGTGATAGCACTCTTTCGATCATTACCCAAGATTCATGACCATAAGTGAGAATGGGGACAAAAACTGTTTTGAAAATTGAGAGCTATGCCTTTTTCGACAATTCTCGCTTCATGACAACGGAATAGTGCAAAGCTAGCATTACTGCACTAGCCTAGCCTACTCGGGTATTCAATTCTTCATCTTGCCTTTTGTCACTCGTAAATGCAACCAGAAAGATACCTAAACTTTTCTACCTGCTTCAGTGTCACTCCATTCACTTGTAACTTGCACTAATCAGGGTTTCTTGAAAGATGAAATACCTCAGTTTTGGGCGTGCTTATTTTCATTGCAGTAGTGTTGCATGCATCTGCAAAGCTATTTAATGTGCACTGGAGGCCAGATTCTGTGGAAGAAAACAGAACCAAATCATCAGCGAATTGCAGATGACTGATTTTGCAATTTTCAATCGTGGCACACTCATCAGCTATGACTCTCTTAAGGTAGCCAAATGCCTCGTCATTTAATCCAGCTTTCCAAAAGTTAATTTTCTGTTACAATACTAAGTGGCAACCCTGAAGTTAATTCTGAATTGCAAAGTCTTAAAAACGACAAGATGCAGAAACTTCAATTTTGAAAGAATTTTTTTTTGAACATAATCCAATATTTTGGTTAACTGTAACAAACTTGGGATGAATGCCCCTTTACATTAAACAATAAACTAGAGTGATAATTCAGTGTGATTGTAATCTTTTTCTCTGAATGCTGATAGTTATCTTCCTTACTGTTTTCATGTTTTTCTAAAGCCACAAAAACAACTATTCAGTGTGATTGTAATCTTTTTCTCTGAATGCTGATAGTTATCTTCCTTACTGTTTTCATGTTTTTCTAAAGCCACAAAAACAACTCACTTCCACTTTGATATTAACAGTTCAAACTTCAAGAAAAAATACAAAATTTTATGAAGTTACAAACCACAGTTTTTGAAGTTTTACAAGTTTTAATGAAGCACATAAAAGTGGTAATTTACATTCAAAACAAAAGAGTGCAAAAAACACCTTATATACCGCTGCATATTTTATGACTTGAATATTCAAGATATGCTTACTTATATTAGGTGCACTGGATTGTTGTCAGATAAAGATAATTATGTATGCAGAAAGCTCTCCTCAAATCGACCTTTTCTGGTGAGGGCTGTGTGCAAACTGCACAGTAGCTTGAATTTCTCCTGTACCAACAGCCTGTTTTGAGCTTTTCAGGAGGTTGTGACCTAATATAATTATATTCAATTGAAATACTAATTTTTGTTACACAAAAATCTTTTAAAATATTTAATGAGCACAAAAAGTAAAACTGTGGTGGCTGTAACTATGCAACAATAGAATATATTTAGGCAAGTATAATAATATGATAGGAGTGCTTATTTCAAAGCAAAACTTTAATTTAAAACAAAAATATTCATCCTTACATTTGCATTTACTTTTTTTTTAAGAATTAAGATTAGAGTTTGAGTTAGAATTTGGGTAAGATTTTAGATTAGTTTTTAAGTACAGATTTGAGTTTGTGTTAGAAGTCAGAAGTAATAATAAAGTAGACTGAAATGGCAGTGAATCAAGCTTTCTTAATATGAAGAGTGTCTGCAATTATTACCACAACAATCAGCCATGGTTTAGTTTTTATGCTTCATATTAACAAACAATACCAGAAGACAACTGAAACATCTTATTAAATATACCTACTTTACAGTCCACAGTATTTTGACTGCATTAACGCTGTACACATTTCTTGCTCATTAAAAATGCGGTCTACAACTTTTAGGCATGCGACGTTTATGCACCAGGCCTATTATGAGCCTGAACTTTTAGGCACCAAAGGTGAAAAAAAATTTTTTCCAAAAAAATATATTTAAAAAAAATCTTTTTGTTCAATATCAGTTTTTTTTCAAAAAACTGTTTTTTTCAAAAACATATTTTTATTTTCAAAAACATGCTTTTTTAAATAAAAGCTTCAAGAGTAAAATGCTAGTAGGTAAATTGTACAGGTGCATTAAAAATAAATAGATTTCAATAGCCTAAACCAACGGTGTTCAACCTGTCGTCAATGAAAATTTATGCAGCCGTTAACACGTAATTCAATATACATGCTTTGGCAGCCGTGCTGGCAATTGGCATGCGGTACATTAAAGTAAAATAGAAATAATACAAAAACAAATCAGTCTACACGAGGTATAACAATCTGAATGGTGATGTCACATATAGATATATGAATGAACGTAATGCCTGAGTTGGCAACTTGGCATGCACTATGCGAGTTGTGGAATCATGACAAATTGATACATATACTGTGCATTGAGGCTTCATTTAAGTGTGGTGGGTGTTGATAGCTATTTCATCGTAAACCATCTAAAATTTAGATGGTTTTAGATGAAATAGCTCAGTAATTTGTACTCTAAATTATTTTAATATTTGTAAGCAATACTATTGCATTATGTCCTTGAAGCGGAAAAGAACTGTAGCAGAAGAGAAAAGAGTATTTAATTCCAAATGGGAGTTGGAGTACTTCATGATCAAGACAGAAGCGCAAACCACGATGTGTCTAGTATGCAATCAAGTTGTTAAAACAGTGAAAGGAGATAATGCAAAGCAACATTTTCGTCGTCATATGTCACACACTTATGCAAATTGGAAGGCGAGTCAAGAAACATTTGTGTAGACAGACATCTTGCATGTCCACTTTCATTAAGCCTACTAATAATTGCTGCAAAGCTTCCTATAGAGTTGCCTATCATCTTGGTGTGGCGGGGAAGCCTTATTCCGATGGAGAGCTCGTTAAGCGATGTCTTATAGACGTTGTTAAGTGCATTCATCCCAGTAAGGAAGCGGACTATTCATCACTTGCTCTTTCGCGTTATACCATTCAACGTTGGCAAGATGATATTGCCAAACAGCTATCTCTCTCCCTGCAGACAAAAGTTAACAAAGAAGCAAGTTTATTTTCTCTGGCTGTGGACGAATCAAGTGACATTAAGGACTCTGCACAGCTACTAGTATTTATATGTTCTCTGACTCCAACTTTTGAGTTGTGCGAGGATCTGCTTTCCATGGAAACACTCTCTTCTCGCACCTGTGGTGAAGACATATTTGTTGCAGCAAAGAATGCCTGCATTAGAAATGGACTAGAATTGAAAAATCTTTGCGGTATTTGCATGGATGGAGCACCTGCAATGACAGGTAACATAAAAGGCTTTGTGGCAAGATTTTCAGAATATGTGTCAAAAGAGTATGACAATAAGCGGTTGATTAACCTTCATTGCATTATTCATTAAGAAGCGCTGTGTGTCAAATCTATTGCTTTAAATGATACTTTGAAAGACGTGAATCGCATCATCTTGTACATTTGTGTAAATGCTCTTCATCACCGACAATTTCGAGAAATTTTGCAATTGAGTGAAACGTCTGCAGAAGACATCCTGTATCACACTGCAGTCCATTGGTTGTTTCAGGGAGAAACATCTCGCTGTGTTCTGCACTTGTGCAAAGAAATGAGATTACTATTCCACAAAAAACAAAGTTTGCCCATTACAAAATTCCAGCTTCCTTACATCTTTGGCGTTTCTGGTGGATTTTTTGTCCCACGTGAACAATTTAAATCAAAGCCTACAAGGAAAAGCAACAACAGTATGTAGTATGTACAAAAAAGTATTGGCTTTTCGTGACAAATGTCATCTGCTTAAAAATCACCTTCAACACAATTTCTTCCGCTTTCCTCAACTGACATCTTTGGTCGACAGCAACGAAATACAGGTTGACAACATTCCAGCCACTGTCTTCTCTGGCATATTTGATGCGGTGTTACAGGATTTCACTGATCGTTTTCAAGATTTTGAGAAAATTTTGCAAACATTGAGACTCGTCGCCTTTCCTCATCTGGCTGACACCGAAAGAGCTCCATTACATCTTCAGATGGAACTGGTGGAGTTGAAAAATAATGAGAAGCTTGTGGCAAAATTTAACCAAGGAGAAAATTTGATAGAAACGTGGAAAAGTGCCACTGAATATCCACTGCTACGAGAATTGGCAAGAGAAACTCTTGTACTTTTTGGAAGCACTTACGTTTGCGAATCAACATTTTCAATGATGAAGTACTTGAAGAATGAGTAACGCACACGATTGTTGCAAGGAAATCTGAGAGTATCAACTAAAGCTGATGGTATCCAGAGAGGTTCCTGACTTTGCAAGATATCTGTTCAAATGCAAGATCAAGGAAGCCATTAATTGTAACGATGCCTTACCTACTTTTATTAAATAAATTCGTTTAAAAAATAATGTTTGATGTTTTGTTGTATTTTCAGGCACAGTACGTTACGAAGACGCACGTAGATATATCTTTATTTAGCTACTGTACCGCAATTATAATAAAAAATCTATAATGTGGCCGTACTTCATAGAAGTAATCATAATGTGGTCGGCAATATCAAAAAGGTTGTACACCCCTGGCCTAAAGCTATCTGGTACATATTTTTAATTTATTCACAGTTTTTTTGCAAGTGGTAGCAACCAGGCAGTTTGAAATACAACCCATAAATTCAATGTCCTAAGTCTGATCAAGCTTTCTTATTGAGTTTTGTACAAAGCTGAAGTCACAAATATCCACTTAAATATAATATATTTTTGGTATCGATATACAAAATAACATTTGCAATGCAAACATTGACTGAAAGTTTCTCTGAAGTGTAAGAAAGCAAAGTTATTAAATAAGATCAGGATTTTTTGACTGAAGAGGTTGTGATGCAGATGAGTTAAGGTCATCGTTTCACATCTACACATCTGAGGAGCTAGGGTAAAGAGCTTGAGTAAGAGTTAAAATCAATTTCATTAAAAAGTTTTTTATCAAGTGATAGGCCCAAAGCTTTGTCACACTCTCTACAAAAGAATAAACAGTTTTATTCCTCAGAAATAAAAGCTTTTGTTTTTTTCATTCAATTCTGAATCAACTCGTATATGTTTGAAGGGTTTTCTCAATTTTGGTTCTACACACTGGACAATTCTGCAGCTTTGAAGTGCAATCAAAGCAACAAAAACGACCGCATAGGATAAGAGCAATGCTTGCCGTTTTGTCTAAACACACTCTGCATTTTTTTGCTTCTGCATGCTGTTCTACTTTGGCTTCCAATTCTTTTAATCGCTTTGCCTCTGCTGATGCTCCAGCTTCAATTTCATTTGCATCATCATCAGATGGTAAAGCCTTCACGTTATCTAAAATTGCTTCAACCGATGAATAATGCAAATTTTTGCTTCTTAGAACCTGCTCAACTTTAGTTCGTTCCAGACCTAATTTAATAGCATCAGTTACCACAGCTGCAAACATTGCTTTATGCAAACGCTGTTCCAGATTCTCTTATGTTTCAACATTTATTGTGGTTGAGCTGCTGGTGGTGGGCACATAGGGTATTGGTAGCTGCACACTCTCATCTGTATCAATTTCAGATAGAGGAGCCGTGCTTGGCAAATCCATATTTGGCAAAAAAGAGAGAATACGATTCACAAAATCCAATCCTTTTCTTTGCAGCACAAAGTTACAAGTTGGGAAGTATTTAGCATATTCAGTCCAAGCCTCATCACCAGGATTCCAACACTCCATAATACCACTGCAGTACCAACATTGTACACGTTGATCAGGCCCAATGTAGAAAAACCCAGCATCACTGATCTTTCTTGGTGAAGAACAACCTTCATTGTTTGGCCATCGATTTTAAAAGTTGCAAATCGTCTATCTTCATTTTTCATGTCAGAATGCTTTTGGGTTTGCAAATGATACAAGTTTTACAGATATTCTTGCTCATTTTCTGAGACATCTGGAGGCTCTACCAGGGGAATAACATAAGGCACACTCTCTCTTTGATCTTCAGGTTTAGAAATGTTTCTCTCTTCAACTTCTCTAACCATTTTGTATAGCTGAGAATGAGCACTATGTGCTTCTACAACATTGTCATCATAATTCCAATGTGAAAAAACTTTTGAACAAGAAAAACATTGAACACGATCTGAGTGACCTAAATAAAAAAACCCACAACATGCTAGCTCACTTGGCTGAATGATTTTCGCAGACCATGAAATAAAACTTTTATTTCTGTAAGCTTCTTTGCTCAGGTTTAAGGTTTGGAAAAGTAATTGATGGCTTTGCTCAGTTGTTTTATGATTTCTAAGAGATTGGAGAAGCTTGTCGTGTGCTGAAGCCAACGAAATGTTTCCACAATCTTCTCCTAACAACCTTTTGCAATCATTTTCATGCCATCATTTCAAAGCAGGGTCATCATCAGGCAGCCACTGTTCTACACATATGCCACAGCTAAAGCATTTAGATCAACCCTTGTAGCCAGTGCAAAAGAACCCAGCAGAAGCAAATGGTCTAGGGTGAACTGAAATATCAGGACATCGAAGAAATGTACTGATTTGGTAAGCTTCTTTGTTTTTACCACCTGGTGGAATGTAAACAGAATGCTCCTCAGGAGGTTCTCTACTTATTAAGCATGTACTTACAGGACATGCCTTTAAGTCAAAGCTTTGAAAGTCTGAGCAAAAGCAGATTCAAACTCCTAAAGAGCGTCCAACCAGATTGACATATTTCAGATACCAGCTTTTCAACGGCAAAAAGCCTGACTCATCTGTAGGCTCTGCATGCATGCAAACTTTCCTGTTTGTTGTAGTCAATGTTGAAGTTTTTTCACATACTTTAGCTCACCTATTTGGTGTAAACAATCGAGAATAAAACATATCCAGACATCATGGTGATCATTACTAACATTATCCTCAAAAAATTGCCGAACCAATATTTTTTTATATGCCTTAAATGAGCTTACCTCTTTTGCCACATAATCAGTTTCTTTATTCAACATCAAACAGCACTTGAGTAAAATCTTTCCATCATATTGATCAATTATTGCTTTGTTTTTATCACAAAAGATTTAAGAAAAGTTTAAAACTTGCGAATTCCTGCAGATATAATCAAAATAAGAGCTACAATGCCTGCATCGCACTCACCTTTTTTTTGAAAGTTATCAATGATATCATCAACAGCACAACACAAATTATGCCCAGCACATTTTCCTTTTTTACTAAATGACAGCTGAAGTAAGCTTTTTACCTGCATCTGGTAAGCTTTTGGAAACTTTCTCCAATACTTTACATAAAGTAACCACATGAGGTGGATTGTTCACATTGTGTTCTTCAGCTGTAACTGACAAGTTCATCTTTGTAGAGGTTGACAAAACCAAACTCATCTTAGTTTACTCCGCGTGTAAATTGATGACTTTATCACATGTTTGAAACCTGATTATCCTATATTATTATACTTAAGCCTTAAGTTCACCACAACCTAGAAAAAAATACAAAATTTGTCACATACAAACTGAAATCACTCAACAACAGCTGGCGATATAATAACAACTATAAGGTGGTCTTTAGAAAAGCGGAAATTTGTTTTTTACTGTAAAACAGTAAAAAAACAGAAAAAAAATTTTTTTGCAATTTTCTTGAGACAACCCTGCACAATTACAAAACAGCTGCTGCTACCAGTTACCACTGGCAAACAAATACATCAGGTTGAAAAAGAACTATAAGTTTTCATCAAAAATAAAAGTTCAGCAACAGCAAAGGTGGAGTTCAATTAAAAAATGGACAACTATGGCATTGATTGATTTACTTTTCATTTTTTACCGTGGCTTTTACTACAATGTAAAGAATGCATGCAACCTTATTAGCTGCTAAAAGAACAAACCATCTCAACTGGCCTAATCGAAAAGATATTTGATATTAGTTGAAATAAATTTGTATTACTGGCATCCCGTGTTCCCACTAAGCTGATTTTTTTCAGTGAATTGACGATTTGTTGGAGCAAGGGCAAATTATTTTGGGCAATATAGTAAACATAGCTTTAGAAAATTTGACAAATTTCTGACAATAGGACATTTGGTATACTTTAGTACTAGATTGGTATAAAATTGAAGGCACATAATTGTCTTTTTAGAGCTTTGGGCACAATTGTTTAAAGAAAATTTGGGCACTAGCCGATTAGCCATAAAGCTAGAGGGAACACAGCTGGTATCCCTAAATTGATCTATAAGATCCTTCATTCTCACAAGAACAAGTTGTTGTATTCATTTTGATAGTCAACTAGCAATGGTAATATTTTTCAAAAAACTCACTACTTGATATATTTGAAAACAGCATCAGTTTTGCAGAAAGCAAATCAGAAGACAAACTTTGGCTTAATTAAAACGTTAATGGTGTGCAAAGAGTTCCAAAAGACATGACATTGTTTACTTGTCAAGTTAAATCCACTAAAAATTCTAACATTTAGTTGTTAAATATCATCACTAGTAATGGAATCAATTTTTAAATTGCAGGTCATATTTCTTGTCTAAGGAAAACAAATTATTGTTTGGTACTGATTGTATGGCAGTTTTATTTAATTTGATTAAAAACAAGGTTTTGCTACAGTTTTTTTACCAAATTAATGTGTTTTTGTTGCAAAAATGATGTCAATTGTTTGAAATATTCAGAACAGCACTTCTGTACTATTTATACATAAGCAATCAACATAAGCACTAAGCAGCTAAAGAAGTGACAAACCCTTAACAGAATGAAACACACATAACTGCAAACCTGAGAACATTCTACTTCAACTATTACTTTAAAAACGCACAAACTAAACTTTTATAAACAATTGTAGTTAATAATAACAAGAAGCATCACTTTTACTAAACTAGCATAATGCATGCTGTTTCTGTTATAACAAGATTTGCTAATTGTCTGTAAAATGCTATTATCAAGTACTGAAGTTCTGTATTTTTCAAATCATAAGGTGCCCTTAAAATACCAAAAATTTCAAAAGAAAATAAAGTTGTGCCTTATATATGGGTCAGGTTAATTCTTTTTTCTCTTTACAATTTAATTTGGAACTTTTTTGAAGTTTTTAGAGCTTTTTAAGTTGCATTTCATTTACTGCACCTCATATGTATATAAGGAAATAAAAGCAATTAATTAAGAACCGGAACAAAGTACTAAGAAAATCAATAATAAGCTATGGACAGTATCCAGAGTGTTACAGGCATAATCAAACCTTTGATCAACAGCATAAGACATACTGTTTCGGAACAACATTCATCTTATATTTCTCATCAGTATAGCTAGGACTACAGGTATGAACATGAGTGTAGAAAGGCAAGGAATCGCAAATTAACCAGATCATAACACAATTTTTTTCCACAAATATTAAGTAATCACAATATTACAAGAGATAATTATAATAGTTCGATTCAAAATCATTTTCAATAGCATGCCTTAGACAGCTGTTTTGCACGATCTAAGGAATAGTAAGGCTAGCAAAGCCCAATATCAGCAGTGATAAAAATCTTCAAATTAAGGTAATGTATTGATAGTGCGCCTTTTACTCTGTTGCGCCTGATAGTCTGAAAACTATGGTACTTGCAGTATATTTTGAATTATGAATAAGTAGGTGTAAAATAATCTATATGTATCGAAAAAAGAACATAACCAACGTTAACACTTTCAAAACAAGGTTCCAAAATCAACAAAATCAAAACAACTGACTCTTTTATCTCATTTATTTTATCAGCCAGACTCCAATCCTGCTTTTTTGGTTTAACCATGCTCCTCCAATCCTACAAAGGAAAAAATTTTATTTCTTGCTCAGACCAGTGTTCCCACTAAGCCGATATTTTTCAGCGAATCGGCGATTTGTTGGAGCAAGGCCAAATAATTTTTGGCAATATAGTAAACATAGCTTTCGATAATTTGACAAACTTGTGGAAATATGACATATGGTATTGTTTAATACTGGATTGGTACAAAATTTAGGGCACATAAACGTCTTTATAGAGCTTTGGGCACAATTGTTTAAAGAAAATTAGGGCACTCGCCTATTAATCATAAAGTTAGAGGGAACACAGGCTCAGACTTCAATGAAGTCCATTTACCAAAATTAGTGGACATAACTATTATATCTTGGTATCCCAAATCTTGCCCAAGGTATACATAGAAAAGCATTTTAACCTTGATCAAATGATGTTCAATATTAGACAAATCAAAAATAGCACTTATTGAAAGTATACATTTTCGTGTTTCTGCTTGTCTGATTAGACCCACAAGCTGGGTGTCAGAGTCAAGCAATGTTTTGGATTCCGAATATGGCTTTTTTTTTACATTACTTTTTCCACACCTTGCAATATCTTCGGCACTATGACAAAGACTCTGAATTCAACTCTGCAACCCTGTTATTGATTAAGTACAATCAGTCTTGAGATCAATGCAACAGCTTAGATATAGTAAAAACAAGTCGAATTTTTTAGTAGATATATTAAGTTGTACTTTAATGATGATGTTGTTACAAGTGAAGAAGATAATTATTTTCTTGAAACTAAAAAATAATGTTTAAAAAGTCATGCTATGCACAGAGGCTCTGCTAATTTATTTATGAAAACAATTTGAATACATACTTCATTTTTTGTAAAATTAACAACTGCAGCCCAAGAAGAAAGAAAATTTAGAACAAACAGCAAAAAATGGTCTTGGTAGTTGATAATTTATCTACATAAAAATTGTCACAAAAGTCGAAAGCAAATGAAGCTAAAACTTGAGAAAAATTTAACACAGCCAATCTTAACATACGTTCTGCAGATTCTTCTAGCAAAATAAATCTTAACTCACTGCATTTACTCAAAAAGCTGAAAATTTCACAACACATTAGTACATAACAACAGTGGAGGTCATAGCAAGCTAAATGAGAGGATTTACTAATAAAAAAGCTGGCTATTTCAATTTCATAAAACGTAACATACATAAATCAATTGCGTATACTGAGTTACCTAAGACACAGTTTCTGCATGTGAGTCCCCGAGCTGTAACTGTCAGTAAAAACTTTTTTTTTCCTAGCTTTTTGTTTTGTATTTCTGATCTTACTTTGAAGCACAGGTTGACAATTTTTTAGAAATGTGTAATTACAATAGAGCCTGAAAGAAAATTCAAGAAAAGCAGAAAATGTTGTTTATATATGGCTTTTACCAATAAAACATATTATGAGCAAAAATAGGCATAATATCTTTTTTAATGTAAATGCAAAAAAGACAAATGCATGCAGTCAAAAGAAATACATATTTCTGCATGCAAATGCGCATGATCGTTAAAAGCTATCTGATGTAACGATATTACAAAAAATAATTAAATAGTATTCATTATCTTTACCTTAGTATATTGTTTTTTATATGAAATGCTTGCATCTTTTTAGCAAGCATAGTATGAAAACAGCTATTTTGGCCATAAGACTTACTGTGAAGTAATAATACATAGACACAAGGACAGTTGCAAAACTGCAGTGCAGTAGAATTTGCATATTGCGGCACCTCCACGGAATTTCACAAACCTGCTGTTAGCAGCAAATTGCGCCAAAATATGCTAAAAGCAGATTTTCGCTCAACATCAAAACTTGCTATCCCATTAGGTTTGCACCAAAATAAAAAACATTGAAATTAGTGTAACAAAAATCACATAAACTTTGGAGCATAATGTTCGAAAAATCGAAATACCGGTATCTTTACCATAAA
Source organism: Trididemnum nubilum (assembly GCA_963965965.1). NCBI lineage: Eukaryota > Metazoa > Chordata > Ascidiacea > Aplousobranchia > Didemnidae > Trididemnum > Trididemnum nubilum. The sequence goes on from OZ014479.1 coordinate 15,211,096, forward strand.
ATACAAAGCCAAAACAACTCAAAACATGGCTTGATGTTTCATGAAACTACTTCTCACATTGTCAAAAGTAATAAATGGCCAAAAAGTGCAAAGTACAAGCATTTAATGCACCAAAGAGAAGAAGCATAATTTTCTCCTTCCTGCTGCTTCTTCTCTTTGCTTGTACTTAGCGTTTTTTTCGCCATTTATTACTTTTGACAACCTGAGAAGTAGTTTCGCACAATGTCAAGCTATGTTTCAAGTTGTTTTGGCTTTGTGTTTTACATTAAAACTCTCATAGAAATTTGAACATCTCTGCGTAACGGTGAACGTTTCTAATCATTGCCGCTGCTATTACTTGTCATTCATACTTGTAATAAACTAGTTAGTTCTAATCTGCGAGTTTGAATCAATGGTGCAAAAATGACGTAATGCAAACAAAAAACTTACCCAGGAAAACCCTTCAGCATAAGAAATCTTGCATGCCAAAATTTAAACTGCGTTTGACAGTTTATAGCAGAGATAATGTTTTAGAGTGCCGATTGAGGAAAAAAACTAGTTTCAACATAAAAAAAGTGCTGTTATACATGGAATTATTGGGACACACAACCTAAAAACACAATCCCTAGTGGATACAAGTCCAAAAGATGTTATAAGAAACGCCATTTTAAACGAACTGAAATGTACACAAACAGATAGAAATTCTGTTAGATCCAAGCAAAATGTCGGTCTGCGACATCCTGACGCGACCGACCTAATGCAAGACAACTTACCCCGGGAATCTTGATGCCAGGGACATCCTGATGCCCAAAGTTCCAAACTTTTGTGCTTTGCTTTTTTTCTTTTCTTTTTTCCGCGCTACGCTGCAGCTTCGCTTTTTTCTCAACCGATTAACGTTCCGTTATTGTGACGTTAGTATAATATTTTCCGTTAACTGCAAACTTCATAGTAATCTCTGTTCTGCAGAAACAACTCAAAACCGATTTGTATTTTTGCGAAAAAAATCTTGATAAAATCAAAGCCAACTTAACGAATCTGTAAAAATGTTGGCGATAAGTTTCAAACGATGACCGAATGCCGCGATTGAAAGTAATATATGTTTTGCTATTAGTAAACAACCACGTAGATATTTCATGAATAATAATATGTATCATTAGTTTACAGAGAAAAATGTTCTAAAAGGAAGTGTATGTTAAAGAAAATATTAAAAATATAATTCAAAGTCAAGTACCGCAAATCGAAGTTAATTAATGCAGCGATTATAATATTATTTTTGCCTATTATTATATGACGACCACGTTGCAATTTTACACATTTTTATAAAAAAATTGTTAGTTTTATGTTAGCAATAGTTCGTCAATAGACATTTGAAATTAAAGTTGAAATAATGACCAAGAATGAACATTATCAAGATTCTTTTCACGAAAATACAACTCGGTTTTGAGTTGTTTCTGCAGAACAGAGATTCCTATGAAGTTTGCGATTAACAGGAAATATTATACTGACGTCACGATAACCGAACGTTAATCGTTTTGAGAAAAAAAGCATAGCCGTGGAGTAGCGCAGAAAAAAGAAAAGAAAAAAAGCAAAGCGCGAAAGTTTGGAACTTTTGGTGTCAGGATGTGTCAAGCGCAGAATTTTCGGGGGTGAGTTGTCTTGCGTCAGGTCGGTCGCGTCAGAATGTCCTGCTTCAGCAAAACGTGACCTGTAGCAGAATTGACCTTACAGGCGAATTCTACTGTACTGCAGTATGTAGCATTGTTAGAGGTAATAATAGGTTTAAAGCTCAAAAAAAACAAACAAAAAACTCAAAACCATAGAAAATAAAAGTATACAGAGTTGAAACCTCTGAAATCCACACAACCATAAAGATGTGTGACTACATAAATATAGAAAAATAATGCTATAATTACTACTGAAAAACAACTACAACAAAATCTTAAACAACAAAGTAGCAGCTTAGAGAGCTTACAGTTTGTGCCAAAGTCCTGCTAAGAGTATTTATACAGGATATTCTTTGCTCAACAAAACAAAAACGGTACAGCACATTCGACAAGGCAACCAAGAAAAACAAAACAACCTATCAATTTTCTTTATCACAAGTGAATCAACTCTTTAAACAACATAGTACTATCAAGCCTAGCGTAAAGAAAAGCAAGAATATAAGAAAAAAAATTTTTGGCAATCAAAAAATGTTGGAATTATTAAAGGGTATTACAATGAATGTATCAATTTTTCAAATTTATTTATGATAGGTGCCAATCCAATATGCCTCCAACTCACTAGCAATGGTATCAAACAAGATGTATTGTTACTCTTGCTGTATTATGTCAAAGCATGGGATGAGTTGATGGGGCCCATGTCCGCGTCATTGCGCCTGAAGGCAATACAGCTCATTTCGAAGAAATTATGCAGCGGCGTAGAGCCACTGGCAAATCTGTGTTCGATTTGACCACCCTAAAATTTGAACCTCATACCTATCATTCCAGAGATTAATGCATAACAACAGGGGTCGGCAACCTTTTTCAACCGTGAGCCACATCCAGACCCAGCAACGTTCCAGCGGGCCAAAACAAAAAGGTCTCCACCTGAAAATTAGGCATTTACAGCCGAGTTAATGGCGCTGATCAAAAAAGGTCTTTGCCTAAAAACTAGGCTTTTTACAGTTGATTCAATGGCAGTGACCAAAGGAAACAACATCATTTCAGGGGGTTGTTGTAGAATTTCAATGATAAAAAAAAAGTCACGAGCTGGATGAGCATAAAAATACATGGGCCGGAAGAAACTGCTTGACAGGCCGTAGGTTGCCGAGCCTTGCATTACAACTTAATGTACTAGTCGGCAGGGAAATTTGAACTCAACAAACATATCAAATAAAAATTAAACTACCATATTTTTCAGACTATACGGGATGGTATCAATAAATGACCTTTATTGTCTTTATTTCCTTAAATAAGGCACGCTAAATAAAATCCAACTTGAAAAGCTCTAAATAGCGCTGAAGCTACTAGTGAAGTATCTTCTGATCCATATAAGGTGCACCTGAGAATAAGGCACACCTTCAGTTTTTTTTTCCAAATTTTTAATATTTTAAAGGCACTTTATGGTCCAAAAATACAGCAAACTATTTTTTAAAAGTAGTTGCTAGGCTGTCCTAAAAAATTTTTGGGTACATTTATGAATAAAATTCGTGCGACATAAAGGGTGTACTAAATGTATCATATTTAATACAATATTACACAAATCAGCACCGAAAAGTCACACGAATGTGTATATAATTATGATCAATGACCAGCACAGTTTCAGTAAACTTGATGCACATTATATGAAGCAATGCATATCGTAATGTAATCTAAAGAGTATATGAACATACAAGCACTGCAGTAGTGGTGCAAAGCACACCACTTGATTGCAACCCATATCACAAGTTGGTAGTACTTGTAATCTGTACTGCAAAAACAAAAAATGATATCTTTAACGACCATTGCAAAGCTGATTGTCTTTTAATTCAATAGCTTTTTCCGCACCTATTTGTAATAATCAGTTTGCAGAAGTACAAACAGCACCAAAACGTTTGTGAATCAACAAATATACAATAAAACACATTAAAAAAAAAACATCATGATTTTAAATTTCCCCAATTTTTGTTTGGAGCACCAAATGTGGCAGCTGATTAGTTGAGAAGCAGTTATATAGCTGCAAAAGTGGATTTCAAGCCTTATGATTATCTTGACTACACGTTTGAAGTCGAGTGCAGGTTTTCCAATTCTTCTGAGCCACTTTTCTTTCTTTCTTTTTTTCCTTCTAGTTTGTCCAAAGCCTTGCTGGATTTTTTCACATAAGCCTAAAACAACAAACGCGGTCACAACTTTCTTAACAATGATCCAATTACACAAAAAGACTGAAAACAAATCAAATCTTTCATTATACTCGATGTATTCCGCCGAAGCTTGTAACGAGTTTGCGGGGCCCATCTCTGCGTCATTGTGCCCAGGCAACACATTTCCTTTCGAAGAAATGTTGCAGTGGTGGGGAGTCGTTGGCAACACTGTGTTCCATCTGACTGGTGCGGGATTCAAATCCCAGACCTCCTGCTCCAGAGACAAACTCATTACCACTCAACCAACTAGAAGATAACTACAATTTCGACTGGTCACTGCTGTATACAGAAAATGTGAAATAAATATATTTCCAGACGATCAAACGGTACCGTGATCGCCTCTGGGAAGGGAGATCAGAGGCTCAAACCTTGGGTTAGTTAAATCGGACATAATGTCGAATTCTTCGAATGAAGCTGTGTTGCCCAGACCCACCGAAGATAGACCGCAAATTCGCTACATGCTTTGGCAAAATACAGCGAGTATAATAAAGATTTGATTTTTTTGCTAAATTTAATGTTCATAGTTTGGTTCTGGTTTTGACAAATATATTTTGATCTCTCTAAATACAGTTCTTTACAAATCACACTTAGTAGCGAACTGGTAGGGCAAACAGTTAGCACATACCCCATCAGATGAGCTTGTCAACGTGATTTGATAACTATACATTGTTTCAATGCTCAACCAGTCAGTTTAATGAGCGGTAGGTAAGCTCGCTTCTAGAACCAGAGGTGTAGAGATCACTTCCTAGGAAGACCAAATCGGATACATAGTTGTAAGCACTTTGCCCTGCCTGCTGCATTCTACGTAGATCCAAAAATGAGTCTGCTAACTGGTTACACACTTTGACAATGTAATAAAATCGAGTACAGTTCAACTAGTAATTTAATGCTTTGAAAAGCAATCCTACATTTACTTCTACAAAAAAATCCTAACATAAATTGAACATCAATTCAAAGCACTTACCATGAGAGATTTTGACATGAAATATTCTTTCCCTGGCGACCCATCGTTGACTCTGGAATCTTCACAGAAGCAGAGGAGCAGAGTGTCAATTACCATTTCATATATAGACAGAAAGCAGTGGGCAGTTAGATAGGCAAAGACTGCAACCAAACCGACTGGTACTGCCGGAAACCTAACGTTTGGATGGTAGTGGAGTACCAGTACACCGCATATCCCTCCAACTGCTGCCACCACTAACAGCTTTCCTGTTGAAGACAGAGTTAGTTTGAAGAGCCTCTAAACGGAAATGGTTAACATCCTACCACGAAATAAGCAAAAACCTCAATGACAGTCAGTATCACAATTAAGCAAAAAAAAGCATACCAAGCAAAATGACTAATAGTAAGTTGCTGAAATCCAATAGGGTCAATTTCAAGGCAGGAATTCAAATGAAAGACAGCATCCTTTCAATTGCCAACTTGATGAACCATCCCTGAGCTACGCCATCTCAGTTTTTAAAATGGCAATTTTGATCCCATGATTTAGTTCCTCAAGCCATCCTCAATTAGGCAGTTAAATAATCTAATGTGGTGGTTGGAAAAAAAAACAATTGCAAATCCAGGATAAAAGTGGATTCATTCTATAAACAGTTGGAACTGATTTTCAAAAACTTGGCAAATTGATACGCATCTTTGCCACTCCAATCGAAATTTTCAACATGTTACTTGCAACAACCTAGCAAAATCTGGTTTTCTTTTTTACCTATCGCACACACGTAACAAAACACATTCGAAAAAATAATGGAAACTAAAAAATCATGAAAGCAAATTAGAGAATGTTAAATCATCTAAAATTGGACCGCATATAATTAAAGAAGTTTTAAACAGTGATTTTAGACTAGCATCAATATCGTTGGTTCGTTGCATCATGGGCAAATCAAACAAAATCTAATACCATCAAATATCGTTAACTGTACAACATATTCTCACCAAGAAACAAGACAAATAATCCGACAGAATTAATAGCAATCACACGAAGTGGATTGGAAAGCAATGTAGCCACCGCATCACAGGCAGACTTGCAAAAATTTGTCCCGTTAATAGCCACCAGAGAATAAGCATTCTAATATAATAACATAGATAAATTTATGCATTTAAATTTACCAAAACAAATACATAAAAATATTTCACCTATAATGTCATGTTTTAAGATTATTGATTATTAATATACATTTAAGTCGTCGACTTAAATAATAAACTTTAATTATGGAGTATTATGCTAAAAGATTAAAACTTTGTTGCAGCAACGACGTTGAAACCACACAGGAACACCAAATTTCAGTCAAATCCTTAGTTTGCGAATTGTTAAAATCTTTCTGACATTCGAGGCTAAGAACAAATCATGTCTTTTTTAACAAACATAACTTGATTTTGATTTTGCAATTAATAAACATTTGACAAAGCAAGCTAATCTCGCAAAGCTCAAAAGCAATGATATTTAACATTAGAAGGTAGAAAAAAACAAAGAAATCACTACTTACATAGTTGAGGTATCTCAAGCACTTTTCCAAAACCCACAAGCAACAAATGCAGCATTTGACAAGAACTTTTGCACAAATATTGTTCTACAAACATACAGTTTTGTTACGACTTTCACAAACATCTACGTTCCCTGACAACAGGTGCTGCATAAAAATCCACATTTACTATTAGCTAAAACGAGAAGAGTGTGAAGGCCAGTGTTCCCACTTGGCCGATTTTTTTCAGCGAATCAGCGATTTGTTGGAGCAAGGGCAAATTATTTTTGGCAATATAGTAAACATAGCTTTAGAAAATTTGACAAATTTCTGACAATAGGACATTTGGTATACTTTAGGACTGGATTGGTACCAAATTGAGGGCACATAATTGTCTTTTTAGAGCTTTGGGCACAATTATTTAAAGAAAATTTGGGCACTCGCTGATTAGCCATAAAGTTAGAGGGAACACAGGTGAAGGCTGATGTAATCCTGAAGCTTATTGTGAAATATCTAGCTCTGGAGAAACTTTGAAGCTTTGGCATAAAAAATCAAAACTAACAAATCAAAGATTGGAAATAAACATCTTATTAGACTGACTTCATTGCAGAATAGTAATCTGTGACCAAAACTACCAGCCTGTAAATCATTTTACATTAATATCGATCATTGTATGGATTATGTTATACGTAAACTTTGAATTAAAGAGACATTGTTGGAAATTGGTTTTATTGAAGAAATGAAAACTACTTGAGGTATTAAAGAGCTGCCCCAAACCTTTCTCGACAATTTCCCTTATTTGCGAAAATACGTTTTAATCCGTTTGACGCTGTACCATTGGCAACCCTGCATTTTGCAATTTTGTGACATCACAAAAGACGTACTGTAGATCAGTACTGGTAGCCCAAGTCTACAGGTTCCAGTAGCAGTAGCCAAATTTGCAGATTGGATTAGAGGCTACTCACTGCTACAAGTTGGCAATCGCGTTTCTTAGTCTGTGCAAAAATTTGCAAAATTATGCCTTTTGTGATATCATAAAATTGCTAAATGCAGGGTTGCCAATGGTATGGACTCAAACGGATCAAACCAATTTTTTGCACATAAGAAGAGTTGTGGAAAAAGGTTTGGAGCACCTCTTTATTATCTCAAGTAGTTCTCATATCTTTAATAAAACCGATTTCAAGCAGTATGATCATATCACATGTTGGATCCGGTATTGTCCCCTTCGACGAAGTTGGCCAGATTTTGTATGGTCATTGTCTTTACCAAGCCTCGCCATTTTGTTCGATCATACGCATCCTCTTTCCCCAGTCCATTTTTCTTCATCTCATTCTCTACCTGCTTTTTCCACGTTTGTTTCGGTCTTCCTCTTCCTGTACTACCACTCACTTCAAATTTCAAAGCCTTCACTATCACATTTTCATCTTCTCTCCTCAAAACATGACCATACCACCGTATACTGCTTGCTTTAGCCATCCTATCTAAAGACTCCTTTATGCCCAACATGTCCATCAACTCCTCGCTGTTTCTTCGATCTAATAGCTTCACACCACACATCGCTCGAATCATAGCTCTTTCGGTTCTTCTCAAAATTTCCATTTTCTTCTCTGAAGCACCATGCTTCACTTCCATACAACATAGCTGATCTTACACAACTTATGCAAATATTTCCTTTCATCTTTAGTGAAAACCTTCTGCTTTTAAGTATTTCGCTGCATTCGTTGGTTTGCTTCCCACAAAGCTGCTAGCCTAGTGATTACTCAGTTGAAGTTGCTATAAAAAATTATATTTAGTTAACCATAAATAAATAGTTTTTGTGTCTAAGTAAAAAAAGTATCTCTTTAACAATTATAACTAAAATTCGTGTCGACTAAAAGTGCTTCAAAGAAAAGTTTGCACGAAGTATAATCAATTAACCATTAGCCAACAGATGTATCATTCAAATCAAAAACTCAAAACATCAGCAAAGACGGTTTTCGATCAGTCGTTGGTTTGCTTCCCACAAAGCTACTAGCCTAGTGATTACTCAGTAGAAGTTGAAGTTGCTATAAAAAATTATATTTAGTTAACCATAAATAAATAATTTTTGTGTCTAAGTAAAAAAAGGACAATAACTGGTAAATAAAAGAAGCTGAAGCGCACATAATACGCTAGATAACAATTGAAGGTAAAATTTTGCACAAGTTTTGGAAGTCAACTTTCTGGTACAGCACAAAAAATGTCCAAAAAGTACAATAATGTATACCGAATCGCTGATTTGTCGATGAATGTACATGAGGATGCATCGAGGGATTTTGACCAGGACAATGATAAACGAACCAAATGCGCAGGATCCAAGATGATTTGCGATGAGCCTGCTCATTGAGCTGATGATAGGAGATGTTAACTCTCCCTTGTTCCTGAAATTTGTAAGCATTGGAGATATTATACCTGCATCACAAAAATATTGAAAGCTAATGCACCATATTGACTGAAAACCAGGTTGAAGGGTACATTGGCAAATATAAAAAAACTTTTGTCGCAAATAACTAGCCTATAACCTGACCAGTGTCCACTATGGACCAATGCTTTCAATAAAGTGGACATAACCAAAGGCATATTCAATTTTAATTATGCTGACTAGAGGACGAGATGGAACTGATTTGAAAATTATTTTTTGACAAATCGAAATTGATTGAGATGCAAATTCGCAAGGACAACGTACAGGCGTCTTGTGTAAAAACTATTTTGCAACAGTTTTATTAGTGTGCATAAAGAAAACCCTGTTACACTGCTATCTTGTTTCATCACGCAAAAATTTTTTCCGCCAAACAAAGAAGCACAACGGCTACTAATTGTAAAACCAGCCACCATATCCAGATCAAATCAGTAGTTTATGCTGGAAAATGGCTGCAAACCTTGTGAAATAGTACTGTGCAGCAGTGCCAGCAATAACCATTTGCTGACAGGCTAAAATGAACTCGCTGATCCAAAGCAGACCAACCAAGTGGTACCACCACATGTATCGAACAATCGATGTTGGTTCGAATCGCACAAATCCAGTGTGAGGATCTTCATTGTATGGCTCGCCTGAAAGTATCAGATCAAGGTCAAACAAACTCTTTGAAGGTTCAGACTGATTAGCCACAATTAACGGGGGTGAAGCATCCAGTCAATTCCGGTAGTTTACAACACAACACTTAAAAATAATATACAATTTTTGAAATGTTTTCTTCTCATTTGGGGCTGCACTTACAAAGATATTCAATAAATACAAAAATATAACTCTCTAAAAAGGTTTTTGGAATTCCTAACTTTGTTCTCGCAGCCTAGGGAGGGTTTTACCAAAATTAGAAAGGCCATGTGATGTTACTGAAAGGGTAAACATTATTTAGTGTCTCATTTTTCCAGAAAGTACATGCTGACAAAACAGATTCAGGGTTTCTAAAAATTTTTCATGGGGATATCTCTTTTTGCAACCACATCCCCAAAATGAGAATAAAACATTTCAAAAATTGTATTTCGATTTTAGATATTGTTCACTACCAGAATTGGCTGGATGCTTCATCCTCTATAAGTAAGATTCGTCATCTCAATAAAAACTCAAGCACGGGCAAAACTAGATATCGCACTAAACTTGTTAAAGTGGTATAATGTTTTCGGTCATTCACTAAACATTCAAGTCACAAACTGATGAATAAAATCACAAAAAAAAATCTTGGCTAAATTAGTTAGCAAATAAACCTCACCAGCGACGCAACTAGGGGGACTAAAACCATCTAGCCAAGTTTACTAAGTTACTTGGAAAATTTAACCCAAAAAAGCAACTGTTTGAACATGCTGTTGGACTTGGGTCTTGAAGTGATTGAAAGCCACAATTAAAGGAGGTAAAGCATCCAAGCCAATTACGATAGTTTACAATTGTTAAAAATGAAATAAATGTTTGAAATTTTTTGTTCTCATTGGGGGCTGCAGCTTTTTTGTTCAAAAAATTTGAAGTTTTTTGTTCGAAAAATTTCTCAATTTCGTCAGTAATCAGCAGCTGAGGGCTTTGCCGACAGATCCCCATGGCCTCAAGCAGCTGGGGAATTTGCCCCCAGAACTCTGTGATATGTTTTAGTTGCCCAAGTTTGCCCTTAATGCTCAGCATGCTGATTACTGACGAAATTGAGAAATTTTTCGAACAAAAAACTTCAACTTTGGGTTCAAACCCCTTTTAGCAAAATCGTGATTGCACACTGAAACCTCACAGTCCCACAATGAACCACCCATTATTTATGCCATTGTAAAATGATAATTTAGGTTACACCTACCTGCAGTAGCAAGAAAAGCAAATACAGTGATCCAACCGAGCCAGAACAAGAGCAAGATGAGAAAAGTCCAGAGAGGTTGAAGCAGCAGCATTGGTATTTGCATAATGCAACGCCCAGCTTCATGAAACAAGTCAACCACAAGTGACACTCGCTTCCGCATAACCAAGATCAAAAGCAGCAGTACCAACTAAAAAATGGGAGCAGTGATTAAAATTAAATCTTTCAGTATACTAATGCACGGTATAAGATGTAGATTATACAAAGTATGGTGTATGCTAGAGTGTGGAACCAGTTTGTAGGTTCCATCTTCACAATATTGTTCTTGCATGCAACACAGCTCCTTTCAAAGAAATGTTGCAGTGGTGGTCAGTCATTGCCAACAGTGAGTCCAATTTGACCTCAAACCCTAAAGATGAATGCGCTATTGCTTGACCAACTAGGAATACAAACTACCGAAAAATATTTGCAAGCCTAAGTTTAACACTCAGTTAAATTTTGCCAATATGCATATTATGCATTACTCGGTTTTTCCAAGATGAGTGCATTTGACTAACTGACTATGGGGCAAAAGCCCAGAGTGTGAAGCTTCCAATGCATGTGGTAAACAGATGGGCAGATGGCAGCTTGCCTTGAAGACCGAAACGTTCCTTCGCTGTCTCCTGGCCGAGGCAGCTTGATAAATAAAATTTAATTACACTCACAAGCCAGTCAACAACACTGAGTATTATTCACCTGAAAGTTAGGCCTCACTACGGAAGTCCATGTTCAGTTTTGATGACAAAAATATCAAGCTTAAAGCCTTTCAGATAGCAACGATCATAATAACTGAACCTTTAGTAATTGAATTTAGTCTAACTACTATCATATTTAATAAAGCATATTGAAAACTGCATGACAGCACACTTACAGTTAGTACCGTGGCAGCAATGGAGTACCACAGATAAGTATCTGCATTTGAAGTTTCCGAAGGCAGCGTGTAGTTGAATGGCTTAATGTCCAGATTATACTTGGCACTAACGTACATCCACCAGAGCAAACCAGTTCCAACTGCAAAAACATTTGTGACGTTTTTCCATTTTTCATAACAACAACTAGATATACACCGGTATATATCTACCAAAAACGAAATTGCATACCACATTTTTTTTACCATGCTGGAACCAAGATTCAGTTGTGTGCATGCATAAAGAACACCCTGAGTCTGCCTAACTACACAAATGCTAGCGCTCTTTTTGGGTTCTGTTTACAAGTTTTTTGTCAGACTGGGCCTCCACAACAAATAGAATATATGGCTCAGATGGGAGTTGGGAAACATACCAAAAATGCATATGCAGAGGACCGTACGAAGATTTGCCAGTTTGGGAACCAAACCGACGCTGGCAACCTTTCAATCGCCAATTCCGCTTTAATTAAAAAAAGAATGACAATTAAGAAGTTTGAAAAAAAATTAACACAGCTGATGCTTCTACCGTTTTTTCTAGAATCTCAGCATAGTGTACTGTACAAATGCAACTGTTATCCAAAAAGTACCAATAAAGTTTGTCAAAGCTTACAAAATTCTGGTAAGAATTTTATTTGTTTCAGCCAAAACTCAAATTTTACATGAACTAGAAAGTAAGGTACATTTTGTGGTATATTGTAACCAGCGAATATATAAGTTGTAATAACAACAATACCACAAAGTGTGTAGCACCATCAAGTTTTCCAACATCTTTTGAAAAATTTAAGTTGTAATTATCGGCTATTTTTCCTCCTTTTTGGTGTGCAATAACAACAACCACTTCAAATCTGCTTTCTTCTTTTAGGTAATATTAAATTTGAAAAGGCGCCTGTCAGAAAGGATTTTATATAGTCCATGCAACAATTTTGACTTAACATGAAAACAACACATCACTCAATCACTGGGTACTTCATCCCCGCAATATTGCAGAAATAACCATAAAACTGTAGAAATTTGAGTTATTTGCAAAATCTTTCCTAGATGTGAAGCTTCTTACTTGGCAACTGTAAGCAGTCATTTCAGGTAGAAAGTGAGATTCAATTAACAAACAATGAGCCAAAATTAGAATGAAATTAAATAAAAATAAATTAATAAAGTATACAGTCAACCCTCGATTTAACGGACCTCGATTTAACGAACTTCGGATTTAACGGACTTCGGATTTTACCGTTCCGTAAGCATAGACTGCTGTACATGTAATTGTTACAAGCGAAAATCAATAGCCGACGAAACGAGAAATCGTGCTACGTTGTCGCAGAGACATAATGATTCCCCGTTTACTTGCATTGTGATAAGCTATGTTAGCAGTTGAGGTACACACAATTGTAACAGAGTGAGGAACACTGCGTTTTCGTTTAACGGACTTTTTCCAACAATGGACTGTCGTTGGTCCGCATTTGTCCGTTAAACCGAGGTTTGACTGTATACCGAATTGGCCAAACAAGCAATCATTTCTATTTTCTTTTTACTTTATTTTAATTTTGGTTATAAGTTGTTTGTTAATCAAAGCTTTTTTTTCTAAAATTGCATAATATGAGGTGTGTCAGAAAAGAAATGGAACTGTGCATGCTGTCACAGCGCAGTTCACAATAAGGAAAAAAGATTTGGTCTTTGATAAGCAAATAACAATTTTAGATCTCTAATGTAATCAAGCACTTCTTGACAAATTTTAATAAACATGTACTTCTAAACCTATTGTCGTGTACTTTAGTTTTGATTTGCCCCATACCGCAGTGATGACAGATGAGCATCGACCAGCACCCAAAACTAAAATTTTTGGTCCAGTTGGATAAAACGTCTACCTGAGGCACAGGAATTATTGCTGCAGCAAGTTCAAGCTAAAGAAGAGATAAAATGTCACATTTAGTACCGGTATGTTTCTGACTGGCACGAGCAGTTCAAAAAAAGCCGTGACAACTTTGAAGACGATGCAAAAAGTGGAAAAATTTCAACCAGAAAAAAATTTGTGAGAAGTTAATTCAAGGTAACCGCCAGCTTACTATTCCAATAATTTCAGATGAGCTAAGCATCAACCGGGATAGTGTTTAAAAAATCATCACTAAAAACCTGGAAATGAGAAAAATATGTGCTGCTAATGTGGTGCCGAAGCCGCTGACCTTTGAGCAAAAACCACATTGCGTGGCGATTGTTAAAACATTATCAAGCAACTTAAAACCAAACGACACTAACTGCAGCAATAATTCCAGTGCCTCAGATGGACGTTTTATCCAACTGGACCAAAAATTTTAGTTTTGGGTGTTGGTCGTTGCTCATCAGTCATTACTGCGATATGCGGCAATTGGTTTAGCCGTACATGTTTATAAAAATTTGTCAGAAACTGCATGATTATAGTAGAGATCTGATATTGCAGTTACTTGCTTGTTAGAGACTAATTACATAAACCAAACATTTTTTCCTTATTCTGAACTTGCTTTAACAGCATGAACAATTCCGTTTCTTTGTTTGACACATCTCATATATTGTACAACGTACCACTACTGTACAGTAATAGACTTACCCAATGAAGCAACAATCAGCAATATGTTGATGATGTACACAACAATACTGGCGACATAGCGAATCAACAGCACAATGATGAAAGATAACACTGCAACAAGGTCTTCATTTGCTGACCAAAATATCATGGAGGCAAGAAAATCTTATTTATGGTGTAAATTAGGCTATTATTAGCCTTAATAAAAAACCAAAAATCATTAATTTGTAATGTTACCGTGAAATGGGGTTACTTGGACCATATTTACAACTTTGCAGTTCTGCAATTCAGATCCAAGCAAAGATATTAAATTGATATTGGTTTTAAAAGATCTAAGACCATTTGTACATAAAGTTTATAGCTCCTAAAAATTGAAAAAAAAATTATTTAAAAAAAAAAACCTTAGTGGCCCAAGTAATCAGTGCTTGGGGTTACTTGGTCCATTATAAGAATTCTTGATGTTAACTCCAAATTAGTACATAAAGGGGTTACTTGTGCCTCTTAGGGAGTTTTTAAAAAAACATTTGGCCCCCCTGAAAACAATAGAATGCATTACTTTTCCAAAAATAAGTAATACTATGACTTTTTTGCTTGTAAAATCATAATATATCTGATTTTTAACTTAAACTGTTCAGAGAGTTTAGTGAGAATTATGTTGAAAGCAATAAATTACAACACAAACTTATATTTTAACAAATATATCAGAAACAAATCGTAACAGGAAGTATGATCACTTGCCACCACACAGCATTTTGATACCGGTACCGGTACACAATTTTAGAAGGCCACTTGACTCAAACACCTTATTTAAGTACGAAAATGTTTGCACTTCCAGGCAAATATAAGAACCTACTTAATAAACAATGAGCTAAAAAAAACTTGAGAATGAATTTAACAACAACAGCTGAAAAAACACCGTGAACTAATAATCGAAACTTAAAATGAAAACTTGAAGCAAAACAATGCAATAGTTTTGATAATAAAAAATCAGTTTTTGTGGGAGAACACTGCTGCAGAAGGGCAGCAACAACAAGTTTAAATACGACCATGTACGGAAATTCAGCTGTTCCTCACAATGTTACAGAAATTTCAAACCACCCCGCATGTCATTGTTGGTTGCATTAGCAATTTTACTGTATTTTCAAAGTCACAAATATCCTTATCTCTACTAATGTAGCTCACAGATGACACAAATTATGGTTTGAAAATTAGGTAAAATCTTATCTAAGCGTAACACTTCTACCATCCAATACTGATACCACTTGTTAACACACCTCCTAAGAACAGTTACCTACAGTGTACCGGTGAAAGGCCAGATCAAAACTACCGGTATATACTGCATATAAACATTACCCCAACCTAATAATCCATGCACATAAAACCTGTACACCTAACAAACATGCATATGAACAACCATCCAAAGGTATCATAAAAGAGGGTGGGTGGTCCAAGTTGTCGTGGTGGTCCAAGTAACCACATTTTAGCAAAAAATTTGACCAAAACAACTTTTTTTTGGCTTAAAACCAGGATAATTTTAATGTTTATTGACCTCATCTTAAATGCTAGACTAGCAAATAACATGTTGACACAGCATCAAAAATCAACATTAAATATGGCCACTAGGAGGCCACCCATTTTGATTATCAAAAAATATCAGCATTTTTTACTCCTCATTTTGCAGTGCTATTACCCACTTTTGCTTGTTGCTATGTGAACAGCTTGGTATGCCACAAGAACTCATATACATACCAAATCATATTAATAATAAACAATGATTGAACAAACTATATGCTAGTTTATGTTGAAACTTCTTTACCCTGATTTGGCCCAATTTGCCTGCGATGTTTAAGTAACCCCATTTCACGGTACCGTAAAACGGGGTTACTTTGCCCAAAAAAGTGATATTTTTTTGGATTTTTTTTAATAACTCCTGTTATATTGAATTGTTTTTGTTCATAATTTGTATGCACAACCTTAATGCTCTTATATATTATGTCTTTCAACCAAATGTGTGTAGTTGTAAATTTTCACTATTTTTTTTATTTGCTTTGAGTGGGCAAAGTTGTCCTGCTTTAATGCAACTTTACCCACTATGATTGTTTCAGGCTTTTTTCCTATAAAATGTTATCAAATGGCTAATATTAGCACTTTGTATGACATCTTTGCCCTCTTTAAGTGTTTTTAAAAAAAGAAACTGCTAGCATTCATTCCATAAGGTAGGATTAAATGCATTATAAGCAGGAAAATTTCACAAACACTATTTCAAGTGTGCTAAATTTGATGCGTCAATTTAATCCTATTTAGCACTTCACCAAGTAACATAATTTTAATCATGCATCACAAACAGAACATAATTGTGTAGTAAAAATGTAATTGTCACTGTGAACATAATCAGATAGTCAAAATCAACATGATCATTTTTTCTGATTATGAGAGCTCTTATATATTAATTAGTGCTGTTGCATGCAATCGATTCAAAAGTTAAACCAATGTATTTATCCTTTGTTTCTTTATCATATACAAAAACAGTGAGAAAAAGAATCGTAAGATAAAGAAACAAAAAGATAAATCAATTTAACTTTTGAATCGATTGTAAGTAAACTTAGTAATTGAAATACCAGTTCCAGTACTGGTACTCTTAACAGCTGACATACCGGTACTAGCTAATACCAGTACCCAGTATGTTACTATTTCAAAATCAAAAGGCATCATTAACTTATTTCATGGTAGAGGCACACTGTACAGAAACCTCCTTAGCACATTAATGCATTACACTGGTACCAGAATAATGCAGTGTCCGCCTTACATGTCAGATGTCGTCGTAAATGGCTATCTAAAAGTGCCAAAAACTGTACATGACAATATTAGCTACTTGCATAGTAATAGCGAAGCCAGCAAGTTGTTAAAATTCATCATTTCAAAACGTGTGCTAAACGACTGTTGGTGTTCTCAATTTCAAGATGATAATGTGACACTCAGCATACTGCTAATTTAGCAACTTATTAGTTTGATTTTATACCACAACTAATTGTCTCAGACCACAGGTACCAGATGTAATGCATGGAAAACTGGACATAAGTTTGAGCACTCTTAATATTCATACTGATATCTGCAAATGCAAAATATCTAATTATTAAACATTGAAATCAAATCAATATTTTCATCGATTACATAAACACAATGTATGTAGAGGACAAGTTTTTGAAAGAATTACGATTGCATTTAACTCTGCCCGCATGAACATGTGGGCAAAGTTAAACGAAATAAATGATTTTGAAAAAAAAAATCTTTAAATTCATGTTGTTGCTTTTTGGGATTTGTTATTGCTTAAACTTGTATTTTTGCAAGTTAACAACCACATAGTGATATTTTTCAGAGGTACAAAATTTTTCTGCCATACCTGACCTTTGACCCCCAGGACAAATTTTAGTGGCATGTTTTTACATTTTTTTTACACATTAATTTTTTTTTGAATTTTATATTGGAAACATTGTTGAGCATCATGTTTTTGGGTTTTAAATTAGACCTAATATAGTTGTTCCTTAGATTCAAATAAAAAAAAACATGAAAACTTCCTTACACAAATTTTTACGAAACTGAATACAGCAACTATAAAATGTGGGCAAAGTTCACCCTCGTGGGTAAAGTAACCCCGATTTACGGTACTCTCTTAGTACCCACTACCAAGTGCTATTTTGCATTATTAAGACTGCTTGTCATTGTGAGTAGAAGTTAAGATCTCTGTCTACAACATGTCAGTCATGCAAATTTCTTGGCATGAATGTTTTTATTAATTAGTATCATTGACCAGATAGAGTCCCAACCCCACAGACAAAAGAGCTCATGGACAACAAAGAATAAAATGCAAGCCAAATGGCATATTGATAATCGGAAATTTTTAAAAATTACTCCGAAATCAAAATTTACAAAAAAAATCATCTGCTTTGCATTCACAGATAAAAACCTGTTTTAAAAGTACCCGAATTCTTCGGACTATAAGGCACAGTATCAATAAATGAGAAAATGACCTTCATTGCTTTTATTTCCTTATATATTTATAAGGCGCACTAAATCAAATGCAACTTACAAAGCTATAAGCCTGTATTAAAGCTCTAAATTAAACTGTGAAGAGAAAGTACACCAGATCCATATCTAAGGCGCACCTTCAATTTCTTTGAAATTTTGAGTATTTTAAGTGCGCCTTTTGGTCTAAAAAATAGGGTACTGTATGGTGTACTTATCACAATTACTGCAACAATGCACTTACGCAAAGCTAGAAAGCATAGTCCAACAATTGCATATCGACACAAGTAGATATCACTGAGAACCATGCTAATGGTATCCAAGTTCTTGATAAAGTCTACGAGGTTTGCAACAAATTCTGGAACATTATCGGGTATACACCGTGAGAAAATTGGTGTACTGCAAAAAATGATATCCGTGTTATTGTATCAATTAAGCTGCTTCTGCAAAACTTAGCACTAAATAACTTTCAACATTTTCTTCAAACTACACATTTATTCAATTTTTGCAGCATTGAAGTTGTTATTTCAAAGTTTAATTAGCTTTTCTCTGCTTCACTTTTATCCAAATTTAGTAATTCATTAAAATAATTATCAGCAGAATAATTTTGCAAAAATTATTGTAAGTCCTTTTAATGACTATCATGAGTCAAAAAAATTGACATACTAAACCATAAATCCACTACGTGGATCACACAGCTCATTCATAAAAAAGAATCTTGAATACAACTTGATCAAAAAGTTAGCACATGGTTTTAACAATAGCACACCTAAAAAATATGGTTGTACCACAAGTTACAAATTTATTTCACTTTCACAAAAATCAAATTTTATTTCACAAATGATTAGCGATGTTCACAACCAAATTCCAAGAGAGTTTGAATTAAATTGGAAATTTCAAATGTAGAATTGAAAATATTTTCAAATCGTTAATTATATACAGTTTTGCACAAACATAAAGCTAATCACATAAAAAAAAATTATCAAAAAACACAAAAACTGTGCAAAATTGCAAAGCAGAGAGAGACAGCAGAGCAGCTACTATTTAGAACACTGGTACACAAAAATAATTTTCAATTGATTTTATTATGTATGATTCTTTGTTCATGTGTAAAAAGTCATCAAGGTTGATCAAAAAACAAAATGCCTTTGATGCATTGTCTGCGTGGTAATGCTTGCAGCCTTGTCTATTGCACAATATAAATTGGAATAAGATAATGATCATTTCAAATTGCCAGAATCAAAAAAGACTCTGAATTATTTGGGGTTTGAATTTGATTTGATTTTGAAATGAACATCCCAAACTAATGACTCAAGTTTGACTTACCTGGAGTTGACAGTAATTACAGGACAAGGTCCAATTTTGCTATTAGTTTGCTTATCCAAGTATTTTTCCGGATCCACATTATAATCACACAGTTCAGATCCAGTTTCTTGATAGAAGCTATACACTTCCTAAACATTTTTAATGCCTAGTTAATAGTTGCAATTTACTTTTTATAGTAAAACTATCTGCTTCAAATCTTCCTAAAATAATATGAAATACCAGTATTGTAGAGTACCTTTAACCCTGTCACTGCCAGACAAGTAAAATCATGATGTCGTAAAGTGTTAGGAAAACTTTTAGGTTCAGTTCTAAAATTCTAGTACAGGAGTGGGCAAAGTTATCAATAGAAGAGCCATGTGCAAAAAAGTAGAAATCGGCAGGAGAGCTATAAATTCTTTTTGGAGTTCCCCAGTTGCTGGAGACTATGGGGATTGAGATAAACGTTGTGATTTTTTGGAAACAAGTAGACATTTTAACAGCATTTGAATCAGATATCTAACGTTTTTGGAGCCATTTGAAAGAACTAAATTGCTGAAATTCGAAAGTCATTTGAAAGAATTAAATTGCCTAGCCACTACAGCCCTCCCCCCCCCCTTATTTACAGGTCAAAGCTAAAACTAGTTTAAACGCTTGTATTTTCGATTTAAATTTTTTAAGAAACTTGACTAAGTAAGGAGGGATTGTGCCACTGCAATCAGGTAACTATGAAACTAATTATTGTAAGTAACTATACAACTACATGAACAACAATTGCATATTTACTCCTAAATTATGATATTACTGTTGAACAGAGAGCTGCAAACAAACGATCAGCAATTCGCATGCACTTTGCCCACTGTTGGTCTAGTATCTTACATCTTTGTCTAGCTCTATAATGGTACCCTGGTTGCAAAAGTATAAATTTTATCACCTATTGTTAAATGTAAACTAATTGTCAAAGTTGTGCACTTTTGTGGTAAAATAAAAAGTATCTGTTGATGTATATCTTTACTTGCAAGTACAAAATAACTTGTATATTGATAATAAGTCTTACCTAGCATTATAGCCCAACATCTTACCATTGTTTTTTCTACCCATGTGCAGCCCTATGCCTATTGCAGTTTCTGTATGCTTCAACTCACTGTAGTGTATCTCTTTATGAGAGAAAATCTCAGCCACACTGCCATATTTTGCAGTAGCAATACCTTCACAAAGTTTTGGGGACAGTTTAGCATATACAGCATTTTGTTAAAAGAGCTTTGTGATCGTGCATGGCATTTCAGCAAAGAAAAATTTTGCTCACATTTAAAGCTCTTTGGTCTTTGCTAGGGATGTACCGATACCAAAATTTTTGCCGATGCCGATACCGATGCCGATTCTTGTTGAAATGCCGATTCCGATTCTTTAATTACTATGTAACTTATATATATGTATGCTGGACAAAGTTATTTTAAGAGGAGTCGTGTTTAAAGCAACGCTTTACAAACAAGCAGGTGTTAACTCTGAATGCAAAATCAAGCGCAAAACTATTGGCTACACCATTAAAAAATGACTAACTGTATGTCGCTGACATCATTCGACCGACGCGGTAATATTCTTTAATGGCATATGGTAGCTTAGTGTCACACCAATTCTGCTTAGTTAGAGCTTTGCAACATCCGTGGCTTACCATTGCGACTGACTAGCGATCTCGCAGACACAACATACGATTAGAAGAATGATCAACTGAACGTTGCGATTTTAATATTCGAAATGAAACACTCGCAAATTCAAATGCAGCAACGTCGTTTATATACTGTTAATAGCGTAGCAGCATAGGTGGGCACAAGTCCGTTAATCGTTAATCCGTTAATAACGAAGCTAACTTTTTCATTAACTCATTAATCCGTTAAAAAGTTTTTTCATGTTAACGGACTAAATTAACTTCCGTTAAGCGCTGTTAACGAACTAAAGTAACTTCCGTTAAGTTCTGTTAACTTCCGTCAAGGTGTTTATCCTTAAAATCTTGCAGCTTCGTTGTGCATTTGAACTTGTTTTTATCTTGAAATTAGATTAGACTGTAAAATGTAACTTTCAAAACACAAAAAGACCACCATAGCAATAAATATTTCCTTACAATCAGCTCAACTGCGTCAATACATGTTCTAGAAACGAGTGAATAAAGCAAAATGTAAATTACACACAAAATGTTAACGGATTAACGGACTTTATTAACTTCCGTTAATTAAAGCTGAAAATAACGGATTAACGTTAACGAAGGTGTGAAGTTTGTTAATGGACTAGTGGTTAACGAAGCTAACGTTTTGCATTAACTTGCCCACTTATGCGTAGCAGCATCGTTGTTTATACACTGTTAACTTTTTTTACAGCAGCTTTAGAGTTCAGACTTACACGTGTTTCATTTTCAAGCTTTCTGTTCGCTGCATTCAAAACCACAGCAATTGTATTGTAATCAATAGCTTTGTTCAAACAATCCTGCGTTGCAATAAACTGTTTTTACCATCGTGTTGCGCAATATGCAACTGCACAAAATAATAAGCAATGCGCTCGCTAAAAACCTTCTTTGTTTCCTTTTTTCTTCAACGATTTGTAGTTTTTCTTTTCGTAACATGTGTAAACGCTTTCATAAAAAGAAAAATGTTTTTGTCTGGTAAGAAATACCGATGTAAAACGATCTGATCGGAAAAAAATTAGCAATGTTATTATGTTCAAAGAATCGGCAAGTATCGGCCATATTTTACCGATGCCGATTCCCCCAAAAATTGCCGATACTGATACCGATTAATCGGCACATCCCTAGTCTTTGCAATGATAGTCATACATAGCACCAAAAGAGTTAATAACAGCTAAACAGCAAGACATTTTTGATGAAACAGCATACCAATGCAATGCAAAAATACCAAGAAACACTAAAAGATGGGTAGTTGGTGCATTCACAAAAACGCTAAAAAACACTATAAAACCTGAATAATTAAAATTTTACAATTTTTGTAAACAATCTCCCAAGTGCATTATTGTCCTTAACCCCCTTAACTGAATTTAACACTTGAATAATTACATAGCTTAAACTCAAAATGTTATCTACTAGTTCAGTCAAACATCTTTTCAATCATTTAGCACTGCAAAATAAACCAAACTTTCAACTTTTTGCAAAAGATATTTAAATAAAAAATAGAAAGATATGAAAAATACAATTTAAAAAATGATTGTTTAATATTTACCATGCCCATCACCAAGACCCAAAATGAGCCAAGTCAAGTCAACTGACCCGAGCCAAGTCAACTGACCGCGACAAACTGACCGCAAACAAACTGACCGCGAAGCGACGATTTCGTTACAGTGATTTTGTAACAAAGTGAAGGTTTGGGCTAGATGGCTCTAGGGATAGTAAAAATATATTTAGGATCGCCCTTTTCAGCCAATCGGTGTTGTCCGCCATCAGCTTTTCAGCCAATGCCTATCACCAAGACCAAAAAGGCAGCTATTCCCACAATATCTTTTTTTTACTTCAAATCACAGTTTAATAGACCAGTGCCTCCCCAATGGACAAAATAGTTTAAAACTATTTATGCAATATGCTACAGCATCAACGTAAAGTGTTGCAGAAATCCGAAAAATGTAAAAACTATCATTTCATGTGTATCGTGTAATTATAAAAACTTAATACAGTAACTGTTAAACTTGAAATAATTCTTACTTCCATATTATGAAGGTTTTTGCTGGGACAATGTGTGACACATACTTCCAAAGATGTTTCAGGATCTCTGGGGTCCATAAAGAAAACAAATCTAGACAATGCAAAAATAGTACAATGAATCTGGGTTAGATGACAATCTTTTTTATAGACACATTTTTCTACAACTTCTTACAAGCATTATAGATCAAAAAAACGCGAAAAACTTTTTCTTTGACTGAACAGCATCCATTAAACCACCAAATCTAAGTTTGTAACACTTATCGATATTTACACTTTGTAAACACAACACTTAAATCTGAAATGCTACGTTCATTAGTATTTTTTGACACTTTAATACACAAACCAAAAAAGCAAACTAACTGACTTTTTTCCACGTAAATCTAAACCCGAATTGGGATGATCCGAAATCTTCTTATTTTTTCGATCACAGGTATTGCCATAGCTATCAAATCCGCTGATCAATCTTGATGCTGCTCCATCAGCAATTGAAAATCCAGCAATGACAATCTAAACACAGAACAATTAGGCATTATCTTAAACATTTATGTTTACTGGAAAACATTTTCATTTAATAAAGTTATTACCAATCGAGCCAAATCAACTGACCGCGACAAACTGACCGCGAACAAACTGACCGCGAACCAACAGTTTCGTTACAGTGATTTTGTCACTGATTTCATCACAAAGTGAGGGTTGGGGCAAGATGGCTCTGGGGGTAGTAAAAATATATTTAGGATCGCCCTTCTCAGCCAATCAACATTGTTCGCAGTCAGTTTGTTCGTGGTCAGTTTGTCGCGGTCAGTTGTTGTGAACCCATTATCAATACCAATACTGTGTATTAGACGAAGATGATTACTATTTGTAGTTTTCTATATTGCCAACAACGAAGAGTTGCAACTGCCATGCTTCTACAACTCTGCCTTATTTCAGATTCTAAGTTATGACCAAGTGGAACATACAGGGTGAACCAAAAAAAACGGGCCCGGTGTACACTTTATGTGATATCTCCTTTATTTATTCACCGATTGCCCTTATTTTATACGACATGGAAGAATCAACGACCGTGAGTACACCAAGACCCCACTGGGAGCTGGGACAAAGAATACACTGTGTTAAATTTTACTACAAGACAGGCTAGTTTAAGAAAACGCAGGACAGTTTCACGCGTCAGTTCAAATGTGAAAAGGCTCTATCCAAAAGCAGATTTTAGAACTGGGTGGACCACTTCGAGAAGTATGGGACCGTGGAGAGCCTCAACGCTGCCAGTGAGAACCATCCAAGCCACTCGGGACATCCCAAGAAGAGAACAGCCAAGCTGGTCGAAAGTGTGAGAAAGTTTCTTCAGCAGAGTCCGAAACGCAATGTGCGTAAGCGAAGTCAGTCCCTTGGTATGTCCCGTGAGACTTGCAGGAGAATGCTGGTAAATGATATCAGGGCTTACCCATACAGAATACAGACCCTTACAGCCTCAGAAAAGAAGCAAAGGAGTGTTATGTCAGTCAAGATGCTTGAGAAGATCAAGGAGACACCAAGTTTCCTTAACCTCCTTTGGACCTCAGACGAAGCCCACTTCCATCTTGATGGAAAGGCGAACTCCAAGACAATTGTCTTCTGGGGGTACTCCAGACCCAATCAAGTAGCCACCAATCCTCTGCACTCTCCTAAGTGCACGATGTGGGCTACAATCTTGGCCCAGGCATCATCAGACCAATCTCTATTGAAGGGTGCAGCAGTGACAGTCACCAAGGAGCGATATGTGGAGATCCTCAAGAGGGAGCTCCAGAACTTCAAGAGTGAGCTCCAGAACCTCTACCCGTCGCTCATGAGCAAGTTCTGGTTCAAGCAAGACGGAACAAGTTCTCACACCTCAAACCTGTCCCAATATTGGCTGAAAGAGAACTTTGGAGGCCGAGTGATCAGTCTCAAGACTGATTTGGAGTGGGCACCCCATAGCCCGGACCTAAGCCCCCCAGATTTTTTTCTTTGGGGTTATCTTAAGGACAGAGTGTACGCAGGGAAACCCAGAACCATCACGGAACTCAAGGAAGCCATTAGTGAGGAGATGAGAGCCATTACCAATTCAGTCTGTAAGAACGTCATGGACAACTTCGTGCTGCGCCTCAAGAAATGCACGGAGCTAAATGGAGGCCATCTAGAACACATGCTGTAGAACGGAGAAAAAAAGGCCAAAGACCCTAGTGTTTTGATGCGATGTTTTGAGTATAATAAACTAGTTATGACCAAAGTTTCATTTCATTTGGACAACACACTAAGAAACGGGGCCTAATTAAAGTTAGGGCCCGTTTTTTTTTGGGTCACCCTGTACATATAAAAATTTTGGTCAGAAAGCATCATCCATGAAATTGCCTTCTTTGTGCATCAATCTGCCAAATGTTCTCTTATGGAGGCCTACAAAGAAGAAGAGCTGTAATTGAATACTAGACAAGTCTAGATAACAAGTATTTGTTGTAAAGACATCAAACATAGTACTGATTGCATGGCAGTTCTATTTAATTTGATTAAAAACAGTAAAGCCTTATTCAAAACAGTAAAATTTCCAAACATTTTATACTTAGCTACATCTATCATCAGTAAAAATAAAATCTAAAACAATAAAAAGTATAAAAATTGTGTAAACAGGTCATGAATAAAAGTAGCCTCACTACAATTACAAAGCTGTATTAGCGATGCAAGTATGTAACTATACATGCTGGTTGTAAACAAATTGCTGTGCTATATACACTTAGTAACATGTGTAGTATTTTTGTGATACTAGTCCTGTGCAATGAGTGAAAAAAACAAAAAAGCAATACCATGTGTTGAACAAATACAAAGTTATCAATACGTGATGAACATTTACGTCTAGTTTCAGTTTGTCAATGCATAAAGTTTCCAAAATGAAAAGTTCAGTTCAGTTCCTAGCAGTTCCAAGTACAGCAGAATGCCGATTATCCAAAACACTTTTATCCGAAAATGACTTCAACCACAGTCATTAGATCAGTTACTATACTTATGACTTCAGCAAATTTAAAACAAAAAAAAAAATGGGTGATTACTATACTGCCAGCACTAATAATAAACAATAAATCACAATGTGTGTGTACAGTAAATGATTTATTTTTGTAATTTGTAATACAGTATAGCATTTTGCTGTAGCCCAAATGATGAATTTTCCTAATACTGCATGTTGTTTTGATTATTTGAACAAATCATTTATTTGAACCACCCCTGGTTTTAATTAGTTCAGACAATCGGCATTCTACTGTATTTTAGGTTTGGCAAAGTCAATTCTATGATCAGATTTTTGAGATGGTTAGTGTAGGATTTAATTCTATCTGAGAAATTGCGCACCACATAGAGACTTCCTAATCCGCTGATAATTCCAAGGCTCGCAATTTACTAATGTGTCTCCGTTTGACTCTTTCCTCTTCATTTCTGGCGCAATTTGATAGAAATGAGTTGATTTTTCAAGCAGTAACAGCTCCAGACTGGGAGCAGAACTCACAACGTTGCTTTATCAACTCAGAATGTGCCTGTGTGAGAAGCCTTTGCTGGTATGTCAACTCAAGCAATGAGATCTGAGATAAACTCAAGGCGAAAATACCTAGTTTTTCTCCAGCTTTCACTTTCATAAACCTGTTTTAACAATTTTTATACTTTTTACTGTTTTAGATTTCATTTTTACTGATGATGGACGTAGCTAAGTCCAAACCATTTAAAAATTATATTTTTTAAATAGGGTTTTACTGTTTTTAATTAAATTGAAGACATAGGTCCTAACAAAACTTCTCCTGAGCTTTTAAGAACAGTGGAAAAATATTTTTGGAATGGTTGAGATTCCTTCCTTTATAGTTTACAAGGACTTGCAATCTTGAATTTGCAAGATCTTGCAAAATGCTTCAGTAGTGGCACATTGAACAAAATGACTCATAGCTTAGGGAATAGTTTAAGGTTAGACTTTGAGGAACAGCTTAGATTAGAAAGAGAGCACACACGCTCATACACTGGTAACAGAGCTTCCGAAAAAAAAGCGAACAGCTTATACCTCACAACAGCCGAGCATTTGCTTTTAGTTTCGCACAGTTATCTCTTATGTACTGCAAATACTGACATACAGATACAAATTTATCTACGATTCATACCATTCCAATGAAGAATAACACAAAAACAGCAAGTGGAATCACATCTGTGCAAGAACGTTTATCCAAAGGTTTCCATCTTGAGAGCTTTGGTTCTTCAGTACCCCTTCCTCTATTGGCACTGTAGCAACAACCCATTAAACTTGACCTAGCATTTATAAACTGAATCGACTTTAAAATACTTGTGCTCTATATCAGGTATTAGATAGGATAGGCTATACATTAGGGCAGTTCAAAAAAATTTTCTTTCTTGAAAACACGCTATCACCCCCTAAAATCGTGAGGTTGGCTGAAAAAAAACCCACAGAAAAAAATTCAGTTTGATTCCTCCAACATCCACCACGGAAATCGAGTTGTTGTTTTTTCTTAAAAATCCAGAAAAATCTGGGAATTCCCCTAATTTAAATAAGTAAATTTCCTAATTTTTATGCTGTTTTAGACAATTTTCTCGAAATTTTTTAAAGGAAGGTTGTTACCAACGATTGAGTTAGGTCATCCTAATAGTTTGGTGTTATGTCATCAATGATGTCATCAAGTTTAAGGGGAATTCCCCAAGCAATTCTTCTCAATTAGAGCATTTTTTACGAAAAATCAGCATTAACTGAACTAAACTCGATTTTTGGTTTTGAAAACATTGTATTTCTTCAACAATTGATAAAAAAAAGTTTTGCTCAGTAGTTTCATAATGCATGTGTTAGTTAATTCAACATCTTGTCGCCAGTGTTCCCACAAAGCCGATTTTTTTTTCAGCGAATCGGCGATTTGTTGGAGCAAGAGCAAATAATTTTTGGCAATATAGTAAACATAGCTTTAGAAAATTCGACTAATTTGTGGAAATTTGACATTTGGTATACTTTAATACGGGATTGGTATGAAATTTGGGGCACATAAACGTCTGTTTAGAGCTTTGGGCACATTTGTTTAAAGAAAATTTGGGCACTCGCCGATTAGCCATAAAGTTAAAGGGAACACAGCTTGTCGCAATATGAACAGCAATACAATAAAACAAAGCAGATTTTCAGCAACTTAAAGTTTTCTTTCTAAAATCTGGATACTTCTGCCTTATGCTTTTGACGCAATGCAAGATCATGTTTCGTTGTTCGTTGTCAGTAGTTTGAACGTCTTTATAGTCTTCAAGTATTTTGATGCCCCTTTCAGCTGTGTCATTTGTCACTTTCATGTTAAATACTAATTGTTCACGCCTTTGGTATGAATCAGACTTGCACCACTGGCTTTGAGCACGACGCAGAAACTGGACATCATCGATGGTGAATCGAAACTGCTGGAACAAAAGCACAGATCGTCTTCCTGCCAAATCTGAAATCCATGTTGTCTCTGTGATGTGAGGCAATACTGGTTTTTGTGGTGCGAGCACTGTGTGCTGATTTTCTCGATAGAGTTGGAACATCCTACAAGCTAAAACTTGTTTTTCTTCACATGCAAGTTGCTTAGAGCACAGAGCAAATGGTATCAGTTCTTCGGTCAAATACCATAAATGGCGTGACGGGGCTTTAGCAGCGTTGTGTGCATCATAGCCAAGTTTTGAAAAACTCTGATATTTCAACATTGTTTTGTAAAACATAAGATCATTGTATGCTGCCTCTGATGCTAAAGGAGACTGAAACCAAAAAGACGAATAAAATATAGCAACAAAATCTCCAAAACTTTGCAGTTTTTCAAGATCAGTTTCTTCAACTTAGAGTTGTCCTTGAAGCAATAACATTTTTAGATAGTAAATGCAAGACAACATCCATCTTGCTCGATGTTGAGCTCCAGGGCGACAAAAAGAAAAATTTGAAAATATTGCCCTGGAGCTCAACATTGAGCAAGATGGATGTTGTCTTGCATTTACTATCTAAAAATGTTATTGCTTTAAGGACAACTCTAAGTTGAAGAAACTGATCTTGAAAAACTGCAAAGTTTTGGAGATTTTGTTGCTATATTTTATTCATCTTTTTGGTTTCAGTCTCCTTTAGCATCAGAGGCAGCATACAATGATCTTATGTTTTACAAAACAATGTTGAAATATCAGAGTTTTTCAAAACTTGGCAATAATGCACACAACGCTGCTAAAGCCCCGTCACGCCATTTATGGTATTTGACCGAAGAACTGATACCATTTGCTCTGTGCTCTAAGCAACTTGCATGTGAAGAAAAACAAGTTTTAGCTTGTAGGATGTTCCAACTCTATCGAGAAAATTAGCACACAGTGCTCGCACCACAAAAACCAGTATTGCCTCACATCACAGAGACAACATGGATTTCAGATTTGGCAGGAAGACGATCTGTGCTTTTGTTCCAGCAGTTTCGATTCACCATCGATGATGTCCAGTTTCTGCGTCGTGCTCAAAGCCAGTGGTGCAAGTCTGATTCATACCAAAGGCTTGAACAATTAGTATTTAACATGAAAGTGACAAATGACACAGCTGAAAGGGGCATCAAAATACTTGAAGACTATAAAGACGTTCAAACTACCGACAATAAACAATGAAACATGATCTTGCATTGCGTCGAAAGCATAAGGCAGAAGTATCCAGATTTTAGAAAGAAAACTTTAAGTTGCTGAAAATCTGCTTTGTTTTATTGTATTGCTGTTCATATTGCGACAAGACGTTGAATCAACTAACACATGCACTACGAAACTACTGAGCAAAACTTTTTTTCATCAATTATTGAAGAAATACAATGTTTTCAAAACCAAAAATCGAGTTTAGCTCAGTAAATGCTGATTTTTCGTAAGAAAATGCTCTAATTGAGAAGAATTGCTTGGGGAATTCCCCTTAAACTTGATGACGTCATTGATGACATAATACCAAACTACTAGGATGACCTAACTCAATCGTTGGTAACAACCTTCCTTTAAAAAATTTCGAGAAAATTGTCTAAAACAGCATAAAAATTAGGAAATTTATTAATTTAAATTAGGGGAATTCCCGGATTTTTAAGAAAAAACAAAAACTCGATTTCCGTGGCAGATGTTCGAGGAATCGAACCGAATTTTTTTCAGTGGGGATGTTTCAGACAACCTCACGATTTTAGGGAGTGATAGCGTGTTTTCAAGAAAAAAAAAAATTTTTTTTACCCACCCTACTATACATAGACCTATTAAATGTATAATGTATGGTATGTAAATAATATTCACAAGGCATAGGCCTTGTGAATAAATTTATTCATCTTTATTTATTTACAAGTTCATTTATTCACAAGGTGATTTCAAGCCTACTTACTAGGCTACTAAGATGTACACCAGTATTGGTGTGCTGCCCAAATCTTCAGTATATATTCAAGTACTCACATAATTATCATGATGTTGATCTCAATGACCAATTTTTCTTTTATGAGAAGGTGCCAATTTTTCATTGTACCAGGTACTCGAGGCAATCAATTGAAACTGTCTAAACCACCTCAGCTTACTAAGTTATGTGCCAATTTGTTTTGGACTACGAGTTGTCAATGATTGGAATGCTCTTCCAAATGATGTAGGCTAGTAATGGCCCCTAACATCTGGCATTATTGCATTCAAGAACCATTTACACAAACTTTGGAAAAACCATCCACTTAAGTTTCATCCAGATGCTTAATAGTAAAAAGGCAGTGGCTATTTTGCCTCTATAGGCAAAATAGTCTTAATTGCTATTTTGCCTTTAGAAGCAAAATAATCCTAAATGCTATTTTGCCTTTAGAGGCAAAATAAAAATGGTTCTAAATACTATTTTGCCTCCGGAGCAGTGGTTCTTTAACTTTCTTAGGTTGTTACATCTAAAATATTTTAATGTATGGTACCGATATATAAATTAGGCCTACCCTTTTTAGAAATATAATATTTTAAACAACTTTTTTGTATAGTTTTTTCTGATGTTGTGGTGGTGTAGATAAAACAAGGTTTTCAATATATTTGCTTTGCGAAAGAGGTTTTGCTATATACAGTATTATATTTTCTTTAATTTCGCTGTTATTGAAGTCCATTTTATGTTCTTTTCAATTTGATTGATGTTATAGTCTATTTATAGGTTTTATGATGATTTTGGTTTTAAAGTATACGCTGATTGTTTTCAGATCTAACTGATGATGCCTCGCTGGGGTAAAATCAATTTTAATAAATATAATAGTAGTATATAATTTACAACTGATTTTGTATATGCCCGATAAGCTTGTGGCTATATTATTTTACTGATCCCTACATGCGAAGTCGTCGGAATTTCTTCTTTCTTCTCCTGTGTGTGATTTTCAACCAAAACATGGCCTCAAACAAAACTTTTTAGAAATACAGCAACTGTAATAGCTTCTAATCCAAAATAACACACAAAAAATAAAATCATTTTTTATTACAAATGCATTTAATGGGAAGGTTGATGCTGCTTTTTTGTTATTTAGCATTCTAATCTAGGCTGAGTGCAGGAAAAAAACATCTCATAACATTATCAATCTCAAGCCTGTTTCGATATTTTGTCTTTATGGACTCCATTGAAAAAAACCCCACTTCACAGCAACAAGTTGAAGGAAATTGAATGAAACTCAAAGCTTTTATTAAAAGGATGGGAAATTAATTTTAAGTACCAATATCGATCCAAACTCCCATACTGTGTTCCCTCTAACTTTATGGCTAATCGGCGAGTGCCCAAATTTTCTTTAAACAATTGTGCCCAAACCTCCAAAAAAGACCTTTATGTGCCCTAAATTTCACACCAATCCAGTATTTAAGTATACTAAATGTCATATTTCCACAAATTTGTCAAATTTTCTGAAGCTATGTTTACTATATTGCCGAAAATTATTTGCCCTTGCTCCAACAAATCGCCGATTCGCCGAAAAAAATCGGCTTAGTGGGAACACTGCTCCCATATCCTCTTTGGTTAAATCAGTTTTAAGATGTGCATCTTCTCGCAGTTGAAGAAATTCTATTTTTGCTGCCATATCATCATCATAAATAGAGTTTTCTTCAACTTAAAATGACTTGCTAATCCACGAATAATTCTGTCACTCAAAATTCCAAGAAAATATTGCTTAATCACAGCATTAAAAATGTTGCCCTCACACCTATAACTAACTGGACTAGACTATCAATTGTTTCTAAAACAAATGAATTTAAAGAGACCCTATATTTCTGACTAATTAGTAATAAACTATGACATCATAGAAAGCATGGTAATAGTGAAACAAAATTAAATTTTTAGAGTTAGTAGCCCCACACGATAGCCTTAGAAGGTTTCTTTTTAATTTGCAAAAAATTTACATTACCCCTTTTACTTTGCCAAATTACCCCTTTTGGGGGTAACTACCCACAGGTTACGAACCACAGCTGTAGAGGCAAAATGACCCTAAATCCAATTTTGCCATTCTAAACACTGTCCTGGTTGTTGACTTAGGCCTCCCTAACTCTAACCTTAACTGAGGCAAAACAGCCTTACGGTTAGAGAGGCTTACGCCAACGACCAGGACAGTGTTTCGAATAGGAAGTGGCTGGTGCTGCGTTACAAGAGAATAAAAGAGCAAAGAGTGAGTGCTCATTTACTCTGTATTATCTTTTAAATTATCATAAGGGTTTGGGTAAGATTTCGAGTTTGGGTAAGGATTAATGTTAGGTTTAGAGCTTGGGTTAGAGTTTGGGTTAGGTGCAGGGTTAAAGTTAGGACTAGAATAGCAATTTTCTCAGTTCTTATTCTTACATAACGTAACACCAGCATCTGTCTTTAGAATAACAAAATAAGATTTAGGGTCATTTTGCCTCTACAGCAGTGGTTCTTAATCCGTGGGTAGTTACCCCCAAAAGGGGTAATTTGGCATACTAAAAGGGGTAATATAAATTTTTTGCAAATTAAAAAGAAATCTTCTATGGCTATCGTGTGGGGCTACTAACTCTAAAAATTTCTTTTGTTTCACTATCACCATGCTTTCTACGTCATAGCTTTTTACTAATAGTCAGAATTATAGGGTCTCTTCAAATTCTTTTTTTTAGAAACAATTGATAGTCTAGTCCAGTTAGTAATAGGCATGAGGGGAGCATTTGTATTGCTGTGATTAAGCAATATTTTCTTGGAATTTTGAGTGACAGAATTATTTGTGGATTAACAAGCCATTTTCAGCTCTATTTATGATGATGATATGGCAGCAAAAAATAGAATTTTTTCAACTGCGCGAAGATGCACATCTTAAAACTGATTTAACCAAAAAGGATACAGGTAAATTTTGGGCAGATACCGGTATTTAAAATCTGAAATCAATATTCCATCCTTTCAATAAAAGCTTGGAGTTTCATTCACTTTCCTTCAAATTATTGCTGTGAAGTGGGGTTTTCTTCAATGGTGTCTATAAAGCAGTGTTGGGCAAGTTAATGAGTAAAATTTTTATTATTTTATTATTCGAAGAATAATAAAAACAATTATTATTATTTGAAGTGACTTGGCGAATGGAACATGCACGGTTAAACTGTTAAATAAACAAAGATTCTGATTCCAGTGACGTCACTCGTTTTCGAAATATTTTATTTTGATTATTACACTTATAGGTTTGGGATAGGGTTTAGGTTAGGCTTTGGGTTAGGGCTTGGATTAGGGTTAAAGTTAGGGCTAAGGGCTCATTTTTTAGGCTTTAATTCAAAACGTCTGCGCAAATCGAATGGAACATTTGCCAAGTCTCCTCCATTATTATTATTATGGCATTAGAACGCATGGGGGAGTCTAGAATTTTAACGAATTAATCTAAACATTAAAGTAATAAGTTAACTTTTGTTTGATATCAGCTTCGAGGGGGCAACTGACTCAAAGACTGTATGGTCATTTTCGCAGTCTCCTGGTTTGGTTTTTGTGCTTTTACAGTTTTCATCCTTTTTGTGCATGCTTAGTGCTATTCAAAATGTGTTGAGGTGTAAGCGTTGAACCATTGCGAATAAAAAGTTGATTGATTGAGTAGGCTAATTTAACTTAAGTTATAGTTTATAAGTTAACTCACAAAAACTTTTTAACTTTTCAACTCATTAATGAAAAACTTGACTTCGTTATTAACTCATTAACGTGTTAATGCCCAACACTGCTATGAAGAAAAAATATCAAAACAGGCTTGAGATTGATAATGATATCAGATTTTTTTTCCTGCACTCAGCCTAGATTAGAATGCTTAATAACATTAACAAAAAAGCAGCATCAACCTTCACATTAAATGCATTTGTAATAAAAAATGACCTTATTTTTTGTGTATTTTGGATTAGAAGCAATTATACCATAGTTGCTGTATTTCTAAATAAAAAAAGGGTAGATCTAATTCATATACCTGTATACCAGTATATCATAATATTTTAAGGGTAACAACACAAGAAAGGTAAAGAACCACTGCTCCAGAGGCAAAATAGTACCGGTATTTAGAACCATTTTATTTTGCCTCTGGAGGCAAAACAGCCTAGCATTAGGACTATTTTGCCTCTACCAGTCTACTGGAAAGGCTAAATAGCATTTAGGACTATTTTGCCTCTAGAGGCAAAATATCCGTAGCAATTATTACTATTAGGACTATTTTGCCTCTCAGCTCTAGAGGCAATATAGCCACTGCCTTGTAAAAAATAAAATGAAGAATTATAAAAGTCTTTGTTGTTGTTGTATAAATCAACATAGAGCAATGTAATGAAAAAAGTAGTTTCCGGTAGGTAGTGATTTTGTACTTTTGTTTCTCTTGTACGCCATGCTATAACCTATAGGCCTATTTTTCCGCTACTGCTTTCTTACTGTGTTTGCCATCTGGCCAAGGAGATGTACCGGTAACCACTAATTTTGCATAATCTTAATATTTGACTTAGTTTGTAGAATGCTAACTATTCACAATTGCAATGGGAAGCTGTGGATGAAAAGTACTTGAGCTTAACTCAGAACTTCCTCAATTGGCTTAGCCTACAGGCCTACTCAGTAGCCTAGGCTACTGTGCCAGTACAAAAACTACATCCAACATTAGGCAGGTAGGCTACCACCCTACCAGTCAGCTAGGCTATTTGCACGCCAACAAAAGAATAATATAAAAGATTCAGTCAGTCAGCAATTTGCAAGCTAACAAAAGCATAAGAGTTAAAAGACTAAAAGCTGAGAATACTGTAGTCTGTTGAACCAAGCACCTTAGTGGTAGCCTAGCTTGCTAGACTTTCCTTTCCACTAAACTTTAGACGAGTATGCAAGCGAAAAGGCTTATTCTGTAGGCCTACCATTACAGATCACTGGACCAGACTGGTGAGACAGCACTTGATTGTAATAGTTACATCATGAACAATTTTCAAAAGAGGGCTTTGGCAACAAAATGAAAAAAAATTTTATGGCGTGGCGGCAGGGGATGGTGGTATGGAAGATGATTTTTCCATATTCCATACTGGCAATTTTCTTCCATTCCACCTCCATTCCATACTAAAAATCTTCCATTCCATATTCCATTCCATACTAAAATTTTCTTCCATATTCCATTCCATACTTCCTTACCACAAACTTTTAGACAAGCAATGCAACAAATATTTTGCACCTTTGCAATGTTGTAAGCAACCATTCGTAAAAGTGCGAGTAACAATACGAAGATGCAACAACTGGTATCTGGTATTTCCATGGTTTAATGCATAGGCGTAGCCAGGATTTGGGTTTGGGGGGGCCAAACCGCAAATCATACGCAATGACATCATCAAAAAATTTTGAAAAGAGGGACTTTTTATGATACAAAGAATAAAGGATCCAAAGCTGGGGGTCTGGTTTGGCACGTAACCAGGATTTTGCTGAAGAGGAAGGGCTAAAATCGCAAGTTAAAAAGTTTTACAAATACATTGAAATTGGGAAATGTGGTGAGCAAGTTAGCGCAACGCAAACGTATCACTGACGAAATCTGAAGGCGGACCCCCAACCCATCGGAGGCTATAGGGGTCTTGGGGCAAAACCCATAGTGCTGAGTAATTTTTTGAAAAAATAGCTATTCTAATGCCATTTGGATTATACATCGCACGTTTTTAGAGCCGCTTGAAAGAACAAAATTTTTGAGATTTGAAAGTCAATGAAAAAAATCCATTCCTTACTTTCGGATCAAGTCCAACCCAGGTTTAAATCTTGCATTTTTTTGTTAAAGTTTGCGACTTCACCCAGGTAAAGGAAAACAAGGTACCTTGCCGTCTGTAATAGTTTTAGCATTAAATAATTCACTTGAAGATTTGCCTTGAAGGTTTTTGTTTTGTCATAAAAACAAGCAGTTTTAGGCACTAGCCTACTTAAAAGGTAGGGGGGACGCGTCCCCCCATAGAGAGTTAACATCCCCCATCGAGAGTTAGCGTCCCCCAATCGAGATTTAGACGTCCCCCTATCGAGATTTGTGCGCTGGATGTTCAGACAAAAAATAGCCAGCCAGCACGAATAAATCTTACAAATTCCGGCCAAATATAGTCCCAAAGTGCGGTGAAGACCTTTTTTTTTTGGTCTTCACCTGATTTCGGGAAAAAAACAGTTCAATTTTCGGCGAAGATCTGTTTTTTTTGGTCTTCATTCAATTGCGGTAACGGAATTGCATAATCTTCACTAAAGTTTGATCAAGGCTGCAAAAGCGTCCCCCCATGCAAAATTTTACGATTTAAGTACTGGTTTTAGGAATATATATTGTACAACCAGAGGCCAAGGCACCCTCGATTAGAATTCAATAATTTGATCAATATCATTTCCTCTAGCTAGTTTTTTTTCAAAAGTATTTTGTTGCGTGAAAACTATAGCGAGGTGGAGGTGGATTGTTATTTAAAGTTGGTTGGTGGTGGAAATGGATTATAAAGTTATTTAAAGTTAGTACCAGAGGTGGAGTCCTCGAGGACACATTTTGAAGGCCTTGGCCTCGAAACCTCAAGTCCTCGAAAATTGCCCTGTCCTCGGCCCGAGGACAGCACTATTTTTTGAACCGTTGAAATTTTGTTGGAAAACGCCAGAAACCTCATGGAAAATTTGCAAACACCTTTTTTGTTTTCCTCAATTGGAGCATAGGCGTAGGCAAGGGCCCCCCCCCAATTGAAATTTTACCAATGACAAAAATGTGACAAAAAAGCCTATTGTTTCTTCAGTTTCAGTTTCTTTTTAGCATTTTTCGCTTACAACAGTATAACTAAAGGTGAATTTACACAGTATTCGTTTTTCGTACGTTTTCGTCCTTTTTTTACGTTTTTGCTTGTTCTTGAAAAAGTATGCGCTTTTTCATCCGCATTTTTATAAGGCCATATCCGCACTAAGTAGACTGTTATATAGAGATAAAAATTTTGTTCAAAAATTTTGTGTATGAAGGATAAGAGCGATATTTCAAAATAGAGCTGTACCCCTTTACAAAAAATTTTTTTCGGAAAACTTTTGTTCAGTATGTGACTGTCTGGTTAGTGCGGATATGGACATATAAAAATGCGGATGAAAAAGCGCATACTTTTTCAAGAAGAAGCAAAAACGTAAAAAAACGGACGAAAAACGGACACTGTGTAAATTCACCTTAATTAACAATATTGAAGACCAAGGGCGCCGGGTCCCTCTCAATTCAATTTTGGCCAGCCAATTCAAACGTATAACCCGGAGAAAATGGAGAGTTTTTGTCCTAAAAGTAACTATCTTAAACCTACATCTAGCCTTTTTGAGAACGTAATGTATTAATCAGGGCCAGATTTACCATAATATGACGCAGTACCAGCTAGGAGCCCCGAGCTGAAATCGTAAGATTTTTTTTGGTCTTCACCTATATTTGGCAGAAAGATGTTGCGAAAATCTCCATAGTGCCAGGGGCCTAGCGTGATGTAAATCCGGCTAGGCAATATAGTGGTTAGTAGACGAAACCATCTACTGTACCATTTTTCAAAAACAATTCAATATTTTACTACCAACCTCGCCGGTGTTTACGCCCAAAATACTTTTTTAAAAAATTAGCCACGGAAAATGCTGATTGAACGAATCATTGAACTTCAATTAAGGGGGCCTGGGCCCACTGGCGAATGTGTACTCCTATAACTGGTTATTTTCATGACAAAACATAAACCTCTAAGAAAAATCTTTAATTGGATTATTATTTACTGCTAAAATGTTGCAAGAGACAATGCACCTTACTTCCCCCTACCTGGACCAAATCACTTACAATTAAAATTTAACTCCAAACTGCAAGATATTAAACGTGTTTGGGACTTAAATTGCAAGTAAAAGGAGTATTAAACAATTTGATTTTTTCAATTGGCTTTCAAATGTCAAAAATCTAGTATTGTATATTGTATTGTATTGTATTGTATTGTAATTACATTTTATTCACCAAGTTGCCTTGGCCAGGAGACAGCGAAAGGACCTTTCGGTCTTCGAGTCAAGTTGCCACCTGCCCATCTGTTTACCACACACGATGGAGGCTTCACACTGTCCCTTTAATTGCTGAACGTCAAGCAAGGAAGCTGTGAATACCAATTTTTATAGTCTTTGGTTTGACTCGACTGGGAATCGAACCCGTGTCTACCGCTTCAGTAGCAGACGCTCTATCCACTCGACCACTGATCGGTTATATCGACCACCGATAGTGCTTTCAAATGGCTCTGAACACTTGCAAAATGTGATCCAATGGCATTAAAATAGCTTTTTTTTCCAAAAAATTACAAAAAATCGCCCAACGGCTGGGTGCTTTGCCCCCAGACCCCCAAAGCCTCCGGCGGCTGGGGGCCCCGCCCCCAAACCCCCGTCTGTGATACATTTGAGTTACACAAGCTTTCTCAACACGTTTCCAAAGTTAGATATTTGCATTTTTCAACTGTTAGTTTAAGCCCCTTTCCTTTGCACAATCCTGGTCACGTGCAAACAGGCAATAACGATTTCAGATCTTCCATCCTACGATATCTTTGTCCCACAAAAACTTCCTATTTGGAAAATTTTGATGACGTCATTTCATGTGATTTGTAGTTTAGGCCTCCCCCAATCAAAAATTCTGGGTACGCCAATAAATTGGAGATCACCTGAAAAAAATTTTTGAAGACCTTTTTTTTGGGAGAACGCTTGCGCCTGTGTTCTTGATCCTTGGCCACGAGCATTCCTGTTCTTGGCCTCGAGAGGTCCTGTCCTCGGAAAGGCTGTCCTTGGCCTCGGATTTTTTTTGTGTCCTTGGCCTCGAGCCTTGTGTCCTCGACTCCACCACTGGTTGGTACATTGGATGCAATAGATGGTAACCAATCATGTTATTGCAACATAAAAGCCAGTTGGAGGCATAAAACATATTATTGCATAAAAAAGTTAGATGGCGGCATGTGATTGCACCTTTCAGAACAAAACATTGAATTTCTCCCGGCTTGTACATTTAAATTGATTGGCAAATTTTTAATTGAGAGGGCCCGGCTTCTGTTGTCGTCAATATTGATATTTAAGTTATTGCTAATTGCTGTTGTACGTGTAAACTGTTACACTCAAAAAATGCTAAAAAAAACTGAAACAGAATAAATAATAGGCTTTGTGTCATCATTTTTATCACTGGTCTGGTAGCATTTCAATTGGGGTGAGGCAGAGGGCCCGGGACCCTGGTTAAGCCTATGGCTTAATGATTACCGTACAAGTTTCCTCTCACGTCAACTATAAAATTTGTCAATACCAAACTGCTAAAGAACATTTACCATAATAGAAATACCAAGCTTTAACGCCAAAAAGAATTATTATAAGCTTAAAACTTAAAAATATTAATAAAATTAAGCTGAAACGGGAATGAAATAGCAAATACGAATTTTCATGACGATGGAAGAAAAACAAATTTACGACTTGGCAAATAGTCAATCTCAAAATAAAAAAAACAAGTCAAACCTGTCAAAGGCTA
This sequence comes from Trididemnum nubilum, assembly GCA_963965965.1. Lineage (NCBI taxonomy): Eukaryota > Metazoa > Chordata > Ascidiacea > Aplousobranchia > Didemnidae > Trididemnum > Trididemnum nubilum. The sequence goes on from OZ014479.1 coordinate 15,251,156, forward strand.
TAACATCAATGCTGCAAATTGCAATGCCCTTGCTGTGATGCAATAAGTACACTGTTTGCGTAATATACACAGCCAAAGTACCGCAATATTTATTATTTATCACTACTACCGGCCAGTTGGTCGAGCGGTAACGCGTTCGTCTCTGGAGCGGGAGGTCTGAGGTTCAAATCTCGGGCCGGTCAAATCGGACACAGTGTTGCCAACGGCTCGCCACTGCTGGGACATTTCTTCGAAAGGAGCTGTGTTGCCCGGGCGCAATGACGCGGAGATAGGCCCCGCCAACTCGTTACACGCTTCGGCGTATTACAGCGAGTATAATGAAAGATTTGATTTGACTACCCGATATCCATATGTTTTTCTGTAAATACAATGCACAAAATCTAGTATGGAATTGGTATGGAAGACTGTCTTCCATTCCATTCTTGAAATCTTCCATTCCATTCCATTCTGGCATCTTCCATATTCCATACCGAAATTTCCGTTCTATTCCATTCCATACCATGCCCTGCGTGGCGGCACGAAAAATGGCGTTTTTTTAAGTCTCATAAGCGGAACACGTAAGGTTGTTTTGAACAAAATTTCGTTCCTCTTCCGAGCCTAAAATTCTTGTTCTTATTCTAAACTGATTCTAAATCTTAAGGTGCGTTTACACTGGAGGCGAAGAGAAGGGTGGCAACTGTCGAAAGTGGTCGGTTACGACACTTGCTAAAAATTGGCCAACTATTCAAAAACAATTTTGTCTAAGCAATGTCTAAGCATAGACTCTTTATTTACTAGACTAAAAACAGACGCGCAGAAAAAAAGAGATGAGTACCGGTACTGAAGAAAAAAGTTTGCTCATGTTGCGAAGTTTTTTGCGGTCACGTGTATTCGACTGATTTGGTTGGACATACTTTTAGAGCGAGTGAACCACGAAAAGTCACGCTGAAAGTCACGTTGATTGGACAAATGTAAAACAAATCTTGTTACCATAAAACGGCCACATAAAGCTAGACCCTAGGTTACTGTTGATAATGACCCATAATTGGTGCAAAACAGACTACCGGTATCTCGTTCGACGCAGAGGTCGCAGTGGCTGTTGGTTTCAACATAACTTCTTCAATATGGCTTTCAATAAAAATGATATAGCAACAAGCAATAGTAGCAGCTTTATTGTGACGTGAAACAATTCAAACGCATCAGCAACACCAATCTTATCAAAAAGTAAGAGAAGCAGGCAACAAGCAAAAAAACAATGATTCTTTGAACACTAATTCGCCATTGTATCGAGTCTAGAGCATCATCCTGTATCTAGATAGTCGAAATACTTGCATCTTATTTTAAGGAAACTTGTTAAGGACTAAATCGGCAAACTCTAAGACCGTGATTTTGGTTTGAGGTTCAATCGATAAAATTTGCTGCTTACCACATTATTTACCGCTTGGTGTTATTTTGTTTTTCGTCTATGCTAGAGAATTCTCGGGGAAAGCATGACCTTGTTTGTAATTGCAGCTAAAGGTAACCGTCCGTATAAGCACATGCGACACAAAAGAAAACTTGCAATAAAAATGTTGTCAAGGTAGTTTGAGATTTTGCAAAACTTAACGAACATATCGTGCTTAAAGAAAAACTAACGTTTAAATATTTGGGTATAATTAAAAAATTCTTGCTATTAGTATCAATGCATGAACTTCCACGGATCAATGCCACACATGACCACAAATTGCTACCTTTGCTAATTTCGTGACATTCCAAAAACGAACGTCTAATCCAAAAAGCGTTGCAGTAGAATTTAGAGTAAGGTAGCAATGCTGTTACAATTGTGATAACGAATTGTAGTTAAAGCAATTAACATTCAAAATTATAAAGGCCCTTTCTTATCATTTTAACAACGTCACAAACTGTTAAGCATCTCGTTTTAAGATAAATTAAAAAAAACAATTCGAGAGTATAGTGAACTGTAAGTAGCATTCGTAATAGCCAACAAAGCAATTGGACCTAAAAATCACAATCCAATTAACTTCATCCCATATGAATAAAACTGAAATTAATTAAGGTTTCATTAAAATAAGCTCAGTGTAATGTTAGTTGTATAAAACCTGAAAAAAATCAACGCAGGTTGCAAAACGGCAAATTTTAAGTAAGCCAGGTCTTGCAAACGAATTGCTTAATTTTTGATCCGAAATTTAAACTATTAAAAAATTTAAATTTAAACTATATTAAAATAAATGCAATACATAACCATTTCCAATTCATGCATTACAAAACTAATATTAAAGCAGCAATATATTATTTTCAAACATTGGAGTATAATTATGATTGACCAATAAGACTTAGAAAAAAGCTCGATAAATGCGAACATATCAAATCGTAAAGCTGTCAAGGCATTTAATAAATACACAGCAAGTCGTTGACAAATTCAATTTTGAACCTGAATTAGTTTTAGAATTAAGTTCAAACAAGGACATTCAATCTAATTGATTTATGATGTTCAAAAACACGCAAAACTGAAAAGTTAATGTCTTTATATGAAAAGTTAATGTCATGAATGAATATTTTTGGGGGTCAAAATGCACTTTCAATAGCATTTGGAATTTTATCTACGCAGTGGATGCTCTATCTACTTGAAAAATAAAACATTCAGCACGCACAAGCTACAAACTCCTTTGAATGATGAATTCTTACAACAAAACTGTTAAAATCTAATGAACTAAAAGTAGCAGCACCCAAAAATAACGAAAGATACATACAAATTGCGTTCGCTTAACTTTCACATTTTACAACACTGGGATATCTAGAAAATTGTACGAAAATTTCTCAAAAACTATATCGATCAAATAGTACCTTGATTTTTTTGTAGCAATACATTTTAGCATTAGTACTTCGAGTGTGCTATAGATGTAATGACTGTAGTACATATCCGCAAATACAGTACGTTCCAAATAAGCATTGCTCGAGTATAACAACCAGTATAGGTAAAAGTAAAGTGTGTAACATAAGGTCATATCAACATCAAGTCGAGTAAAACATGTGCAAAAATTTGCTGATGATCAAAATTTAACAGGTTAATCATCGATTTTAATTGGTCAACAACTTGTAATAGGTTCATTAACGCTACGATTCAAAATTCATGGTTTGATTCAAAAATCATTAAAGGTTTTGAAGGTAAAGATTTTGAAACACGGTAACTGAAGAAAAAAGCGAAGAAAACATATTGAACACAATCTATTGATATCTGCAAGTTTAAAGCGAAATCTATGAAAAATGACTACGTTGGTACGCAATAAAACACCGTAAGATTTCATAATGAAACTTCAACACATGATATTTTAAAATGTTTAAACAAGCATAATGTTGAACGCGATTTCATGTTGATTTTAATATAATTGGCGGTTTCTTTTGAAGGCGAAAAACTGACGTAGCGGGCATGTACAGGTAGCATTATATTTTCGATTTAGAATCTTTACCATGACAAAGGTAGGCCTCGTCTTCACCACGAATTTCCAAACGAAATTCCAACAATGTTTCTGGTGGAGACATAAATCTTCCACTCCAGTTTAAAAGGTTCGATTAAAAAGTTTGCAATCTTGTAGAACATTTTCATGAAAACAAACTTTGTTATTCGCGGTGAAGGCAAGTCCTAATGGATCAAAGTACACCGATTTTTCATTACCCGAACTGGATAACGCAATTTACGCAGACTCGAAAAACCGCAAGTTCACTATAACAGCGCAAACCTTTCCGCAAGTTGCAAAGCACTTCCGTCGTTATCAGCTATCACTAATACATATGTTAAACTTAATCTTAGCCAACCATGTCCTTATGGTTCGTCATCTTCGTGTACGTATGTAGAATTTTGTTTTCATGAACGCAGTCAATGCGTTCCTGTTGACGAAATTATCGCGAAATTAAGGTTAGGTAATCCCAGTTACGAAAACATTTCTGGACGTCGTTTTAATCAGTTAGTACAGCAATTTTTTCTAACAAATCCGTTTTGATACATTGCGCTTGCAAAATATCAGTTAAAACATCAGCATATTTAGTAACACTTATTCACTTAATAACTAATTTACTATAATTCAAGCACCAGATAAAAATCCACCATATCTAGAACTATTAATTACCAATGAAGTTAGCTACCAGTCGAAACAAAAAAAGGCTTGAATGTAAGGGTCTCACTTATTAGAAGAAAACTAGAAATCGGATTGAGCTCATCAGTGATTTTAATTAGTCTCATCAGTGATTCATATTCGGTGGAAAACTCGTAAAAAATGTTGATGTGCAATTTATGAACCAACTTAATCACTTCGAGAAACAATTTTACAAGAATATTGAGGCACGATTTTGCTCAAAACTTCAAGAACACCACGTTGACAGCCTTAGAAGGTAAAATATTTAAAAACTACGTATGAAATTCCTAAGTAAGTTAATAGTGTACCGTAATGAATATGATTACGTTTGAGTGTTAAAGGTTGCATTACGCTAAAAACATTGCACCGAATTATTTTGCTTATACAACAAATAAACAAACTTTTTCGCAAGTAAAATTTACTTCCTAATTTAGATTCACAACCGAGGATAAAAATTTGCGCAAAAATTTATGAGCATCTCCAGGGGCGCACCCAGAAATTTTTAAAGGGGGGGGATTCAATTTTTCAAAAAGCAACCAGACCCAATTGTAGTTAATTTATTTTAACCATTAATGAAAATGCACGGTAATATAGTCCAACAGGGTTTCGGGTAATAGTTTCATTTTGTTACAACATTTGTTTAGTCAAAAACCCTGTAATAACGATTTTGAAAGTTGTTGGTTGTGAAGATTGGGTGCAAGAGAACAAGTTACCTCTATGGAGGTCTGGGGCAAAACCCCCAGCTGCTGGACAATTCTTGCAACTTTTTCAGAAAAAAAAAAGTATTTTAACGCCATTTGGATGACATTTAGCACGTTTTTGACATTTTGAATATGATGACATGTTTGAGGGCCTGGGGGCGAAGCCGACGCAGACGCTCTAGCCCCCAGCCGCTGGGCAATTCTTGCAATCTTTTCGGAAAAAAGCAGCCATTTGGTGACATTTTGAACGTTTTTAGACCAATTACAATATATGCTAAATTACTAAAATTTGGAAGACTTTGAAAGAATTTATTTTTGCCCGGTCCAATCAGCCCCTGCGTACTTACTGGTCAAGTCCAAAGCACGTTGTAATTGTAATTACATCTTATTTACCAAGTTGTCTTGGCCAGGAGATAGCGAAGGGACCTTTCGGTCTTCCGAGTCAAGCTGCCACCTGCCCACCTGTCTACCACACACGGCGGAGGCTTAACACTGTCCCTTTTTAATGTTGAACGTCACGCAGGAAAGCTGTGAATACCAATTTTTATAGTCTTTGGTTTGACCCGACTGGGAATCGAACCCGAGTCTACCGCTTCAGTAGCAGACGCTCTATCCACTCGACCACTGATCAGTTAAATGCTGAAAGATCGCATATTTGGCTTAAATCTTTTAAGTGAATACGTTTTCAAATTCAAACATTAGTTAGCGGTACAAAATTTCAAAATAGCTTTTAATAGCGTCGGAGCTATCATTTCCACTCTCTGAGAAAAGGGTAGCCTTGAAAAAGGCTGTTTTAGATTAAAAGTTTTCGTCCAGCTTTCTTCACGAATATTCGCTGGAATGAATACAAGCTAAAATGCGGTAGTTTAAGCTTATAAAGGTTGATTACATTGAAACAGACAATGGGTTGCTATTATGATGTATGATGCAGTAAATATCATCTAAAATACTAAAAGTTAATGCAAAAATACGGAAAAAATCATTTGAAAATGATAGCTCCGTCGCCATAAAAAGCTGCTTTTATATTCCTGAATACGTTTGCCGATAAAAAATCTCGACGTTAGAATGCAATTTTGTAGCGGGTTTCATCTTCAAACAACGGATACGTTTGCTTTTTTTTTGGCAAAAGTGCATTTGGCTTAACAGTTTTTTTTACACAAGGGCGACTTTTTTTCACTAAATGGTCGTCTGTCTCTTTTTCGCGTCAAGTTCTGTTCTTCTCAAGAAGTTTATGATCGGATATAATGCATCCATTATTCAATATCTACAGATATATCAAATACACGTAGTTACGCAAGGTTTCTGTCAGCAATTTGTAGGTGAAACAAATGCAAAAATCTCTGTTGGTGGTAAATATTTTGCAGGATCAAATTACGGCCCTAAAACAACATCTTAAGTGATGACAACAACTCAAGTGATTATTTAGTTAAGGGTAAAAATAGCAAAGTGTAACAAATTTCGTTATATCAACACAATTATGTTGCTTTTTGAGTACCAAAAGGGGGGGTTCGACCCCCAACCCCCTTCTTGGGTGCGCCACAGAGTATCTCGCATAAACCCAAAATTTAGTAGTTCTTATTTTTAAAAGTGTGTCACTTCTTCTAGTGCTTTTGGATATTTAAAAAAAAACATTGCATTGGAGATGTTCAGCAGGAAAACATGTATTACAATATGACAAAGGAGATGTTCATTATTGATATACCGATAATAATACCTGCTTACACACAAGCTCTTAGCCACACTGGCTTACTCTTTAAAGCTCATATACAAAATCCACAATAATTTACAAATGGACAAAAGATGTCTCTCTTTACAAGTTTGATGATGGCAATCCGCTCCATTCCGTCTGCTTCGATTCCGTTTCAGATGGCCATTCATGCTTCCTTGGGACGTTTGACTGCTGGTCATCTTCAATTTCTTCATTACCTGTCATGCTTCCATTGGCAATATTTTCATCGGAGATCATCACCGCAGGAGAAAATGTGAGCATCTCATCACTCTCTCCTGTATTTGCAGGGTGATAATCCTCTTGTTGCTCTGCATTTCTTCGCCTGTTCAACAACAATTACTGATGATTACTTTTCATGCAAATACCTTTTTGCATTAGAATCGCTTATTTGTTAGGTTTTAAATGCTGAATTGAATGTTTAAATCCTGCAAAATAAAAAGATGGCTAACAAGCAAGCTGAAAGAGCTAATAAACAAGAAGCTAAAAATTATAATACTTTTTGACCATGCAAACCATTTTACTACATATGCACCAAGAAGTATTAACAATTGATCAGTGGTTGAGTGTCTGCTACTAAAACGATTGACTAAGGTTTGATTCTTGGTTGGGTAAAAAAATACTATAAAAATTGCTATTTACAGCTTCTATGCCTAACGTTCAACAATGAAAAAGGTCAATTGATGTGGTCTTCACCATGAGTGGTACTGGTAAACGAGTGGGATAACTTGGTAAATAAACATGTAATTACAATTACGACAACTAGCTTCTTTACAAAATTTATTAGAGCAGCTAGTACATTTCTATACCGGTATGCAAAAGACATATCAGTGGACAAACTGCACATTTTACCAAATACTGAAAAAATAGCTGTTTTTTGGTCAAAAACTCTGCTTGCCGATATATTACAACTTACCAACAATTGTCACTTTAAAAAATAATACAACGTAAATAATTTTAATCCTGGTTTGTTAACTATTTAGCAGATTAGCACAGAGTCAAGGCTACTATTTTGTGCTTATATCCAAAAATTGTGCTTATACTCAAAAGTAATGTCCTACAAAATACAAACGTACTTATTTCTAAGAAACATGATTGTACCATGCTTAATATGCCTTAGTTGGAATGTTTTTTTTATTAGTTTGCCCACTTTGACTGTGGAGTGAAAAAATGCTTTCAAATATTGTACAGTACCATTCAATGAGTCTGCTAAGATAGTATAGCTAACTATGCTAAAAATTACAAAAGCTGGTGGTGTAGGCTAAGGCCTATGCGACATTTTACACATTACCAGCCACTATAAATTTTTTAAATATTTTTGATTAGTCCTATTGCATTAAATAAATCTTGCTTGCATTAAAAATGTTTTTTTTTTGTCTATTAATTACCTAAACCAATTTGAATTTACTTAAATTTGTCAATCCCTTAGAGAACTTGATACCAAAGTAATACCAATCTCCTACATGATTTTTGCAATAACGAGTTTTATGGACTGGCATGTGGTAACATACGTCATCGTAGAGCAGCATGCTTATTTTTTGCTGTAGGCACAATGGCAGATGGTAACCCTGCAGATAGGCAATCGATCAATGGTTGAGTGGATAGTGCATTTGCTACTTGAGATATGGTCTAGTTTGATTTCTAAATGGGTCAAACCAAAGACTACAAAAATGGGTATTCACAGCTTCCCTGCTTGACCTTAAGTAATTAAAGGGAACAGTGTAAAGCTTCTGCCGTGTGTGGTAGACAAGTGGAAGCTTGACTCAAAGACTGAAAAATCCCTTTGCTGTCTTGGTGAATAACTTGGTACTGGTAAATAAAATGTAATTGCAATAGTGCTGATGCCAAAAACAGATTTTTATGAAAATAGGCTATTAGCTGGCTGTTGCTTTGCAACTTTTGCTCAAATGCAGATAAAGTAATCAATAGGCTAACGACAAACACAATGATGGATACAGAGCATCCATGGATGTTGGATACCATACAATTCAAACAACCATTGAGTAACAGTATGATATTTGTTGTGTATCCTTACAATTGTTATTTTGAATCAAATAGAATTTATATTCAAAATTAATTATGCCTACTCTACAATATATATGCAATTCTAGGTATTGCATATTTGTTAAAAATATTCATCATGATTACTGATTAATGAACACTTCCGTTAATCTCCAAATTTTTAAAAATAGAACACTTGACGAAATGACCAACTCAGAAAATTACTCAAAAGTCACAGCTTTCTCTTCTACAACAGCAATTATATATATACCAAAACTACCCCATTAAAACACTACGCTGTACTGATAGTTGTTATGCATAATTTTGCGAATAGCTGGAAAATAAAGAATATGAGGACTCACTTTTGTTTGAGAACATGAAGCACAATCATGGCTACAATGACAATCACAACAATGGAGATGGTCAACGAAAATGGTATAAGCCATACCTCAACTGACATATCACCTCTCAAATGCTGTGCTGTAATTTCATGCTGCTCCTCCTCAGATATTCTAGGCATAGTTTTTATGATTGACAGAGTTAAATATCACACGAGATACAAGTTTTGTTTATTTAGCAGAAGCTTTGGTATAAAAGCTTAAAATCAAATGCAGATTAGGTACTACTACATAAATTGAAAAAACTACAACATAAATAAATTCTGTAAATTTGACGTCTATGATTTTGCCTATTTTTTGAAGGCTGAGGGAAGGCTTTATTGTAAGGAAGTGTCTAGATCACCGGTCTGGTTTCGGACACCAAATCACTGCTGCACCGGCAGCCTGTTATATTGCTTTTTTCTCATTGCTTCGATTTAAATACGGCACTTTGACACATGCAGTGCAAAGCCCCGACAGTGTAGTGGCAAGTGCGCATGTCTGCCAAACCAAAGGATAGAGTATCGATTCGCACTGGACACACTTGACAGAAATAGCGCTACAGAGCTAATTCAGTATATAATTCTTTTTTTTTCTATAAAACCTTACAATTAGAGTTAGGGTTTGGGCAGCAATGCCAGCTTGAGAGATAGTAAATTGAACAGCAAAATGAAACGACTGGCGCTGCCAGTGCAGCAGCGATTAGATGTTGGAAACCAGGCTGGTGTAGCAGACACTGCCTTATTGTAATGATAATTTCAATACAATTCATTAATTCTGACTAAGATCTACTCCAAACTAGAGCTAATCAATAGGTGCCATCAAACCTTGTTCCACTGTTGATTCTGTACCATTGGCAACCCTGCGTTTTGAAACTTCATCTGTCATGGCATCAGAATAAAATGATTTTGCAAAATTCCTAGCATAATATCAAACATCCCATCGCTTATTCTGCAAGAAATTTTGTAAATTAGAAATTTCTTGCAGAATATGCTACCGGTACACGATTTTCAATTAATAGAATAATCCAACTTTAAACTCGCACTTACCAGCTTACAGTACACAGCTCTGAGCCATACAGTAAGTAACCCTGAGCCTGTGCACATTCCTGACTTCAGACTTGCATAGAAAGAATGCAATTTCAGATTTGCAGGACTACTTGTTTTGTTTGTGTTTAACAAGACAATCTGAATCAAGTAAAGTTTTCACTGTACAGTGTTGACCAAAATGTTGGGAAAATCTAAAATGCATTCTCACTGCTCACCAAATTTGAACTTTCTAAATCTTGCCATTTTCAAGATATTTACTTAGTATTTAGTATTGCAGTTTAAAGTTAACAATTTTGCTACTATTTCCGTGTTGCCATTTTGCCAGTAGCCTAGCTATACTGTATCCGTGTATCGTTATGGTAAGTACCGTATTGAGACCAAAGATTACCGGTAACTTTTGAAAAAGTTGGCTTGAATTTAGGTTACTTGAAAAGTAGCTAATTTACAATCTTGACTTGGTTAGGCTATTACTTTAGGACATTGTTTTGAAAACAACACTTCCAAAAACATTTATTCAATTCAGAGTTAGGCTATGGTACAGTGGTACGGTAGGTCTACATACAAACATGCAGTAACTTGTTTAAATTTTGTTTGTAGTTGGCAACCCTGATAAATTTCCTGAGGTGAAAAAAACGTTCGAAGTGTCAGTATTTATTCACCAAAAACGCAACAATACGTTCAGGTAGGAACAGCGAAATACCAAAATGGTCACCAAGTCTACTAGCCTGTAAACCTTTGTGAGACATACAGGTACGGTACAGGTAATGCGATGAGTGGCAACAAACACCAGCAATAGCAAGGCCTAGAAAAAAAAAGTGTTAATGGTAGCAGTTAGCTGAAAACAATGTGATTTATAACAACAACACTTAGGTGCTAGTTGTGACAAATGAAAATTATTACAATCAATAGCCTACCTAGATAATGCTTACGTCAATCCAACAGAGTCAATAAAATTTAACTCAAAATTCAGGCAAAAATCACACGGACTAAAGGAAAATCTAAACTGTCATATTTTTGAAACGGAACGTCATACTGTAGAAAGCTTAAGTTTGGTGAAGTACAGTACCTATGCTCTCCGGTATGCAAATTTTTTTTTTAAGAAAACCGAGCAAAAAATGTTTCGACCGAAATGTCCTTTGACTTAAGCACACATTTTGGAAGCACAGTTTATCTTTTTACGTTTCGTGATAATTCATGATTTCACAATTTAACATATTTGTGGTTCTTATAGTCTTACAGTGTGCAAAATCACAACACTGAAGTTCTTTCTCGTTTTGTTGGCAATTTGTTTTGTACCGTCCGATTACGGTGGCCTTAGATAGAATAATTCTCTTTTTACTGAAAACTAAATCTAAACAAATTCTGTTAATAAGTTTTAGTTACTACCGCTTGACAATTTTTTTTAGAGGTCAAATCTCAAAGCAAGAAAAAGCTAAGAAAATTACTACCGTAATACTTTCATGTTGTAGGGTATCCTACTAAAATTGCCGATCGGCGCGCTCTTCGCACGTTGGTCGGCGTGGCGCAAAAAACAAATGAGTGATAATAGAGATTAGGGAGAAGGTTCATGGCAGAGGTGGCCGGATCAACGTATTAAAAGATCCAGAAAGAATTCGGATCAAACAAGAAGAGATCCAGATCTGCCAGTATGCAGATGCAACTACTCTTCGTACATTTTAACGAATATTTTGGCTTACTTCTTATGATCCGCATCTTCTTATGATGCGGGTCCGATCCGGATCCATTGTCACCTCTGGTTTAAGGATTAGATTAACGCAAAAATCCGGCGCCATATATCTGAACTTTTTGACCTGTGGCCGTACCGTGAGACTTACTAACTTCATCATACGTTTTGTATGTTGTAAAGAGCTGACGAGTAATCCTTGCGATGTGTAGCATAAAGGTGAATTTACACAGTATCCGTTTTTCGTACGTTTTCGTCCGTTTTTTTACGTTTTTGCTTCTCCTTTACAAAGTATGCGCTTTTTTATCCGCATTTTTATGCGTCTATATCCGCACTAACTAGACAGTCACATACTGGACAAAAGTTTTCTGAAAAAATTTTTTTGTAAAGGAGTACAGCTCTATTTCGAAATATCGCTCTTATCGTTCATACACAAAATTTTTGAACAAAATTTTTATCTATATATAACAGTCTTCTTAGTGCGTATATGGACTTACAAAAATGCGGATGAAAAAGCGCATACTTTTTCAAGGAGAAGCAAAAACGTAAAAAAACGGACGAAAACGTACGAAAAACGGATACTGCGTAAATTCTCCTGAATGTACCCAGGCTATCAGCAACATTATTGTGGCTCATGGCTACAGTGCAATTAACCAATTCTAAAAGTGAAATTCAAATATACTGTGCCATACATTTGCGCCTACTAAACTTTTATTTACAGAGTAGGGGAAGTGTGGGATCATTGGACCGTTTTTGACTTTTTTGCGATGTGTGCGTACGCTTCAAGTATTATGATTGTGAAGGGTTGTCGAAAACAAACTTTAAGCTTGAGCATATTTGTGTAGGTAAAACCGTCAATTAATCTTCACGTCTCCCTTGCAAAAATTGCTGCTGAAAATTGCCACTGTTTTGGTCCGTTGGTCCCCAAGGGGAGGGTCTATTGGACCACCCTAGAGGGACCTTTAGACCATTTGTCTAAAATATATGCAAAAAGTATATTTTTCTTCAATGAAATGATTGTAAGCGAACTAGAAAGAACAAAAAGCCTTCGTATCTCTTTTTTTTGCAGAGAAAATGCAGACTCGGCGACCGTGCAACCCTAATGAATGCAACTCTGGTCTTTCGCTTCTCCTCGCCACTGCGTGCTTTTGGCTTTCTTTACCTTTTTATTACGACTTGTTAATAATCGGCAATAAAACATTGAACTGAACTGAATACATGAAATATAACAATAAAAACGAAGAACAGGGCCTGGCTGTCTCTGCTGAATAAGAGTTTTCACGTACAACATTGCAAAAATCAAAATGCAGTATATTCCATAGAGACCGAGATCCAGTACTTAAATTGTAGGGGAGACGCGGGGGGACGCGTCTCCCCATCGAGAGTGAGCGTCCCCCCATCGAGATTTAGCGTCCCCTCATCGATATTTAGGCGTCCTCTCATCGAGAGTTGAGCGCTGGATGACCAGAGGAAAAACAGCCAGCCAGGACTAAAAGATCCTGAAAATTTCCTGCCGAAAATGGTCGCAAATTGCGACGAAGACCTTTTTTTTTATGGTCTTCACCTGATTTCGGGGAAAAATGACTTCAATTTCCTGCGAAGACCTTTTTTTTTGTCTTCATTCAATTTCGGCGACGTATCATTTCTACTAAACTTTTTGTGAAGTTGGTCAAGGCTGCCAAAGCGTCCTCCCATGCAAAATTTTACAATTTAAGTACTGCCGAGATTCACATCGAACTTTAACAATCCAGCAAGGCGTTTTGTACTCGCCTCTGGGGATGGAACAGAATGCGCCTTCATTACGTCAGTTGGCTTGGCGCTGGCTATGCCATCCTCTTCGAGGTAAAAAACCTCTGTATTTTTCATAAAGTTTTCATAAACTTGACTTCATAATCACCATCTTCATCCTATTCATCAATAATACAAGCAAAAAAATTGCAAAATGAGTTCGTTTCTGATAAGACTTTGACCAGCACATAGTCCCCCACATTCTTTTCTTGAGCTACTGGTGCATCATCTAGGACTGCTACATCACCAGCAGTTGTATTCTAATCACCAGAATGAAAAACATCCAATGAATCAGAATGAAAAGAGATTTCAATGCAGCTCTCGCTGCTGCTTGTTGAATCTCTTCTGACCCAGTCTGCTTTTGAATTTTTTGCTTTGCTCTTGTAAACGGAGTCTATTCTATTCTGGAGTGATGGTCATCACTGCTGATTTTGCATTTGTTTATTTTTCGTCGCGGGGCCTGCATTAACCTTAGTATATGGTCGGATATCTTCAAGTAAACTGATCTCATTATCATAGCAGGTTTGGAGATGAAGTGATGACGTTGAAGCATCCAGACTCACAGATGATATGTCTGGACCAGGCTGGTCAGCAGCGTTTTCCATTGCAGTGACACCAAAAATTCATCTTCCAAAAACATGTGGGAGTTAAATGAATAAATTCCTGTTGTTTTAAATCCAGCTGTAATGTTTTTCATTGTAAATGCACTCTCGTAAGCCTTTCCAGAGATTTCTGCAATTTCGTAACTTGAAATTGTACTCCTTGGATGCGATGTTAACCAAGCATAACAAAACAAAGCATAATACCGTTTGAATGGGCCATAAACCGTTATGTCTAAATACTGCATTTAATGACTGCGTTTTGGTGGAAAAGTATTTATGTGGACTCCTTTTTTCTTGCCTATGCAACTACTTCAATGGAAAGATGACTGATGTGCTTGTCTAGGAGCAGGGCCGCCGAGAGAGGTGGCGGGGGGGACAATGACCCCGGGGCCCATGGACTTTAAGGGGCCCATTGGCTTCAGGAAGGCCGTTGGGTTCAGTGGAGGCCGTTTTTTTTTTGAGATCACCTAATTTCGACCGGAAAAACCGTTAAAATTTCCGTGAAGACCTTTTTTTTTGGAGATCTCATCATTTTTCGGACCAAACTGCAGCATTTCTCCGTCTGTTTTAGACTTCACAAAACCGGAAATCCGTCATATTTGAGCAGGCCCCGCACTATTTGAGCAGGCCTCAGACACGACGGCCTGATGGCATAGCCCCCGGCCGCTGGGCAATTTTTGTGATTTTGCAGCAAAAAAGAAACGATTTTTACGTCATTTTAATCGCACTTCGCGCATTTTAAAGCCATACGAATCGCTAAAATGCTAAAATTCAGAAGTTATTTCAAACAAGAATTAAATTTCTTAGCCCCTTTAGCTTCCCGTTACTTTAGATTAAATCTAAAATACGTTCAAACGCTCGTATTTTGAGTTTAATTTCTAAGTGGCTTGGCTTAGGGAGCTTAAGCCCTTTCACCCTGGTTGCGCCTCATACAGCGAACTCAAAATTTTGAATGTACTTTAAAAATCAAAACAGCTGATCTTTGAAAAAACTGTTTTCACGTATTGTTTTATGTCATGATCACTAACGATTTAACGAAATACCGGTAACGATTCTGCAGGCTTACGTCTCTCTTCCACGACACATCCGTTAAGGTATGTTAATAAGACGGATTATTACGTTAGATTTATGTACAGCGGTTGATTGCCAGCAATTTCGCAAAGAATCAAGAAAACTTTAAAGGAGAAATATATTTGGACGCAATTACTTCGTTTACCATCAGTGTTGTTGTGTTGTAGTTACGTGATGTTCCAAAAACAGTAATTTGAGTAAACCAAATTAGGGGGCACAAGCAGTCTTTCAGGGAGGCATGGTTTCCCGTCGAGACGGCACTGGCTACCGTACAAGCATGCAGTAACTTTTTGAAATTTTGTATATAATCGGCAACCCTGGCAAAATGAAAAATAGGTTTCACGCATTGTTTCTGGTCATAATCACTGACGAGGTACCGGTAACGATGCTACAGGCTTACATCTCTTTTCCGCGAAACATCCCTAAAGGCGTGTGAATAAGACAAATTATTGCGTCACATTTATGCACAGCAATTTCGCCAAGAATCGAGAAAACGTCAAACGAGAATGTTTGAACGTTATTAATCCCAGGGTGGGCAGAAAGTAACTAATAACTAAAGTAACAAATTACTGTAACGAATTACTCTTTTAGTAAGTTTTACAACAATTACACTACTTTTTCAAAGCAGTAACTTTTGTGGTAATTAATAACTTTTTTAGAGGTGTTAAATATTTCTTTGTAAATGTTACTATCCAGTACAAATGCTTGACCGACTGGTTATTTTAAACCTTTTTGCCAATCAAAAAAGTTGTTTTGCTGATACTGACGCCGGATCGCACCATTTGTCGTGTACCGTTTTCCGCGTTAGAATGTTTTACGCATGCACTGCCAATTTAGTCCAAGAAGATTGTTGAAAGAGCTCGTGGGGATGTATAGCACAAGTGCAACATAGCACTAGAAAACGACACAGTCAAATTTTGTAGTTCCGCAGTTATCAAGAAGGAGACTTCGGTGACCGTACGTTGCTGCCTGCTTGATTATAAATATGTCCTTGCTTTATTTACGACAGTGTTTGTTTGTTTTTTTTATCTTTGATTAACAGACTTTGATCTGAATAATCTACATTCTACAGAATTTTGGGTTGACGTTTATTTGCGGTCGCGTAGGATCAAATTTCAAAGTGATTCAAAAACGAAAGTTATATTACAATCAAGGGTGTAGAAACACGGGGGAGGGGGGATATATCCTCCAAATAATTTGACTGCATCCCCCCAATAATTTGACTATGGTCTGCATCTGAGCGCTGAATGATCTTTGGAATTTTTTTGGTCATCACTTGACTTCGGAAACAAAAACTCGTCAAATTTTCGGTGAAGACCTTTTTTTGGTGAAGACCTTTTTTCGGTGAAGACCTTTTTTCGGTGAAGGCCTTTTTTCGGTGAATTTTCGGTGAAGCAGCTGCTCCATGTCTTTTTACCAGGAGGAGGGGCAAGGTGGGCAGTACTGTTCGACGAAATTGACGACACGCAAAAGAGTGCTGGAGCTACAAGAAACATTCTAGGAATTAAAGTTTAGTGTTTTGAGAACCAAAAGAGCCCTTTCTGAAAATAAAACGTTTAAAAATTTTTTGTATATCCAAAAATACATTACAATTTTCAATTTATGAAAAAATATCTTTTTTTATTATAAACAAATACTCTCTACTAGATGGCGCTAAAAAGTACATTAAATCAATAAGAACAAACTAAAAGAGATTATTTTATCGGAAATTTTTATTTAGTTTTTTTTTTATTAAATCTAATCCAAATCTAACCCAACTCAAATTCTTCTCTAAAACCAACCCTGAAGCTAACTCAAACCTTAACCTTAACCCTTAAACAAAGCAAACAAAAAAAAGCGCGGATGAATATATATCTCATTCTCGTTTTATTCTCTTTAGCTTGAAAATTTTCGGTAAAATAGTCACTGCCTACCTAACAAATTGCTTATGTTAAATGATTTCTAAATAACGTAAAATAAATGAACAATTTTGTGGAATGCATTTGGTTAGCCCGTGACATCCGATTTAGTTTCGCCAGTTTAAACTGAGGCTAAAATGATAAGGTGCTACAAATTTCAAATTTAAAACTCAAGGGTCCTACTCCTATGTCTGTTAGGTTAAGCATTACTTTCGAGATATTCAAGTTTCTAACTTTGTTTGTAGCTCTTATAGTTGAAACGATCGACGCTGGCGTAATCTGCGGCGGATTCAAAGGGTCCAAACCCCCTCTGCTCAAACCGGAGAAATGTAAGAAAAACTTAAAAATCATTGCAATTACTCGAGCAAGATCCATTTCTTATCCAAACTAAGCAGTAAAATACTCGGTGGTGGTGGTGGGAATGAACATCTCCAAGATTATCTTTTTTTGTAAATGCAGACGAATTAGGTTACAACTTGGGATTTTTTTCATTTTATGATTTACCAGCTTGTAGTAAAAAGGCTGATATTTTACCATTACCCACCGCCTTCATAGCCCATTTGCGCAGCCAGTTTAATCAAGTTTTTACACTGCTAATTCCTAATGCCACGTTTTAAAAGCTTTAATTTTTGCGAAAATAGGCCTAAAATTAAGTTATTTTCGCAAAAATATTGCAAAATCTCCAAAGGCTGGGGGCTCTGCCCCTAGACCCCCTTGCCTCCGGCGGTTGGGGGCGTTGCCCCCAAACCCCCAATGGTCTCCGGCGGCTGAACATGCGCTTACTTAATTGATAACTCGTTTGTTGTTATTTTTTAGTGTTTATGCGACATACTAAGTACTCTGGCTTTGTTGAAGTGTTTGATTGTTTGACAGTATTAGAGAGCAATGTTGGTGGCAATGACTGTACGACTGTACGTACAGTATTGAAAGTGCCTTTTGAAAAAGCTGCCCCCCATCCCCTTGCCTTTTCGACGTTCCGGCACCCCTGGTAACGACTATGGTAATTGTATTACTTTTTTGATGTAATTTTTTGTGTAGTAGTGTCATTACTTTTGAACAGTAATTTTTCGACCACTGATTATTTCTTTTTCCATCATTGTTTGCTGTCTTGTCATTGCGTGATATTTCAAAAATGTAATTTTGGGTGAAACGAAATGGGGGGGCAGAAGCAGCCATTAGAGGGGCACGGCCCCCCTGTCCCTCCATCCGTAGCCACGGCACTGTGGCAGATTCTCGATCAAAACAACATATTGTAATGCTGCCAATTAAACTTTAAATTTTCAAAACTCATGTTTAAGGTATTTTTTAATGCTACTTCAAAAGCACAAGAATAATGGACTTCAGTAATGAATTAGCGTTTGCAATATCTCGTGACTCTGGTGTTATAAAATAAATACTTTCACAGGTCAAATAGGATCCTGATTTGTGGAAAAATAAATTTTAACTGCCAACACTGCAGGGGCGTATGAGACCTTTTCAACTTCAAAAAGAATTATTTCAGTAGCGATAGGTTGTGAAATTTGGTATTTTTCTATCGCTGAATATGCCTCACCCCCTTTAATGAGTATCATACTGCGCACATTATTGTTTTCACTTTCGTCACTAAACATCCAGTGCCTTAACGATGCGTCCAAATTGTGGTCGACCGGATCGTTTGAACAGCCTCTATGAGCTTGGATGATTTGTCAGATTATTTTCAGATTGTTCAGATGGTTTGCTTTTGCACTTGAGAGCTTGTAATAGGCTCACCTAAATGCGGTTTATTTATCCGATGCCGTTGCCCGGCTTGGTTGCTTTATGCAACCTCGGAGCTACTTTTCTGGGTTGCTTTATGAGGCTAATGCTTCTGGAGTTGAATTTCACTTGAAGATTGTAGCTATGCTGTATTTGTTATATGACGTCACTTGAATTTGGCAGTTACGTGACTGCGACAATCTCATTTTAATTTCATTTGAGAGAAATATTTACAACAATAGCCTACTTGATTTGCAAACATGAAGCAGAGTCATACCACTAAAATACATCCTGTTTTGGCAGTTTGCTTCATGGTGAGGATAATTCGGCCTTCAAATTCATTTTGGTTCGAAGCAGTGTTCAAATGTCGGAGTCGAGAGTCGGAGTCGAGGGAGTCGAAGGTTTTTACGGGGAGTCGGAGTCGAAAAAAGGATTTTGCCGCGGAGTCGGAGTCAGAGTCGAAAAATATATACTCGACTCCCGACTCCCTGTGTTGCATAAAAATCTGATTAAAATGAAGCTACGTCCTGTGTTAACGTAATTGTAGACAAGTTGCATGCATGTTGTCTGTCGTAATGGCCCAGTCTTACACTGGAAACAGAGCTAACCTGAAAAGGTGCTATGCTTTGGAATGGCAAACAAACACAGCGTGCCTTGTTCAAGCGAGAAAAATGCTTTGCAGTAATCAGTTTAGCCCAATCCAGAAAAAACTTTCTTCAACTTTGTGGGAGTCGGAGTCGAAATTTTACCATTTTAAAGAGTCGGGAGTCAGAGTCGAACGGAAATAAAGCCCGGGAGTCAGAGTCGGGGTTGGAGTCGAACTGACAAAATGGCTAAGAGTCAGAGTCGGAGTCAGAGTCGAACTGATTTTGCTACGACTCTGCAACCCTGGTCCGAAGGTACTTGATGTGTACAAACATGGAAACTTTAAAGGAAGTGAAGCATCCAGCCAATTCCGGTAGTATACAATAGCCAAAATCGAAATCTAATTTTTGAAACTTTTTGTTCTCATTTTGGGGCTGCGGTTACAAAAATATTCAACAAATGAGCTTACAAAAAGATATCACCCCTAAGAAGTTGTTGGAAACCCTAAATCTGGTTTCTCAGCCTGAACTTCCAGGAAAGAGACTAAATAATGTTTACCCTTCCAGTAACACCGCATGACCTATCTAATTTTGGTACAACCCTTCCTTTTTCTAGAAATTCAGGTTGGGAGAACAAACTCAGGGTTTCCAAAAAAATTTTTAGGAAATATTTTTTTGTATTTGTTGAATGTCTTTGCATCCACAGCCCAAAATGAGAACAAAAATTTCTAAAATTATTATTCAATTTTAACGATTGTAAACTACCGGCATTAGCTGGAAGCTTTACCTCCTTTAGGAAGTGCTCTGGCATTAAAGTTTTTGGATTTGCTACAGTATACTGTACGGTAAAATTACACTGTTAAAGGGGCTGAAGGGTCCTGCCAATTTTGGTAGTTTACAATAGCAAAAAGGGAAACATAATTTTTGAAATATTTTGTTCCCATTTTGGAGCTGCGGTGGCAAAGACATTCAACAAATACAAAGAGATATCCTCCTAAAAATATTTTGGAAATCCAGAGTTTCTTCTCCCAGCCTAAACTTCCAGAAAAAAGAGGAGTTTTACTAAACATGAATTGATCACGTGATGTGCTAATATTACTATTTAGTATATTTTTCCTGGAAGTTCAGGCTAGCTGAGAGATCAGTTTCAGGGTTTCCAAAAAACTATTTTAAGAGGATATCTCTTTGTATATTTTGGTGAAATTCTGTGCAGCCGCAACCCCAAAATAAAAACAAAAATTTCAAAAATTTTATTACTTTCGATTTTAGCTGTGGTAAACTATTATAATAGGCTGGATGCTTCACCTCTTTTAACTGAATTTAGACAAATGTTTATGCGATACTTTTGACAGAGGTATACTTTTGACGAGTATTGAAAACGAATTGTTTTAAAACAGAACAACTGCATACAAACACAATCTATCAAAAATTTCTTCAAATATTGATATTCTTGTTAGTTCAATATGTAGGATAGAATATTTAGGCTAACTTATGCCAAGTATTTTTGCCCATATTTCAGGTAAAAAAAATTTACCACAAAAAACTCGAAACGCTAACCTTTGTAGTTTGGACCGTTTTACCACCCAAAATTTGGCTAAAAACAAAAAGAATTCGGAAAAGTCTTTAATCGATAACCATGAAAGAACCTACACCCTTTTTCCTCGTACTTTCGAAAATGGAGTATCCTATAACCTCTACAAGTTGTGGTTGGAGGGACGATTGTGTGATGTGGAAGTAAGTGTGGGAAGAGATACTATCAAAGCTCATAAGGTAAGACTGTATAATGAGCTAGAAAACTCATGGAACGCACACAATTATTTCATGAATACACGATCAAATTCGCTGGACTGGGCAGAAATGTTTTGCCTTAAATGTTACCTTTTTGCGATCGATTTTTACTTAGATTTTTTTAGTGTTATCTTTTGTCTGATCTTGACTCGCGCAGTCACTTCATCTGAAATCTCCTTCGGAGGGCCATGGGAAGGCTAGTTTTCCAACTGATCCCAAACTGGAAAAATCTTCAACTAACTCGATGAGCCGATACGGATGTCTCCATCAAGTTTCACCGTAAATATTCATATACGACCGACGAACTGAAATTGCTTCGTGCTCTCAGTGTTCTTGAAAAGTGCTTAATTATCAATTTATACATAAAAAACCATATGTTTATTGTTTAGTTCACCACAGACAAAAACATTTAGACTTAAAACGGTTCTTAATGTTCATATTTTTATCTGTGCAAAAATACTGAATATAAACTTTAGTAACTTAAAAATATTGAAATCGGTAAGACCTAGTTTTAAACTAAAAGGTTTAACTATTTCTATGATATCCGTTTTCTTGTTCATCTGGAATAATTTGTTCTTTAGGTAATTTTAGCCGGATATAGCGGTTATATTCGGGACATGTTAGCATTGCAAGAAAACCACCACTACAATAAAATTCCGTTGCTGGGAGTGAAATCGCATATCGCTTGGAATATCATTCAGTCTTTGTACAGGTGAGAGACATTGGTAGAGTAGAAGTTAATGCAAAAGTTTGTTTCGCCAATTATAGCACATACAATAAACAATAATAAACAAAAACGCTTATTAAATTTTCTAAAGCATTGGTAAAATGGAATATTATTGTTGCAATATTGTTGATGCATCCTCCTGTCATAGGACAGCGTCAGACGCTAACTGCAGTATAAGATGATCCGCATACTTTTGATTACGATGACAGCATCGTGCTTGAAGGAATTCGAATGGGTCTCCAGAGATTCGATGTTCCGATCCGATGGATTTCTTCGAATACTCGCCCAGTCAATTTGGTACTGCACGTATGAAACCAAAAAGCACAGATAATTATCGCAAAGCGTCTTATCCAAGGACGCAACAACGTTACCAGGATGTGCTTGAACGCAGATCATACATCAGGGTTGTCGCTTAAAAACGACCCCTTTGCCCTATTGGTACGCTGCCAGTATTACAGAGTCAATTTTATTAACTCATTGAAGTTTTAGTTATTTACTCAAAATGAATATTATATTTTCTTTCGCTTATTATTCTTTCTGTATATAATAGCGTAACAGCAGAAAATAAAGATAACTCGTATTCAACAATAATTAGGTTAAAATTCACGTGCAGACACTTGTTTTATGGTATCACCACTCCTCAATGCAAATGGCAGAGCCATTTCACACATTTCAGATGATTCGAGACCTTCGAATTCGAAATAAAATTCCAAAGCACCAAAAAGGATTAACTTGAATTCTTCGATTAAGCAACACTTTACACGACTATACTGTTTCAATGGCACACATTGCCATTACTGCCATTATTGATATGAGGTTATTCTAAAGATTACGATTACCTTTCTTACGTTAATATTATGAATTTAGCCAATTTTATGCAAATAATTTCATCAGTATCTGGAGGAAGATAGCAAGGCTAATCTGAGAATTATCGAAATTGTCGTTGGTACAGCATTCTACTCTAAAACTAGCAGTTACTTTTTCTTTGTTTGTGAGCTAAAGTTTGTGAGCTAAAGTTTGTGTACTGCACAGTAAAAGTCAATTGAGTTCATTGATCGAAATTCTCCCACTGTTCTAATTGTGATGTTTGAGTCTGCAAGTTTGCATTTGTTCAAAAACGTTTAGTGGTCACGTCACGATGACGTCAGAGACAGTGGATGACATATTATCGACATCGACTTTTCTCCGTATTCCAATTCTTGTGGAAGCTTGCTGTTCGTTCTTGAAGGAAAATTTGATAAAAGAAAACTGTCTGCAAACGTTGCAAGTAAATATGTCTTTTTGTATTACTAAAATTTTTTATTCAAAAGAGGGCCTACTATTATTTTGTTGATGCTCTTTTCATTTTGTTTACGAATTACAAAACTTATGAATACTTTTACTTGAAATTAGTGTCAGCAGTTAAATGTTAGCCCATGAACCTTTCTTGATTAAACTAAAATACGATGTAAGGATACTTTGTATTCTACAGCTTAAAAAGTTTTCCCAACATATGTTTGTTGAGTTTGGCCCAGAGGCGTCGCTAAGAATGGTGGCACCCGGGGCGGGATTTCGTGGTGGTACCCTTTATCGGCCAAAATATAGGTGAAAACCAAAAAAAAAGGTCTTCGCTGCAAAACAAGTTGGTTTCCAGTCCGAAAGTATGTGATGACCAAAAAAAAGGTCTTTGCCTACCAATCAGTGGGTTTTCGCTCTCAAACGAAAAAAAAACCCAAATGATGTCACCCCAAAATGGTGACACCCGGGGCGGGCCGCCCCCCGCCCCCCTAGCGACGCCACTGGTTTGGCCTGCGTTAGTGTTATCGAGTTTAACTAACTTCGCATTTTTGGAAAACTCATTAGAACCATTGCATTCCAATTAGTTTAAAATGCCGATGCTAGTACGTTTCTCTTGTTGGAAAGTTAGTCTATCCAAACTCAACATTTTTTATTATGTTTAGCCTTTAGCTCATGTGACAACTGACAATACTTTGGAATTGTAACACCGAAAAAAAAAAAAGGAAACAAACAAGCTTGTTTTTTTGATAACTTTTTGTTTTAAGTGTGTCAACAATCAAAAATGGGCTTTCTTTTTACTTTATTTCAGACTGCTAATTTATACAATCTTCCTTCGCTGTATGAGGAAACATGCGCGGTTGCTTGTTCCAATTACGTGGATATCTCTAAGCAAAAAACCTTCCTCAAACTGCGCTACTGTGAATTGCTGAGTCTTCTGCCACGTGATGATTTGGTGGCGTCAAATGAACTTTTTGTCTTCAATTCCGTCTTGTCGTGGTTAGCCACTGAAAGGTGGGTATGGTTTGTCAATCACCAAAATAATACACATATATATTGATATAAGAACCAGTAAATTTTGGGTTGAGGCTTGTTGTTCTTAAACTTTGACTACTTTTCAACCTCATTTGTTTTTGAATTGTTTTTTAAGTTTTTGAAGTATAAAGTGACATAAATCTATTCTTGCTTGGATACAAATTTGCTTTTTGTTATACTCGTAGATCATGATCACTTTTAGACAAATCAACAATGGCAGTGCAGAAGAGTCCAAGAAAACTCTGTTGATTACTTACAAATGAATTGTGCTAGCCGTTGTTCTAAATTACTTTTTTTCATGCTGAAGCTGGCATTGTTCTTAAGTACAGAAAGCTCAAATGTTTTTTATGATGGTTCTGACCTACAGTCTGGGCCAGGGGCGTATTTAGGGGGGGGGGCCATTGGGCCATGGTCCCCCCCTTTGGGTCGCTGGGATTGCAAAATTGCATAGTAAAGTGAGCAAAATTGAGGCATGGCCCCCCCCCTCTTTGTAAGTTGGGCATCAGGCTTTCAGGCTTTTGGCTGGAAATTTGAGTGAGTTCGGGTGAGAAACGGGACGGACCTTGAGTAAAGACCTTTTTTTTTTTTTTTTTGCTCTTCACCTAAATTTGGCCGAAAAATGGGACGAAATTTGAGTGAAACCTTTTTTTTTGTGCTCTTCACCTAAATTTGGCCGAAAAATGAGACTAAATTTGAGTGGAACAACTTCTGATTCAGATCTTTGTTCTTCCCAAATTTTCTGAAATTTTTGGCCCCCCCCCTTTTCAAAATCCTGCGTACGCTACTGGTCTGGGCTCAATTCGCACCCTTGTCACGTTGTTGCGCCCTAATTTTGAGCGTTTTACGGCCATTATATCTCAACTCAACTCAACAATAATTTTTCCTTTGTGGCTTTGACCTAGCAGCATATTTTTGCCATAAGAAGGAAGTTAAAGGAGACGGAGCATCTAGCTAAAGTTATGAGGAAAAAATAACAAGTAGTATAAAACATATCTTTACCAAACTTCAGCTTTCTACAACTTATTGTTTCTGAGATATTTCAGTTTAAATTTGAGGAAATTTCAACAACAGTGTTGACAATTAAAATTCTATCTTTTCTTTAAAAAATGGTTAAGGTATCTTCATAGCTGGGCACAAATTTGTTAATAGTTTATCCGTAAATAATGAAACTAACTTTTTCATTAACTCGTTAGTTCGCTAAAAGTTTTTTTTTATGTTAACGGACTAAATTAGCTTCCGTTACGATTTTTATCATTAATTTCTTTCACCATTCATTCATCGTACCGGTGCAAACCAGTTTGCACTGGTAACTATTGTTTCGTCCTAACAGTTTAGTACGTACAAGTTTTACAGAAAAAAAAACGAACAAAGGAGCTCTTTTGCGGCAAAAAATAAGTTGCAGCCTCGTAGGGCTATTAGTTATCGCTGCTCGCAATTTTCAAAGGTTTTCCAGTCGCAGCTTCGTTAGTGCATTCGAACTTATTTTTATCGTAAAATTACTTTAGACTGTAAAATGTTACTTCCAAAACACAAAAACACCACCATAACAATAAATTTTTCCTTACAATCAGCTCAACGGAGTCACTACGTGTTCTAGAAGTGAGTAAATGAAAAGAATTGTAAATTACACGCAAAATGTTAACGAATTAACGGAGTTCCGTCAATTAAAGCTGAAACGGACGAATTAACTTTAACGGAGGTATGAAGCTTGTTAACGGACTAGCGGTTAAAGAAGCTAACGTTTTGCATTAACTTACCCACCTATGGGTATCTTTCACAATTGAGTCAGCGGCGGTGATAGCTCAGTTGTATTGCATGGCGCTAGTGATCAAAAGGTTGCTGACCCCTGGTTCGATTCTCCAACTGGCAATGTGACGTTGTGTTTTTGGGAAAGACACTTTACGCTTATTTCTTCTTGGGACCAAGCAGTCTACCCGTTGTGATGGCCCAGCATGATGAAAGATTTGCAAACAGAACCAAAAAAAGTGCTCTGCGCTGGTGTAGGAGATAGGCACAGCGTGCCTGGTTTATGCGAACAAACGAACAACTGGTATGAAAGCATCTGAACGCAAGGCTTCAACATGAATTGGTGTTGCAACAGAAATACTTTTAAAAGATAGGATGTATTGTAGGTGGAATGTTCCAATTCCTATGAAATTAGATTTTAACTGGCAACACTTGAAGGAGATCTATCAATCTTTGAAATAAAATATCTCAGAAGCAATAAGTCGCAGAAAGCAGAAATTTGTTGGTTTCATCATCTCAGCCAAATGCTTCACCCCTTTAAAAATTAACCGAATGAAAGAAACTTGGAAAAATTCAAATATTAGGAGAATTTATACACTCGTCGGTTACACAAGGGTAAAAATGCTATAAACCAGCAATTAATCATTTTACCTTCCGTGCTCTTCTCTTCGCAGTTGATCTCTTTAGATAAACATTGATCACTGGTCTGAGACCGGATCTCATTTGCTAAAAATGAGTAGAGAGAATTTCAAAAACTTGACGTTTGCTATAAATAGAGTTTTTTTTATTCTTGCTGTAATAGAAGGCAAATTGTATACTCCGTGCAACAGATCACCAAAACATTAAAAACAAATTTTTTAAAAACCCGATGGTCAGTTTCACCCCTAAGCAGAATCATCGGGTAATAGAATTTATTCTAATACAATAGTAAGGAACGTACAACAATAGTAAAAATATATTTCAGTATATTTTTATTGAATGTGTAACTGCGTAACATCCAAAAATGTCACTCCGCACTCTAATGTTGAGATTGTTAATGAGAAGTTAAATTTTTGTGTTTTGTAATTTATTTTTTTGTCTCGAAAAAAAAATTCTATGATGATGATGAGAATAAAGTGGCCAAAAGTTAAAACCTTGCATCAAAAAATCTTTTTTTCTGGGCCCATGCTTGATAGAGCGATTAATGTTAGGTATAAATTCTTTAGGTCGTCAAGAATTAAGTACACAAGTCGATTGCTTCGAAACGTTCGATTTCCTTTGATATCTGAACAGGATTTGGTTAAGAAAGTCCTCACAAGTTCCTACGTATCAGAAATCGCCGAATTATGTGAAATTGTTCAGAATGCATTACGGTATCATCGCTACCCACTCAAGCGTATCGGGGTTGCACCAATCAGGAGCAAACAAAAGGTATTAGCTCTAACGCCATCACGTCTTAGCATATAATTATGGAAAGCTTTATTTCACCGGAAATTTTCATCTACTTTTTTATTAATTCTGACTCAATTCTAACCCAAACTCAAATGCTTACCCTAAAAATATCCCCAAATCGAACCCTAACCCAAACCCTAACTTAAACCCTAATTTTAACCCTTAAAAAGCAAATAAAAAAAGCGTGGATGAATATTTCTCATTGTCGTTTTATTTTCTTCAACTTGAAAATTTTCGGGAAATAGTCACTACCTATAATTATATGTAGTAACAATATTATTTTACTTTTCTTGTATTCCCGCATATTTCTTATATTATATTTTCTTATACTATTAAAAAAGATTATCCATTTACAAATGAGTTTGCACAACAGTTATAACTATTCGTCCTTTTTAATTTTTGTACAATATATCGATCAGCTGGATACAATATCCTACTCTACCGACTTAACTATAATTATTTTCATCTTTAAGCACATTTTAGAAATACCCTTGCGTACAGATAAATGGTGAAAAGTTTGACATGAAACACAAAGCTAAAATAATCGGAAACATAATTTGACATTTTGTGAAACTACTTCCCAGTTACCACATTGCCAAAAGTGCTTTTCATCATTCATTACTTGATTTCACGAAACGTCAAGTTATGTTTTCAGTTGTTTTTTTTGTACTTTTTAATCAAGATATTATGGTGTTCCAAGCATTATGCTCAGAAATACTTTATTTTTATTTGCGTGAAACTGAAAAGACGCACGGAACCAAAATTAGGTTTTTTAACCCGGTCTTTTAGTTGTTGTTTACAATTTCCAAATCCTAGCCCATGCATGTCTGTGATTTTACCACTGGTCCCTGGCCTCGGCCTTTGCTTGACAATAGGAAATACAATTTGAATCATGCTGCTGAATATTAAGTTTCAGTGCCTTGTATCTTGCGGCGGATTAGCGGAGAAGTACGATGGAGCAGAAATAAGAGAGGTATTTTACTGCAATTTGGAAGATGGCGAATGGAAACATTTGACAAACGTACCAGAAGCGCGACATCATCACGCCGGTTAGTCACTGCGTTACGACAATGCATGATTAAAAAGGGCATTTAAATCGACATTTTTTGATCGATTTTCTGTCAAAAAATTTTGGCAGATCTGTAGACAAATCTTATTTGAGTTTTCTAGGGCCTTCCTTTCGCAAGATCTAATAGCTTAGATTTCCCCTTAGAAAGGCTTTTTTTCCTCAAAAAATTTACCAGGGTTGCCAATTAGAATCAAAATTTCAAAAAGTTACTGCATCTTCCTAATCCTTGATAAGTTTTTTGAAGCAGAGTTGTTGTCAGGACAAAGCAAAGAATTGTAAATTAGCTGCTTTTGAAATGAATGTAAGCCAGCTTTTCGAAACTTAATCTGTCACAACTCTGAAGTAAGAGGAAAATTGTTAATCTTAAACTGTAGCATGTTGAAAACGGAAAGATGTAGAAAGTCCAAATTTGGTGATAATGCAATTTAGGCTTTTTCAAATATTTTGGTCAACATTGAAAAAATTGGCTTAAATGCCCTTTTAAATTTTGTTTTACACATTACGAAGAAGCACTCTCTTGTGCAAAGTATAACAATAATTGAATTTTTTTGTGCTTTGAGTTCATTAGTGAAGTTGACAAATTCTTTTCAATAAGCTGATTAAATTTTTTGGAAAGATTACGATGTAGACTAGGATTTAAGCTTAAGTGTCTATTCTATACTCTATGGTATTACTACATGCCATCACAGGCGTACGCAAGGGGTTGAGGGGGGTTTGAGGGTTCAAAGTTGTAGACCCCCATTGGCTTGTCAACCAAAATGCAGAATAAGAAAAATACCACGTTTTTACCACTTCTGAGACTGGTTTTTGCACTGGAATGGACTACAAATTGATTTAAAACATCTTTTGAACCATAAATTTAGAAGAGGGGGGCTAATTTGTCAAAAATAAAACCCACAAATCAATAAAAACTCTGAAAAATGGCCAAAAACAAGCAATTAAATTTGATCGCTATTGTAAAAATGCTAAACATAGATTTCATTTACAAACATATTACAAACTAAGAAATAAGGAAGGGGGGCTTCGTAGTATTTGTTAATTACCAATCACTTGTCTCAAAATTTTTTCCATTAGCCCCCCCCCCGTTTATTTTTCTCTATAAAATATAGACGAAATAGATTACTCTGTTTGAAGTTTCGTGAACAAAACGATTTTATGATTTATTAGCATGTAAACAAGAGAGCTAAAATTTTACCATTAGCCACCTTCCACATAGCCCATTTATGCAAACAGTTTAATCAGGTTTGCACTACCAATTTCTATGCCACGTTTTAAAAGCATTATTTTTTATCAATGTAGCCCTAAACTTAAGTTATTTTTGAAAAAAAAAATGCAAAATTTTCAAGCGCTGGGGACTCCGCCCCCAGACCCCCAAAACAGCCCCCCCCCCCCCAATTGCGAATTTCTGGCTATGCGCCTGCCACACTTTGCAATGTTTATAATTATATGGGGTTTAGTAGCTTTTGTTTTGAACAATTTTTTCTTGATCGTTCAGTTGCAAACCTTATGATGTTAACTATAGATGTATGCTTAATGCTTAATTGTTTTTTGGTTGAAAAGTTTTATTTTGCATTACGCACTGTGTGACTTTGATTCCATCTTGTTACATTGCACTAAGTTATTTATTCGCCAAAGTATAGATAGCGAAAAAAATTTTGATGTCACTTTTGAATCCCCCCCCCCATTGAAAAATCCTGCCTACGCCACTGCATGCCATTAACTACATACGATATCATACATCAATAATTTAAGCTTCACGATCGTAAATGTACCAACGTGGATTAAATTTCTTCGGCAGATTGACAAAACTTGAGAGAAAAGTTTGGACAATTGAAAGGGCGAGTATTGCTGTAATTGTAAAGCAATTTTTGGAGTATTTCTTTGAACCAGCGACTTCAATTAGACAATTTATTTTACTTTTAGATAAGTTCAATGTTGTAAAACATCGAAAATTGACAATCCACGGTTTAAAGTTAATCCACGTAAAGACAGCTACTAATCTCAACCAATGCGTTCAATTTTTGTTGAGTTTAGCATGAAGGCTCTCAATTTACAACCGGTCATTTTGCAATGTTTCATTCTCAATATGCAACTAAAACCGAAATAGTAAATTCTACCTTACAGCTGCGGTTTTGGGCGGATTTCTTTACATCGCAGGAGGAGACAGCCAAGGAGGCTCCAGTAATCCAAGCAATAAGGTATATGTGGTCATATTTAATGTAAATTTGTTTTTAGTCCATTTTTTTGCTCCAGTTGTTGCGATACCACTGAAAAGTTTTTGGTCAAGTTCTAAAGAGGTGAAAGATTTTTTTTTTTTCAGGGCCATTCAATAATTTTGCGGTAGGACTTTTGTTCTTAGCATATGATAACTTGCAAAGCTGAAGGGCGATATTATCACCAATTATATAGCTTTCCTAAAATATTTTTATTTTAACAGGTCTGGAGATATGACCCTTGGAGTGATGAATGGACTGAAGTGGCCAGCATGAATGTTGAAAGAGAGAGTTTCCAAATGGCAACACTGGACTTTAAGTTGTATGTTGTAGGTAAGTGAAAAAAGTCGAAAATAATTTTTATAATTATTTCTGCGATTCAATTTTTTGTATAAAGCCTGTTTTTTTGACTTAACGACTTACAATTTTTGTTTAAAACCTACTTTTTACTGCAAGCCTATGGGTTACTTCATATTTTACAACTTTCGAAATATTAACAGGAGGACGAGCAATCGAGAACAGAGCGATCAGTTCAGTAGAAAGCTACGACCCGGCAGAAAATCGTTGGTACGACGCGATGCCAATCAGTAGTCCTCGCAGGCACGTAGCGATAGCCCCAATGGCCGGCTTGCTTTATGCAGTGGGAGGATCGAGCAACAACTTGATATCAAGAAGAACAGAGCGGTGATTTTTTCTGTTTTAATTCATTGGACCTTTTATCTTTTAAGCGTCGTACTTTATACCAGAATCTGTGATAACGTCACCAAGGTATAGTCTATCAGTAATGATTAAAAAATATTATTGCTGTACTATATCCAGCAATGGTCTACCGATAACTCAATGAAGCGATAAATCGGCTGAATGTCCTTTTTACTTAGTCGAAAAATTTGGGTTTTGATTCAATTACGCAAAGCGTCGTTCATAGATTTCAAAGTTGGTTATTAAATTTCAAAAAATCAATTTTCTTCGTTTCTTTCGGATGTTGCAGATACAATCCTCTCTTTGACCGTTGGGAGCGCCGTAGACTCACCAATAAACCCAGGTTTTGTGGCTTCCTGCACCCACTTAAGGGAAAACTTTATTTGGTTGGTGGAATTTCAACAGAATCCTATGAGCCCTACAGTGGAATGCGAGGAGAAGCAGAGGTAAGAAGAATTATTTCACAAAATAATTGGAAAAGACTAAAAAAATTCGTTCTACTGTATAAGTAGTATTATCACAAAATTCGTTAACTTCTAAGCTGAGTTTTTTGTTGTGGTTCAATTTTTTGCAATTTTTCTCTACTTCGCGGTCTTGATCTTGATGTAATTGTTCTTACTAAAGATGTCGTTAAATTCATGCTTTGTGTACATACAAAACTAAACAATTTCTGATCCATCCAAAGGGTAGATTTATCAAGAAAATACAGTAGACACAGGAAAAGATTCAAATCAAAGCAATGATCTTTATCTCAGTGGAAGTTTAGCAATTTGTTTCCTTATATTAATGCACAGAATTCGAAATCCATTTCAAATTCTATAAATAAGAGCCTCGGTTGGTCGCGCGGTAACGCGTTCGTCCATGGAGCGGGAAGTTTAGGGTTCCAATCTCAGGCAACAGAATTGCCAAAGGCTCGCAACCGCTGCAACATTTCTTCGAAAGGAGTTGTTTTGCCAGGGCGCAGTGACGCAGAGATTGGTCCCGCCTACTCGTTACACACTTCGGCGTAATAGAGCGATTGTACTGAAAGGTTGGATTTTGATTTGAACAAAGTTTAATCGCAAGTTGACAACAGTTATATCATAATGGGTGAAGCTCAAATTCAACTGATTCAAAAAAAGGTGCTCGTTAATGCCTATTGTAGAAGTGGCCAGAGCGTGTATCATTACACAACACCCCTGATGATCTCGAATGCGGATGAAACAGAGTGCAAAGCTATAAATTTTTCATCTTTTATTATACATTTTACATTAACTTTTCAATTTTGTATTTGCATTAATTTTGCATGTTCACTGTGTTATGTTATTAAATGAATGATAAACTCATTATAGATAAAGACAGTTATATTATAGATAGAAGTATACAGTTCACAGTCAGACCAATGGACCATTCTTTCCTCTGTTCCCGGTTTGCAAAATCCGGCTGTGAAACGGTTTTCTTACCAATATCAAACTGACACTAAACAACACCTTCTCAACAGAAGAAGGATGAAAAGCTTGGACGACAACAGGTAAAACATGAGCTGGGCAGTGGGCTGTTTCAAAACATAGTTACTAAATATTACAGTCAAAAACACAAAATTTTTGCACCGAATTCCGTAAAATCGGATGAGGGTTAAGGTTAGGTTGTGGTTACAGTTAGGTTCAGAATTGCAATGAGGGAGAAATTTGCGGAAAAATAAAATTCCGTGATTTAGACAGAGCCAGGGTAACGCGGACGATTTGTAACTGAAATCACCAATTTTTTTCATCAAAACTGTAGTTAAATCTGCCCACTTTTTCACTAAAATTGAGAAAAAAGCGATAGGTCTTTGACTGCCAAAATGACTCAATAGCGAAAATGGGTAGAAAATAAGGACTTGAAGTTCGCGTGAATCACGAATTGAGCTCAATTGGAAAATAAACATTGCATGTCTTTCTCTTGGGAACAAAAGTACATTGTCAATTCGAAATCTATCGGAGAGACAATTTTACTGTTACTATAACTTTACAATACATAACTTGACTGCAGTCGCCAACTGACTGCAATACATTGTTTTATACATGGTCACTGTAAATTAAGGTTCTGCGTCTTTGTGGCCTCTGGAAACATTTTTTTTTTACTTCGATGGCCAAACAAGCAAATCAAGTCTTTCATTATACTCGCTGTAATACGCCGAAGCAAGTACCGAGTTTGCAAGGCCCATTTCCGGGTCATTGCGCCAGGGCAACAAAGCTCCTTCCGAAAAAATGTTGCAGCAGTGGCGAGCCGTTGGCAACACTGTGTCTGATTTGACTGGCCCGAGATTTGAACTTCAACCTCCCGCTCCAGAGATGAACTCGTTACCGCGCGACGAAATAAACAAAATGTTTGGCCATCGAAGCAAAAGATAGAAGTCCATTGGTAGCCTGCCTTCGAAGGTTTCGGAAAAGTCTCTTTGTGGTCTTCTTTAGGTTATACAATAAAAATCAAATAAACACAACTATTATTACAACAATAAGATTTCTTGATTTTCATTTGTTGGTTTGAACTAACAAGCTAACGAATTCCATTGTGCAGTATGAATGGATCCAGTCCTAAACCCTTCCAGGTTAAGGTCCCACGAACTGAATCAGGATCTTGTTGCGCGGCTGGAAAAATTTTTCTGATCGGAGGATTCAGTTGGATGAGCAGAGAGAGAATCGCCAGCACGGAGTGCATCGACATTGAAACGCTCACGGAGTCCAAAGAATGTGAGTATGCATAAGTTAAATAATTTAATTCTGACTTCAAAAGGACAAAGCCAGCAAAGAAAGGACTAATCGAGAGTTCGAGAAAAAGAGGAATGACTAGGTGTGGCAGGTTTTCTTCTTGTTGTTACAGCAATCAAGTCCGTGTCCCAAGATATGGGTTTCTGCTGTGACGCTATTAATTGATCCGGCAAAAACTAATCGAAAATCAGTTGTTGCTTCAGCAGCAAGTGCATACTCAGCAGTACAAACAGAAGGTCCGTCAGGATGAGTTGGAGCTGGGTAGAATGCTTTGTAAAGTTGATTTGTGATCATTTGAACACAAGGAGTACCAAAGGATTTCAAGTAAAACGACAAAAGGATCTCCAAAACGTTGCCAGGGTTCTACACTGCGATATTCCGTTGCGCAATCCTCCTTTTTCAAGACAGAGAGGGGTAATTCTGACTAGAAGTCTTGAATCAACGCATTTACAAATTGTTGATTCGTGCTTTTTTTTAGCTATGAAAGGTGATGATACGAGGAAAGTTGTCGAACATTATCCTATCCGATGCACGGGCTTAGCTTCTGTGACTATGACGCTACGTAAACTACCAAGATCCTTGCCCAGCATTAAACAAAGCAAACAACGGATATTTACTGCTTGAAGACACATTTAAACAAGATATTGCACCTTCCAATTACGGGGTGCTGAAACTTTCAAAAATAAATATATCTTTCATGACTTTAAAACCATTCGTGTTTTGTCTACTGCTTTGATTCAATGACTGACCTACGTCAATGAACAAGAGAATTGAGTTCGAATTTCCCGTGGTACGCGGCATTCCTCAAAAATATATTGCAAATCCGAGTTCACCATGAATCGGATTGTTCTCTGGTAATGACTCTTGTTCAATGTTTTTAGCAAAACGAATAAAATACGAACCCAACGGACTTGGCTGATGCCAGCTTTGGATCTTAAAACTAAGGTCAAGTCCAAGCTCGTACTCAAATGAGACGATGGAATAAGATTAGCGGATAAGCGCGACTTTTATCAAAGCTGGTTAGCAGATGGTCGATTGGCTGAGCGTTCGTCTCTGGAGGTCAAGTCGGGCTGTGCTGCCAAATGTTCACTACCGCTTTGACGAGTTTTGTTAAAGGGACTGGTGAGTTGCTGACAGTTTTTGAATTTTTAAGAGGAAGATGGGCGACAGCAGCTCAGTACACGCTTTGGCGTAATGCAGCGAGTACGAGGAAATTTTTTTTCATCTTTGCCTTGCAGCGGCTATAAGTCACAAGTAATCGCGCAATCCCGCCAAAAACACATACCAGACAAACTTCACAAGCAACAGAAGCAAGTTTCAAGCCAGAACTTTATTCGAGTTACATTTCGTTCACTAAACGCGCACCAACAAACCGACGGATAAGCTGTTAATAGAAGAGCACGCAAGCAGTTGTGTGAAGAATAATCCTTGACACCTGTTAGCGGAAAAGGTGGGGGAGGCTCCCCAAAAGTTACAAAAATGACGAAAGCTAGATTCGAGCCCAAGAGTATTGTCCACATACCCTGCAAAGCTCACACAATTCAAAACTTAAATAAAGTGTTAAAGTTAAGTGCGATAAACATTTAAAAACATCTCTCATACAAGCATGCACACAAGTAATGACGCAAGCGTGACATCACCAATTTTGCTCATTACGAAAGCGATGATGAAAAAATCTCAGAAAACCACAACGAGGCAAGAACTTAAAAAGCGCAAAAATATGTGATTTTGAATTTGGCAAAAAATATGGAGATCGCTTTCCAATAAATTTTGTTCGGCCATCTAGACCGTGGTTTCTTAAAAGGGCCACTCATTAAGCCCAATTGGCAATGAATCCTCAAGCAAAGCTTTGAAATTCAATACGTCGATTTAGTAAAATATATTGAGTTTTTGCGGTAGTTATTTCTTAGCTTTGTTTTTAAACAGTTTTACAATAGTACTTCAGAAACGCATGCAAAGAAATACAAACAATTCAGCGAGCAAAATGTAAGCAGTTTTGCTACCAGTATAGATCTTATATAATAGACAATTGAAAAGATAGTTATGCAATTTGAAGGAATATTACTCACAAAACATTTCAAGTTAGCAATGTCAAGACAATCAACAATTTATGTTTCGATTGTTTGCCAAGTTTTAATCTTGAATAGGTGAAAAAATAGCGATTCAAAATTAGATAACTAAAAATACAAAAACTGGACCACCAAACGATAGTTTCAAG
This sequence comes from Trididemnum nubilum, assembly GCA_963965965.1. Taxonomy (NCBI): domain Eukaryota; kingdom Metazoa; phylum Chordata; class Ascidiacea; order Aplousobranchia; family Didemnidae; genus Trididemnum; species Trididemnum nubilum. The sequence continues at coordinate 15,287,410 of OZ014479.1, forward strand.
CAAATTAGAGCAACCGCAATTCCAGCTAGGAGAGAAATGTTAAAGATCCATAGGTGCCAGCGAATTGCCTTGTACGCTAAGTCAATGCAAGGAGGCTACACGAAGCAATAAACAGCAGAAAAAAGAACAATAACAAAGTAGCTTGTGGTATTAGCAACAAAAATTTTAATTTAGTTAAACAAAATAGGAAAAAGAGACGTAACGAAAACCACGAATCCAAATCGATCATTGACTCTGGATCAATGACGTCAGATGTTTTCTCAGCCAATCCGGAGCTTAATTTCAGATCAATACTAGCACAAGCAGTGTTTGGATCCTATCAATGGTCTTTTTTAGTCTATTCTCGACACTGATTTCGAGTTCGTTTTTGAAGAACAAGCAAAAAAGATAATCGAGAACAAAAACGCAAAACCGGGAAAGGAAAGTGGATAAGTTTTTGCAGGCCCAGCTGTCCTTGGTTTCGGTGCCTGCTCGTTGCCGAGTCATGCAAAAAAGTGCTAAATCACAAAAAATCTGTACAAATTGAAAAGTTTATATACTGGCGATGTTATTTCGGGGACATATAAACTCTTTGAGTGGCATGTTGTTTACGTAATCTAGCACTTTTTGCATTACTTAGTACTCAACAACAAGAAGACACAGGACAAGAACTTGGCCCAAAAGTGGACAAGCAAAAACGCAAAATATAGCTTTCAGTGACGTCATTACCAGAGGCCATGATCGACCCAGATTCACAAGCACGGACCTAAAAGCGGCAGGCAACAGAACCGTCTTTGACTCAGCAATTTAAATCTTGTAGTAGTCTTTTTGTTTGAAACTTCATTACCGAGTCTTGACATCGATAATATTGGGAACAAAAAGCAAAAAGCGTACTGCAAATGATAAATCACTCAAGTGTGTAAAAGAAAAAGGTTCAGCAACCCAATTAAGCATTTTGTCCCTTACAAACTAAAGCACGAAAATCAGCCACGTTTTCAAATCGAAAAAGCAATTGTTAAACCACTTTTAGTGCCAGAAAATACCACTTTTCAAAAATAACGGAGTTTTTATGCATACCAGCGTCAGCATTGAACATAAACTACTTGAAAAAAACTTTGTGTAAAATACAATTGTTATTCTACAACCTGGATAGGCCACCAAACGATTAGCAGCATGTTGAAAACGTTGAAAATTGCGTCAAAATTTAATAATTAGCCCGATGCTTCCCTTTTCCCTCTAAAAAATGCGACAAATGCGAATTACATGACACAGTCTTTTTGCTTGATTCTATTTGAATAAGATAGCGCATTGTAAGTTTAAGTTTGACGGCGGTTTCAAATTTTCGCTTCTTTGTAATTGTAATCAATATTACAGAGCTTTTTAAAATGCTTTCGATAACAATGAGAGATTTGCTAAAGTCATACATTGTACAACGATTATTAAAACTTCCCCCAACCCCCTCCAGCAGTCCAATACAATAACAACCAGGAAGAACTCAAAAACTTCTATCTAACAATCATCGAGCCAAGCAGTTATCAACGAAATTAATCTTAATTTTTTCGGAGGTTTACATCAAAGCAAAAAATTTGTATTCAAAAGCGTCTACACTTAGCGCACAATCGTACGCGTATTCTATGAAGCGAATTAAACACTAGTAAGGCGACATGCTGGGCGTAGCGAATTTCTGGTTAAATAAACTGAGGATATGCTCGTACGCTACGATTTTACGTTAAATATAAACTGGACCTAAAGAGCAGAGTTTGAAGCTAAGCGCTGACAAGAGAACCTAAAATTGTGATTTTAAACATACCAAAAAACTCCAGAAAATTTGCTGCTAAACAGCGTAGTTGTGAACAGTATGGAAAAATTTGATGCGCGGTGGTTTTTAAAATATTAAATCAATTTAGGAAAAGAAACAAAACTATGTCTATTGAAGTTAGGAAAATATTTTAGAGCAAATTATTTCGATTTTATTGAAAACGTTTCTTTTGTATTCAAATGTGATATTGTTTTAATGACAGAAAGTAAGTCTTTTGTTAGTCCAATTACTACACAAAAACGGGTTTAAACCACTTTAAACTAGTTACAAATAAGCAATTTGTCTGCAACCATGCTGTTACCAACGAAACATGCAACTACGAAATTATGCACGCATTTTTGTTATAACAATAATGTACAATAATATATCAACAATGCTCGTTTGGGCAATCAAAAGCAACGGTGGTTTAAAACTACATCTTTCGCTCAGAACTTAAAGAGATACAGTTCGAAATTACTTTTTTTGAAGAAATGAGAACTGCTTTAGGCAATAAAGAGATGCTTCAAACCTTTTTCCACTATTCCCCTTATTCGCAAAAATACGATTTCATTCGTTTCACTCCGTACCATTGACAACCATCCATTTCCCAATTTTGTGACATCACAAAAGGCCTAACTGTAGATCAGTTCAAGTAGCCTAGTTCTACAAGTATCAGTAGCCACTTTGTTAGGCTACTCACTGCCATACCAGCTGGTAAGGTATGGGTACCGGTATTAGATTAGGCATACGCCATACAGTACTGTATTATTGCGCTAGTTTTTGATTACAGACTTGAGATAAGCCTACAGTATATTCTGTTATTTGATTGCTTGTTGCACAATAAGTTAGCTTAGTGAAAAAGAGTTGACTAGAATAGGACTGCTAGGCCAGGCATGTATGTTTTACGGCTGCGATGGTAGGCAATAGCTAAAAGTCAGCGAAAAATTTTGGAAAATCAGCCTTTTGTGATGTCGTAAAATTGCGAAATGCAGGGTTGCCAATGGTACGGAGTCAAACGGACTAAATCTTATTTTCACGATTAAGAAAAATTGTGGAAAAAGGTTTGCGATACCTCTTTATTACCTCAAGTAGTTCTCACTTCTTCAATAAAAGCGATTTCGAGCAGCATCTCTTCACGGCAATTTTTCAAGTTTGACCGTCTTTTTCGCCACGCCTTTAGTAAGAATAATAATAATTTTGAAGCGACGTAAACACTAAAGGGACACTACAAGTCTGCCATAATATCTTGCAACAGCCTAAATACATGCGGCTAGTTTCATGAACAGGCTATCATGACAGACAGTCAAATTAGTTTTGACTTCTTTTTGAACAAGAACCATTCAGAAGATCTAACACAAAACCACTAAGCGGTCGAAAAAACATGACTTCATTTAAACCAGTTTCGTCAATGCTTTTTCACTTTTGTTGCTTTCTGGCAGTCTTTTATTATTATCGTCAACAAGACAAGCAATTTAAACGGCCGAAAGTCGGTGCTTCTTTTACTCCATTTCGTTCACTAAATGAGCGTTATTCAGTATTTCAAAAAATATGCACATCGCAGAATATCGTACAGCGTCGCATTGCAAAATGCTGGTATGGTTGCGGAGTCACAGAATTTGAATGCATCAAGATCACGTGGTAACAAATCGACCCATCAAAACGCACATCAAGTGATTTAACAATTTTTGAAAATTCGGAAGTGAAAAATCACTTGAAAAAATGATACAGAGCTGAAGTTGACATACGGGTAAACAAAATAAGGGTGCAAATTTGATAACAAGCGGGCTTCTGGACTAATAGCAGATACCATTAGGATTCGATGCTAGCGTCCTGAACTAGTATTATCGTGACTTTTTGAAAGGCAGACTTTTGTTTTGCGAAAAACCTGAAAAATAAAGAATTATGATGAAATAAGAAATTTTGTGGACGTACCAATTCAATAACTATACCAGAAATTGCTAAGAAACTGCAGGTGTAAAATTTGTGGGAATTGTGATGAATGCTTCAGACTTTCGGCGTATTTAATAGTAGCTCTATATAGAACAAAAGAAATCAATTTTTGACATCGTATCTACTTTCTAGTTGCCTTCACAATTGGAACAAACAGAGGCGGCGCCAGCCAAAAAGAACAAGGGGGGAAAAAAGCAATAAAAAAGTCAAATGTAAGAGTCGGGCGTATTATGTAAAGAATTCAACAAAAACTGGCCATAAAATCTTTGTTTAAGAGAAAAACTGCATGCATTGATCGCTTTTTCGTTTCAATATAAATTTTGGAGCAATAAACAAAAGAAAAATATTATTAAAACCAGTTTACTTCAAAAAGAATTAGTAGAAATATATAGTACATTAGAATGCATCTAATCATCACCTAGTGGTCTGGGGTGGAGCCCTGGAAGTCAACGCATTTTAAACTTTTATGTAATTTAAATTGTTGCAGATTATCTGCAAAAACTTGGTAAAAAAAACCGCTACTTTGTGTCGCTCACATGCTAAAAAAAAACGCTGGTCAACAGCAGGTGCACTTCATCCAAAAAAACCTAAGTTCAGTTGGCGCAAAAACGTTTTCGGCCACAGGGGTCAACTTGACAAAGGCTTGTTAACCCCCCACCCCTCCAGAAAAGCCTAAGCAATTATGTATCTCGCAATTGGACGTATATCGAGACATTTAAAATGGAACACCAGGATAGTACCTAGACACGGAGCCGCGAAACTTTTATTTGCTGGAAGTTTTGAGAAGGAAGTCGCATGCCACTACGTAGTTTTTGTGATTTTAACGAAAATTGGCAACTTCTGACACAATTTGAATGAAATATTTTGTACCTTGTTAAAACTAATTGAAACACTTTCACAAATTCACCGAACTAATACACAGTATTAATCTATTATGCAAATGTACAATTGCACATAAAAGCTGGACGCTGTAAAACAGAGGTGAATTGCAGTTCGTGACACACCCTTTATGGTAAACCCGCACTATTAACCTTGACTCGATTTGGAAGAATTACTGTGTGTACGTACAACAACAATTCTTCCCACAAATTTGGCAAAGCCAAAATCCTAACAATAATATGCTGCATAGTCCATATTAAAATGAATATTATCATTTCATTACATTTGTTTTAATAGCATCAATATGGTAATACTCGTAATTAATATAGGATACAAAATTAGCGCAGTGGCCAACAGTTTCCTGTTCGCTTTGTCATCATAACAACCAGGCTTCCAAATCACGGACCAGTATTTTATCTAATTTACAAAAAATCTTTAAATACCGGTGCTGTACACCGATCATCTGCTAGAGGTCTGGGTGAGCGATGTAAGCTCCCCCAGCAGATTTGACTCGATCGAATAGAACCTAACTCGTACTAAATGACGTCACTCCACCTACACCCTCACGAAAAAAACTCTTCGAATTTAGATGAATTGGAAAAATGAACTTAAAAGTAATTGGGGAGAACATGTCCTCCCCGTGTCGCCGCCTCTGTTTTGGAAGATATATATGTTCCATTTAAAAGCTTAAAATTATCAAGCAGCAGTGAAAATGAAGCTACTTTTTCTGTTTCTCCGCTCTTTAGGTTCACAAACAAACACAGCGTCATGGAATAGTGAAAAACCAAACTCATTAGCGTAAAGCTAAATTGCAATTACCTAGAAATAGCAAACAGACTTTGCGGTCTTCGATTCAAGCTGCCACCAGCTCGCCACACACGGTGGAGCTTCACAATCCACACTGCCCTTGAAACGCTAAACGTCAACGAGAAAACTGTCTCAATCAAATTTGGGCTTTTGGTTTGATTCAACCACGAAACGAACCCGATTCTACCGCTACAGGAGCAAACGAATGATTGGCAGCAGATCTGGTAAAATCTGTTTGGCAACAAATCTGGATATAAAGCAAATCGCTAAATTTACCAAGATAACAAGTCAACTAGAACCGATCAGCGGCCGAGGGGATAGAGCTTTTGCTATTAATACGGTGGATTCGGGTTCGATTTCCGGTCAGGTCAAACCAAAGACTACAAAAACTGATATTCACAGCTTCCTTTCTTGACGTTCAGCATAAAAATGAAGTGTGAAGCCTCCACCGTGTGTGGTAGATAGGTGGCAGCTTGACTCGACCGAAAGGTCCTTTTGCTGTGTCCTGGCCCAGGCAACTTGAAATTTCACTACAATCATTAAATTACTTACTTAGATTTCAGCCTACCTTTGGTATGATCATACTGTGGCCTTCTGTGTGGCTCTCCGCTAACTTCTCCGAACTTTGAGACGTGGAAGGGGAGCTACTATCCCCCGTTGATTGAGTGGACTCCATTAGGAGCAAAGGGGAGGGTGATGGGGCTCTTGCCAATGGGGAAAGAGGGATATGACCGGTTGACTTTCTCCTAGCGGTCCGAACGTTGCGTAATTTGTGCGTTAAGCTCTGCATGAAACGAAACGTATTAACCAAAGAACGTAGTCGCCTGCAAAATGCAATGCAGCTAGCTTGAACACAAACTCAATAAATTAATAAATGGTCAATTGCCACAATATTTAAGGGGCGTTTCGACTGGGCACAAAGCAAGGCAATTTGCGCCTCACAATGCCACGCAAATGGTCGCTTACGTCACTTGCAAAGACGCTTTTCAAGCGTTGCTTTATACCCAGTTTGCGATTCCATGAATTCATTGTAAGTGGAGGTACGGCTTAAGATTAAGGCGAACCCAACCACTTTGAATAAAAATACATAGTGTTTACTTCAAACAGAAAAAATACTAATGAGTTGCTTGATGCAAACTTAAAACAATCACTCACGTGCAAAGATTTGGGGCGCGTAGTTGTCGACGTAGAGGGGCCCACAGAAGATGGCTTGGGGGCTGGATTTAATGACGTACTGGACTGTAAAGAAGCCGGTTTTGATGTGCTTGTTGATGGAACCCCACTCACTGTCACAGTTAGATGCTGGAATTAAAAACATAAGTTTGCTACGCCTATTTCGTTATTTTACGAATTAGTATTGGTGCGAAACACTGTGAAATGGAAAATTATGAATTACGAGTGTAACGAGTTTGCGGGGCCCATCTCCGTGCCATTTCGCCTGCAGGCAACACAGCTGCTTTCGAAATGTCCCAGCGGTGGCGAGCCGCTGGCAACGTAGTGTTTCATTTGACCGGCCGCAGATTTGAAACTTAGACCTACCCCTTCAGAGACGAACGCGTTACCGTTCCGTAACACAGTGAGTGTAATAAAAGATTTGATTACGAATTTAGAGTCTCTATTAACGAGTATAAAATTTCTCAGCATCAGTCTGACCACACTACCGCAGAAAAAGCTCTTTTTCGATTTTATGTTACAGTTTTTTGTCTAACTAAGTCCGACTGTAAATTTTAACTGATTGCGGTAGAGGGAATTCGCATTAATTGTCTCGTAATATCGATTCGGTAATGTTTCGGTACACTTTAAAAAGTTTGTTGCAAGCAAACCTAAATTTTTTAAAATCGTTTCCGTGTTTTCGGACCCATTAGATAAAGAGCCACCAGAACGGCGACAACTTAAAACAAGCATTGATAAAAGTTGTCCTTTTACAATATACAGACAACGAACCTAAAGTCCGATCAAAAAAGTTGCTTTCTTGATGATTGAAAAAGTGCTGGATTAGTAATCCATAGGCTGCAGGTTCGAATCTTGTGGGAGGACAACTTATTCGCATTATTGTTTCAAGTAGTCGCTGATGTTTGGGTGGTCTTCCCTAGGCTTTCGAGATAGTAGCCTTAGGACGCAAAGTACGCAAACAATTTATTCATACTCAGGCGCGCAAACGTTAAAAACATCATAATTATTAACATACCAACCTTATTGCTGCAATTTTTCGTATTTCTAAGATAACATTTCTTTTTCAATGTTACCTGATCTCTAGCTGAGACTTGCCCTTCCTTGCCACTAGTGTGCACGTTTCCTGCAATATCGCCTTGGTCGTTCACTGCTTTGTGTTTCATTTTGCTTGTGGTATTAGGTGTTGAATTAAGGAGGGGAGAATGACTGCGCGGATCGGCTGAACAAAATATATAATGATGATAAGTTGGAACTGGGTGAAAGTGAAATCGAGTTCGGAGCTATCAGAAAGTGTTACGAGTATTATTAGGTTGGGTAGGTGTAGTGATCCGTTTTTGTTTTTTTTTTGAGAATGAGAACATGGTACGTGGGAATGCCACATCATGGAACCCCAAACACGGGCTAAATAACTGGCAAAGTGGGCACTTCTAGACCCTCACAAATCGAGCAGTGGGCGTCCCACAACATGGATGAAAGCTGTTAGTGAGTACCAATCAGTAGCCCCACCACCTACTAGTAAGTGGGTGAACCATCAATCACAAGAAACTCGTGGCATTCGTCAGAAACAGCATTGGAATAGAGTCTTCCGATTTGTACATTTTAAAAGAACTGTTAGATTACTTCTGCGGGCGTTCAGCCAATAACGAAAAAAATGACATGCATTTAGCGATAAGGGTTCAAACATATTAAAGACATTTTTTTGCCTTTTGAAGAGAAAATCAGTTCGTTTGTTTTAGTCTCTACTTGAATTCACGCAGTCAGAAGGTTTTAGAAAAATAATTTTTTTCTCAAAAATAAAAAAATATGTTTTTTCACATGAAAGCACCATTTTTTTTCCAAAAAAAAAAAACAGTTGAAAATCGGAAAGCACAAATGGTTCCTAAAACAACAAAAATGAGCCAGCTCAAATCGAATTCTTTAGCATCTGTTACCTGTACGACAACCTCTCCTCAAAAATGACCCCTTTCGCTTGGGTCGGTTTCCATAAAGCATGGGGGAAGACACAGTGGGAGTGCCAACCAGGGAGCTCGTTCTGCTGTGACTAGAAGTCACTTTCTTTCTACGACGGACCAGTTTTCCTTTGCTCCTGTTCTTCCTCTTACCCATTTGTATCGAAGTGCTCTCTATAGGAATCGCTTGAATCGAAATCTGAAATATACGAAAAAAAAAAATTAACAATCAATTAGTGGAGAAAACATATTCTACGGTCTTTATTCCACATTAACCAAATTGAAACGTATCAAACTTTTTCATGTTAAATATAAAAGATTCGTAAAGGAATATGATTGATATCCTACTGCCACAATGAGGTACTATCCATTGGACTAATCTGCACACGTATAGGAGTTACCCATTTTGCCAAGTTTTCTGGTACACCGTTCGATTTTTTCCACGCAAATTTGCTGCTTGTTCGAAGCCACCAAGCGGAGATAATCATCGTAAAGCGTCTTATTCAAGGACGCAACAACGTGACCAGGGTGCGGGTTGAACCCAGATCATGTAATGGTCGTCGTAACAACGACGCGTTTGCCGACTTTCAGCGAACCAAATAGTCGATTGCATAACAGCTTAAATTTTACCTTATCGGACTTGTGCATGATCTGCAGCACTTCGGTGTGAAGTAATCCCTGTACCATTTCACTGTTGATGTGCGTGATTAAGTCGCCAACTCTCAAGCCCGAGTTGTAAGCCTCTGATTTCTCAGCAACGCTCTGTAAAAATATATATTTGGCGGATGAAAGTACTGGGAAAGTAATCGTCTCAAGAACCTTGCGACTGTAATTGCATCTGTCGCGTATCCCGATGAAGGTTGGTTGTTTCTTCAACGTATTGAAACGTTGACTTTTGAATATATTTAGCTAATTTATCTGATTTAAACATACACTAGAAGAGCTACGTTAGAAATTATTACACCAGCAGACAGACAACACTTTTACTGCTAACTATGAAGAAAAAAAATTAATTAAAGACAATCAATTATTCCCTAACTGTAACAAAAACAAGCAAATGTGAATGCGTGAAAATAACTTATAAACAAAGTCAATATAGAAGTTGTGAAACTATCTTTAGGGTCTCCGAATCAAACAGTTCCATTAAATAAATTTAGAATTTTTCCTTTTAAGAAACATTAAATAGTAATAAATAAAATTCGAACAATACCGTTAATTCACAGTATTTATTGGCAAAATTTGTCTCGCATTAATTGGCGAAGCGTTCAAGAAACATTCAAACTGAGTATTTAAAATTTTTATGATCCAAGGAGCGAACGAACGCCCCAAAGACAAAGTTTTGCTATAATCATCAAACAAACCCTTTGTCGTTACAAGCTTTATTATGCAACACGGCACTGTCGCATATTCAGCACTAAGCAAAATGTTGAAGCTGCTGCGCAGTGTTTGTAGAATGTCGAGCTTTTTATGCAAGTTAAAGGGCAAGATCATTAGCAGCTATTCGATCTTCAAATTTTTCGCATATGAAGTTTCATGTAATAACCTACATAATCGCATAACTTGTGATTTCAAAACCCTAAATACTGCAGGGAGAAAGTAGTTCGGTAATTAGGTAGACCAAGCTATTGCTGCAATGCCAAATAGGTCTATAAATGACCTATGTAGCGAATTTGATAGTATATATCTTGTAGTATATAAAACAACGAAGAAAATAGTGTATTTTAGCCATTGACTTACTCCACCCTACGCAGGCGTTTTTACAATTTTTATAAATGAGTTGGAATTTTTCGCTGAGCCTTTTCATGAGTCGATTTTCGTTTTTAATCCTAGTTTACGAAGAAAATAAGAATATATACAATTATACATACCGTTATAATATGCTGTAGCAAGAAATTGTTTCCATTTCCAAAATAAACTGGTATTGCCTGCACCTTGAATCCATAACCACGGCCGCTCTTTTGGAGTTTCACAACTGGGCGTGAAGTTCCAGGAATTGGGGAGAATGGACGCCCTGGAGACGAGTCACGGGAGCTGGGGTTCGAAAGAATGGAGGAAGGGGGCGGGTAAGCCGACCGGGGGCTAGCTAGTGGAGATGGTGGTAAAGCATCGTCCACTTTAGGAATTATGAGCTGAAATTTTAATTTTTGATTATTTCAGCACATTAAACGTGAATTTAGCAGCGTCCTTCTTCATCCCTTTCAAGAAACATTAAAGTCTTTTGTGGAGTAGTACTTCTTCAATAAAGTAAAGTTGTGACCTGGTTCGATTCGAATATGTAAGCACAGTTGGTAAAAAAATCAAAAAATTAGTAGAAGACAACAACTAACATAACGCAAAATGGGATCTACAGTGCTATTACAGTGCTACCGTATTACTTATCATTACCAACCATAAGTCTTGCCCAAAACTTTAGGAAAGATTACACCAAACTAAACACTATTCTTGTCATACCGTAAGTGGTTGAAATGGGCAAATCAAAGCAAAATAAAACCTTTCCGTATAACTACATGCAAAAATTAAAATCGTACATCCGTCAAATGCATCGTGTTTAACGGCAAGTCTCCGGTGCACTGTACACCTGCCCAATAGCTTTGGGCTTGGGTTCGGTGCAGCATTTAGTCTCCGAAGAATAACATGTGCACCACGAGAAGGTTTACTACATGATATTTGGTGTACGTATTGGAAAAATGTTCTCCTTACTTGCAACGATGAAGCGCTGGAGGACTTTATCACGTTTCTCTTAAAAGAGCGAGACCTCTTTACTTCCCCACTGTAATTTCGCGGTCTGGCTGCTCCCGCACTCTGGAGGCGACGCTGAAGAACCTCAGGCTCTTGAATCTGCAAAAAGTTCAAGGATGTAATTTACTTATTTATTAGTTAAATAGTAGTGTATTAGTTAATTAATTTATTAGTTAAATAGTAATTTATTAGTTAAATAGTACTTATTTATTAGTTAAATAGTAATGTAATTAGTTAAATATTTATTTACCACGTTGCCTTGAACTGGATACAGCAAAATGATTTCTCTGATTGACGTGCCGCAATGAAAGGGACAGTGTTGAAGCTCCACCGTGCGCAGTAGACAGGTGAAAGCTTGACTTAAAGACAGAAAATTTTGTTCGCTGTCTACTTGCCAATCACTAACGCCATTTGCAGCTATTATTAGTTAAATCAAATCAACTTAAGAGTAGTTTTGTTTTCATTCGTAATCTGAAAGCAGCGTCACTAAAAAACTGCTTTCTTGTTTGGTTACAGCAAGAACCAAACATTCGCCCCCCGGTTTTGATGCTCGTTCTTCCAGAGATAAGCACGCAAACAAGTTTGAAGCACACCAGTAACTTACCTTGTGCTTTGCTACATTCGATGCTGTAAACCGAAGAATTTCGTTGCTATCAACGTTCAGTCCACTGGGAGGGCTGGCCTGACCTTTGTGGTTGTCCATAGTCTTAGAATTCGGCGAACTTTGAGAGTTCAACCCGTTGGCGGATGAGCAAGAGGATATGCGGCGATATGGTCTGTGGCTGAAACTGTGCGATAAGCGAGGCATTCGTCGAACTGTAGGTGGTGGGGGAACATCGAGCTGCGATTTCGGGCTCTGCTTAGGGCTTTCGCAACCCGCTTCCAACTTCTTCTCTTTGGTTGATACACTGCGATCAAGCGGCTGCGCATAACTGCTACCACTATCTTGCAAAAGCGGGCTATCCGCCGACATACTCCGTGACTTTTTGATGCTTTGCAGACTCCCCATCTCGGGCGATTTAGACAGGGATCGCTCTTGAGCGGGAGCCAAAGTGAGCCCCGGTTTTGGAAACACTTTCTTTCCGCTGATGTTTTGGCTCTGATTTGGAGTCGATGTGAGACACGGCTTGTTCGAATCTTCGTGTACCGAATGCGTTGAAGAGAGTAACGGGCTGCTGTTGCCACTACCGCTAGCTACTGAACTGTCCGAGCCTTGCCTTTTGTATTCAAAGCCTTGCGACTCAGAAGGACTGAAGTTGTCTCCCGATAAGCTGCCTTGTCTTGGATGGAAAACACTCGCGTCTTGGCACAAATCTAGCGAGTTTTTGGAACAGAAACTCGAGTCACTTTCACTGCAGCGGGGTGATGAGTCGGAATGACGTTGTTGGGGCGTGTTCGATTCTGATTGGTCAATTGATTTACTTTCCGCTTCATTGAGTTCGCTATTTCCAGAATTTGAACTAAACAAAAAACAAAACTTAAAACAAATTAACTTTTTTGGAGGATTTATTTATTGACGTCATGACCGCATCATATTTAAGCAGAGATCCACATCAACTTCGTCGCAATAAAACAAATTTAAAAAATACAAAATAGTACCACCACATATAATTTTTATTTCTTTTTGTGAATTAATAAATGAACTTAACAACAAAGAGAAATTACTTCCGACATTTAAAAAATTTGGACCAATTCTGGCCTTCAAACAAAATACGAGCTGCACAAAATTCACCTTTTCATATTCAAACGCACTTTCGCTTTTGGTGAATTCCCTTTCGAATTTTTTCGTGGGGTAAACGTCTGAAAAAAAGTTAGCAGAGAAACAAAAAACATAATTTCATCAAAAATAAATTATGAATTCAAATAAAAAATGTTGATTTAATTTAGAACAGTATTTGTTCACGACTTTAGAATAACGGCCAAAATCTAAAATTCATTGTTTCATAGACCTCGTTTTGAATTCGTAGCAGTCAATAAGTGATCCATTTCAATTTTGATTGTTTGGAGGGGATTGAGATGATTTGAGGCTAAAAACTTCAAAGCGTTCCAGCACTTACCAACGAAAATCTTTTGGTACTGGACGAGAAATTAGCAACTTCAATCATTTTTCCTTCCGATTCTTCCGCCTCCGAAGCCTCCAAAGACACGTTGTCGTGATCATAGCGTTCAGACCGGGCTGCAACAGTGGAATTTAAAATGCTACTTGTTTCCCACTCTTAACTTGTAAAACCACTTCCACATTTGAGAACTTTAACCGCCAATAACCTCGTCAGTTTGTGATGTTCTGTTATTCGTGCGCATTAGCCGAATCTCTATTTCTGTCGAACCACAGTAATGCAAAGCACCATTTTCGTTTGCAAGACTTTCGTCAGGCTGGGGTACTACAACGGAAAGACTGCTTGGCCCCAGCAGGAAATGCGCGTTAAGGGTCTTTCCCAAAAACACAACGACGCACTGCCAGTTCGGGGGAATCAAATCGAGAGCCAGCAAACTTTCGACCATTAGCCCTACGATAATGAAAATGAGGCTATTGTTTGTCGCTGGTTTCTTCTACAACGGCTCTGGTCCCCATAAACCGCAATGTGCACTGTTTGCAAACTGTTTTTCAGCGGAAAGCCAACAAATTTAATAGGTGAAGCAACGAAGCACCAAGGGCAGGATAGAATGGATCATGAATATTAAGATAGCGTTACAAAATTTTCCTAATCATTTAATTTTGATATCAAATCAAATCTATTATTATACCAATGCGGGTAACACAGCTTCTTTTGAAGAAATATTGCAGCGGTGGCGAGCCGTTGGCAACACGTTGTACAATTAACCAGCCCGAGATTTGAATCTCAGACCTCCCCTAGTTCAAGAGACGAATGCGTTATCGCTCGAACAACGAGCTGATTTTGGTATCTGACCACAATACCACCAATAATATAAACTTAAAATATTGTTTGTTGTTTCGGAACAAAGACACGCCTCTTACTATCAAAATAACTTGTGTCTTCTTCATCGTCAAGTTGCGGAACAAACTGCGCTTTTTGACGGAGTAAATTGCTCCAATCCATTCCTTCAAAGTATTGATGACTTTTAACCTATGACAAAGACTTGATAAATAATTTTGTTCAAATAGCAATCTTCGCTAAAACTCCCCAAAATAGCCCGACATTTTGTCGCCGATACCTTTCAGCTTTAATGCAAACATTTTTTAATTGAGACATTTCACTGCAACTACAGTACACAAAAAACAGCATTTTCTGTTAAAATAAATTTTAAAGCAGATTGATCTTACTAGTCGTAAATTTTGTAATCAGGTACGTAAAATTCTTCATTATTATACCTCAATCGCTCCACGACTACCAAGTCTTAATAGCGGATCACGGTCCAGTAAGTTTGTTATTAAATCAACAGCAGGTGGAGGTAGACAATCATCTCCATCTGGCCACGTGATTTCGTCTGTAGAAAAGGTCATGGTTATCATTTTTCTGTAATTTTAAACCAGAATGTAAAAAGAAGTTGATCATGTTTTTTTTTCAAATTCAAAAAAGGAAGATGAAATAGTTACAAGCTAGGCAAAATATGTTAATACTAGTATTGAACAAAGTTACTCCGAAAATATAAGGGATATTTAAAATATGCTTATTTAAAAACTGCGTAACTATTTTCCATTCTTAGCAGCATTTAAACTCCATTAATGATTTCTATTTCTGAAGCATCAAAAGCTTAAAATATAAATACAAAAAACATCCAATATTGTAATTAAACTACCTTTACAAAAAGACTCTGTAATAGGAAAATAGAAACGTAACAGAAAATTATTAACCAGTAGCCAAAAATTCAAAAAAAAATTTGTAGTAAAATTTAGTGACAGTCCAAGATTTCCCGCAGTATTACCGTTCACTGCTTGCATGAATAGCTCGTCCGGGGTTTCCCCGAAAAAGGGAACGCATCCGACTAGAAACTCGTACAAACAAATCCCAGCCGCCCACCAATCGACCGGGGGTCCGTAACCCTGGTGTAGAATCACTTCAGGAGCAATATATTCAGGCGTACCGTGAACCTAACAATACGCGACAATGTTAAATAGAGCGTTTGGTTTGGTTGGATTTGACCAGTTCTTTCCTGTGATTGAGAACAGGGTGCGGCGCAAATGCTAACACCAAAGAACTCCAGCAGGGCTAGAGAACGAAAGCAATAAGTTCTTCCTTAGAGCACATGCTTCAAACTATAACTGTCCCATGCATGCTATAGCGATGAGAATGTCCGGTCAGTTATATTTTTTCCCCATATACGACCGCTTGTAATGATAAGTACTCTTTTGTGTATTTTCCCTACCATCTGACGTATAAACCAACCTCAAGTGCTAAATTACCTAACACAAATTCAACTTTCCTTGAAGCTTAGCTTATGACGTCAGATGTGTCTGTAGGTGGGGAATATATGAAAAAAAATACTTATCGTTCATGATACGCAACTACGCATGGTCGTTACTGTTTGTTCTAGTCAGAGCACTATAAATCCATCCGATTCCATATCCTTCCTGTTGACATTGTCAACAACAAGAGGTAAGATCGATTAAGTTACGAACATCACTGGAGGGAAATGTTTGAAAATCGTAAAGGTCGTGTTACAAGCAACTTAATGTATTTTCCCTCGTTACAAGCCCATACTTGCGCACAGAATCATAAACATTGATCTTAATGAACCCGAGAGCCAGTTTAAAATGTTAACATTGTAAGTTTTTGATTTTTACCGCAAAGTTAGCTAAAGGTTTAATCTTCATGCGAAAAGCAAAAGGTAAATTCATCCAGTATGCAATCTTTCTGATGTGTACCCTTTCTTTCACCAATTCCGACACGAAAATTCCGACATAGGGATTAGGCTCCACAACAGGTACTGCACAGATATCTACTTATCGGCTTCACTTGCAAAACTGTCACCGAGATCACATTTAACAAACTGCTTCAATAAAATATGCGACGTACCTGGCGATCCACGAAGACTTGAGTGTCGGAGTGAGATTCGTACATGTTAGTAGTTCGTGACATCAGACCGACTTTTGAGAGACCGAAGTCCGTAAGCTTGATGTGGCCCATTGACGTTATTAGTAAACTGTTAAAGCAAAAATCAATACGACTGAATATGGCACAATGAAAATCGAAACGTTTGTAGGCTCTAGTTTTTAAGTAAGTGAATCTTTCTCCCTGTTGTTTGCATTATTTCATCACCTCATTTGATTAATTTAAAAAATTCACTCTCAATCAAGACCTGAAGTTTTAACAAGTCTTTTTTAGGCTCGTTTTTAAGTATGCCTAGATTCCTTGATTAATCCCAAACTCACTTTTAAGACATGTAAGGTTTCGAAACCAGAAGTTTTCCTAGAATTTTGTTGAACTTGGTAGAGAAGATATATGAAAAGTATTGTAACCCGCCAACCCAAGCGCAAAGCCTATGGTTACAAAAAGGCAAATCCTGCGCGAGCTTAAGCGGAAAATGACTTTCTCAAAACCGCTAAGTAGAGAATTGGTTAAGAACTTTCTTTGAAATTGTGGCAATGCTACATATCTACTCAATAATTTATTTCAAAAGCAAACTAAGAAGTTTGAAATTTTGAAGTTAATGGTTTTTCGTTGTCAAGTCAAAATTATTTTCATTCAGAGCGCAAGGTGGTAAAAAAACTAGAATCAATTCAAGTCAAATAATAAAAATATTATACCAAAAATATAGTAAAACATGTTTGATATGAGGCGCATTTATAGCTCATCAGTCGCGCGTAGACAACTTTGGAAATTGGCTGCAAGTACAATGAGTTATAGTCAGTTAAAAACTAAAATATACGCTTAGTTAGTGAAGTGGTAAGCACCCAATTTAAAAAATCAAAAATAAGAAATGTTGGGAAAGTACTTACTTATCCGGTTTAATATCTCGGTGCACGATTCCGTAGTTATGAAGATATTCCAAAGCAAGAACTGTTTCAGCGAAGTACATTTGCGCTACTTCGTCAGGTAGAACTTGGATGTTCTAAAATAAGAAATATTTTTTGTTGCGGGACTACCTAAATAATATTGTAGGTTACCATCGGATTGGAGCCGGTAATCGTTTGAGTGCTTTCTGGCCTATAGGCTACCAATGCGGAAGCCTAGAGGATAGCCATTAGAATGACGGCTACTTAAAACAAGCAATGCTAAAAAATTAAAAAACATACTATTTACAACAACTTTTTCACATTGCTTGTTTCAAGGAGCTGCTATTCTGGTGGCTCTAAACCTTCCTCGCAGGTAGCATATAGACCAGAAAGTACGCAAACGATTGAACATTAAAACCGTTGCCCATAAACGTCAAATGCATTATAATCAAATGATTTTCATAAAGATGTTGAACTTTCATTTGTTTAGTAAATGATGAATTATTGCTCATGAAAACTAAATGTTTTGCAATTTTGTTAAATGCGAAACTACAGCACTTCTTCTAGACCAAACTTTCGCTCCTCGTTGTTAAACCCAAATGCGCAAGGGAATGGCTATTTTACCAAAAAATTTTAAGTTGAAAACAGTAGAACAAAATTAAAGAATATTTATCCAGGCATTTTCTAGTTGCTTCTTAAGGGTCAAGATAGGGTTTATCATTATTTTCAAAGTAAGGATTTTGAGTTTGGGCTGGATTTGAACCAGAAGTAATTAAAAAGTAAGATTAATTTCCGGTGAAAAAAGGCGTTCCAATGTGCAAACGCACCTTGATTATTTGTTTTTACTTGAAGTAAGTTTTTACTTGAATTAACGCAAACAACTTTTTCAAACTTCAAAATCTTCGAACACAGTACAGTTTTTACTAAACTGCGGATTATTTGTACATTTTTCCGTTTTGTCTTTCAAATTTCCACGAACAATATAGAGGGCGCAAATAACTAATTCATAGATGAGTAACAAACTAGTGAAACGCAATCAATATATTTTTTCTGCACAAAGAAGCATCCAAAAAAGCAATACGACTGCGAATTCTTTCTATTTTGTACAATAAAAATGACAAACTTGCTGATTTTAGTAAGAAGCCAAACAGCCTTAAAAGTTAAAAACTAATTTTCACCTTGAACATTTCAAATTACAGTATTATTTTCAAATACAGTTTAAAACTTTCAACTGCATTTAACTTTTAATTGCAATTGTAAGATTCCTTTTACTGATGATGAACTAAGTGGGTTCGAAACGTTTAAAATGAAAATCAACACAGTATAAAGATTGTTTTGTTTTAAACTAAAATTTCTCATTTTCTTGGCAGACAACGCAACACAATTTTGTACAGCAAGAAACACATGAAGCATTTACTTTTATCAAAGACGCAACGTCTCCCCCTTCCACGTACTCCATGACCATGCAGAGGTGGTACTTGGTTTGGAACGAGCAGTACATTGTCACCACGAACGGGTTCTCCACAAACGTTAGGATGTCTCGCTCGGCAAAAGCCTAAATATCATTCAAAATACTGTCTAACCAAACGAATGTAAAGAATTCCCTTTTTTAGGTGTTCTGTTTGCTAGTCCATTACTCTGCTGGTCTATCATGGATAGACTGCTTGACCCAATGGGTAATAAGCATTAGGCATCTCCCAAAGGGCACAAAGGCGCTTTGCAGATTTCGAATCGAGCCTCGACATTAAATCTTTCGATCACTATAGCCCTGCTCTACCAAGCGAGCTACGCTGCCGCTACGACAATTAGTCATTTAAAAGATTCAATGTTGCGCCGAGTCTTCACACAGTCGGCCACAACGCCAACAATAGCTCGGTGTGTTTTAAATCACAATGAGATCAAGCTGGAACCAGAATCTAGTAAGTTACCGGGAAATCCCTTCGTTTCATTTATCGATGATCGGCACTCAAGCATCATCAAACGTAACAATATTAGTCAGAATTTCTCAAAAGCTAACAAAATTAGTGACATACTGCATTGGAAGCACCGCTCCAAGTTCATCTTTGAATGGCCGTGCAGATGTTCCTTAATTATTATTCTTTTAGATGTCAAAAATTAAGATCGTGCGTCAACGCAATAGAGATCCTTTAGCACTTGCTCAATTACTCAAAAATTGCCATTCAGCATACAAAGCTGATTGTCCTATTATGTGTAATTTCCTTAATTTATGCCATCATTGGGAGTAATGACAAACTAGTAAGAACATGGCAGGTGTTATAGCGAGATGAGTAACTACTACAATTAGGTCAGCTCCTACGCAATCTTCACGTGTAATCACCTAAGAACTAGGGATTTTCCGTCTGCCAAACCCTGTGCTTTTCAAACTTCATTACTTGTGGCTCCCTTCCTAAGACTCCCAACGTTTGTACTTGCATTACATTTTTATTCACGAAGTAGCCTTGGCCGGGAGATACAAGGACCTTTAGGTCTTCAAGTAACCTGTCTACCACACACCGTGGAGACTTTACGGTGCTTAGTCTATTGTTCAACAGCAAGCAGGGAAGCAACCAATTTTATAGTCTTTACTTTGAACCGATCGAAACTCGAACCAGGGTCTAGACGCTCTACCCACTCGACCACTAATCCATTCTGGTCCTTTGTTTAAAATGAAAGGCCTACGGTACATTCAAGGCCAAATTTCGCGCTATTGTCAGGTTGAAGACAAAAAAACTTTGATGCTAAATTCCGAGCTACTTATTCTAGGCGTGTGCAAACCTAACCAGCGAAGGGATTTGCTTGCTGTCTCCGTAAAACAGTTCCGTGCCCCGCAAAAAGGGGCTCTTTGAGAAAGTCCAATCTAATCCTAACAACGCCAAGCACCCCGTTGGGACATGTAAGGAATTACGCGTAAGGTTGCTTGGAACGATGGCAAATGAGCCTTAGTCTTCCCAACAAGGTACGTATTTCAGTTCGGTAATCGAGCCAAGAGGCCAACAGCTTTTCAATTACTATTCCGACGTTCTACCACTGAGCTATGCACCACTGCTCTTTGCAGTAATGTGTCCAGTCCACTGTCCATGCTATTGCAGAAAAGAATCGTTTAATTTAACTGTGATGCAGCGTGACCCATTAAATTCACCGGAAAGTTTAATAGCTGTTGAGCAGTTACCAGTAGCTATTAATAAACAATTAACCTACAAAACTAATTTAAAAATTAAAGCGGAACAGACAAAGTATTGAGCGTGCAAAAAGAGAGGGCAAAGCTAAGGTATTGTAAATACTCGTAATTGCGAACAATTATTCTGCAATATTAGACTGCAGCGCAGATGCATTATCTTGTTCTTTGGAAACTAAAATAATGAAGATGCCCAGTAGCAGAGTATTAAACGGCAGATTGGTAACCCACTTGTAAATCGTTCCTTGCTGAATGATGCCAAAA
Source organism: Trididemnum nubilum (assembly GCA_963965965.1). Lineage (NCBI taxonomy): Eukaryota > Metazoa > Chordata > Ascidiacea > Aplousobranchia > Didemnidae > Trididemnum > Trididemnum nubilum. The sequence goes on from OZ014479.1 coordinate 15,308,019, forward strand.
GAAGAATTTGTATGCCACCAAAAGAACATCCCTAACATATAAACTCTTTGCTTGACACCTTTCTTTCGTAATTTGGAACTTTTTTGACATGACCCAGCAATAAGCAGGTACTGGAACCAAAAACCGGGGACAATACCAGTTGACAACAACCTGTAGTAGCTACCTATGCATTTACCTGATCAACTGCATTACGTAATACCAGGTTTTGCTTGTTGATTTTCTTCAAGGCGAAGCGTTGTCTTGTCTCCTTGTGACGAACAAGGTAAACAGCTCTAAACATCAAAATCTTGTTTTCACTCGATTCGACGCGAAGCAAAAGTACACAGAGCACTGATTAGCAACGCGTATTACTAGCTACGAACTGATATGTTGATTTGTTAAGAACCCAGCTAACTTTTCAAGGTTAGTAATAAGGTTCTAGTTTGAACATTGAACTAGTGCTGAGTATTGATGCTCAGATCACGAAATCACCTAAGTCAAAGCAGTTTGTTGCTTGTTCAAACCGAGAATCAAACTGTCGCTCCCTATGATGTTTGTTCGGTAATTAGAAGCCCATGACTGTGCTTGAGGAATTGTCCTCCTATGAGCGTAAGACAAGTATATATGAGTATTGTAAAACTCAAACCAAAAATTTGTAAAACTAAAAATTTGTAAATTTTACTGCAAGTTTAAAAACCAAAAATTTGTAAATTTTACTGCAAGTTTTTACACCGGAATTACCCGAATATTGATAAAACATGAAAATAAAATTTCTTAAAATTGGTAAGTGCTTTAACCCAGCTACTTGGGCATGCATAATTTATTTATTAAAAACAAAAAACACCCCATGAGTTATATCACCTGTCTGTCAAAAAGCCTACCCACAAAAAAACCATGTTGCTGTTGATAACTTATTTAAGAAAATGTAAAGTACTGAAAGCTGCCCCACCCATGCAAAACCTAGATTTGCATGGATGGAAGTAGCCTTTAGTACTAAGGCTGCCTGCCTCAGACTCATGCTGATCTACTGTTAAACCTCATATCAAATTATAAATCAATACACGACATTAAATTATAAACCACCATAGAAACTTTACTTGAAAATAGTGCTTAATATTAATAATATCGTCCGGTTGGTTGTACGGTGACGCGTTCGTCTTTGAACCAGGAGATCCTAGGCTCGAGTCCAGGGCCTGTCAAATTGCATAGTGTTGCCGACAGCGCAATGGCGCGGAGATGGGCCACCCAAATTCGTCGCACGCTTCGGCGTGATACAGCGAGTATAATGAAAGATTTGATTTGAACTAAAAATAATAAACTACCACTTACCCGTAAGCACCATTACTGATGAGTTTGATGGTAGTGAAATCATCCTCCTCCACTCCACCTCCTTTCTCCGATCCGTCACTTCCTCCATCCGACTCACTACTCCCTGACGAAGTTTTCTTTGTATCCTGAAACAAACCAATCACTTTGCACATTTCTGAAGCCTAGATCTTAGATAGGAGCAAGGTAGTAAAAGTACGTTTCTAAAGTTAAAACCGAGTGGTCGAGTGGATAGAGCATCCGCTCGTGAAGCACTAGACTCGGGTTTGATTCCCAGTCAGGTCAAAACGAAGACTATAAAAATTGGTATTTACAGCTTCCCTGCTTAACGAAAAAGACAGAGTGAAGCCTCCACCGTGTGTGGTAGACAGGTGAGCACTAAACAGCTTAACTAGAAGGCCGAAAAATCTTTCGCAGTCTCTAGGTTAATGCAACTTGGTGAATTAAAATGTAATTACAAAATTAAAATTACAACCGTTGTGAAAATAATTGGGTAAAATTAGAAACCTCTAATGGTTACACTTTTTAGAGATTTAATAACTGTCTGTTATTTTTTTACTTGCGGTGGTAGAAAATTTTTTAGAAAACTGTTTCAAGCCATTTAAGGAGTAAATCGAGGAATGCAAAATTAGGGCTAAAACTAAAAAACTTTTACGTTTAACAGTGAACAGTTTACAATACCGATACATCAGAGGACATCCCAAGCTGCTGCAAAATATATTGCGGGATATCTCTTCCCACACGTCTCTCTTCCTTTGCCTCGTGCTCAGCCGACTCTAGGAACTGGTAGAAATCTTCTGCGTTGAATTCCTAAACATAAGCGTGGCTAAAGTTTAAAGGCTCAAGTTAAACGCTAGCAAGTCTGCATCGGTAAAGAGTGGAATGGGAAAAAACAACAGTTGAAACTAATTTAACGCAGCTGAAACAAATAAAGTTCGGTTTTCAAAAATAAACTAAATTGAACTGTCGCAAAAGTACTTTGGTTTACTTTTTCAAACTTATCTATTTAACTATATTTGCCTCAGTTGCTTTAGATTCGATTTTTCAAGCTCGAATAAAATACAAAATTTGCTTACTGATCAAATGAATAAAAAAACACAAAATGAAAAACAACGTAGCAACAAATACGAAAAAAGGAAAAAAATCTAATACTAATTCGTTACCATGCTGGACTGCAAAAACATGTAAATCCGCTTATTGCTTAACGAATAGATTTAATACGAAATAGTTATGTTAACGGTTAATACTGTGATGGCAAAACATTAAGCCTATAAAAGCGTCTATCAATTGAATAAAACATGACCACCAATAGATTGTTGCGCCGTTAGGTTCTTCTTAGGGATAACTGTAAATCTAATTCATTTATAATCTTGATCATTGAAAACGTAAAAAATTTCAGGAGCAAAACTTCATCTGTATTTAAACTGCAACATCATTGAAGTTTGGGACAATGGAATTGAATATAGAATTTCAAAAGTCATATCGTGGGATCCGATTTTCAAAAGATACCTTGATCCATTTCATAAATTATACGAAGAGACTATTCCGCCGGAAATTTTTATGACGTTTTTCATTATTTCAGATCCAAATCTAACGCTAACTCAAATCCTCACCCTAAAACCCCAAACCTAAACCCTAAAAGTGCGTTAACATTGGACGCGAAGCAACCAAAATTTGACGTCATCGACAACTTGCGAAAGGGTTCAACCGGTGGCAAACTTCGCGAGCGGTTGCTTAACTTCACGTACACAATTAATTGTTGATGAATGGTTGGCCTATTTTGAGCAAGTGACGTAAGCGATCACTCGCGAAGGTTGTAAAAGCACCTCAACACAAGCCCTAACCTTAATCCTTAAAAAAGCAAATGAAAAATTGGCCGATAAATATTCCATAACTTTATTTTATTCTTTAACTTAGAAGTTTTCGGTGAAATAGCCACTCTCTAAATTACATAATCATGTCAGACAGAAGACAACCGTTGGCCTCTATCAGCACTGCCAGCCAGTAGGAGTGATAAATTTTTCAGTGCCCATCCTTACATTAAGTTTTGAAATGGCGTGAGTGGCACGATATGTCCAACAAAACATTTTATTGACAAGCAAATACTCACCAAACATTCGAGCAGTCGCGTAGGACGAGCAACAATGACAAGGAACTTCTTTGCCATCTTTACAACGGAACCACCGCCGCAACTCGATTTATCGCGAGCCTGGGAGTATGCAAATTAAGGTTGTAGTGGCCACAGAGATTAATCAAACCCGAGCGAGTTCCTAGTAAACAGTTCACGAGCACTATCCCTGTTTCCTACAACCCGAAACGATCGTGGTCAAACTGCTACCCGCTTATAAAAAGAGTGTCTCAATAGAGACACTCTTTTCTATGTGAACAATTTAATGACAAGAGGCTCATTTGGGCTCAAAATTTAAAAACAAATTGAGAACAAATGCTAGCCTCAGTAAAAAAAATAATTAAAAACACGGGCCAAATTTAAAAAACAAAAAATCAATTTCTGTAACACAGTACCGCATCATCTTGAAATAACCAAGGTTTTCGTAACCCTAGTATAGTCAGTAAGTTGGCTGGGATGCTCTTGCAGATTTAAAATCTACAAAAAAGCACTTTTTGATTGTCCATCCATGAAATCCAGAAAAACGGACTTATTAAAAACCATCTGATCTTAATAAGTTTGTTCTTAAGTTTGTTTTTAATAAAAATTCGTGAAAATCTGTGAACAATCAGCCACAATCGGAAAATTTGCTGGTTCTTGAAAAAAAGAGTGTAGTATATATTTGGATGAAAGTGACAATGAAGACAAAAAACCGTTACTTCTTACTTATCAAAGCAGACCAGTACAAGATTTACCATTCTACACACAATATACAGCGCACTTTTGGTCAATAAATGTGGTCCGGTAAAAATTGCACAAAACAATTAAAAACGTCACTCAAATACACTTCCAACGAGGTATATAAAACCATGCAAAATTAATGCGTTAAATTACATTTTTATAAATTATGTAACACTTCCCACTAATTACAGTAGCAATAAAATACAATATACAGGTTTTTGTGGTTACATCAGTATCTGGAGATCAATACCCAATTCCCTAAATTGCATTTTTATCATGCGAAATTAAAAAGAATGATTTTCCACTACCATTTATAAAGAAAGAAATATTGGTAGTATATTTTAGCCTGCAGTAGTTACATAAGATAAATTTGACAAACGTGTCATGCCAAACAAAAGTAAAGATATTATGTGACAAAAAAAAAAAAAAACGGTTAAACTTGACCGTGAGGTTAAAATTAAAAGCCAAGACGAAGATGAAGCAATTTCAATATTTTAAACTTTTGACTTCTTCTACTTGGCATTCAAACTCATTATTGCCTTTATACTATTTCGACACTAAACGTTATATCTTTGTAACAAACAACACTTTTCAGAAAGGCCACTGTTTGACTCGAGTACACTTAAAACCGTTTTTTCGCGGTAATGCTGTTGCGCAAAGGCGTACTATTTTCGTGTTTAGTTTTGCAAAGTTTTGTGCCTTCAAACAGCAATTACTGTACCTTAATAAACTCTTTCTCCTAACCTACCCATTTTTGTTTAAAATTTAAGAACAAATCAAGAACAATGCCAGCCTCCGAATAAAAAAGTAATTAAGAAAACGGGCCAGTACAATGCAGTCGTAAGTGATCTGCAGAGTGGTATTGGACTTTTTTGTGTTGTCGTTGTTCGTTCGTGGCTTTGAACCATATATCAACGAACGAGATTATTGTTAGTCTAAATATTTCAAGAATATTATGATCTACACCAAAAGACAATTTTCACTCACGTAAAAATGTATTTGTTTTGCGCCACTCTACTCGCCAACGAAATTTAAAAACGAATTAAGAACCCATGCGGATGAAAATTCGAGAAAATCAGCCTCTACTTAAAACTTACATGTTCTGAAAGTGTAATAATATATGTAAAAAACCAATCAATAATCTGCCTTTCTTACCTCAGCGATTAGCTTTTCGAGATTGGTTGACATTTCATAGAAGTAGGAAGCGGTGATTCGATTTTCCTGCGACGTTTGCAGGCAGTTTCGGGCCATTTCTACCAGCTGGTGCTGCACAAAACTCCAAGCGGCGTCGTTCACAACATTCCTGTGGGCCGAGATGAATTGCTGAAAAAACAAAGTTCAATTTATTGAACATTATTTCGCATTTCTTAAAAGTAGTTGCCTTTCTGGTGGATCTTTTCTAGGCTTCCGCGCTGGTAGCCTACATGGCAAAAAGCACGGTATTAAAACTCTGGCCCGCAAACGTAAAAAACTTAAGAAATTATTATTAAAACAAAGTTGCATTTCAGCTTTTCCGCAACTCCGCATGCCCAAATACACCGGAACAATTTTGATGTCATCACTTTTTTTTCTTACTAGGTATATTAGAGCAGCTTTGCCAGAGTCGAGTTTGAAGCGGAAAATCTTTTCGTAGACGATTATGCCAATTGATTTTCAAAACATTGCAATGGTTATTATCGAAAACACCTGTTCTGAAGTGGTAGACCGACCACGAAACAATCAAAATTGTGACGTCATTTATATTAGGAAATTTACTTAGAAAGCAACGCCCAAGTACAACTAATGTAAATTTTTCATCGGCATGATGGTTTTCAAGCTAGCAATACTTTTTGGCAGGGTATTATGTAGCGAATTGCAAGAGCTAGAGTACTCCGTTGCAGTTTTCCGCTTACAGTTAAAACTAACATCGTAAAACAGGACTGCAAGAACGACTATGCCATATAAATGACAAAACGTCCAGGTGAAGTGAGACATGAAAAGATATCTAACGTTTAAACAGTTACAATAAAAACTTTCAACATCATTAGCCTTTTTATATGCCCATTTTTGGGGCCCGGCGCCTGCTTATTGCTGAGTCATGGCAAGTGAGTGCCAAATTACAAAAGAACCAGCCAATTGAAGAGTTCATATGTCAAGATGTTCTTTTGGTGGCATAGAAAACCTTTGGTCGGTATGGTTCTTTGGTTAAATGGTCTTTTTTGACCATGATTCAGCAATAAGCTGACACCACAACCAATAACCAAGCCCGAAATGTCGACATGCAAAAACACAACAATTTGCGGTACCCCTTTTGACCCGTTGCAAAGCATGGGCGGCCAGTGCAACAACAGTACTTCCAAAAAGCTTCAATGTAAAAAAAGAATGTCGCAGCACTTGTTAACATAAGCAAAGTGAGATTAATGTGCTTGTAGAACTAAACGAGTTTAAACGAGAAAGTGCTTTAATCTGTAAATACAATACCGCAAGAGCGGTTAAATCCACTGCGAAGTAAACTAGTCTAAACATTTCGCTCAAAATGCAGTTACACTAATGGGCAAGAACGTCACTGTAACACAATCATAGTGCGTTGGTTATCTGATCTTAACCATGGTAGCATTGATCAAATTTTTTCGAAGTGATCTATTGAAAATCCAGGGCAACGATATCACGGTTTAAGAGTGAAAATCAACGCGTGAATGATAATTAATGAATTAATTTTCATACAAATATAATTTGCAAAGGTTTGCTAAACATGAGGAAGATTAATTTGAAATGACTTGCAATCTGAAAGAACTTTCTTTCACCTTGCCCGAAATACTAAGTGGAAATGCAATGTCATTTATAAAAGCGTATATGTCGCCAGTTTCAGTATAGCTACTTTTCCGACATCCTTGCAAAGCGCAAATTAGGGTCTCGAAGAGGACAAACTTTAGTTCAAAGTATATGCCTAAATTGTCTATGCTTTTTCAGTTAAGAATTATGTCCCCATTTCCACAACAATTGCTTTGAGCAGACCCCCATCATAAACAACATTTCGTACTGAAAGCTCTGTCTTGTAGAAGCGTTTTAACATGCTTAAACTGTTATAAACTGTACCCCATGCTAGCCCATATATAACTGGGTTTATGTTTTCACCGAAAACTTTAGGTTAAATGACAAAATTGGGAAAGAATCTTTCGTTTTTTGCAACACAAGTACTATTTTAGAGCTTTTGCAAATATTTGCTAAATTTTTCAGTTAATTTGAACAAAATTACTTAACTATTTTCGGTTATTCGCTAAAAATTTAGGTCAGTGACCATTAAATGACCGAAAAAAAAAAAAAAGAAACCTATTATCCAAATGACCTGTAGTCTTTCTTCCATTTGTTGTACAGCTTTAGGAAAGCGCTCCCGGTAGACATTGTTCATCATCACAATTTCGGAGTCGTACGACGCAGCAGCTCGACTTGGACTCAAACTTCTCGAGCGCATTCTGAAAGGACTCCGGTACCCTGCAATGCCAAAAAAAAAATGCTAAGCTTGTCAAAGACTAAAAATATGCTGATGTCAGTCAAAATGAAGCGGGGTGATGAACATTTCAACATCTAAATAAGTACGCAAGCGCGTATCAACATTGAGCTATGGTGGCAGAGTAGTCCCATGCCTGCAATGGGTTAAAGTACTGCAGCGCCTTTCAAACCACATGTACGCCTTTGATTGTTCGGGCATGGGTTGGAATATCCTCAGCCACATTTTTTTGGGGCAGCGTAGTAAAGCCGAGCACCTAGCGGGTTGAAAAAGACGACAATGAGTATCCATCAGAGGGAATCGATTGTGTGGTAATGGGGTGCACAGTCTTTGAGGGGTTGGATTTCCGGAAAATTTCAGCAAAGCTGGGGTTCTGTGGCGTAGTATATCTGCTGCACCATGTTCTCATCTACAGGAAAGAAAGAGCCAGGCAGCACCAGCCAACCAACAAATACCTTCACTCCTTCAGTAATCACTTTTCTGACAACCTGAGTCAGATTCAGTAATTATGACGTAACGTCTTATTTTCTTGTCAGAGACTAATTTCAAAGATAGCACGTTTAAAAATTAGGATTTTAGTTTAAGTTGAGAAAAGGATAATGACAATAAAGCTGAACAGCAAGATGACTTGGTCTTTCTGATAATTTGGCGAGACTGCAATAAATTCGCAGCTAAAATCGCTCAAATAATTCAAAATTTTCCAACAGTTCAAATGATAAACACGCTGGTTCGGAAAATTAAGTTTGATGTGGTCTATTTTACGAGAGCAATTTTGAAATTTGTTGAAAATTCTTCAATTTTGGCCTGCAGGGCTTCAGAGGGAAAACTAAGACGAATTTTCTCCCAGTACAAATTGCAAGCAATTTCAAATGATGCAAAATACTTTAAAAAAATGCAGAAATATCAAGTTTAATTTATTAATTTTTAGATGAAATCAACAAAATTAAAGTAAGAACATGCATCAATTGCACGAGCAAACATACTTCAAATTGCCGTGCCATTAGTCATTGCACGGTAAACCAAATATAGCTATTTGAAGCTTTTCAGAACTCATCAATTCTTGATTGCTACTTTTGCTATTGCCTAGTCCTTCGGTGCTTTTCTAGTTCCCACAGGCTATTTCCTCTGAAGAAGTAGTAGTGTATTGCATACTATACGACACAGTGGCGTACGCTGGATTTTTCAATGGGGGGGTTTTCAAAAGTGACATCAAAAATTTGTTCACGATCTATACTTTGGCGAATAAATAACTCAGCGTAATGTAACAAGATGGAGTCAAAGCCACACAGTGCGTAATGCAAATAAAACTTTTCAAACAAAAAACAATTAAGCATTAAGCATACATCTGTAGTTAACATCAGAAGGTTTGCAACAGAATGATGAAGAAAAAATTGTTTAAAACAAAAGCTACGAAACTCCATACGATTATACACAGTGCAAAGCAAGGGCGGCACATAGCCAGAAATTCGCAATTGCGGGTGCTGTTTTGGGGGTCTGGGGGCGGAGCCCCCTGCGCTTAAAAATTTTGCATTTTTTTTCAAAAATAACTTAATTTTAGGGCTATATTGATAAAAAATAATGCTTTTAAAACGTGCCATAGAAATTGGTAGAGCAAACTGATTAAACTGTTTACATAAATGGGCTATGTGGAAGGAGGCTAATGGTAAAATTTTAGCTCTCTTGTTTACATGCTGGTAAACCATAAATCCCAGTTCAAGAAAACTTACACAGAGTAATCTATTTCGTCTATATTTTATAGAAAAATAAATGGGGGAGGGCTGACGGAAAAAAAATTTGAGACAAGTGATTGGTAATTGACTAATACTAAGTAGCCCCCCAATTCCTAAGTTTATGATATGTTTGTTGATGAAACCTATGTTTAGCCTTTTTACACTAGCGATCAAATCTGATTACTTGTTTTTGGCGGTTTTTCAAAGTTTTCATTGATTTGTGGGATTTATTTTTGACAAATTAGCCCCCCCTACTAAATTTATGTTTCAAATCACTTTTTAGTCCATTTCAGTGCAAAAAACAGTCTCAGAAGTGCTAAAAACAAGGTATTTTTCTTAATCTGCATTTTGGTTGACAGGCCAATGGGGGGTCTATAAACTTCCCCTCCCCCAGCCTACGCTACTTGAAGTTACTCTGACTCGTAACACGATATTCCAGAGTTTCAGTATTACACTTAATCGCTTACAATGTTGCATTAAATAACAAAAAAGTTATTTACCATAATTAAATATTCGTATTAATATGAGAGTAAAGTAGGAGCTTGTTTGTTTTGCGCAATAAGGCGATATTTCGAATGATATACGTCGGATCAATAGGGAGGATGGTTTAAACCCCCACTCTCCTGTGTACGCCTTAGCGCATAAGTGAGCTATGTGGGCGGTGGCTAATGGTAACATTTCAGTCCTTTAATTTACAAGCCGGTAAATCATAAAATCTTAATTTGAAAAAACTCACAAGTATTTATATTCTGTAGTTTATAGAGTGAGAAAGTTGGAGAAAGGGGGGTGGAGGGGGCGAATGGAACAAGATTTGAGTGGATTAATAATTAACTAATACTGAAACACCATCTCTATGTTTTTAATAAAGCCAATGTTAAGCATTTTTAGCGGTTAAATTTGCTAATTTTTACAATTTTTTGAAGTTATAATTGATTTATAAGCAATATCTTTGACAAATTAACCCCCCCCCCCTAAGAAACTCTAAATGCTTCAAAAGTTGCTTTAAATCATATTTGAGTCCGTGTCATTGCAAAAAAACAGGCTCAGAAGTGCTAAAAGCGTGATACTTTCTTTACTGTGCATTTTAGTTGACAGACCAATGGGAGGAGTTGAACCCCCAAACCCCCCCTGCATACGCCCTTGATGCGACAGAGCGTCCATACTTGTTTGAAAGAGTGCCAAATTACACTTAGGCGAAGGTGCTTGCGGGCTTACAGCTCTTTTGCGGCACCATTTCGAAGCCACAATTCTGGATAAGATCAATAGCCAATAATGTGGAAATCAGTCCAAAAAAAGAAAAAAGGTCTTCAGAGCATTTTCGGAGCAATTTGGGTCAGATAATGGCCGAAGATTAAAAAACATCCCTCGGCATTTTCACGAGCAAATGCGATCTTATCAGCATGATAAATTTGTTCCACAAAACAGATAAAGACCAGGCACGAGTCGGATAAAATTTCATCGTAGGCCGCACTTTAAAAATCCACGGAACACGGCTACCTTCTGCGAATCCGTTAGTGCTAAACAAATTTTAGATAAGCTATAAATAGTATCCAAACACATAATTAACAGCCTAAGACATACTGTTTCGGAATCGATTTTCATCTTTCATTCCTCGTCAGAATAGGTATGACTACAGGTATGAACATGAGCGTATAAAGGCAAAGAATAGCATAACTTATCATTAATTTTTCAGTACATTGTTCGTAATAGATTTCAGATATATCTCTGCTTTGCTGTAATATCAATTATGAATACGTAGATTGCACTAACCGCTTCCGACATCTTCCTCGCTCACGCTCTCATTCGATCCGAATTGTCGCGACAAGATCACAAGCTGATCGGCTGTAGGCTGCGAAGGGAAGTGATGCAACCGATCCTGAAAATGACGTCACTACAGATAACAATGTCAACACAATGTCACGTATTTTGCTACGAGAAAATAGATCATGCAGTCCTAATAGGGTTTGATCAAAATTATTACCAGTAATCCCCATTCGGCAAAAACAACACTACAGCTCCGACGTAATGAATGTATACAGTGCGTACAAAAAAACTCGATAAACTAATTAATCTAATATCAGATACAGACTACCCAATTGTACAACGCAATGAACCAGTACTTTCAGCGAGAAAAAATCGTGGCAAAACTTGGTGAACAATGGGACTAGATTAGGCCACTAAAACAGCTGTAAATTTTACACTCACTAAGTCACAATTGACCATAGCTTATTCCTTTACGTATTTAACACATAAAGGCCCCAGACGATTTGAAAATAAATAATGTTAGTGTATGTGTCTTTACATAATACCTTTTTTTGCGTGTCTATAGTTCACATAAACGCGTGTATCTTAGATACAGCAAATACATTTCAACCTGTCGAAGAAATGTCGAAAGCCCTTAAAAATCTTATCAAAAACCTTTCAAAAGAAAAATACTGAATAGAGCTTATAAGTGTTTGAGCGTGAAACATGAAAATATTATGACAAAATAGAACTCATTGTATTGCATTTCCGAGTAACTACAATGAATGATCATATCGGTCATGATAAGCCTTGTCATTCATAGCACGCTAAGCTATGGTCACAATTAAAGGCTGATTTTATGAAGCCGCTACAATGCTTTCTTATAAGGCCATTGATTAGTAATAAAACGTCTGGCATCATACTGATGATCTATAACATTGAGTAATAATTATACAGTACTAGAATGACTACTGCTGTTTATTCAGCTGCTCAACTTTGCAGCAAGAACCGGTAATGAATGTTGGTCATAATAGCAACCTTTCTCATTAAAACTGACGATACACTTAAGAACAATTTTATAGAAACGAGGCTCATTTTGGCTTAAAATTTAAGAACAAATTAAAAACATTGTTAGCCTTAGCAGGAAAAAATAATGAAGAACACGGGTTAGTACAATGCACTTGCAAGTAATCAGCAAAGTTTTCTGGGCCTTTTCTGCATTGCATTGTAGATTTATGTAACCATAATCAGGATCTATTTGAATAAAACTGAAGATGACTTCAGGCCAAAATCATTAATCAAATTTTAATTCAACACTGTTTTAATTAGCTTCATCCTAGTCTCAACCGATTTAGGAAAATATTCTAAAGAACTTTAAAGATACTACTTTTTTCCCTGAAAGCAGTTACTCAAAAATGCTGAATTAGTCACGATCAAACACAGTCAAGGCAGCGAAACTGCACAACTAGCTGTCACAACAATATTATATTTTATAATGAAATGTCGTCTATTTTGGCTGCTTGGCCTCCCAAAACATTTAAAAATAACTAGCTCTGCAAAATAATGAATGCACTTTTTGGCAAGCTGTCAGAAGTACAAGTTCTGCACCAGTACTTGGTTTTCCAAATTTATTTCATAACAGGTCTACACTAACTAAGGCATGTTCTGGTTACCAGCTGTCAGGTAGGAATCAGAAGTTGAAAACGTTACAAAAAGCCTCGCTCAGTTCGACATGCATAAAAACCAAAAACTTGTTTAAACTTAGTCAAGGAAATAAGGCGAATCCTAAGTCAGTAAAACCTTTTTTCTTCATTTGAGGAACCCTTTTTTCGGTAAAATTTAATCCTTGCCGAACAATTTCAAAAATTACTAATTGTTCTCTAGCGAAACGCGAATGGGTGCATAGAAACTGGAAGCAGAGTGGATGTTTTTTGAAACTGGAAGCGCGAAGTGGATGTTTTTTAGAAAGTTGGAATTTCCTTCTCGCCGAGTCAGGAACTGCAAGATTATTAGTGAATTGGGAGAGTGAAATAGGAGTTAAACTTTGGGCCACACTCTACAAATTCGTGGACTTGCAAACTGAGGAAGCAAAGTTAGTAGATTTTCAACTTTAAGAAATGGATTTTCAACTGAATAAGCGGAGTCAAAAGCCGAAAAAATTTTTACCAAAGAGAAAATCGGACAAAATTCATAAAAGCTAAGTGATTCTACCGACTCCACAGTTCGATCACGGATAAAGAAAAGCGATCTTTCAGTTTTGTATTGAAAACTACATACCAGTGATGAGCAAGCTGATGAAGACAAAACTGATGAGGGAGTGTTGGTACCATATCCGCTAGAAGGCAGTGACTGGACAGACAAACGGCGCCCTTCAAAGGTGGAAACCAACGAACGGGGCTTAACGGGCGGGTAGCTGGGTCCAAAAGAAAAATGGGAAGGGTTGCTGTTCGGGGATAGAGTCCGGGGACTGTCTATAGGGCTTGTAATTGCTGAAAAATAGAATATTTTGCAATTAATTGAGTTCGATAACATGAATTTGTAGGACGCCACCGACATTTTCAAACAAACACAATCAAAAAAATATCACGCAGAATTAGTTCCAAAATGTTACTTTTGTTTACAAAAATGCACCCAGACAATATGGAAATAAAGGTTAAAAATTTGATATGAAAACAAATCAAGAGCTGATGACCAAACATGCGCAGGAACAGGAGTTTCAGATTGGAGGTCAAAAAAGCTATTTAATTATTGACGTAATAATTAAAAGCTCGGGTTTAAAAAAAGCATCGGAGAAATGATGTCATACAATAATTTTAATACTCAGAGCGTAACGGTAATGCAATCTCATTGAGAAATTAGAAATGAATGCATATTTTTTCATATTTCGATTTGATACGTACAATGGTATTAACAAAAATTAGTAATATTTTTTTATCTTGAAAATTTCCGATTTATCTTCATTGGTGAACAAAAAACATACGACACGCATAATTGGTGAACAAAAAACATACGACACGCACTAACAAACGCACGAATATAAAACAATTAACTGTAATCAACACACGAGAAGTTTTAGCTTTAGCTAAGAAAACATTTTGTTATAACTTACTTTGACTAGCAAAACCTGGTGAGAGGGGTCTATGGGCGTTAAAACTGGGCGCTGAAATCAATAAAGTGTTACTCCGGCTTGCAGCTCGAGGTCTGAAAATCAAAACGTTAAAACTAACCAGCGAAAAAAAGGAAAGTGAGTAAATTTTCCGATTCTACCTTCATTGCTTCCAGGCCAGCGATGTTCTGGTGCAAGCAGTGTTCCTACCAAGCTATTTTTGTGAGCGAGTCAGCTATTTGTTGGATCACAGTAACCAGTTTAAATCAAAGCAACTTAAAAGGGAACACTGGCATAAATTAAGCAGCTTAGGTTCAATTTTACCTTCTAATTTATAAAAGTAAGGTATCATATCAAAATAAAATCTTTCGCAAGTTTAACGCTATTGTAAAAGTACGGCATGCGTTTAAAGGCGCTTCCTGCTTCACAAATGCTATCTATATATATCACCAATAATCGCAACGATATGCAAATTACAAGGCTTTGGACACAAAGGGATATTTTCTGAGACTAAATCGTAGTAAGAATACACACTATCTATGTAAATCAGAATGCAGAAAGAGCCTAAGTATAAAATTTTGCAATCACGTAACCAGCAGTTCATCAAAAATTCCTCGACCCACTCACAATTAACACGCCGATAGTTTATCTGGCTGGTTGCCAAGTAGTGGGTATTTGTGTACCAGTCAGTTTCCATGAAGAGTGTGTGAAAAACCACGCTAATCAAATCTTGGCAAGTAAACTTAATAGCGTAATTAGTTTAAGCAAATATCAAATCAAATCTTCATCATATTAGCTGAAATATGCTGAAGCGTGTAACGAGTTTACACCGGGCCCGTCTCCGCGTCGTTGCGCTAGCAGGCAACACAGCTCCTTTTAAGAAATGTTGCAGCGGTGACGAGCCGTTGACAAAATTATCTGCGATTTGATCAACCCAAAATTTGAAAGCGTTACCGCTCAACGAATTAGTTTCTTAAATCATGCTACTTACGATGGAGTCACGCTCATTCTTCTGGTAATTGTTAGGTCCTTCTGTAATACCAAAAAAATGACTCTTAAATTTGATTTAGTTGCTTTAGTCTCATTGATCTCAAATCTAAATCAGATTTATTGAAACACTGACCTTAAGCGCAGAATCCACTCATAAACTTTATATTTTACATCAGGCTGCATTAGGGACACATAAATTAGCTGATAATTGCATTTCCTTAATTAAAATCGAATTTGACCCTACTCAGTAACCTTTGATCATTTCCTACAAATAAAATTATTTCTCATTACGAAGACTAACCAGACGAGATAAAATCAATTTTATTCTAATTAAATAAAATCCAGATAATTATTATCGACTGGGCTTGATCTGACATAAACATAGCCAACATTTTCTAGATGCAAGATGGTCACATCACTACCATCAACAACTTAAAAATTATTCATTTTTCTTGAAGGCTAGTTAGCAAGCATTCGTTGAGCATTGAAAAACTAAAATGAATAAATTCGAGGGGCTAAACTGTAACGTACAGCTCGTCAAACTATAGTACGAATAGCACAGTATACTGAACTCCAACAATACAGATTGTAAAATTTCTGATTATAGCAATGTGGAATCGGTCAATGAGGAAGATATTTTATTTTTCAATCTCAAAGCATACTGGGAATTAGCACCGAAGAGCACATCGTTGGCAACGATGCACGGAGAGATTTGCTTTTGAATCTCTTGATTTTTAAAGGCCCAGTCTACCCTTGTCAGACAATATCCTTTGCTAATTTTAAATTTTAAGACGCCAAACATAAAATTGCAAGTAGTTAAGCAATTTCGCTTTAGGTAAATCATTTACAACAGTTGGCAAAACAGCATCAACAATACTGATGTGGCAAAGTTTTGCTAGCCAAAATGCCCGTATCCCATGCTCATGACACTTAAGCATAAATAATTAAAAAGTTAACAGCTAAAACTCGCTTAGCAACAGAGCAAAAAGCCTGTCAATTGATCCATGGCTTCAAGTTTGCTGAAGCGACCTTCATTAGAGCTATGCAGATTGTTGATTGTTTCCTTCAACCACCTCCAAAACATTGCATAACTTTTAAGGTCAATTTTGGACAATCATCATTACGTCATCGTCTAGTATAGCCAAAACTTATAAGAATTGAACAAACTAAATGTAGCAGTTGTAGAATCCAAGTTGCCGTTTGAAAAAATCTTGCTGCATAAAGTAAAGCTAACTCTTTAAGTAGGTACTTCACCCTGTTCCCTCAAACAAATCTAGAACACCTGATGGGCTACTTTGCAACGATTACAAGATTACAAAAGTAATAGGCATAATTCAAAAATACTGTACATTAAGTTTGATGATACCTAAATTTCGATTTACTGCAGCAACTAGCTTCCAAATCGCAACAAACTGTATCAAATCTATTCAAAGCAGAGTTGTAAACGGGCTAAGAAGTTCAGGCCCGAACCCGAAAATATAAGCACGAACCCGAAAATTAATTTGAAGCCCAAATCATGCCCGAAAAAATCCGAAAGTTAAGTTAGGTCTGAAAAATTTAGCAATGTTGCCAAGTTATTGTGAATTTGTGATTATATTTTTGTGCACCTAAAACAAAAAGCCCGAAATTTTAAAAAACGAATTAAGCCCGAAATTTTTGTCAACTTTAGGCCCGAACCCGACCCGAAAAGCCCGGCCCGACTTACAACTCTGATTCAAAGTCAACGTTTTGGTATTTAAAAATCATTTAACACAAGAGCAGTTTTTAAGCAGAAAAGCTGAAAATAACAAAATGCTAGGTGACAGAGACGTATGAATTGATAAACCAGCTAAAACCGGTTCAAACAAAGCAAAACTTACAAAGCTTGAGTTGAGCGACGGATCGGAGTTGCCCATCAACTTATTCCGCATCCTCACTAGATTGCTCGTCTCTTCAGCTCCGCTGCTATGACTTGCGTCCATTCCAAAAATACACGAATCTCTTCTTTGCAGGTGCTTGCCTGAAACGATACATCCAACTCCGGTTAATATCCGTATTTCTATTATAGAAATTTCGCTAAACGGACATCTCTTTCTCGAAAAATTGAGAAAAAAGATGACATTACGTCATCAGCAGGCTATTGCGTCATCAGTTGAACCAAGTACATCACACAGTGCATTAAACTTCGATTAATATCGGTCTTCTACTACAAAGAAAAATTTCGCTAAGGGGACATCTCTTTCGCGGAGAATCGAAAATAAAGACGACATCACGTCATAAGCAATAAGACATTATGTCATCGACTGAACGTAATGTCTTCTCTCGGAGTGGTTGGTTCATTTTCGAGAAATGACAAAATGACAAAGAATTCGCTTCTTTTTATTCACCCTTTACTAATTGGCAGAGCTAAGAGTCCATCACCTTGAAAGATTTTCATGAATGATAGAGCAGCTGTAACCATTTGTCAAAGGCTGCTTGCTTGGCTTGTTAAACTGGGACTCAACACTCAACAGTTACATTATTCGATTTGCATCAACAACAAATGTGATTGAAAAAATAAATAAATAAATAAACTGGAACGATTTGATCAAAAATTATACGAAATTTGATGAATAACACTCTGATTCTGATGTTCATTATGCGAGTGAAGACCATGAGAGCTTGCACTTTTGCTTCTGGCATCTGGTTCTGTGGATACGCTGCGAAACGATAGTTCTATACCTGCAGGTGCGTTGGCGAAGGCAAATATGCGTCAAACCGTCTAGGGGGGAGGGGAGAACGGCCTGCGTCAAAACGTCTAAGATTCTCAGTCGAATGCCAGAATAATTAATTAATTCCTTCACTTACTCTCTCAATGCAATCTCAACACCTATAGTTGGTAAAATCTCACCAAATGGCTATGTAATTCGGTAGTTCATAATTACGTGTACGGTACTTATTGTGCAGTTTTGAGCACTTTTCGATGAGAAAAGTTTCCTTTTTTTTTTTTTTTTTTTTGAGAAAGGTAAGTTGCTCGTGACTGCTCTGATTCCATTATAATTTCAATAAAAAACCAAACAGTTATGTCGTTTAAATAACCCAACCATGTAACCAAACTAACCCACATTTGTCTCACGCTCTTTTCAGAACATTTTCTTCTATTCAACCTCGTTTACTTTGCATTGACAATCATATCGCAAAACAAACTAAAATAAATGCTTTGATAAGGCCAACATTTCCAGCATTTCGCAAGCAGTATTAACTATCATTCACAAAACGGAGACTAAAATTAATTAAAACTCAAGTGGGCAATCGAAAATAAAGCTCATAAATATTTCAAAAAAGCATCATAACATTATCACGGTGCCTACTACAACATAAAGTATGGAAACAGCTTTTCGAAATCTGTTTTTAGCAAAGCTTCCAAATGGAGTTTGAAATGCATTATGAGCGATTGAGCGTAAATTGCAAGACGTATATGAAGCCTGAAAAATGGTGCTTTTAGTACCAAGTCATGATAACGCGTAATCGCGTCTGGCTGGACCGGAGGCCGATGGAAAAACGCAACTTACGAACGAGATTGAGGAGATTTTCGTCAAATTTTACACACAATGAACTTTCTTTTCATAAACTTTGAGATCATAATTCATCTAACCAACAAAAAACTCAAGCTTGGGTTTAAATCGCAGCAAGGTCATACCATTCAAGCAATTACTAACATGGCAATTAAAACCAATTAACAATGCAACATTTTGTTAAATCCTTGATTCGTCGCGTGGCCACTGCTTGGGATCAGCACCACGCCTAAAACGCTTTTCTATACCGGACTTTCAAAAGTATAAAAACTTATGCAACAGGCTCAAGTGAGACATTAGGTGATAGTCTGTCCATAAGGACTATTACTTCATCGCATATCACGTCCAAGACACTTTAAAAGCATTTTTGCAGGTTTGTCGCAAGATTAAATGCAACTTGAAACCAAAGTGAAATTATAATTTCACGTTCAATCCTTTTCTCAAGTGATAAAAACTCGGTGGACAGCGGGGCGCATAAAAAAGCAGTGACCTTTTATATTTTGTCAAATACCAAAAATTGCGAATATGGTCCGCGCGTTTTGAAAATGTTCAAGACCCGAGGTACTGTAGAACCTTCCACACAAAACAAAACAAAAAAAACTGATCAAAGTTTAAAAACACAGTTCGTGTGACGCTACCAAAGTATTCCACATTTAGTTTGCAGTGAAGCCGATAAAAACGACGTAAAACTAAAATCTTTTAGCTCAAGTTAATCTTTTAACAGCAAAAGCAAAGTGTTATTAAGCCATTAGGACGTGCATGGACTGCAGATTCGGCATCGGCAGTCGAACCATCAGTTGTTGAATTCCGAGTCCGACTGCTTTGTGCTTACTGATGTGCCGCCAGCCAGTCGTCGCACTTTGCAATAACAAATAGGCCTGCCTTGAACACCAAAGCTGTGGGAAGCTACAGCACATAATTACAGCAAATTTGTCAATGAACGCAAGTAATTAAACCCCCACACACGCGCATGACCATATTTCAGTAATTATTGCAAACTCCTGTAGGGAAAAGAACTAAGCTACAGCTGCTGACTACTGCGTCACGCAATACAAGCATAGATCAATTCAAATTTGAATTTATGAATGAATGATTTATACAGGCAGCAAGCTTCTGCTACACTCACTAGTTAACACGTTTTCGAGTAGGATTACGTAATGTCTTTAAAGTCTTTTGCGTTTCTAGCTTACAAATCAATTCGAAGAAGCCCCGCAGAACAAAAATTCGTGTTTAATTGAACAAAGACAAAAAGCGTGAACTTGATCGACGTGATAGGATGAATAATATGATTGGAAAATATAGCTCAACGAGCATTTAGCGATAGAGTTTTAGTCAAAAGCTACTTAGTATGATACTTCTCAATTCGTTAATGTTCACGAGATGTCATACAATATGATCTTAAGATATAAAATGCAAAATATCACTTTCCAGTTTTGCAAACCATTTCAATGCGTGATTTTGACCTGTTTTTTTTTGCTAGTTTTTTTTTAATCGCATCAAAAAAAAATAGAGCTTGGCGCAGATCATTGGCAAAAAAACGCTCTTTCCTATTCACGCAAATGGCAACATTGAAAATTCAAACTCAACAGTAACCAAATTTGCTATCGATTTCTTAAAACGATAGCTACGAAAGCTGTACGAAATTCGAAACAATTAAATTACCAGAACCAAAAGAGTAATTGGTATCGATATTAGATGAGATTTACCCACATTACATAAGAACTAAGTAAAAGACCTGCAAAAATATATGAGCAAAATACAAATAGCATTATTTGAAAAACATAAGCCATTGGTAAGCGTTTAACATTGAGACTTCAAAAACCTGCCTTTACGAACTGAATTCGAGGCGAATGTCCAGGGCTAAGTTTTTTCTTAGTTAATTTGACGGTCACTAACCAAAAGTGTTTATAAGCGAGCAAAAGCAATAACCATTTTAGGCTTAGCCAAAATTACAAAAAAAGGGGATTTTCAATTGTAGATGCAAGACTTAATCATCATTGGAATTACCTACGAAATAAGCGACCATGTAGCAAAAACTAAAATAACCCCAAAAATTTTTTAAATTCGAAAATTTGACCGGAAACTCATGAACACAAAAGGAAACCAAGAGCCAAGCTATTCTGCAGTTTTTGACTTAAGATTAATTACAGGTAACTTTTTGATCTTCGTAAAATTTACGGTTTGTTATATTCAATCACAATACGTACGATACTTGTGTATAAACTAGGCGCTCTGCGTCTGCCCAGTGTTCAGCTAATTACACCAACAAATAGCAGCTCTTTTTGACCCCGTCGCAAGTCTTTTTAAGACTCTGTTGCGAGTCTTTATCAACATGGGCCATCACGAAGGGTAGACTGTTTGACCAATGCGAATCGCTGAACCCAGGTCAAAACAACCATTAACAATGTCATCTAAACAACTCAAGCTTGAAAACAATAGAAAGCAACGTTTCATTTTCTGACATATTTGTGTAACGTGCCGCTAGAATTCCTTAACGTGTTTTGCTACAACGTATATGTAGCTTTTAAACACAGCTTCGAAGAAATACTTAAAAATTTTGAAACCACCATACAATCATGGCATTTAGTTGAGACGGCGATAGCACAGTTGGCAGAGCGTCAGGTAAGGATCGAAAGCTTGCTGCCTCCGGTTCAATTCCCTTACTGGCAATATGCGAATGGAAAATGCCGGGTATTCTTTATTTCGTTCTTTTCTAATTAACTTAAAAGTTTTTGGTGAAATAGGCTAATCACTACCAGTCTGCAATAGGCCTGTCACAAAGCCTAGCCCCTAGGCCTACTAGCCTAACAGTAAAAGCTGTATAGTCTAATCTAGCCCGTAGCGTTTTCATACCATAATAATTACAAAAAATAACTAGATGGGAGTTTGCCAGCAAACCCAGAGAACGACCGACGCATAGCTAATGCTGTGACGCTCAAAAGTACTTTTTGTCTGCCGTAAAATCAGCAATTATTCAAAAATATTTGATTATGAAACCTCCAGAAAAGTGGAGTTAAAATATTTGTCAGTTAAGAATCTCCTGATATCATAAACACCGGCACCCCAGCTTGAGCCGTTCAAAAATTGATTTTTGGGGGTCCATTTGGGGGGTCCCTGGGGGGGTGGCACCCCCAAACTATGTCAAAATAATTGCCTGTTAAATATCTGCTGATATCAAAACAGACTGGCACCCAAGTTGAGCTATTCAAAAAATTGATTTTTGGGGGTCCATTTGGGGGAGTCTCCGGAGGGGGTGGCACCCCCAAACTTTGTCAAAATATTTGTCTGTTAAATATCTACTGATAACAAAAAAAAGTAGAACTCTAGCTTGAGCCATTCAAAAAATTGATTTTTGTGGGGTCCATTTGGAGGGATCCCCGGGGGGGGGGGGGGGGGGTGGCACCCCCAAACTATGTCAAAATGTTTGTCTGTTGAATATCTACTGATATCAAAAACAATTAGCACCCTAGCTTGAGCCATTCAAAAAATTGATTTTTTGGGGCCCCATTTTGGGGGGGTTCCCGGTGGAGTTGCCCAAAAAACTTTCGGGAGAAAAAATTGCATTTGCAGCTCAACAACTTTACACAAAAATTAGATTTCGATGTGTTGTGGTTTAGGAGAAGAGCGTACAAAATTTAGGAAGAAAAAAAAAGGAAAAAAAAAAAGAAATATACCTCATCGCGGCCAAAAGCGGGTTGGTTGGGATGAAAGGGTATCTTGAGACATATAACCCTATGAAATATTTTTTGCCGTACTTAAGCCGTTTTTGACTGGGACCGCTTTTTACGTTAAACTTGCGGGGCGGTTTTCGGGTTCTAAAACCGAAGTCACTTGACCTATTGCCTCGAAATTTGGTACAAAACATACAACTCATTAATCTCAAACCGCTGTCAAAATTTCATGTAGCTAGACCCAACCGTTCTCGAGTTATAAGCAAAAGTTTGAAATTTCGCACTCGTTAGTTGGAAAATGGCCGAGTAAAAACAGAGGAACACGCGACGCGAGCGTCGGTCGTTCCAACTAGGTAAGCCTATAAGACACAAGCCAAAATTATGAATGTTATCCTATTGGCCTAGGCCTATTTTACAAGTTTCTTTCTAAGTGCACCAAATCTTTGTGTTAAAAGAAGAAAATTGAAACCAAAAGGCCTAGCTTTACTTTAAAGACACACCTTTTTCGTCAAAACCACAGCAGAAGCCTGGCAAAAACACATTCTAACTCCAGGGGCCAGGACCTACCAGATAAGTAATTCGGTTGGAAACCAGGTATGCAAGTTTGCTGCTGCCATGTTGCCACAGCAGAATTTTTGTTCCGTAAATTAAAAATCTTTCCCACTAAAGCTATTTCACGTCAAACAATGAAAAAATGGGACAAAAACGCTGGTAAACAATTATTTTTTGTGTATTTAGTGCTAAAATTCAAAAATTACGGAGCAGTGCCCCTTTCACATTACTGTGGTTGGACAGTCGCAGAGTAAGGGGGCGAAATATGTCTGGTCCCTCGTTTTTTTGGCAAGTTAATGCCCACTTGGCACTAAGTGTGTTGAAAAATTATTTTTAAGACGTTTTTGAGATTGCAATAATTTACACATTAGTGATGGTCAAAATTGCAGCTTGATGTGGGCAAAACATAACCAGCGCTAAACGTACAACTGCAGTACAGGTACATGTAAACCGTAACAAAGCGAAATTGTTTTAATTGAAATTAAGTTTAACCAAACTCCGCAAAAATTTTTTCGCTCTCTCGGAATTTGCTTACTCAACAAAAAATCGACACATATGCCATGAACGAAAGACGTTTAGATAAAAGGAAGACGGATTAATAACGCTCAACAAAAGTGGTCAAAATGTATAACGGCAAAAGTGGTCAAAAGATGAGGATTTTCGAAATAAAATTAGCAAATCAACGAGTTATGTCGCAAAACTTTGATTTTTCTTTCTTTCCAGGCTAAACACAGATTTTAGATTTGCTTTGTATTCAACTTGTCTTGACTCATTTCAATCATGATTTCACTACAACCAAGTTTTTAACGTAAATGTCAAAAACTAAAATCTGTGAAAACGGTGAAAGCAAACGGTGAGTGAAAATGATCTCGCAGTTAACAACCAACCTAATAAGACATCGCATTTTTCTTTTTTTTTTTGTCTTACGGCTATACACAGATAATAATAGATTGGTAAATAATTGTATTTCCTCTTTTTGTTGATCTCTACCTCGGCTTCCCATAGCTGAGTTTCGATTAAGAGGTTTCCAATAGCATTGCATGCATATTGCCTAATTCAAGTAGAAATTAATGGAAGCAAAGTGGGTAGTTTTTGCCAGTTTCAGCAAACTACACTGCGTTATACATAACATGGTGGGTCTGGTACCTGAAAACGAAGCAAGGCTGGCACAACTTCCTCGGCGTACAAGAGCCTGCTCTGACATTTGACGTTGAAACCTGAAGCCGGGAGGTAAAGTCAACGAAAAATCATCCACTGTCCCGGAACGTCGCAGAAGCGACTTCGCCAGCGAAGGAGGAGACGGTTTCACACTATCAACCTAAAAATACATTACATGTTACTGTTATTGTATTTGAATGAAATCCACTCGCGGTAGAGGATTGCGGTGCTACGTATAACTGGACTGTGCAAAACAAACGCTAAAATTGTTAGGCACAAGCCTATTTATTATTGAACTGCTCTGAACCTTATACGAACATCGAGGACTCTTTTGATTATGCCAGCCATCACAAACTTGTTGCAAGTATCACCACTTAAATTCCACCGAGTACCCATTTTACCAAAAAATAAGTTTTAAGAAAATAATAATAGTCATATTTTTGTTTATCTTTAATATTCAGGTTGAAGTCAGATTAGAGATATGTGCTTAAAAAATGTAATCGTGTTTTGTGTTGCTAGTATGATTCATGACAACGAAAAACGAAACCGAACAAATGCAGCGGAAAGCAGCCAAAGCTGATGTTCATTTTATTCAAATACATAACCAGTATGATGAGTGGAGTTTGAATTCAACCGATTCAAAAAAGTCCACGACAGCGTAGACCAGAGCGAATATCATAACATAACACAGTACACGTAAAAAATTGACAATCCCACAGTCTGTTTCACCCGTAATCGAGATCATCAGGGGGTCTGCCATAATCATACAATTAAAAAGGAAACTATGCATTAATAACGCAGCATTTAACAGTATATTCATATTACTGTACAACAATGTTGCTTCATAGCTACATTGTTAGATCTACTTAAACAATGCAAAAAATTGCTTGTCCTCTGACCTTTTTCTCCACAACAACATGCGGTTTTCTTTCCCTCACAGCTTTAGCAATGGCGCTCATCAAATCGTCAACGTCTTTCTCATTGTTTACGTGATTCATGTTCTGCAAGAAAAAAGTTTGTCAGCACGAAATAATGACGCAAATATCAATAAATAAATGACAACTTATAACTTGAATGTACTACGAAAAATATGTGTAAATCGTTCTTTATCTTTGTCACTTTTTCTAAAAAATAAACATGCAAGAAGTGTAAATGCTCCGATTGCTAGTATTGTGTTCCCTTTAACTTTTTGGCAAGCAGCCAAGTCCCCAAATTTTTTTGAAACGCTTGCGCCCAAAGCTGTAAATTGACGCTTATGTGTCCTAAATTCTATGCCAATCCGATATTTAAGTATACTAAATGTCATATTTCAACATTTTTTTTACAGCTACGTTTATCACCCAGCAAAAAATTATTTGTCCTTGCTTTAACAAATCGCTGATTTTCTGACAAAAATCGGCTTAGCAGGAGCACTAACGGAAGGGTACTACAATAGCATTTTGCGATAAAATGCAGAATACCACACTTAGAAAGACTGTAAAATTTTATTATAAAATTAATGAGCAAAAGTTTCACCATCAAACAATCCATAGATACTTTTCCTTAGCAAATTTCCCAAAACGGACGGATACACTGTGCTTAGCACCTTTGCAGTAACTACTGTGTATTCCTTTTTTTAACGATTTTATTGCTATGAACTACTAGCTGGATTTTTGTAAATGTTTTTGTGATTTGCTTGCCTTTAACTTTTGATTTGAGTTCACATCTAAGCATTAGTTTTTGGAAAAAGTCCCCTTTGCAATATTGCCTAAAGTTCTACTCTGTATTGCAAGAAAAGGTTGAGCTTAAAGAAGCTGAAATAAATTCATTAAGAAATTAGATTTATGATTTTCTGTGTGAATGATAAAGAAATAGGTGGTAGCTCGACTTGACACGAAGACCCCAAGCTCGACTTGACTCAAAGACTTTGCAGTCTCCTGTCAGAGAAAAATAGCAATTTCATTCCAGGTACCTTTATATCATCTGCAGTCAGTTGTCGAAACTGGTCGATGGTGAAGTTGATGGGAAAGATTCCTCGCAGTCGTCCTACTCCACATGATGAAAGAAAATTGTGAAGCTCGTCAGAAAGAAGAATGCTAAAAATACAGCAACTTTTACCTTGATAAGCTTTTTTTACCATTTCTCACACTTCAGAAGCAAGCATTTATATATAGTATTATTTGCAAAATATAATATTGACATAGTAAGTGAAGTCCGGCATTTTTAAATAGCAGCAGAAATAATTACCTGTGATGAAGAGGACTAATATCAGAAGAGCGTCTTTTTGCATCCATCATAAATTGAACTTATAGCATCATTTCAAAACCAATGCCATGCTTCAACCTGACCACAGCACCCACGGGTTTTTTAGTTTAAAAAATAAGCCTAGACTACAGTACTCAAAAAAGGATTTGGGATCCTTGATAATTACATGTTATCACTCATCTAAAAAACATTCGGTTTTGATATTTGAAGTTTTAATGCGCAAAATTAGTCAATATGTTATTAAAAGTTGATTTTATTCTATTTTCGAACTTTGTTCTATATGAGTCATAACTTAACTCTGAACTTAACTTAACTTAATAACTTAAAGTCATAACTTAATGCCCAGTCAGGTGTCTAAGCTCTAAGGAGAATGGTAAAGTATGTACTTCATACTAAGGGGCAGCACATCTATGGTCTAAGAAAACTGAAGGACTGCAGAGTGCAACAGCCCCCAAAGATTTTGTTGTTTTCAGTTGTGAATTCTACGTATACAAAAAAATTTAAACAAGTCTGAAATAAATCAAGAGTAGCCTAATTTATTCAGTATCAGGTCTGAGGTTAATGTTGAATTTGCTGAAATACTGGTACTATTGCTGACTAAGCAATGAACAGTAAGTGCTCTGGCAACTTGCCATATCTTTCTCACTTTGTCATTATAATTACATTTTATTCACAAAGACTATGCCTTGGTCAGGAGACAGCAAGTCAAGCAGCCACCTGCCCACATGTCTACCTTACAAGATGGAGGCTTCACACTGTACATTTTACTGCTGAGCGTCAAGCAGGGAAGCTGTAAATAACAATTTTTATAGTTTTTGGTTTGAATCAACCCAAAAATCGAACTAGTCTACTGTTTCAGTATCGGTATCAGATGCTCTATTCATTCGACCACTGATTGGCTTTGCAATTGTACTGTTGCTCAATGCTCATGTCTTATTGTTGTACAGTACCCGTTTACTATGTAGTTGCATATGGTATTTACAATGTACCAGCATTTTCAGACATCCTCCAGTCACAAGACAGAGTCAGGCTGTCAAATGCTAATTATTTAATGATCCGCCCACTTTTCATATGATCTGCCCGGCAGTACTCACCTTATCTGCTAACTAATCTAAAAAAAGCTTGCATTCTAAACACTCCAAAAATGGACTGTTTTTGCAAACACCCTATATTTTCTCTGTAACTAATTAATCTTGGTTTTTGAATATGGTAACAAAACATACTGCATAAAGTCTCTGTGTATCTTGCAGGCAGAGCTGGGCGGTCTACAACTTTTAGGCGGGAACATTTAGGCACCGGGACTATTAGGAGATGACTTCAATACATGACTTCAAAAGCAGATAGATGAAAGGAGAGCGAAAGAAGTTTTACAAAAAATTCATTTCTAATTGTATTTTTTTCAATAAAGTCACTTTTATCAAAACTTCTAACCCCGCCCACTGCCGACAAAAAAAATTCATGCTCAACTTAAAGGTTGTACAGAAATGACGCTCTCTCATTGATCCTGTTCCAGCCAATCATTGCTCGGCTTTTTCCTATAGTCGCTCCTTTTCCTCTCTCTATTCTGATGATTCCTCTTGACAAGTGTCTGATAAAAAGCTTCGAAAATATTAACATTTTAATCGAAGTAACACTTTTTGTTTGAAAAACTTTTTTTTTAAAAACGTTTATTTGAAAAGAAATTAAAAAAATTATTTTTGTTCGAAAAAACCTTATTTGAAACAAAAAATTTTTTGTTTAATTTTTTTTTTAATTATTAAAAAATTTTTTTTTATTTACCTCTGGCACGTAAAAGTCTTGGCACTTAATCGGCAGCACATAAATGTCCCACACCTAAAAGTCATAAACCGCTAATGATTAGGTAATATGATTAATATCATAGAAATAGATTATTTGCTTCCGTTCACACGAAAATGGCAAAAATCAAAAATAACAGCCGAAAGATGAAATAGTGACCTAACTTGTGAGCACGATCGGGGACTGGGAAGCTGCGAAGGGACCTTGCCAAGCAGGCATCAGATTTGTTTGTTAATAACTTGAATTGAAAGTAAACTGACAAAATAATGCTGCACCAATAATGCTGTAACAAAACCACAGTAATAAATTGAAACAAAATAATGATTCTAACCAATAAAACATGAATTTTAATTTAACCTTGCTTTCAAACACTGAACTTGCCAGGAAAGGAGTTATTGAATTTGACATTGAACGTCCAGGTCTCAAAACTGCACAATCTTACGTTTAATCTGATTACTAAACCTGTAATGCATGGGTCGCACCTTTTATTGCTTTCCGGCCAGTGATCTTTTTTTAATGATAGATATGAAGCAATACACCACCAAAATCATTCTCATCTCCTGGAGAAGACCTTTTGTTGAGGTCTTTGCCATCAATTCGACTGAAAATAGCCATGAATTTCTGCCGAAGGCCTTTCTCTTTGGTGGCGGCCCGCTTAAACCTTGTTAGGACTTAATATGGCCCACTAGTTCAAAAGGTTGCCGACTCTAACTGTAATGTACCAAGTGGGAATATACTATTGTCTTGTAGCATTACCTCAACAATTAATATTGACTGTAAAACTATTAAACCCGCCTAGTTGGACAAGTGGTAACGTGTTCAACTGTTCATCTCTGGAGCAGGAAATCCGAGATTCAAAACTCGGGCCAGCCAAATCGGACAATGTGTAGCCAATGACTCGTCACCACTGTGACATTTCTTCGAAAGGAGTTGTGTTGTTTTGGCACAATGTAAGAGTCCTGCAAACTCGTTCGTACACACTTCGATGTACTACCACAAGTATAATGAAAGATTTGGTAAAAAAAAAACTATTAGCTGTCAAGCCTTCATCTTAAATATGTATAAACAAACTTAAGAGCCAACATCCAAGTGCCACATTGTTACATCCTACATTATACACTAAGTTGTAGCTTGTTTTTTTTATTTTTGGATCTGCACGGTTTCCAGTTTTTTTTCGAAAAAAAATTCTCAACTTTTTCCATACCAATATTTTGCACAACTCAAAGACTTATAGCCTTAGAAGTCTTGCATTTAAAACAACACCACAGTTACCATCACATGATGAAATCTGCTGAATCGCAACAAAAGTTTCTAACATTGCAACTTTAAAAACAACTGCTAAAAAATCCAACAGAAAAACAAAACCAAACTTATTTATGAAAATTTTATTTATTTGTCTAATTTCTGCAGAAAATCACTAATAAGCCGCATTTACACTGGTGACTTTTTTGCAAACGATTTTTTGATACAAATGGATGTGGCAAAGTTGCATATATTCAATAATGATTCTCATTGTGATAAAAGTTACCTTACTGCTAAAA
The DNA here is from genome assembly GCA_963965965.1 of Trididemnum nubilum. Classification (NCBI taxonomy): domain Eukaryota; kingdom Metazoa; phylum Chordata; class Ascidiacea; order Aplousobranchia; family Didemnidae; genus Trididemnum; species Trididemnum nubilum. The sequence goes on from OZ014479.1 coordinate 15,337,724, forward strand.
ATGACTGTCTCAAGTTGTTTCCATTCCGATAGTGACATTCTAAACCTTTTTAAAGCAAAATCGAAGCAGATCTCACTGCGATTTTTTATCGCAACACCGATTCTCTTTTAAAGTTTTCAATTATAATAATATTGGTATGAAACCAACTTAAGACAATTATTTTCATCAGTAAGGTTCCAATTATCATGATCAAAGCCGTCGTTGAGTCAATGCAACTTTGCTAGATCCATTTTAACCCTTTATTACTCAACGGTAGGGCTTCTGAAGCCCACACTCGTTGCAAACAGTAATTACGTAAATTTGGTTCACAATAAAAACTTGAAGTTTCCTGACTTTTCCTGTTTGTTTTTTCCAATTACAATGAAACTGTTTTTGTTTATACAACATAAGGGGTTCAAGCGTAAAATGAGGGTTTTTACAAATTTTTAACAATTTTGCCAATTTCTAGCTTTCGGTGTAAAATTTTAATTTTACGCATATTATTTCTGGTAGAGATTAAGAGGATTAGAGTAAATTGGTGTTCCAGATTAGATGGATTACAATAATTAGTGTGACTACGTAGCGAACGAAAAGCTACTACGCCCGAGGCAATAAACGAAAATTAGGTTCCTTTGTTTTTGTTTTTACACTAATTTCGATTGAATAGAGTTACAATTGGCTTGCAATGCAATGACTCCTTGCAAACTACAATCAAACAAAACAATATATTACAGCAGAAAACGAATTATGATTCAATGCAGTCGCAGGTTGTGTTAGCTATACGTCAATGCAAAAAATCAAAATCAATTCCTCATTGGGCAATACGAGCAACATCATGTCGAAACGTGTGACAAGATTTGCGGTGCCCAGCTCCGAGTCATAGCCACTGGACAGCACAGTTCTTTTGAATAAATGTAGCAGTGGTTGCAAGCCGTAACCAAACTGTGTCGGATTGACCTGCCCGGGAATTGACTTTTAACTTTCCGTTCCATTAGCAATTGCGTAACTGTTCAACCAACTGGCCCTTTCAAAATATAAACTAATGCTCAATATAGTCTAGCTTTATTTTTAATGCCCTACATCCAATTTACAAAATTGGCCAGTTCGTCGAGCGGTAACGCGTTCGTCTCTGAAGCGGGAGGGCTGAGGTTCAAATCTCGGGCCGGTCAAATCGGACACAGTGTTGCCAACGGCTCGCCCCCACTGCGACATTTCTTCGAAAGGAGCTGTGTCGCCTGGGCGCAATGACGTGGAGATGGGCCCCGCCAACTCGTTACACGCTTCGGCGTAATCCAGCGAGTATAATGAAAGATTTGATTTTGATTTGAAAACGAAAAGCTTTGTTTTTAATTTTACCTACACATAAAGCCGTCAACTAGTTCAATCACACGCCCCTAAGTTGATGTTTTTTTCATTATTTATTGATTTTAAAAATACAATGTTTCTGTAATTAGTTCTAGGTGACAAATAGTTCAAATTAAATCAATTAAATCTTCATTAAACTTGCTGTATTACGTCGAAGGGTGTAGCGAGTTTGTGGGGCCCATCTTCTAGTCATTGCGCCCGAGCATCACAGTTTCTTCCAAAAAAATGTCGCAACGGTGGCAAACCGTTCACAAAACTATGCCCAATTTGACCGACCAGAGATTTGAACCTCAGACCTCCCTCTCTAGAGACCAAAACGTTATTGCTACTTGATAATAATAATCAAAGAATATTGCTACTCAAGCGTGAATAATCATCAAAGAAGTTTTCAGTTTCTAAATTTTTGCATTTCGCATTGCAGTAATACCTATTAAGCTTCTAAACTGCTTCAAAACTTGCTTTTATTAGGCCTTGCCAGGTGACCAGATCCTCAAGAGAAAATTTTGATCAGGGTACGAAAACTGATATTGAGCTCTTTTTGCCAAGACCAAGGCGGGAACTAAGGGGGAAGAACAGCAGATTTTTATTTGGGTAAAGACAAAAAAAGCTCTTCATCGCAACTCGGCCAGCTTTTGTTAAAAATTGCATGAAGACCAAGAAAAAGATGTCTACCGGAAAACCGGCCGGCTTTTACATGCATGCTCACCGAACTGCTACAAAATTAGTGCGCGTGAACTTATAAACCCTCCCCAGATTCCTAATCCCAGACCTGGGTACAATGTACCTCCACCCCTCTCGCAGACCTTGCTGGGTGCCCCCCATACCTTGGGATATTTGTAAACTAAGACCCAAGAACGATCAAAAGTTTTTTGCGTTTTTGGCGTATTTTTACATTGTACAGAAAGTGTTTCTCATGATTAAAAAATCATAAAAAATAATAGGAATGCCGATAATTTTGTAGCGCATTCTACTTTTTATTGAACAAACACCCAGTTTTTTTTGCAAGCTGTAGCAAATACTGTGTATTATGTAATTATTGTTATATTGCAATTTTGTAAGACAAATTAGAAATCGTTAACAAGACAATATTATTCATTAGTGTAATGCGCTTTGTACATATAGATAAGCAATACTGGAAAATACTCACTTGAGTGTAAAAACCAACGCCTGATTGCAATTCCGTATTGTTTATTTAGCGCTTATTCTAATTATTGTTCTTGTTTGTGGTTTGACTTTAATTACTATCTCTATTGTTAAAATCATTATCTGAGAACTTTGTCAACGATTACTACTTGTTTCGCATGAAAATGATTTTATTTGTTTGCTTACGTTTGGGAGTAATTTCGTGGTTGATTTCAAAAACGGAGATCACAATAAATTTACGATTTTAGGACCCAAAACAATCATTCTTTTATACTATATGAGCAATTCCGCAGCATTTAATCGGAATGAATGATAGAATAAATCCTTTATTTGTATGAATTGATTTTTCCAACTTATAGTAAAAAAAACTTTAACCGCATTAATTGTATTAATTTTTTTTACTGAGTAAAAGCACAGTAAAATATTGTAAATTAAACCGCAATAGCCGTTATTATTCAAATAATATGTTGGTTTGTTGTAGCAAAAATTTTGCTCCAAAAGTTTCAAATCTTAACAAATCGCGTTCATTTCTGGAACAGTAGGACTGAAGTTTAAATCTTGGGCCTGTCAAATTGGACACAATGTTGTCAACGGCTCACCACCGTTGCAACATTTCTTCGAATGAATCTGTGTTGTCTGGGCGCAGTGACGCGAAGATAGGCCCCGTCAACTCGTAACACGCTTTGGCGTAATGCAGCAAGTGTGATGAGAGATTTGATTTGAATTAAATGCAACATGACAACCAGCCAAAATTGAAGTAAATGAGGCTTGCAGCTTATCGTTGTATTTTATGAAAAAAGTAGTGCATTTGGTTTTGCAACAACTCTTTTGTAGGTACGTCAGAGTTGCAAACAGGCCGACTAATTCAGGCTAAACCCGGCCCGAATCCGAAAATATAAGCTCGAACCCAAAAACTAATTTGAAGTCCAAATCATGCTCAAAAAAACGCAAAAGTTTAATTGGTCCGAAAAATTTAGCAATGTTGCCAGATTATTTTGATTATATTTTGGTACACCGAAAAAAAAAACAGTACGCCTTAGGCCCGACTTCAGCCCGAAATTTTTGTCAACTTTAGGTCCCAAACCCGGCGCAAAAAGCCCGGGTCGATTTCAACTCTGACGTGCATTGTCTTCAAGTTTACAGGGCTATCATAGTATGTGCAGTATTTTATCCAAAAAATGATTCAAATAATTTATTATACTGTGGGGTTTTAATTTACGATACAGTTTTGTCCACAATCATGAAGAAATTAATGCAATTTTGCAATGTATATCAATTTATACAACGCATGAATAGAGCTTATCATATGTCATCTAACTATGTCACATCATTAGATCAGTTCAAATAATTAAAATTGTCCAAAGTTTTTGTGATGCTTGAACAATTTTGTCGACCTGCAATAAGCGCATTGTGTACGTCATTATCTTAATTACTAACATTGCCGCTTCTCACAGCGAAGCAATTATAATCTCATTTCACGCTCAACTATAATTGCGCACACCCGTTATAATCCCTTTTAACGCTTATTAAGTAAGCGCTTAAAATCAGAAACTTGACGACCTTGAATAAAATGCATATTTCATTAACTTTCGGGAATAAATTTCAAAGTTGTTTTTGCTGTATTGAAAGATGAATAAATGCTCTACCACGCAGTGAAATTTTGAAATTTCTAGCTTGGGTAGTTTTCAAGTTATTATCGAAAAACTTTGGTGGGCTTCAGAAGCCCTGCCGTTGAGGAGTCAATGCCCTGAAAAAGGTTGAGGAACATAGGGTTAATCAAAAAATCGCACGCAAAAAAGTCGCCCGTGTAAATGCGGCTATAGATAGATTGTCTAATCTGTGACCAAGCATGCAGCCAAGATTTAGCAAAAGGGGTTTGGCCCCCAACTTAAAATTTTTTGTTCGAAAAATACCTTTATTAAGCAGCATGCTGAGCAAACTAGGAAGTGCATTAGAGATCTGAGATAAGGATCTGGGAGCAAAGCCTCCAGCCGCTGGGTAATTTTTCTGACTTTTCAGCAAAAAATAACCATATTATTGCCATTTGGATAGCATTTAGCACAATTTCATAGCAATCTGAAAGAATTAAAGTGTTAAAATTGGATGTTAATAGCAAGAATTAAATTGCCTTGCCCCTTCTTTTAGGTGAAGTCCAAAACACACGTAAAGTTTAAACAATTATGTTTTGGAATAAATTTTCTAGGTGACTTGGCTAAGGGGGGGGGCTGAAGCCTCCTTGGTTACAGCACTGTCTGTGACTACAGGTATTCATCAAACTAGTCATCCTAGGCTAACAAAGCTCATCATGTCTTTCACCAAGCCTATTTTAGCTGCATGAACTAAAACAACTTGTCTAGCATTAATCTCCATCTAACATAAGCAACAAGGCAGCTTTGCTCACAATTAATGAGTAGAAAATATTCTAATCTATTCACGCTAAATGCAATAAGCAGCATCTGCTGCTTTTTGCTTTCCAATGTGTGATCACATAGCATCGCACAATTAATTTACCGCTACATGCGCTAGTTGGCATGGATCCTGACCTAAACTGACGTAATGACAAAGTGTACAACAAAACATACTTGCTTTAATCAATTTACTTTCTACATACTTTGGTGTCACATTCCTGGAGGACATTGTTCCTAACTTTTTCAATACTGTAACAAGACAATTTCTCTTTTCCTTAATATTTCCCAATCAAAAAATACCACCATAAAATTCTATCTTTTTCTGATTTTTCCGACTGCGTGGGAATCCTGCATCTGGGACAATTTATTTTTACAAGAAATATATATTTTTTCTTAAAATATCTCACCATACCTACTGTTTTAATTTATTTGCTCAATTTTCAGCGAACTAATACATTTAACTGTTAACATGTTACTGTTGTCTTAAAATTTACTTTACTGTTTATTGATGTTGCTGCTATGCAGGTTGCAGTGCACTAACTATACTACAATCTGACCAGATGGCCAAAAAAATCATTTGCAAAAACATCAGACTGTCATTCTGTCAAATCTTATGCAATTACAATCTCAACAGTTATGTTTAGGGATTAAATTAAAATAATTATTTTCAAGTTATATAAACAGCAAATGAATCTTAAGTAATTACTAGCGGTGGGCAAATTACTTATATAAATAACAATGCCACTTCATCAAAAGTTGCTGAAAAAAGTATCGAATAAAATTATCATAGTCATCACTTTTCAGAAAAAGTATTAAGTAATTTGTCATTCCAAATTTACTTTGAATGAAAAATTTAGCTAGATTGACAATAGTCTACACCAATTTCTCCAATCGTGTTGTATAATAAAAAATGTTGGATCTCAATCGTGATCCAAGCATCACTACAAAGTTATAGCTTTCATCAATGTAACCATTAGGCCAATTTGCATCAGCGAATCAGCGTTTTTGTTGGGGGCACGCCAACTTATTTTTGGATTTTCCATTGTTTACTATATAAAAATTGCCAAATTTTTGGGCGAAGCCGACCCACCAAAACCTAAGAGGGAACAGTGGCTTTCATTATGCTGTTTCTTCAATACAATTCAGTGCTAACAAATGTTATTTTATTAACAGTATTACTGCTGAGTGAGAACAGAATTGTTTTAAAACTAACTGGGTATTGAACTTGGAATCTTTTGTTTCTTCAGTCAAGGTCATATCATAACAAGTCGGCTACCGCGACTCCTGGTGTGCTGAAGCAAGATCACGCCAACATTATGATTTAAGAAGCAAAATCAAGAAATAAAAATTTAATAATATTGTTACTAACTCCAAATTTGTTGCACTCCTTCAGGTTTTGATAATTTCCAATAAGTCACTAAATGTACGCTAATAATCTAGATAAAATGCTTATGGTCATTCTCACATTAAAGCGCCATCAAGATAAAAAAATTTTGATCTTGATAGTGCTCACCAGCAGAACCGAGTTTATTATTGGAAAAATGGCACTGTGCCTAAGGCAATATTGTGGCTCCTGGGTGGCAAAAACTTTTTTTAGTGATTTTTGCTCTATTCTGCACAGAAAATGCAACTTCTGAGCAAAGAAAACTTTTTTTTGGTCAACAAATTTTTATGGGCAGAAATTGTGGTAAAGTGCCCTGCTGCCCTGCAAAATATAAATTCAGCCCGCCTAATGGTATCACTTCTCATTAGTTACTAAAAATATAATAAAAATTTATGAAAAGGTAGCTGGTAGACACACAACATATTCAAAGATTCTATTTGCTTACTGCATATTTATCTGTGCTTATTTTTTTTCTGATATTCTTTGGAAAGTGTCCATAGTTTTTACTTTGACAAAATGTTAAAATAATTCATATACCGTTTTGAACGAAATATTTTCTTTTTTTGAACTGCAGTTGCTATGACAAAAATTTTACCCAATGCCGTCAGAATGAATATGGTATATATCGCAATACCTAATTTTTGTTTTGACACAACTTAAAAATTTGATACTCTACGACCATAGATAAAAGTTAACCAGAAATACTGTACATTATTCAGACTGATGTCTGTTGAGTAATACTTTTTTAGGACAATTAGGACGCGCGTCCTAAACGTCATAACACAGTGCTCTGGAACCGGTGTGTCGCAGAGTATTTGTAATTTTTCTAGCGAACTAACCGAAATATTTTTTCCAAATCTGAACATTTGCATATACCTACTGTTTGTGACGTAAGACCTTTTTTCATTTCCTTTCGGAGATCATCTCAAGAAACGTAGAATTTGGTGGTTGCCCAGACTGGAGACCTTTTTTTTCTTTTTTTTTTGAGATTACCCCCAAAATCGAAAAAATTGATGGTTTGCCGAACTGGAGAACATTTTTTAGGGTAAATAAGACAAAAAAGCTCAAGAACCCCTGATGTACCGGTACGAGAATAAATCCGTATGGCTTTATGTGTTTTTACTAACATTATTTGTTGTGGGGTGTTGCCGAATTTAGCAAGTTGTGTAAGTGTGCCGCAGATTAAAAAAGGTTGCAGAGCACTGTCATAACACTAAACAAACCGATACTTTTTTTAGGACGCTATCAAAAATCAACTCAAATTTAGTTTATTTAATTAAAAATTTAATGAGAATTCAATTGAAATCAACTAAACTCTAATTTTTAATAAAGATTGGGTGCGAATTCATGCTGTAATAAACCCAGTATCAGTCCTAAACCATCTTAGTCCTAAAAAAAGTAAGGAAGTGACTATTTCACCGGAGATCGGTCACCGAAGTGGAAAAGTAACATCTGCGTAACCGACTTTCGGTCACGGAAGAATTCATTTCAGCACTACGGCAACCGGCGGTCGGTCACGCAAGATCGAAAAGTAACAGTTCGGTAGCCGTTTACGGTTGCCGTAGTATCACTTTGAAAGTTCGGTAACCGATTTTTCGGTTACAGAAGTTTCAAACCAACACTACGGTAACCGATGCTGTAGGGTTAACTAAATAACTGAGATATTGTCAAAGTAGAATGCAAAAAAATGAGAAAATGGACGTGCAGTTGTCCAAAGTGGTGCAGCGATTAGGCAATACGCATTGAATGATAAACAATTACAATTACATTGAATGATAATCATGAACCATTAGGAAAGCTGAAGGGAAAGCATAAACCTGGTACAGGTAAACAAGTACTGGTAGCTTATTCGTGCTGTACAGTATATACAGTACAACCGGTATAACTGTCGTGCGTATTGGTAATTTGCCTGCGCGTTAGTGCAAGTTAGCAGATGCGGTAGGCCTAGTAGATATCCCACGCAGTCAGTTGAGTAACGGATTTACCCTATTGCAGTAGGCTAGCCTACAAGTCAGAAGTAGACAGGTAGGCTACTGAGGAAAGTGCAGCATCACTCATCAGGCATTGTTTGTTGCCTTACTTGCTCGTTAGGTACAGGCATCACATATTTAGGCCTATAGGGTAGAGTCGCCTACCATGTATAGGTCAATAGTTCTAATTATATGGATTTTCACAATTTAAGTGGTAGGCTACCGGTAGTTTACGGTATTTTTCTTTCAGAGTTGGATCTAAAATCAAGTTATTAATACCAGACTCCAGGTATCCTAGGGCCGGTCTTTGAACTTTGAAACACAAATATTGGCTTGACATAGGTCTACCAGGCTTACCCGTACTTACTAAGCGCACACTACAGATAGCCTAGACAAGATCTATCAGAAGGCTACACAGAACCAGGTTTGTCGACCAGCTGCAGAGGTGGGCACAAATAACTTTATATCAAAAGCACAGCGCAACGACCTCTTCAACCAGTAAAAGTGCAGCGCAAAATGCGCAATTTAAGTTTTTTTAATTTTTGAACCTGAGCGCAACTTCCGCAATAGGCTAAACTTTTTAATTCAGTTGAAATGCAACACAATTTCGCCATAGTGGAACAGCATTTTTGAACCAAGTTAAAGCGCAATCTAACTTCCACAATAGAAATTTCCCAATACAATGGAAATACTGCATTTTTTTGCAACTTTAGGCAAACATAAGTAAATAATTTGCAAAAGAAAGCCGGCATTTATCAAAATTATGCTCGAAATGAAATAAAATCAAGTTCAGTGTTGAGTGTATCTGGTATAGAACTGCGCTATTAATCGAAAAAAAATTGAAAGCGCCACAAATTTTAAAGACTTTAGTCTGCAACGCAATTTCTGGAATGTTTTAAAATAAAAAATTAAAGCGCAACGTAACTCCCGCAATTGTGGAGTTTGCGGAAGTTGCGCTTCTAATTGCACTCTGCCCACCTCTGATCAACTGTCATTGTGCAGTTAATGTTATAGATGCTAGACAAGTGGCAGAATTAACTTATCTTTGGCTCAGTCTTTGCGAAATTTTAGAAAAGGATAACTTTGCAGCATTTCTTGGAGAATAAGAAATGCGATGCATATATAATGAATAAACATTGTGTCCTTACCGGTAGTTATTCTGCACTGTGCAAGAAATTTTGAAAGTCTTTTGTTTCTCTTTCTAGTGTCACAAAATTTTGAAATGCAGGTTGCCAATGATATAAAGTCAAGTGGATCAAATCTATTTTTATGGACGAGGGATATAAATAGTGGAACAAGGTTTAGGGCACCTCTTTAATATATACCTCAAGTAGTTCCCATTTTAATGAAACCAATATCGAGAAACCAATATCGAGCATTTTAATGAAACCAATTTTTAATAAAGCATCGACTCAGAATAGCAGTCAGTGAATTTGAAATAAGCCTTTATCCTACTAAGTACTGGTACTATCCTCAGAGCTGTCTTGCCCTAACTTTCACTTTTTGGCAAAATCACTTTGCGATAGAGCTGGCAACAAAAGAAATATATACTGCTTGAGATCGGTTTTATGAAAACTATTTTTGGTAAAAAAAATGTTTCCCAAACCTTCTTCCCTTATTTCCAGATCCTATTTATCTGAACATATAGGTTAGATTTAATCTGCTTGATTCTGCACCATTGACAACTTGTGTTTTGAAATTTTGTGTCATCAGAAAAAGATACAGTAGCTTTGCAAAATCTGCTGAATAAACAACACAATATACAATTATAGAGCAACACTAGAAATTTTGCAAATTATTTGCATTTTTTCAAAGCGATCTTTTTTTGATGTCATGAATTTCAAAACAAAGGGTTGCAGTTGTACTGTGGCAAACAGATTAAAAGGACATTCCCATCAAAAATGTATTTGCTGGGTTTTCTTTCAAAAAATTTAGACAAATTTGAAGACCAGCTTCACCACATTTGAGCTTTTAATGATCTTTCGTTCCCAAGATATGACAGTTTAGATTTCCCCTTAGAAAAGCCTTTTTCTCTAAGAAATTTTGTCAGGGTTGCCAACAGGGATGTGGAAGCAATCAAATTTTTAATGCTTCAGCTTCCAGCTTCTCTTGAAGTTTTATGCTTCTGAGTTCGCTTCCGCTTCTTCACGTTTCGAATTTTTTTGCTTCCTGCTCCGGATAGAATTAGTCACTTCCGAGTTCGCTTCTGCTTCCAGTCTTTTTCATCAAAGTGCTTCCGCTTCCACATCCGGGGTTACCAACTACAGCCAAATTTCAAAAAGTTGTTGCATGTTTGTTATCAGTAATTTTCAACGATTTTTGTGCAGTAAAGTAGTTGCCAAAACAAAGTTGAGGGTCCAAATTGTAATTTAATTGCTTTTCAAGTAAATTCAAGCCAACTTTCCAAAAGTTAATCTTCTGTCACGAATTGACAAAATAGCAACACTGAAGTAAGAAGAAAATTGTTAACTTTGAACTGCAATAGTAGACATAGGATGTTCTAATTCGTTGAGGATGCATTTGAGGCTTTTCCCGACATTTTAGTCAAGAGTGAACAACTTGACTTGAATACCCTTGGACAAGGAAAATAGTGGAACAAGATTTGGGGCACCTATTTATTACCTCAAGTAGTTTTCATCTTAATAAAATTGATCTCAAGCAATGTCTCTTTAAGGCTATCATACCTCACAGTCCTTTGGCCACTAATTTAGTAATCAAAACCCAAGGCTATCTATCTCCATAATATATACTCCTTATGCTATCAGTAATCATACCCCCTCACCTCTCTAATCACCATACTTTATAATCGGTGTTGGGCAAGTTAATGAGAAACGTTAACTTCTGTAAGAGTTAATTTGCTAAGAATTTTTTAACAACTTTTTAACTAAGTTAAAGTTAAGTAGTTAACTGAAAAACAACAGTAACGCAAGTTAAAGTTAATTGTTAATTCGTAATTAAAAAAAAAAATTCTATAATAATCCGCTGTTGATGCCCAATAAAATGATTCCATTTCCATACAAGATAAAAATTACTCCTGATTTCTGTTACTACGGTATTTACTATTCTAATACAGATAGACAAATGGAAGCCTTTTTTTAATTCATTTTTTTATACCTATTATTATGGCAGTAAGACGCATGGTGTAGCCTAGAAGTTTAACGGATTAACGTAAACATTAAAGTAGTTTAACAAAAGTTGTAGTTAATAAGTTAACTCACAAAAGCTTTTTAACTCGTTAATGAAAAACTTAACTTTGTTATTAATGAGTTAATGCCCAAAGCTGTTTATAATCATCATCAAACCCAGGGTGCAGACTCAATAGATTTTTATTTGAATTGAAGTATAGTCTATTCTGACAAGTGTGAGTTTTTTTGTTTTTTTTAGTTTAAATACAGCAAAAATATCAAGTTTTTTAAGTTTGGAGTTCATTCTGACAAAAATGCTAAGTCTACTTTTTGGCTAATTGCTCTCATTTTCTATACAACATGCTGTGTTTCTATGTTGCCACAGCATAAACAAATGAATGATAATCTTAATTTACCCTGCATAATTAACAAAAAATTTTTTTCTGACATTTTTTTTTGGTTTATGAGGTTCTTTTCAGTAAACTCAGACTCGATCAGTTTTATTTGAGTTCGAGTTTAGACAAATTATTTTTTTGAGTTCGAGAAATTGATTGTTTTTATTCGAGTTCAAGTTTGAGTTTGCAACCCTCATCAAACCCTTTATTAGTGCCTTGTTATTTGAATTCAATGACTTTATTTTGTGATTTTCTGTATTTTTTGAACTATAAAGTGCATGATCAATACATGACCTTTATTGCTATTATTTTCTTATAGAAGGTGCACTATATATATGAGATGTTACTTAAAGAGGTCTAAATATTGTAAAACTCTAAATAGCTCTGATTTAAATTGTAAAGAGAAAAAGAGTATAACCTAATTCATATCAGGGTTCAAAATTAACGTTTGCCCGCTTGCTCAAGGCAAGTTGAAATCGCCTCAAGCAAGTTATTTTTCGGCTTAGCTTGCCCGATGGGCAATCTGACAAAATACAGCGTATTAAACAACATCACAAAGATTATTCACAGATGCATTTTAGGTCTGCTTTTGCTGCAATAAAGTAAAATATACAAGTAGAGAAAGCTGTTGCTTCCTTTATTTTAGTTACACTTTGTAAGTGTCACAATTAACACTTTGTTGTAATCTTACGCACATTATTAATTGCAGTTAACTCTTCTTAATCGCAAGTACATTTTTAATACCCAGACATGTTTGGGAACTTTTTGGCACAAAAAGCTACTTTTTTTTTAAGAAAAAATTTCCCACACTTGCCTCATAAACATCTGTATCAGATATCACAAGTGCTACACTGCGCTACGTATAAGTAACGTCAAAAATTTTGCAATTTTTTTGTTATGATTATTTTGAAAATACTTTAGCTCCTATTGCAAAAAATTTCGGCTTTTTAGCTAGTGTAGTTTCCAAAATATTTGAATTAAAATGTGTTTGCGAAAAACTGCAACATTAGTCAATATCACTGTATGTATCGTAATAATTGAAATAATTACAATCAAAAAATCAATTTTTGTGTAGTGCATGATTGGAAAGAGTTACTTACTGCATCATATTAACCATAGTTGGGCACAAGTCCGTTAATAACGAAGCTAACTTTTTCACTAACTCGTTAATCCGTTAAAAAGTTTTTTCATGTTAACGGACTTAATTAACTTCCGTTAAGTGCTGTTAACAGACTAAAGTAACGTCCGTTAAGTTCTGTTAACTTCCCGTTAAGGTTTTTATCATTAATATCTTGCAGCTTCGTTAGTGCATTTGAACTTGTTTTTATCTTGAAATTAGATTAGACTGTAAAATGTAACTTTCAAAACACAAAAAGACCACCATAGCAATAAATATTTCCTTACAATCAGCTCAACAGCGTCAATACGTGTTCTAGAAGCGAGTGAATAAAACGAAATGTAAATTACACGCAAAATGTTAACGGATTAACGGACTTTATTAACTTCCGTTAATTAAATCTGAAAATAACGGATTAACGTTAACGGAGGTGTGAAGTTTGTTAACGGACTAGTGGTTAACGAAGCTAACGTTTTGCATTAACTTCCCCATCTATGATATTAACGTAGCATCGCCTACAAAAACTTGATTCTCGAAATAGGATATGCAACTACGTGTATTTTGTAAATTCACTGCTTTTTGCCTAGAACTGAGAAGTACATTTCACAAAATTTTTTTCAAAGTTAAACAACCTCTGAACTTATTGCACCTATTTTTTTCGAGCAAGATGAAATTTGATATCACTTGCTCAATGGGCAAGTTGTTACAAAAGTTAATTTCGACCCCTGCATATATAAGAGGATCATGTCTTTTCGGTGCGACCATTTTGGCGCGACCATTTCGGCACTACCTATTTCATTGCCGTTTGTTTTCTGCACAGATCGTTTCAGCGCCAATTCGGTGCTCTTTGACAGTTCACTTATTTAGGGTTTGGGTTAGGGTTAGGGCTTTGGGTTAGTGTTAGTAAAAAGCACAGAATGTTGGCGCCAAAAAGGGCCGCGTCGAAATGGTCGCGCCGAAAAGTCGTGGACCCATATATAAGGCACAACTTCAGTTTTTTGAAAATTTTAATAACGGTATTTTAAGTGCGCCTTATGGTCAGAAAGTTATGGTATTTTGCTACAGTTTGGTATTTCAATTGCTGAATGTTTAATGTGTTTTAGATATTCTAATTCTATGGTTATGTTTTCCAGATTTTGTAATAAGAAGAAATTTTATCATTTGCATAATCTATAATATGTCAACGGTATGTCAGTAACATGCATTTTGTGCTTGAAGTGTTGTATGATTTAAAAGCACAGTGATGTATAAATTCAAAAAGGCTGTTTGTAATTTTGAACAATTACAGCATGAAGTAGAAGATGGAATTTGGGTGATTTATGCAATGTTCTGTGTTTTCAAGGATAGATTCTACTTTCAAGAATAAACAATACAGAATAGTAAAGATGATACTGAAAAGAAGTGAACATACTATTAAAATAATGCTGCAAAAAATGATAGCGTCAAGAAATTCCAAAAAATATACAAATGTTCTCGACCATGTTCCTTTAGTATCTGATCTAAAAAAATAACAAATGGCCACAAAATTACACAAGTGGCCCAATGGTGCCCCTAAATGACAGCAACAATGACTGAACGAGTAACGAGTCATCAAATTCCTCAAAGATTCATTCTCAAAAACTGTGAAAAAATTCCACAGTAAGTACTTTGAAAGTCTGTTTATGTTATACTATACAACTTATAGTATCATTACCAACTAATTTTGTGTGAGAAATCATTGTGATTGTTCAAAATGTACTGCTACTTTCATATCACTGTAGGCACTCTTTAGTTACTAATACATGCAGCATTTAGGGTGATTTGTTTAAATAATGGATAATATTTCTGGAACACACTACAAATAAATAGGAACAAAAGTAGTTAAACCTTGAGTAAAGTAAAGGAAAGGTTTTTCAACATAAATTGATGGAAGTCTAGTTTAAAATACAGTAATAGACTAAGCTAGCCAAGCCAACTCAACTGACCGCTACAAACTGACTGCGAGCCAACGGTTTCATCACAAAGTGAGGGTTTCTGGGGCAAGATGGCTCTGGGGATAGTAAAATATTTTCATGATCGCCCTTCTTAGCCAATCGGCATCATTTGATTTGCGGTCAGTTTGTCATGGTCAGTTGTTATGGACCCAAGGCTAGCATGAAAGTTTGTCAATTTTATCAGTTTGCTGATGTAAAAAGTCGACAATTTGCCGACTTTCATAATTTGTTACTAACATTTATAGCCATTGGTTGTAGTTCAGATAGTATTGTACTGCATTACTATAGCATTAAAAGTTTAAAAACATACATAATGCGTTGGTGTAAACAGACTTCACCATTTTTGATGATAATGTAGTTAATTGTTTGCCAAATATTTTTTTAGAAACAGCGGATATGAAGAATCTGAAGTTATCTTGCATCATGCGAAGAAAATGTAATGCAGAAAAAAAAGCTACGCTATTTCAATTAAACCAATCTTCCAAATGAAGAACATGCTCTTCTTCGCTGAAAAGGGAGCTTTCAAAACCACGCAATATTTTAAAGAGATTTTGTTGTAAAATGGTTTGTGATATTTCACTGTCAACTTTTGATTTACATCATTGAAAAGTTGAATTCTTCTAAATCGTGTTTACCCCAACAGAAGCTACGAGTTTATTTTTTAAGCATGTGATGTATTTGCTATTCAAACATGCCGGACCGATTTATGTATTGTGTTAGCTATCATCATTTGCTCATTCATTCTGGATGTTTTGTGAAAACTAAAAGGGCATTCAATTCGTCTTGACTAAAACGTTGAGAAAAGTCTAGCATGCATTCTCACTAATTTTGAGCTTTCTATTTCTTACCGTTTTCAAGATACTGTGTTTCAAAGTTAACAATCTTCTTGAGTTGCCACTAATGCAATTTTGTCAGGGTTATGATGATAGAAGATTAACTTTTAGAAAAGTGAGACGTGCTTTTACGGAAAAGACTGCTAATTTGCAATTTCTTCTCAACTGCATTTCGACAGCAACGCTCTCTCATAACACTTGTTAGTAGTTGAAAACAAGTAGTAACTTTTGAAATTTCGCTTTTAATGCAACTTTACAAAATTTGCAAGGGGAAAACCTTACATTTTAACTTCCATGTCTTGAAAATGGCTCAATGGAAAATTGTGGAAAGATGAAATTTGGTGAAAATATTCTTAAAATCTCTGAATATTTTGAAGAAAAAAAAAAGAAAAACAAAAACGTCCGCCTTGATCGCATCGAATGGCCCAGTCTACATTATGCATAAAATCATCAACGTACGAGCGTATCCTTAGTTTATTTTCGCCAACTGGAATCTTGTACGATAACAAGGCGGTACGCCGCGCGTACTAAATTCTGTTTTAAAAAAAAAGGCTACGGTCGTACGCTCACGATTTTACGCCCAGTGTAGACCTGGTCTCAAGCGAACTACATCATGGATTTTACTAGTTTGGGCCCACACGACAGAAGTTTTCTCGTACACATTAATTGCAAAAATTTTTTAAGGTAGGCTACCGAACGAAATACTCGTTAAAAGCAAGGGGTTGTTTTTACACGTTTATCTGGAGCTCTGAGAGCTGGCTGACATCATTTCGCTCGCCAAGTTGCTTGGATCGATTGCGAGATATAACTTGAGTAAAAATACGTCACATTTTTTCGCCAACTTAACGAAGATTTCAAAGCGCTCTTCAAGCGTGCGAGTAATGTTTTTTGGTTCTCAAAAATTCAATGGCGAAATGTTGAAAACTTCTACCTAAAGCGAATTTTTGCTGAAAATTACTTAAAATCGTCGCCATGTTCGCAATTAGACTGCTGAGAAAGCGAATTGCATTTAGAACCAAGGCGTAGCCGGGGAGGGGGGCGGCCCCTTCTCCTTAATTGAAATGCTACCAATGATAAAAATATCACAAAAAAAACTATTGTTTCTTCAGTTTCTTTTAGCATCTTCGCGTACAACAGTAATTAACAATAGTATTGATTTAAGGGGCTCGGGCCCCCTCAATTTAATTTTTACCAACCAATTTAAATGGGCCCCCTACAATAACATTTAAATGGCCCTTAATTGAAATGCTACCAATGATAAAAATGTCACAAAAAATATATTGTTTCTTCAGTTTCAATTTTTTTTAGCATCTTCGCGTACAACAGTACACGCGTACAACAGTAGTTAATAATAATATTGATCCGGGGGTCCGGGCCCCCTCAATTTAATTTTTATTAACCAATTTAAATGGGCCCCCTACAATAACATTTAAATGGCCCTCAATTTAAATGGGCCCCCAACAATAATATAGTTCCAGGGGGCCCGCTCAATTTAATGTTTGCCAACCAATTTAAACGTATACCCAGAGTAACGTTAAGGGTTTTTTTCTAAAAGTTGCCAACTGAGGCCCTCATCTAACCTTTTTATGAACGCAATGCAATACCATTAACCACGGACGGATTTAATATATGGCTCAGTGCCAGGGGCCCCGCACTCAGATAAGACTTTTTTTGGTCTTCACCTGTATTTGGAAGAAAAATATTGCAAAAATCCCAAAGTGCCAAGGGCTCAACTCAATGTAAATCCGACCCGGGCTATAACATGGTTTGTAGGCGTAACTATCTGCTGTACATTTTTCAATAACAATTCACCTTCACCTCGCCAGTTTTTATGCAACAAAATACTTTAAAAAAAAATTAGCTACAGTAAAGGAAATGCTCATTTAACAAATTTTTGAATTGAGAGGACCTGCGCCCCTTGGCCGTATACGTCCTCCTATAGCTGGTTGTTTTCATGACAAAACAATCTCTAAGGAAAATATTTGACTGGATTGGTATGTACTGCTAAAAAACTGCAGGATGCAATGCAATTTACTTCCCCCTACTGGGCCAAATCGCTTACAAAATTTAACACCAAAATGCAGAATTTTAGACGTGTTTTGGACTTAAATTGCAAGCAAAAGGAAAACTGAACAACTTAATTTTTTCAATTGGCTTTCAAATGTTAGAAATCCAGTACTTTCAAAAGGCTATGAATACGTGCGAAATGTGATCCAATGGTATTAAAATAGCTTTTTTTTTTCCAAAAAATAACGAAAAATTGCCCAGCGTCTGGGGACTTCGCCCCAGATTCCATAGCCTCGGGCGGCATAGGGCTCCGCCCCCAGACCCCCGTCTGTGTTACGTTTGAATTACGGTACACTTCTTTACTTAAAGACGTCTCCCAATTTAGACATTTCCGCATTTTAACTGTTGGTTTAAGCCCTCTCCCATGAACGAGTTCCTAGTTACGAGCCAACACCAGGCCACGGCTTCTGATCTTCTATTTTACGATATCTTTACCCCCACAAAAAATTCTCTTTCGAAGTTTCTGATGACGTCATTGCATGTGATTTGTGGTTTGCCCCCCCCCCAATGGAAAATCTTGGCTACGCCTATGTTTAGAACCATTTGCTATTTCGTCTGATAAGGAAAAATTGCGTAGCACCAGTTGACAAAATTAGCATTACACACTTTTTATAAGGAAAAATAAGAAAAACAATGCCAGCCTCGGCAGCAAAATAAAACAAAAACAAACGAAAAAATTTGAGTGATTTTGTGCTTGCAAGCAAAATTGCAATTATTCCAAGATTATGGAGTGCTGTTGCTCTGCGCAAGCAATTGAGAAAATTTGTTGGCAATTCAACTTGAAAAAAAGCTTGTTTTTTCTCGTTTGCAAATTTACGATGCCGCAAAAGCAATGGAGAAAGCTTTCACTTAAAGCAGACAGAGCAATAGGAATTAAACCGTGTTACAAACATGGCCGCTAAAATTGACATCGAGGCTCTCAAAATTTTTACAAAATCAAGAGCAAATGAAGCTGAAAACCTGCAAAAAATAAAAACAGCCAGTATCGACTCAAGATTTACCGGTTCTAAAAAAAAAGTGTACTTCGACTTGGTCACGTTTGAAAAATTTTGAAATCAAAAGTTACTGTTAACATATAAATATAAGTTTAACCACCAACAACCTCAAGGACGCTCTACGTCATTTAAAAAAATTCTAGTATGGAAAAAAATTGTTCTTTTTTAACATTGATCCAAACCAGTAGCGTAGCCAGGGGGGGCTCGAGCCCCCCCATTGGCTTGTGAAGTATGCAAAATCGCACGTTTTTGTTGCTTTTTAGGCCGATTTTTGGTGAAAAATTGAAAACAGTCCCCCCCAAAGGAAATTGGGTGCCGAAGTTGTGATGTAGATGTCGTGATTCGGTGTGAAAAAGTGTCTGAATTTCCGATTTTGGCCTAAAAATCAGACTCAATTTCGGTGTAGACCTTTTTTTTTTTGTTTTGGAGACCACTTGTTTTTGGGCTGAAAAATTGTTTGAACTTCCGATTTTGGCCGAAAAATCAGACTCAATTTCGGTGAAGACCTTTTTTTTTTTTTTTTTCTTTTGGAGACCACCTGTTTTTGAGCTGAGAAAACATTCGAATTTCAGAGCTTTCCGAGAAATTCCGTCTCAAGTTTCGAACAAACCATGTGAAACTGATTCAAGAATAATGAAAATTCGGGTTAAATTCCTGTACACTTTTCTCACTCTTTCAAAAGAGCCCCCCCCTTTTCCAAATCCTGGCTACGCGCCTGATCCAAACATATATATAAATTTTTTCCTTCATTAACTAATTTAATCTAAACTATGACCGAGTCGTTGGCATTAAAATTCGAGTTGAATCTTCTACATAAATGCGACTTGAGTTGTTTCAAAAAGTCATAAAATGCGACTCTGGTCAAAGCTCTGACTAGAGTCGTTTCATCCCTGAATTTAAATTAAATGCACACTTACCAAAAGGTGTTTAGAATCGGAGATAAAATAATTGTTTTTACCTGACTATGTTTTGTATTGTTTGTTTTTAACTGATTTTCATTAATGTGCAAATTTGGAAATAAATTCTACTTATACCGTTATAAGATATTTTGAAATACTTGTGTACTAGTGTGTTTTCAAGTTTGGGTTAATTTTGTGGTCAGAAACCTAACTAGTGTATTTGCAGTAGTTAGAAAATGTAATCAATAAAGAAAGACATTGTAATTTCATCTTGGTTTTGTAAGTATAGCTCATGGCCAAAAGACGAGTTACAGCGTTTGCCAACCTCTATCGTCTATATCGGGGGTTCTCAAACTTTTGGTGTTATGGAGCCCTTGAAGAGGTTGACCATTATTCTCGGAGCCCCACTATAAATTTCTAAACTAAAAACAAAGTAAACGAATAGGTTGCGGAGACCCTAGGTTTTTTTAGCGGAGCCCTGGGTCTCCGTAAGGAGCACTTTGAGAACTTAAGGTCTATGGAGTCGAGGACACAAGGCTCGAGGCCAAGGACACAAAATAGATCCGCGGCCAAAGGGGAATGCTCAAGGATACTGGTGCAAGTGTTATCAAAAAAAGGTCTTCAAGAAAATTTTTCAGGCGATCTCCAAAACAAAAAGAAAGGTCTTCAAGAAATTTTTTCATGTGATCTCCAAAAGAGGAAAACAAAAAAACTCTTCGCGAATATTCCGCGAGGTTTCTGGCGTTTTCCAACTACATTTTAACCGTTCAGAAAAAATAGTGCTGTCTATGAGCCGAGGACAGAAAAATTTTCTAGGATTTGAGGCTTCGAGGCCAAGGCCTTGACCTTCGAAGCCAAGGCCAAGGACTTCAAAATGTATCCTTGAGTCTTTCACCTCAATGACTTCACTTCAATAATGTGTCCTTCACCTCTGGTATTTGAGATTCCCGTCAATCAAAGAAAGCTGTAGCCCGTACATTTCAGCTCTCGAACACTTGCTTGTTTGCAAATATTCGTTCTTAAGAAATTTAGTTAGTATAGTGGCGAACCTTTGGCAGCACTGTTTTGGTAGAGGAGGTTAATGGAACAAGATTTAATCAGATACAGCTAACACAAAAGTTCAAATGCACAAACGTCGTTGGTTGTCGGTTACGCAAGTGTCGGTTTTAGCACTTGGGTGACCGGCGATACGCTTCAATGCTCATCGTTATGTCTTGGTTTATTAGCGCAATTTGTGATGAATCCGTCACAGGCTTGGACGGTCGAGTGGTAACGACTTCGGAGCGTGAATCATCAATGCGTTGGGATTCGGGTTCGAAACCCGTGAAGATCGAAGGTGAGTTCACGTAAAAGTTGGAAGAGTCGAGTACCAAAAGAGCCAAGTGAAGCCGAGAGAAAGAGTCGGAAACGAAGGAGGTAACAACAAGTAAATAGAATACAGTACCAAAAGAAGAGCAATGAGAGATGAGAGAGAAAGACAAAAACCCACATATGAAAATGAGAAAAAATTTCAAATAGAGAGAATAAAAATTTCAAATAGAGAAAATAAAAATTTGTTTTTCTCCCCAAACATTTTTCGGCTACCCAACTATTACAAGTGAAACTACTGTAGCCGGAAAATCCGGTCACCGTAATATTCATTTTCCCACTTGCGTAACCGGAGTTTGTGACCTTATAAGGTAATATTTTCGGTTACCGTAATACGACTTTTCTCGTTGCGTAACCGATTTTCGGTGAAATAAAGCCTTCCGACATAAAAAGTAATTACTTTTTTTAGAAAGCTGTCAAAATCATTTGAAATCTGGTTTGTTTTATAAAAATCATCAATCTAAAGGGATGCAAAGTTTGAAGATAAATAAACAATCATCTTTTTTTAGGAATCAAAGAAAAGATTTTTTTAGAAATCTTTTCTTTGAATCCAGATCATGTGATCAGAGTCATGACAAAAACAATACCTTTACTCTCTCAGCCATGCTGTCAACAACCTCTCAGCCAAGTACTGTGATACAGAATGAAATTGGGCTACCACAAACATTTGAAAAAGCAGTGTCATTAACATGAAAATTACTAAAGAAAATTCTTACGGCCCACCACTAGTAATCAAATTATGTTGGGCCAACATCAACACAGCTGGCTGAAAACACTGACAGGTTGAACCTAGATAGTAGATTGCCAATCTGCCTATGGTAAAAAATAACGTAGGGCTAGGTTGTCAGTCTGTTGTAAAATAGGCTAGTAAATTTTCAGCAATCAATTTAGTTTATTCGTTTATGCAACACAGCTACCATTGATACATAGCACAAAACGTAAGTTGTAATGCAACAGTTTTAGGCAACCATCCAGTAGGCTATAAAGTATAAACTGACAGCAGAAGACCAGTTCATGGTCATTAACGGTAGCCTATTGTAAGTCAAGCAGCATGTTTGCAGAGTGGCTAGCCTATTCGACTGCTAAACAGTAAGCAGTAGGGTAGTTTAGTTGATATTGCCGAGCCTATCAGATACCAGTAAGCCTACCATATAAAAGAATAGAAGTACAGTAGGCATACCGGTGCTGAATAGGCTACCCTGACTGTCTCAGTCTTACCATAAGCAAAAGATAGGCTACCGTATTAACCAAGGCTACTCGGCACTCAGTCAGTAGCCTACCAGTCAGCCAGAGTAAAATAACAAACCGTATGGTCTTAGGGATCTACCGCTACCGAGGCAAGTCAATATCAAAACAACGCTACTACCATCAGTGCCAAGTGATGTAACAGCACCACCAAGATTGGAAAGAATGTTTGAAATTTGAATATATTGCGCCAGATTTTTTGCGCCCATCAAGAATTTGTTTGTTTTCACATATTTATTTTCTACGCCATTCTAATCCAAAATGGATGAAATACACCAATTAACAGAAGTGGAGTCCTCGAGGACGTCCTTGGCCTCGAGGACGTCCTCGAAGACACATTTTGAAGTCCTTGACCTTGGCCTCGAAGCCTCAAGTCCTCGAAAATTGCCCTGTCCTCGGCTTGAGGATAGCACTATTTTTTGAACAGTTGAAATTTTGTTGGAAAACGCCAAAAACCTCGCGAAAAATTTGCGAGCACTTTTTTGTTTTTCTCAGTTGGAGCATAGACGTAGCCAAGGGGAGAGGGGCAGGGAGTCCGCCCCTCCCCAACTGAAATTTCACCATAGACAAAAATGTGACAAAAAAGCCCATTGTTTCTGCAGTTTTAGTTTCTTTTTAGCATTTTTCGTATAACTAACAACAATTTTAGCATTTTTCGCAACAGTATAACTAACAAGAATATTGAAGACCAGGGACGCCAGGTCCCCTTCAATTCAATTTTTGCCAGCCAATTTAAACTTTTAACTCGAAGAAAATGGTGAGTTTTTGTCCTAAAAGTTGCTATCTCAGGTCCACATCTAGCCTTTTTGTGAACGTAATGCATTAATCAGGGCTGGATTTACCATAATATGACGCAGCACCAGCAGTAGTGTAGTCAAGGGAGGAGCGGGGGCGCTATAGCCCCACCATTAGCCTGTCAACCAAAATGCAGAATGAAGAAAATACCACGTTTTTAGCTCTATTAAGACTGTTTTTTGCGCTGAAATTGACTAAAAAGTGATTTAAAGCATCATTTGAAACATATATTTACGGGGGGGGCTAATTGTCAAAAATTAAAGTCACAAATCAATGAAAACTTTGAAAAAATGCCCGAAAATAAACAATCAAACTTGATCGCTAATGTAAAAACGCCAAACATAGGTTTTATCTACAAATATATTATAAATTCAGGAATAAGGAAAGGGGGGGGGGCTATTCAGTGTTAGTTAATTACCGATCACTTATCTCAAATATCTTTCAATCAGCCCCCCCCCCAATTATTTTTCTTTATAAATTATAGACGAAATAGATTACTTCGTGTGAGTTTTATTGAATAATGGGATTTTATCATAGGTGGGCACTAGTCCGTTAATCCGTTAATAACGAAGCTAACTTTTTCATCAACTCGTTAATCCGTTAAAAAGTTTTTTCATGCTAACGGACTAAATTAATTTCTGTTAAAATGCCCGTTAACTTAACGACAATGGTTCATTAACTTACGTTAAGTTGCGTTAACATAAGGTTTTCATCGTTAATTTCTTGCACCATTCATTCATCGTATCGATACAAACCAGTTTGCCGGGTAACATTTGTTGCGTAATTAGCGCGAGTTTTATAGAAGAAAAAGCGAAGGAGCTGCAAGATAAAAAAGCAAGCGCGGGATCAAATGAGCAGGCGCTATAAGAAATGCTGCAAGTATAATTTTAATCGTGCAGGTACAAAGTGAGTTAGATCTTAGATGAGTTGAACTGCGATAGGGCTATGATGCACCCATGGTTATAAATAATCTGTCATTGGTGGTAAGATGAAAGTGACTAGCATGGCAGCGCTAGCAAAGAAAGTGGGCAAGGATAGTAAATTAGCCTAACCTATAGCAGAAATAATCTCGATTATTATCGTAATCTACAATCACTAATTTGTAATCGATTACGCAATTTTCAAGTAATTGTAATCAGAAATCAATTACAAAGGATCGTAATCTACGAATTGCAAATAATCGAGCCATGGCTGGCTACTACTCTAGGCTAAGCTTCCATAACCAAACAAAAGCGTGAATGATGATAAAAGTGTATAAACTGTATTATGGGAGTGGTAACGTCGACCAACTACAGAACAGAATGCAAGTGCAAGACATACATGATTCCAATCTAAAAATAATGATAATGCAAAACAGCATTGCAGGGTAGAGATGGCAACAGCGCAGCGTACGCGGCCGCGCGCTGTTGTTGGTGCACCGCGCCGCGCAGCGTAGCAAGTAAAATCTGCATTACGTCACAGCATCAGCGCAGCGCCGCGTACAACAATTTTTTTACATTTTTTTTTTACAATTATTGCTGGTGATTTTCTCTTTATGAACAACAATGGTTAGTCTGGATGTAACTATTATATGAATTAAAAACAATGTACGCTACTAAACCAGAAAAAGGTGCCTTCGGTTCAAGTTTATTTTTTCACAATTTGGAGCATCCTAGAATCATCTATTTTGGCCACAAGAAGCTTGGTTTTGATCGGCTGAACGTGTTTATGACACCAACAAAGATTTTGGTTTTGGTAGGCTAGACTAGGAAAGGCTTACGACGTTCGGTGAGAAGATAAAACAAAGGCAGACAAATGTAGAAGAAACAGGTTTGTGGAAAACAATCATCAGAGTAGAGGCACAAAACAAAGCCTAGCGACACACCCACCCTGTACGCAGTAGGCCTATGGTATTGGTACAAGCTCAAGGCTAGATCACAGTTTCTACTACACATGCGCTTGCATTTCAGAGTGACAGAGTTAGTTCAGTGTAGCCTATTTGTCAACAGGTCATGGCATCAAGAATTAGGCTTTCGATCCTATGCTGTATGTCAGTAGCCTATCTCAGATCTGGTAGACCTATGTAGTAGAGTACGAAGACTAGGCTACACAAATTTCCAATGACAGAATCGCCTACATAGTAGCAAAATTAATTCCACAATCAAACTCACATGCAAACAGCAAAGGTATAATACATAGGGTAGTTTCATACAAGTGTAGTAGCTTGTGACAGCATGCAGAGCACGTGATACCTTATATTTCATTATTTGAGCTACTGGTTCAGGATTAGTACAGTAGTTGCATGGAATCATTAGGTAGACTGGTAGATTGTTTTTGATTGCCAATATATGGTGCAGAAAAACTGATAGAAAGTACACAAAAAGCAGATTGGGTGTTGTTAAGTACAAGCCGTCAGTTTTATTTCGGAATCTCTGCGACTCGTGTGTGAGTGTGCACGCACTGTTGCTCTTCTCATGCATGCACGCATTAGGGTTAGGGCTAGGTCTGGGGAATAGCTTAGATAGGAGAGATGGAAAGGATGCACGCGTGCTCATACACTAGTCGCAGAGCTGCCGAAAATGAAGCGACGGCTCATACTTAGTGACACCCGGCACATTAAACCTGAAGGCCTATAATTGAGCGATTGATCTCACGTCGCATGTTTTTTAGTTTTTACTCGGCCATTTTCAAAGTTAACAAGTGCGAAGTTTCGGACTTTTACGTGTAACTCGATAATGGTTTGGTCTAGCTACATGAAATTTTGACAGCAGTTTAAGATTCATAAGTTTTTTTTTTTGTGTGTGTGCCAAATTTCAAGGCAATGAGTCCCGTAACTTTAGATTTAGGACCCGAAAACTACTTCAAAAGTTTTGTGTAAAAAGCGGTCCTATTCAAAAACGGCTCAAGTACGGCGAAAAATATTTCACATGGTTTTATGTCGTAAGATACTTTTTCATCCCTACGTACACGGCTAGCCACGTTAAGTTTTTTTTCTTTTTCCATTTTTTGCTTTCTAAATTTTGTGCACTCTTCTTCTCCTAAACCACACAACATCGATATGTAATTTTTGTGTAAATTTGTTGAGCTGCAAATGCAATTTTGTCTCCTGAAATTTTTTGAGGCTTCTCCCACAGAACCCACCCAAAATGGGGCCCTAAAAACTTAATTTTTTTTATTGCTCAAGCTAGGGTGATAGTTTTTTGTTTGTATTGGTAGATATTTAAGCAACAAACAGGTTGACATAGTATGGGGGTACCACCCCCCCCAGGGGCCCCCAAATGGACTCCCCCAAAATTAGTTTTTTAAACGGCTCGAGCTAGGGCATTACTTTTTTTATATAGGCAGATGTTTAAAAAACAAATATTTTGACATGGTTTGAGAGAGTGACCTTTTTGAAAACTGTCCAAAATAATACCCCTAAAATCATTTTTTTTTATATGTCAGGAGCTAGAGAGCTAATTTTTTTCAGATGTTAGCAGAAATTTATAGGATATTTAACTTGCGGTGTGGCGCGGTGCAGCGTGAACTTAGTTGTATTTGGATGCGGTGCGGTGCAGCATGCGGACAAGGTTTGCGAATGCAGCGCAGCGTGCGGATGTATTTTTTGTTATTCGCGCCATCTCTATTGCAGGGTACATTGCAGCAGAAATGCAGGATAGATACCGACTTCGTATGAGCTGTTACAAAATTTTATTTTAATTTTGGAACCATTAGCCATTGAAAAAACAGAATGTAGGTACCGATACTAAAATATTGCCATAAAAACAGTGTTTATTTTGAGCTAAATATTAATGTCATCCACAAACTTGGCAGTGTTTGCATTTACGGATCGCAGATGATTTCAAAGCGTTAAATCTACGTAGGCCTACTGTACAGTGGTTAATGATAGGACTAAAACGAGAATGAATAACGAGTATTCATTTGCAATTTTTTTAGTTGCTTTTTTAAGAGTCAAGATTAAGCTTTGGATTAGGTTGGATCAAGACACTGTCTAGAAATTGTTTTGCAAGCTATAGGTTAAATGATTAATTTAAGATGCTGTTGTAGCATGAAAGCATAGAGACTTAGAGTTATAGCGCCTTGGCACTGAGGAAGCAACCGTCTCTATCTAACAGTTTCCATAATGTTTAATTGTTTTGCGTGCTTCTGGCCTTCAGGCTACCAGCGCGGAAGCCCAGGAAAGAGCCACCAGAACGGCGACTACTTAAAACAAGCAATGCGAAAAAATGGCTCTTCTTTGGGCTTCCGCGCTAATAGCTTTTAGGCAGAGCCACCGAGAGGGGGGGACAATGACCCCGGGGCTCATGGAGTTTAGGGGACCCATCAGGGGCCCCACGGGCTTCAGGGCGCCATGGTCTTCAGGGAGCCCATGGAAATGACACTGACAAATCCATAGGTGGGCACATGTCCGTTAACTGTTAATCCGTTAATAACGAAGCTAACTTTTTCATCAACTCGTTAATCCGTTAAAAAGTTTTTTTATGTTAACGGACTAAATTAACTTCCGTTAAGTGCTGTTAACGGACTGAAGTAACTTCTGTTAGGTTCTGTTAACTTCCGTTAAGGTTTTTATCGTTAATATCTTGCAGCTTCGTTGTGCATTTGAACTTGTTTTTATCTTGAAATTAGATTAGACTGTAAAATGTATCTATCAAAACACAAAAAGACCACCATAGCCATAAATATTTCCTTACAATCAGCTCAACAGCGTCAATACGTCGTACCTGGACCAGATCATTACAATTAAATTTAACTCCAAAATGCAACATGTTTAACGTGATTTGGACTTAAATTGCAAGTAAAAGGAGTCTTAAACAATTTAATTTTTTCAATTGGCTTTCAAATGTCAAAAATCTATTGCTTTCAAATGGCTCTGAACACTTGCGAAATGCAATTCAATGGCATTAAAATAGCTTTTTTTCCAAAAAATTACAAAAAATCGTCCAACGGCTGGGGGGGCTTCGCCCCAGACCCCCAGAGCCTTCGGCGGCTGGGAGCCCTGCCACCGAACCTTTGTGATACCTTTGAGTTACCTTAGCTTTCTCAACACGTTTCCAAAGTTAGATATTTACATTTTTCAACTATTAGTTTAAGTCCTCTCCCTTTGCAAAATCCTGGTTACGTGCCAACAGGCAACGACTTCAGATCTTCGATTCTACGACATCTTTGTCCCAAAAAAACTTCCTCTTTGGAGAAATTTTGATAACGTCATTTTATGTGATTTGTGGTTTGGCAAAGAAGTAAGAAAACAGTTTGCATCCAGTATATCATCTAAGTTCAGACTACTCCCTGATGTATCCGAGGACATCGAGAAGGAATGGCTGCTGTTCAGATCAGCAATCATTTCATCAGCTGCTGAAAGATGTGGGCGAAAACGGCTTAGAGTGGCGAACCATAGTGAGAAAAGAACACCTTGGTGGAACCAAGAGGTTAAAGAAGCTATTCGAGCAAAGAAAGATGCGTTCAAGGCCTGGCTACAGGACAGATCGTTATCTGATTTGCAATCCCGGTACACTGAGGCGCGAAAAGCGGCAACTTCGGCAGTAAAGAAATCCAAGGAGAAGTCATGGGAAAAGTTTGGTCGTCGGTTGGATTCCAACTATTTTTCGGCAAACAAAGTATTTTGGCAAACCATGCGACGTTTACGTGGCAAACGATCGAGTATCACGTACTCCATCAAGGATTCTGACGGTAACATTCTAACGGATGAGAATGAAATCCTTTTACGGTAGAGAGAATACTTTGAAGATCTTTTAAATTCTGTAAGGGCATCAACTCGTGACACACACGAAGTGACACATCTAGGGGAGGACGAAGTTTTTACTGCAGCAGAAGTGGCAACTGCAATTAAAAGGATAAAATCAGGAAAAGCTGCTGGTGAAGATGAAATCAGACCCGAGATGTTGAAAGCGCTGACTGGAGAAGGAATTCTCTGGTTAACGCGAGTGTGTCAAGTTGCGTGGAAGCTTGGCAAAACTCCCAGAGATTAGCAAACAGGTGTGATTATTCCGATATTCAAGAAAGGAGATCGCAAGCAATGTACAAACTACAGAGGGATGTCACTCCTTAGTTTGCCAGGGAAAGTATATGCCAAATGCCTTGAAAGGAAATGGCGAGAAATAGTGGAATCAAAACTGGAAGATGGTCAGTGCGGTTTTCGTCCGGGTCGCAGCACCACGGACCAAATCTTCACTCTGAAGCAAATCTTCGAGAAATCTTGGGAGTATGGCAAAGATCTCTTTGTATGCTTTGTCGATCTTGAAAAAGCATATGACCGAGTTCCTCGGGATAAACTTTAGAAGGTTTTGCAGAAGTACGGCGTTGATGGTCAATTGTTACGCGCTATTAAGTCATTCTACTGCAGACCGGAGGTTTGTGTTCGGGAAAATGGCAAGCAATCAAAGCAGTTCCATGTGGGCGTTGGACTCCGGCAAGGGTGCGTTTTGTCACCTCTCCTTTTCATTGTTTACATGAATTGGATCGACAAATGCTGCCAAGCTGATGAGTGTGCCACGATTGGAAATTGCAAAATTAGTCGTCTGCTATTCGCAAATGATTTGGTTCTGCTTTCTTCCACAGAATCTGGCCTCCAGCGCGCATTAAGTAGCTTTGCAGATGCATGCAACAAGGCCGGAATGAAAATAAGCACGGCCAAAACTGAGGTACTTCATCTTTCAAGAAACCCTGATCAGTGCGTATTACAAGTAAATGGAGCGACACTGAAGCAGGTAGAGAAGTTCAAGTATCTTGGGGTTGCATTTACGAGTGACGGAAGGCAAGACGAAGAACTGGATACCCGAATAGGCAAGGCTAGTGCAGTAATGCGAGCTTTGCACTACTCGGTTGTCATGAAACGAGAATTGTCGAAAAAGGCAAAGCTCTCAATTTTCAAAGCAGTTTTTGTCCCCATTCTCACTTATGGTCGTGGTAATGACCGAAAGAATGCGATCACAAGTGCAAGCGTCCGAAATGAGGTTTTTACGAAGAATCGAAGGAGTTACACTGTTTAACAAGATGCGTAGCTCTGAAATTCGAAAATCTCTTAACATCGAGCCGTTACTTCTCCGAATTGAAAGACCTCAGCTTAGATAGTTTGGCCATGTAAGCAGAATGCCTCAGGAAAGACTCCCCAAACAAGCTGTACATGCCAAAGCAAATGGGAGAAGACCAGTGGGACGACCTAGAACTAGATGGACCGATTACATTGAGGATCATGGATGGAATCGCTTGGGACTTTGCCCAAGCAAAATGATGGAGGTGATGGAAGATCGTGAGATGTGGCGGCTTAATCTGGAGCTACTGCCCCCGCAACCCTCACGGAAAAGCGGGCAATGAAGAAAGAAAGAAAGGTCTCCTCCAATCAAAAATTCTGGTTACGCCAATGAATTGGAGATCGCCTAAAAAAGTTTTTTGAAGACTTTTATTTTTTTGTGAGAACACTTGCGCCTGTGCCCTTGGTCCTTGGCCTCGAGCATTCCTGTTCTTGGCCTCGAGAGGGTCTGTCCTTGGAAAGGCTGTCCTTGGCCTTGGCCTCGAGCCTTGTGTCCTCGACTTCACCTCTGCCGATTAAGCTTGGTAAAGTTATTGTCAAAAATTTTTAAATCTCTCTCTCGTCGCAAAATCTATTTTTCGTGAAACCATAGCCCTAAAATTAAAAAAAAAAAAAGAACTACACTTGTTAGCAAAGACACTGAAGGGCAAGACAAAGACAAAAAATAATTTGATCGATTGTAATTGGAATTACGTTTTATTCGCCATGTTGCCTTGGCAGGGAAACACTGAAGAAACTTTTCGGTCTTCGAGTCAAGCTGCTACCTCCCCACCTGTCTACCATACTCGATGGAGGCTTCACAGTTCACACGGTCTCTTTAAACAGATAATGCTCGAAATCGGTTTTGTTTGTCGCAGTCACACAACTGCTCCAACCGATGACGCAATATCTCGAAGTAAATCAAACAACGAAATAGTAGCAATTATGACGCAAAAACAACCGAATAGCGTAATAAAGCAATCCAGCCAATCATTCACAGGCTGCGCAGTCGATCCGAATAACCCGAGGTCGGCGCCACAAGGGCATTCCGGGGCTGTGCCCCCCCCCAAATCACTGCTTGTGCCCCCCAAGCGAGGATTGTGCCCCAAAGAAATTAAGAGGCTCGGTGAAACTGAAATGCAATTCGAGGCCTGAGATTCCCAAAATACTGGTTATCACCCGAGAATTCGTGAGCAAGAACTGTTTTTTGGTAAATTTTGCTATAAGCACCGTTTGTTTGTGTGGCTTCATCCCAGAATTCATGAAAATTCGCGTATACCTTGGGACGAAGACCTTTTTTTTTTCAGTATTTACCTTAGAATTCGTGAAAATTTGCGTTAAACATCTTCTTCGTTTGGTTCACACTCTCAAATTCAAATGAATAAAGTTTTCGTGCCCCCCAAAAATTTATTTATGCTCCCCTCCAGTCTCGCTATCTTGCAGCCGGTCCTGGGATAACCGCAATGGGAAAGCGTTCTTTTGACCCAAAGCGCCGCTAAATATTGAACAAATGATGACTACTTTAGGTAATTCATAGGTGCTCCAAACCTTTTTCCACAATTCCCCTTATTCGCGAAAATACGTTTTAATCCGTTTAACTCCGCACTAGAGATGGCAACAGCGCAGCGTACGCGGCCGCGCGCTGTTGTTGGTGCACCGCGCCGCGCAGCGTAGCAAGTAAAATCTGCATTACGTCACAGCATCAGCGCAGCGCCGCGTACAACAATTTTTTTACATTTTTTTTTTACAATTATTGCTGGTGATTTTCTCTTTATGAACAACAATGGTTAGTCTGGATGTAACTATTATATGAATTAAAAACAATGTACGCTACTAAACCAGAAAAAGGTGCCTTCGGTTCAAGTTTATTTTTTCACAATTTGGAGCATCCTAGAATCATCTATTTTGGCCACAAGAAACGTAGTTTTGATCGCTGAACGTGTTTTTTGACACCAACAAAGATTTTGGTTTTGGTAGGCTAGACTAGGAAAGGCTTACGACGTTCGGTGAGAAGATAAAACAAAGGCAGACAAACGTAGAAGAAACAGGTTTGTGGGAAACAGTCATCAGAGTAGAGGCACAATACAAAGCCTAGCGACACACCCACCCTGTACACAGTAGGCCTATGGTATTGGTACAAGCCCAAGGCTAGATCACAGTTTCTACTACACATGCGCTTGCATTTCAGCGTGACAGAGTTGGTTCAGTGTAGCCTATTATTCGTCAACTGGTCATGGCATCAAGAATTAGGTTTTCGGTCTTATGCTGTATTTCTGTAGCCTATCTCAGATCTGGTAGACCTATGTAGTAGAGTACGAAGACTAGGCTACGCAAATTTTCAATGACAGAATAGCCTACGTAGTATCAAACTTTATTCCACAATCAAACACACATGCAAACGGCAAAGGTATAATACATAGGGTACCAGTTTCATACAAGTGTAGTAGCTTGTGACAGTATGCAGAGCACGTGATACCCAGAGAGGTGATACCTTATATTTCTGTAATAATAAGTCAATTAAGATGTTTTTTGACGTTTGCAGGCCAGAGTTTTAATATTTTAATCGTTTTGCATGCTTCTGGCCTAAAGGCTACCAGCTCGGAAGCCTAGGGAAGAGCCACCAGAACGGCGACTACTTAAAAGAAGCAATGCGAAAAATTGTCTTCCCACAGGAATCGAACCTGCAGCCTTTGGATTACCGGTCCAAAGGCTGCAGGTTCGGTTCCTGTGGGAAGACAATTTTTCGCATTGCTTCTTTTAAGTAGTCGCCGTTCTGGTGGCTCTTCCCTAGGCTTCCGAGCAGGTAGCCTTTAGGCCAGAAGCACGCAAAACGATTAAAATACCTTATATTTCATTATTTGAGCTACTGGTTCAGGAATAGTACAGTAGTTGCATGGAATCATTATGTAGACTGGTAGATTGTTTTTTATTGCCAAAACATGGTGAAGAAAAACTGATAGAAAGCACACACAAGGCAGATTAAACCTGAAGGCTTATACAAGGCTGTAATTGAAACGACTGATCTCACGTCGCATGTTTTTTAGTTTTTACTCGGCCATTTTCAAAGTTAACGAGTGCGAAGTTTCAGATTTTTACTTACAACTCGATAATGGTTTGGTCCAGCTACATGAAATTTTGATAGCAGTTTGAGATTCATTAGTTATTTGGGTGTGCCAAATTTCAAGGCAATGAGTCCCGTAACTTCAGGTTTAGGAGCTGAAAACTACTTCAAAAGTTTGGTGTAAAAAGCGGTCTTCAAAAACGACTCACGTACGGCAAAAATTTTTTTACATGGTTATATGTCGTAAGATACTGTTTCATCCCTACCTACACTTTTAGCCGCATTGAGTTTTTTTCTTTTTCCATTTTTTGCTTTCTAAATTTTGTGCACTCTTCTCCTAAACCACAGAACATCGATATCAAATTTTTGTGTAAATTTGTTGAGCTGCAAATGCAATTTTGTCTCCTGAAATTTTTTGAGGCTTCTCCCAGAACCTCCCCAAAATGGGGCTCTAAAAAACTAATTTTTTTTATTGCTCAAGCTAGGGTGATAGTTTTTTGTTTATATTGGTAGATATTTAAGCAATAAATAGCTTGACATAATATGGGAGTACCACCCCCCCAGGGGCCCCCAAATGGACTCCCCCAAAATTAGTTTTTTGAATGGCTCGAGCTAGGGCATTACTTTTTTTTGTATCGGCAGTTGTTAGAAAAACAAATATTTTGACATGGTGTGAGAGAGCGGCCCTTTTGAAAACTCTCCAACATAATACCCCTAAAATCAATTTTTTTATATGTCGTAAGCTAGAGAGCTAATTTTTTTCTGATGTTAGTAGAAATTTAAAGGATATTTAACTTGCGGTGCGGCGCGGTGCAGCGTGAACTTAGTTGTGTTTGGATGCGGTGCGGTGCAGCATGCGGACAAGGTTTGCGGACGCAGCGCAGCGTGCGGATGCATTTTTTGTTATCCGCGCCATCTCTACTCCGCACCATTTGCAACCTGGATTTTGCAATTTTGTGACATCACAAAAAAGATGTACTGTAAATCAGGGCCCACATGGCAGAAATGTCCTCGTTTGCATTAATAATGAGAATTTTTTAAGAGGCGCTACCGAGCGAAATACTCGCTGAAGGCACGAGGTTATTTTTGCATGTGCATCTGAAGCTCTGAGAGCTCGGTAACGTCATTTTCGCTCGCTATGTTGCTTGGATCGATTGCGAGATACAACTGAAGTTAAAAAAAGGTCACATTTTTCTGGCCAACTTAACGAAGATTTTGAAGCACTCTTTAAGCTTG
Organism: Trididemnum nubilum; assembly: GCA_963965965.1. NCBI lineage: Eukaryota > Metazoa > Chordata > Ascidiacea > Aplousobranchia > Didemnidae > Trididemnum > Trididemnum nubilum. Next base: position 15,372,091 of record OZ014479.1, read on the forward strand.
CGAGAAATCTATTTTGGTACAGAAATTTAATGGCAAAATATTGAAAACTTCTAACTAAAGCGAATTTTTGCTGAAAATTAATTAAAATCGTCGCTATGTTTGCTATTATACTGCTCAGAAAAAGAGAATTGCATCGAGAACCATTTGCTGTTTCGAGTGATAAAGAAATACTGAGTAGTGCCAGTAGACAAAAACAGCAACAAACTCTTTCTATACGAACGAATTTTTAACAACACGAGGCTCATTTTTGCTCAAAATTTACGGACAAATTAAAAGCAATGCCAGCCTCGGCTGCCAAATAAACCAAAAACAAACAAACAAACAAAATTCAAACCAATCAAAGAAACTAAAATTTGTGCTGATTCAAACCGATAAAATTTCAGCGATTTTCTCGAGTTCGCAAGCAAAATTGCTACTATTCAAGATTAAAAAGCTCTGTTGCTCTGCGCAAGCAGTTCAGAAAAATTTTTGGCAGTTGTTCAACTTGAAAAAAGCTTGCTTTTTCGCTTTTGCAATTTTACGATGCTGCAAACGCAAGAAAAAACCCTGCACTTAAGCAGACAAAGCAATAGGAATTAAACAGTGTTTCAAACGTGCCCGCTAAAATTGACTTTGATGCTCTTCAAATTTTAAAAAAATCAAAAACAAATGAGACTGAATATCGGCAAAAAATTAAACACAGCTAGTCTCAAGTCAAGATTTAACGGTTCTAAAAAAGAAGAGTGTACTTCGACTCTAAAAAAGTAAATTAGTGTAACTCAACCGCATCACAGACGGGGAAGTGCCGTCATTCCGGGGAGGGGGGAGGCAGGGGGGGCGTGCTCCTCCTAACGACTGCTTGTGCCCCCATTTCAGTTTACTCAAAATTCGTTTTTGGAACATCAAGTAACGACAAGACTACAGACAATAATATAAAAAGGAATATAATTCTCATTTGAAGTTTTCTTGATTCTTTGCAAAATTGCTGGCCACTAAGTGCTGTGCATAAATGTGACACAATAATTCGTCTCTATAACACGCCTTTACGGATGCGTCGGGAAAGAGAGATATATGCCTAGAAAATTGCTACCTGTACCAGTACTTCGTTAGTGATTATGACGTGAAACAACATGTGAAAATATGAAAACATTTTTTTAAAAGACCAGCTGTTTGTGGTTTTTCAGAGCACATTCAAGATTTTTTAGATCGCGGTCAGTGGCGCAACCAGGAGGAAGGGGCTCAGAGGGCTTCAGCCCCCTTTACCCAAGTCATTTAGAAGATTTAACACCAAAATACAAGCGTTTAAACATGTTTTGGATCTGAAGTGTAAGGGGGATAGGGGGGAGAAGGGGCTGGGCAATTTAGCTATTTTAATGACTTTTGAACTTTAGCAATTTACTCTAGTTGTTCATATGGCTTCAAAAACTGCGAAATGTGATTGAAATTGCGTTAAAATCGCTATTTTTGTCGCAAAATCACAAAAATCGCCCAGCAGCTGGAGGCTCTGCTACCCCAGGCCCCCACTGTGATATGCTTGAGTTGTATCAGTTTGTTCAGCAAGGGGCCAAAACAGGCGCATAGCCAGAAATTCAAAACAGGCGCGTTGCCAGAAATTCGCAATGGGGGGGCTGTCTTGGGGGTCTGGGGGCGGAGCCCCCAGCGCTCGAAAATTTTGCGTTTTTTTTTCAAAAACAACGTAATTTTAGAGCTCGTTTAATAAAAAATAATGCTTTTAAAACGTGGCATAGAAATTGGCAGCGCAATATAATTTTAAAACGTGGCATAGAAATTGGCAGCGCAATGGTTGCATTAATGGGTTATATGGGAAGTGGCTAATGATAACATTGCAGTTCTCTTGGTTACGAGCTGGTAAACCATAAAATCCCATTATTCAATAAAACTCACACGGGTAATTTATTTCGTCTATAATTTATAAAGAAAAATAATTGGGGGGGGGGCTAATGGAAAGATATTTGAGATAAGTGATTGGTAATTAACTAACACTGAATAGCCCCCCCCCCCCTTTTCTTATTCCTGAATTTATAATATATTTGCAGATGAAACCTATGTTTGGCGTTTTTACATTAGCGATCAAGTTTGATTGTTTATTTTCGGGCATTTTTTCAAAGTTTTCATTGATTTGTGACTTTAATTTTTGACAATTAGCCCCCCCCCCCCGTAAATATATGTTTCAAATGATGCTTTAAATCACTTTTTAGTCAATTTCAGCGCAAAAAACAGTCTTAATAGAGCTAAAAACGTGGTATTTTCTTCATTCTGCATTTTGGTTGACAGGCCAATGGGGGGGCTATAGCGCCCCCGCTCCCCCCTGGCTACGCTACTGAGCCTAAATTAGACAATTATTGTGCAAAAAATTTTGTTTAGTTCAAGCCCCCTGCCTTTTACTAAAATCCTGGTTGCGCTTCTAGTCTCATTCACTGCTGCAGACAGCTTTTCGAGTAATTATATGAGCCGGATACAAACCGAGTTAAACGCTGTTATACGTCTCTATTTTTAAACATGAATACAAAATTGTTAAAATAGCGCATAATTTGCAGCCGTAAAATATCAGTTTTTATGTGCAAAACTTCAGTCTATTTCAGTGCCCCCCCACTTTTGACTAGAGCCCCCTCACTTCGGTTGCTCTGGCGACGGCACTAAGACAGGGGTGTTGGGGCGGAGCCCCCAGCCTCCAAAGGCTATGGGGGATTGGGGGCAAAGCCCCTAGCCCCTAGGCGATTTTTTGTAACTTTTTGGGAAAAAAAGTTATTTTAATGCCATTGGATCACATTTCGCAGGTGTGTTTACAGCCATTAAAAAAAACTAAATTTTTAACATTCGAAAGCCAATCGAAAAAATTCAATTGTTCAATCCCCCTTTCACTTCTTACAATGTTTAAAACACGTCAAAATCTTGCCTTTTGATGTTAAATTTTGTCAGTGATTTGGCCCAGGTATGGGAAGTAAGGTGCACTGCCTCCTGCAATATTTTAGAGAAAAATAATAATCCACTCAAAGATGTTCCTTAGAGATTTTCGTTTTGACATGAAATTAACCAGTTATAGGAGTACATGTACAGCCAGGAGGCCCAGGCCCATCAATTCAAATTCAGTAATGTGTGCAATAAGCTTTTCTTCTGGTTAATTTTTTCAAAAATAATTTTTCGCGTAAAAACTGGCGAGGTAGAGGTAAATTGCAATTGAAACATGGTACAATAGATAGTTACACCTACTAACCATGTTATTTCCGGGCCGAATTTACGGTGCGCGGGGCCCCTGGTAGTTTGGGGATTATCGCAACATCTTCCTGCCAAATATGGTTGGAGGCCAAAAAAAGTCTTACCATTCAAGCGCTGGGCCCCTGGGCACTGTGCCATATGGTAAATCCGGCCCTGGTTATTGCATTACGTTCATAAAAATGTTAGATGAGGGCCTGAGGTAGCAAATTTTTAGACAAAAACCGTTAATTTCACCTGGGTTATACTGTACATTTAAATTGGTTGACAAAAACTGAATTGAGGGGGCCCGGGCCCCTGGTCGTCAATATTATTATTAACGTGTACTGTTGCACGCTAAGATGCTAAAAAAAAACTGAAACTGAAGAAACAAGGCTTTTTTGTCACATTTTTATCACTGGCGGCATTTTGATTTGGGGGGGGGGCGCCCCCCCCCCCGACTACGCCTATGCTACACAGCGTCTTGTTTCAACTGCAAACAGTTTTTTGTGATCTGCACCTTGTCTGTGAGTAATATTAAAAAGTAATTAGTAATTTGGACACCTCTAACAAAGCATTAAAATTACCACAAAAATTATACTTTTAAAAAAGTAGTGTCATTACTGTAAAAAGCTACTAAACAAGTAATTTGTTACAGTAATTCTTTACTTTAGTAATTCGTTACTGCCCACCGCTGGCTATGGTAGACAATATCTTAGAGTCTGCAAGAATTTTGCAAAATCTGCCTTTTGTGACGCCTCAAACTTACAAAATGCAGGGTTGCCAATGGTATGGAGCCAAACAGACTAAATCGTATTTTTGTGAAGAAGGGGAACTGTGAAAATAGGTTTGGTACACTTTATTATTTCCAGCGGTTTTTGTTGCTTCAATAAAACCGATCTCGAGCTGTATCTCTTCAACTTAAAAAAAAAAAATAGAAGACAACGTGACCATCTAAGTTTTGGGCCAAAAACAGAGGTACCGTTATATGTCCACAAAAAGACCAAAAGTTTTTTGTTTTTTGTTGCAACAAAAGATTATCACTAAATTGCTCCGAAAAATCTCTTCGGATATATTAATTAACTAGAAGAAAAAAATAAACGTCATTACGTCTTGTGAATAGTAAAAAAATCATTAGGCGCGGCAACATGAACTGCTTCTCTGCTCTACTTAATAGGATTTATCAAATCATAGGCTCTTTATTAGTAAACGCGCGGAGAAAAAGAGAAGAGCATTGAAGAAAAAAAGTTTGCTCTTGTTGCGAAGTTTTTTTTGCGGTCAGCGTATTCAATTGATTTGATCTGACCATTTGGACGTTATTCGCAGCGCAAATGAACCGTGAAGAAAAAAAAGATAAAACTGTCAGTTTCCAGTCTACTGATAAGGGAGTCTATGATCAAATCACTTCTTCCGTTATACTCGCTGTATTACGCTGAAGCGTGCAACAAGTTTGGGGGGCCCATCTCCGCGTCATTGCGTACAGGCAACGCAGCTTCTTTCAAATAAATATTGCAGCGGTGGCGAACCGTTTGCAACACTGTCCGATTTGAACCTCAGACCTCCCGCTTCAGATACGAACCCGTTGTCGCTCAACTAACTAGATCAACGTGTTACAGCGCGACCATGGACTCTTTATTAGTAGTTTTGTCTTTTTTTTTTTCTTCTCGGTTAATTCGCACTGCGAATATGTCTAAATGGTCCAATCAAATCAGTCGAATACACATGACCGCAAAAAACCTTTGCAACAAAAGCAAACTTTTTTCTTTTCTTTTTCTTCACGTGTCTGTTCTTAGTTTATGATAAAGAGTACATGGCTCGACTAACTGGCCAGTTCGTCCAGCGGTAACACGTTCGTCTAGTTAGTTGAGCGGTAACCAGTGGTGCCGATCTTTGTTGAGCATTGGGGGGATAATTTGCAAAGTGATGTCGTCTAGGTATGCAAACGTACTCTTGCAATTGAATTTTGAAATGATTTGATTTACCACATGTTGAAAACATGGCACCGCATTTTTCAATCCAAAAGGAACACGTTTAAATTGATACAAACGCCCTTTCGCCTCGAATGCCGTATACTTTCGTTCTTCTGGAAGAAGTGGCACTTCATGATACGCGCTTCGTAAATCTAAGATGGAAAACCACTGGTACTGAGACACCTGCTGTATAATATCTCGGATGTTTGGCAAAGGGTATGCATCTAAATGTGTTTGCTTGTTCACTGTTTGGCTATAGTCAATGCACATGCAATTTTTTTGGTTGTCATTTTTCACCACGACAACATGAGCTCGCCAAGGTGATGTACTAGATTCAACGATGTCATCGTCGAGAAGTTGAGTAATCTGATCCGTTATAAATGATTGGTCGGCTCCTGAATAGTTACGTCTTTTAACTGCTACCGGTTTGCAATCGTAATCAAAATGCTCAAATAACTTCACGGTTCTATAGCCTACCTTTAATAAGGTTCAAAGCACCAAGTTCCAAAGGAGACTGCGCACCTCCGAACAATAAAACTTACACATTCATGTTGACCCAAAACTTCTCTACCGAGGATTACGTCCCACAACAAGTTATTCATTACAGAACAATTGACATCCGAATACTTGCGACCGCGCAGTTCTACAGTTGCTGAACAAAATCCTTGGGTTTTCTTTCACAGCAGCACCTCTTACCGCCAGATCCACTTGAAATTTGTTCTTATCACTCACGACAATATTTGCTTGTGGGCAAAAGTTTTTGCTTATGTGATTATACTTGGCTCCAGTATCCACTAGACAATTTGCCAATGCCCATTAACTAAAATATACAAATTTACTTTTTCTTCGATGACTCCTGACGTTGGCGCTAACGGAGCCACTTGAGTCGACGCATCTTTGAAGTCATCAACTGCAGCCATAGTTGATCGAGGAAATTCTCGTGATCGGGAAAGACGCTTTTTGGCAAAATGAACTTTACGTCCACATTTGTAGCAATTCCTTTGTCTTGCTGGGCAGTGAGCTCGTTTATGTGAAGAACCGCCGCAAAAGAAACAACGACTTTGACCTGAAAAAGCGGAATTAGTGCAATTGCTGCTGCGACCTGATGAAGCACATACTGCAGCTTGACATAATTCTTCATCTTTTGTTTCTTGACTACAACATGAAGCTGCTGTATAATCCAAGGATCGGAGGTTCTGTGCAAGGTCATATAAACTAGCATTTTTACGAGCTTCATTAAACCTTCTAGCCTAGTCAAAAACGTCATTGAGTGCTAGAGCATTGTCCTTAAGAATTCGCTGTCGAATAAAGCCAGATTGCATGCCAGATATAAATGCATCTCTGATAGCAGTTTCTCTGATTTGCGCTGCTGTACAATCAGTAAAATTACAATAACTGCTTCGAGACTTCAACCGTCCCAAAAAGTCTTCTAGCGACTCGTCTGGATTTTGTTCACACGTATTGAGGCGATGCCGTGCAAAAATTTCATTTACAGGTAATACGTACGCATTTTCAAGCCGTGCAACAGCCTCGTCGTAAGCATCGCATTCGCTGACATACGAATATAAGGATGTATCGAGGAGGCTAACCAACATATCAAGCTTATCACGAGCTGTTGCTCCCTCAATTCTGGACACATAATTTTCGAAGGTTTTTTTCCAGTGCTTCCATTTTTGGCATTGTCAGGAGCATTTACATCAGTCTCGAAAATCTGTGGTCTTAAACATTTCCTATTCACTACTTAGTTTATTAAATTGAAACAAAACTCCATCCGTTTGTTACCTTTATTAGGCTTTAATAAACTAAAATAAAGCAAGATCTAAACAAAAGCGGTAAAGAGCATAATAAGCTACACTGAATAGAAACTGAACATAATCCATATAGCAACATAAGGTACTCAATACTACTCTGCTAGAACTAGAAGTCCGTTGTCAGCATTGAACCATCACAACTGCGAAGCGCTTGCAATTCAAAGCGTGCATGGAAGTGTACAACGTAAATGCAAATTAGCGTTGAAAAGGCACAAATAAAAATCACGTGAATAACTAAATTTTGCAATTCTACAACATACTATTTACTCCGTTTGACTCCGTATCAATTTGCGACGTACAACAGGGATGAGTTTGCAAAAATTTTTCGCTGATTAAGGAATGCGATATGTTCGATCAGTAGCGTAGCCAGGGGGGGGCTCCCCCATTGGCCAGTCAACCAAAATGCAGAATAAGACATATAACACGTCTTTAGCTCTTCTGAGACTGTTTTTTGCGCTGGAATGGACTAGAAAGTGATTTAGAGCATTTTTTGAAACATATATTCAGGGGGGGGCTAATTTGTCAAAAATTGAAGTTACAAATCAATAAAAACTTTGAAAAATGCCCAAAAACAAACAATTAGATTTGATCGCTAGTGTAAAAACGCTCCAAATATGGATTTATTATAAGCTCAGAAATAAAACGGGGGGGGGGGGGGGGGCTATTCAGTGTTAGTTAATTACCAATCACTTCTCTCAAATATCTTATCATTAGCTTCCCCAATTATTTTTATTTATAAAATATACACGAAATCGATTACTGCAAGTGAGTTTTATGGTATGATAGGATTGTATGATTTTGAAGAGAACTGAAATGCTATCATTAGCCACTTCCCACATAGTCCATTAATGCAACCAGTTGAATCATGTTGATCTGCCGATTTCTATGCCACGTTTTAAAAGCATTATTTTTTATTAAACGAGCTCTAAAATTATGTTTTTTTTGTAAAAAAATGCAAAATATCGAGCGTTGGGAGCTCCGCCCCCACACCTCTGTGCCTCCGGCGGCTGGGAGTTTCTCCCCCAGACCCCCAAACACAGCCCCCAATTGCGAATTTCTGGCTACGCGCCTGTGTTCGATGAAGAAAGTAAAAGGGCTCTGCTTCAGGCAGCGGTTCCAATTCAAACTAAATTCATCGGTGGCATTATACGTGTGATATAATCTGTTGTATCAAAGTCTGTTGTATCAAAGTTTGAAGATGCTTTTAGCCTATGAATGATACAAAATTTGAAGCCAAAAACGATCATAATGTAGATCCGTTCTGCTGGCCCAGGGGTGCCGAGAGCCAAGCGTGGGCCCGGGGCCTGCTCAAATGTTAGGCATCTCCGGTTTTGTGAACTCCAAAACAGACGGGAAAAATGCATAGGTGGGCACAAGTCCGTTAATCGTTAATCCGTTAATAACGAAGCTAACTTTTTCATTAACTCGTTAATCCGTTAAAAAGTTTTTTCATCTTAACGGACTAAATTAACTTCCGTTAAGTGCTGTTAACGGACTTAAGTAACTTCCGTTAAATTCTGTTAACTTCCGTTAAGGTTTTTATCGTTAATATCTTGCACCATTCATTCAAGAAAGGAGTTTTTTTGTGACTAATAATAAGCTGCAGCCTCATAGGTCTATTAATTATCGCTGTTCACAATTTCCAAAGACTTTTCGATCGCAGCTTCGTTGTGCATATGAACTTATTTTTATCTTGAAATCAGATTAGACTGTAAAATGTAACTTTCGAAACACAAAAAGACCACCATAGCATTAAATATTTCCTTTACAATCAGCTCAACAGCGTCAATACGTGTTCTAGAAGCGAGTGAATAAAACGAAATGTAAATTACACGCAAAATGTTAACGAATTAACGGACTTTATTAACTTCCGTTAATTAAAGCTGAAAATAACGGATTAACGTTAACGGAGGTGTGAAGTTTGTTAACGGACGAGTGGTTAACGAAGCTAACGTTTTGCGTTAACTTGCCCACCTATGGAAAAATGCCACAAGTTTTGTCAGGATTTTGATGTGATCTCCAAAAAAAAAGGTCTTCGGTCTTCCACACACTCATTTCTCAGTGTCATTTTGATGGGCCCTCTGCTGGACCCCCTGAAGCCAATGGGCTCCCTTGAAGCCCATGGGCCCCGGGGTCATTCTCTCCCCTGCCCCCCTCTCGGAGGTCCTGTGCTGGCCAAGCTTATGTCTGCAGGTACCAATAGCGGTAGCCAAGTTTTCAGATTTGGTGAGGCCTCTTACTGCTACTAGTTGGTAAGTTGTGGGTATTAGATTAGGCCTACTGTAGACTACTATTGCGCTAGTTTCTGATTTCAGCTCTGAGAATAGCCTACGCTGAGTAGCGATATAATGTACCGGTGCTTATTCTGTTATTTCATAAAATTGTTTTGTTACTGGTTGTACAATACTGGTAACGGAACTTCCAGTAGCTTTGTGAAAAAGAGGTGGCGAGAATAGGACTGGTAGACCAGGTTGGTTTTGTATCAGGACTGCTATAGCATGCAATAGCTTACTTTAGCCCTATTTAATTTGGACTTTCTGCAGACATAGGCTGGGCTACCAGAGCGGATCTACAATTAGGATCGTGTTTGGCTTCAAATTTTATATCATTTTTTGGCTAAAAACATCACCAAAGCTGGTTTAACTTTCATACAATAGATTATATCACTCGTATAATGCCACCGATAAATTTAGTTTGAATTGGAACCGCTGTCTAAAGCAGAGCCCTTTTACCTTCTTTATCAAACATTGCATTCTTTAGTCAGCGAAAAAAGTTTGCAAACTCATACCTGTAGTGACGTCGCAAATCAATACGGAGTCAAGCGGAGTAAATAGTATTTTAATGAATAAAGGGAATTGGGGAGAAATTTTTAGTGCAACTCTTTATTACCTCAAGTAGTTGTCATTTCTTCAATAAAATCGATTTCGAGTAGAATCTCTTTAGGAGTTTCCAGTGAATTTCTTCAAATTCTTGTCCAATGAATTTGCTGCTTGTTCGAAGCCACCAAGCAGCATAGGCGTAGCCAGTGAGGGGGCGGGCCATGGGGCTCGGGCTCCCCAATTGAAATGCTACAAATGATAAAAATGTGACAAAAAAGACTATTGTTTTAGTTTCTTTTAGCCTCTTCGCGTGCCCGGGCCCCCTCAATTCAATTTTCGCCAAGCAATTTAAATGTATAACCCGAGTGAAATTAAGGGTTTTTATCCTAAAAGTTGCTAACTCAGGCCCTCATCTAAGTTTTTTACGAACACAATGCAATAACCAGGGCCGGATTTACCGTATGGAGCAGAGCCAGGGGCCCCTCGCTGAGATGGTAGGCTAAGACTTTTTTAGTCTTCACCTGCATTCGGCAGGAAGATGTTTCAAAAATTCCCAAAGTGCCAGGGGCACTGCGCAATGTATATTCGGCCCCGGCAATAACGTGGTTAGTAGGCGTAACCATCTGTTGTACATTTTTCAATAACATGTCGCCTCCACTTCATCAGTTTTTATGCGACAAAATACTTTCGAAAAAAAAAGTTAGGTAGGGGCAGGCGCGTAGCCAGGATTTGGAAAAGGGGGGGGGCTATTTTGAAAGAGTGAGAAGTGTGCAAACGACCTTGGCTGGAATTTTCATTGATCTAAAAGCAGTTTCAGACGGTTTGTCCGAAAATTGAGACGAAATTTCTCGGAAAGCCCGGAAATTCAAAGCTTTTTTCCGCCCAAAATTAGGTGATTTCCAAAAAAAAAAAAAAAAAAAAAAAAAAAAAAGGTCTTCACCAAAATTAAGAGTGATTTTTCGGCCGAAATCCGAAATTCAAAGGTTTTTTTCGCCCAAAATTAGGTGATCTCCAAAAAAAAAAGGTCTTCACCAAAATTGAGAGTGATTTTTCGGCCGAAATTCAAAGGTTTTTTTCGCCCAAAATTAGGTGATCTCCAAAACAAAAAAAAAAAGGTCTTCACCGATATCGAGACTGATTTTTCGTCCAATTCAGTCGTTTGAGGGGGGGTTGTTTTCGAATGGGGGGGCTATTTTCCATTTTTCTCAGAAAATCGGCCTCAAAAGCACAAAAAACATGCGGTTTTGCATAGCCTACTTCACAAGCCAATGGGGGGGCTCGAGCCCCCCCCCGCCCCCTCCTGGCTACGCTACTGGGTAGGGGGGATGCTCATTGAACAAATTTTTGAATTGATAGTCCAAGCCGTAAATCTGCTCCTAGTGATGGTTATTTTCACAGGTGGAGTCGAGGACACAAGGGTCGAGGCCAAGAACACAAAAAAAAATCCGAGACCAAGGCCAAGGACAGCCCTTCCAAAGAAAGACCCTCTCGAGGGCAAGGACCAATGACACAGGCGCAAGTGTTCTCAAAAAAAAGGTCTTCAAAAATTTTTTTTCAGGCGATCTCCAAAAAAAAAAAAGAAAAGAAAAGGTCTCCAAAAGTTTTTTTCTGGCGATCTCGAAAGGAAATAAACAAAAAAGCTATTCGCAAATTTCCCGCAAAGTTTCTGGCGTTTTTGAACAAAATTTTAACTATTCAGAAAATAGTGCTGTCCTCGAGCTGAGGACAGGGCAATTTTCGAAGATTTGAGGCTTCGAGGCCAAGGACAAGGACTTGACCTTCGAGGCCAAGACCCAGGCCTACGTCTTCAAAATGTGCGCTCGAGGCCAAGGAAGTCCTAAAGGACTCCACCTCTGGTTATTTTTATGGTAAAACAATAATTCCTAAGAAATAATTTCAAGTGGATCATTATACTGCTAAAATATTGCTGGAGGCAATGTAGCTTGCTTGCCCCTATCTGGACCAAATCACTTACAAAATTTAACACCAAAATGCAAGATTTTAAACGTAGTTTGGACTTAAATTGCGAGTAAAAGGAGGAGTAAACAATTTAATTTTTTCAATTTGCTTTCAAATGTTAAATATGTAGTTCTTTCAATTAAGTCTGAACACGTGCGAAGTGTGATCCAATGTCATCAAAATTGCATTTAAAAAAAAAAAAATACCAAAAATCCCCCAGACCCCCATAGCCTCCGGCAGCTGGGGATCCGCCCCCAGACCCCCGTCTGTAATACGTTGGAGTTGTAATAATTTACCAAACACGTCTCCCAATTAAGACATTTTTACATTTAAACTAAATTGGTTTAAGCCCTTTCCCTTGAGCAAAATTCTAGTTACGTACCAACACCAAGCCATGGCTTTTGATAGTCCATTCTACGTCATCTTTACCCCACAACAAATTCCTCTTTCGAAAATTTCTGATGACGTCTTTGCATGCGATTTGTGGTTTGGGCCCACACCAATCAAAAATCCAGCGTTTTATCCAATGACGCAACAACGTGACCAGGGTGCCGGTTGAACCCAGATCATGCGATCAGAGTCTTCGTGTAAACAACGTCTTTACCCTCTCAGCCCCGCTGCCGACTTGCTATGGGGAGGGTGCTGGAACCAAAGTTAAAAATTTTTAGCTCGATATTTTGTGCTGTGTGAACTAATGCAACTACCAGTAACTCAAGCATCACAAACGGGAGGGTCTGAAGGCGAACCCCCAGCCTTGGACAAATTTTGGAATTTTTGTCAAAAAATAACAAATTTTGCGCTTTTTGGATTACATTTTTCACGTTTTTGAAGCCATAAGAATGAAATTGCTAAAATTCCTCGCAACCTTCCCAACAGGTCACCTCCAAAACACGATAAAGTTAAAACGCTTCTATTTTTGAATTATATTTTTCAAGCGGATGAGGTTAGCTTCAGCTCCTTATCCCTTTTTCTGGTTGCGCCACTGAGTTTACCAAGTCCAAAACAATGGTTCTGTTATTGTTACCTGTAACGTTCTAAATGATATTTTGAGCTTTTACTTCGATGACAAGCTTAAGTTATTGCCTGTAACTGTTAAGTATTTATAAAAGGTGCAGTTGACCTAGATGACCGCATCATGGTCTTATCGCTGTTTCCTGCCTGTTTACCAAAGGTGGAGTCCGCGAGGACGTCCTCGAGGACACATTTTGAAGTCCTTGGTTTTCGCCTTGGCCTCGAAGCCTACAAGTTCTCGAAAATGTCCTGTCCTCGGCTCGAGGACAGCATTATTTCTTGATTCGATAAAAAGGAAAATAACCAGAAAAAAAATAATCTAAACTTCTTGCCTGTCAATTCGTTTCATTTCTTTATTAATTAAAAGAATGATATAATGTGATAGCCACGTCATAATAAACCTTATTTTAAATGGCATTGTGGGAAAGCTCTAATCGTAGAATGAGGGGGCAAAAGGCAGTGCAGAACCGTCTTTTTTTTTCTCCAATGCGGGTGGTACAAACAGCAAAGTACTAGAACCGTCCAGGGTCATAACACGAGATTTGTGGGTCCAGACACAAGTATTTTTGAGTTGCTGCAGCGAAAACATGATCGAGTCTATATGAGTGCGGATTCAAGTATGTGCGTCATAATAAAATGTAAATGAAATGTAATGCGGTTAGCTCTTAAACTAAATGCGTTAGTATATCCCTGGGGTAACTAACAAAACGTATCTTGAGAACGCCTTGCTCTGAAAATACGTGAGTAAATATAGCGAAGAGTTTTTTTGAGACATGAAAGAGCAATTTTATTATCACTGACAAGCGGCTTGGACGCAAAGCCACAATCAGCTGAACAATTTTTGTGTTGAAAATCGCTGCTAAGAATTCCACGTATAATAAACTACTGTATCTGCAGCAGAAAAAACGCTCTATGAAGAATTATTAAAAAAGCGAGTGTGAAATTAAATATAACTATAATTGTTCGAATGCCTGAAAAGATGAGCGCAGCACTTAAAATCAATTTTTCACGCGACGTTGTGAAGATAAGGAGGCGATGCTCTCGCAAAAAACTTGGACATATTTAGATAAGATAGTCAATTACTGTTTTTACGTTTCTACCAAATGTAGGCCTTTCGAAGGGGGGCCCTGGGTAAAATCGCAAATATCTTCAATGCCTTCCTTCAAAATACAGCCCTGTTGGGATCTTGAGGTTACTCTTTGCAGTCAAACACCTACTGTCAACTTTTATCAAGTGGTTTTTGGCGGGCGAAACGTGATCGCTCATTAATTGATAGGTTATATGGCAGGGTTCGAAATTAACGCTTGCCCGCTTTTCCGAGGCAAGCTGAATTGCCTCGGGGCAAGTTATTTTTTGGCTTCACTAGCCCGCCGGGCAAGCTAACAAAATATATTATATTAAACAACATCAAACAAGATTATTTAGAAATGCAATTTAGGTCCGCTTTTGTTGCAATGAAATAAAATGTTAGCAGGGGTGCCGATCTTTGTTGAGCATTTGCGGGGATAATTTGTAATTTTACCCCATTTTTGCCCTATTTTTAACATTGGGGGGATGAACCTCGACCACGACTTTTTTCAAGTAAGCAAATTAAGTGAAGACCAAAAAAATTTTTTTTCACCAAAATTGGAGGAGTTTTTTCCCCAAATTCAAGTGATACAGACTGAATTCAAGTAATTCAGATGTAGAGCAGAGTCAAATTATTGGATGGGATGCAGATGTAGACCATAGTCAAATTATTGGGAAGGATATATCCCCCCTTCCCCCCGGGTTTCGGCACCCCTGAATGTAAGTACAGAAAGATGTTGCTTGCTTTATTTTAGCTCTTTGTACCATCACAACGAACACTTTATTTAATTCTAGGCGCATAATAATTAATCGCAATTAACACATCTTAATCGCGCGCAAATTTTTCGATACTCAGACGCGCTTTGCAACTTTTTGGCCAACGTGCTACATTGTTTTTCCCAAGAAATTTTTCCCATGATTGTCGCGTTAACCGCTGTTTCAAATAACGCAAGTATACAACTATACCCTGTGCTGCAGGAAGGCAACGTCTAGAATTGTGCAATTTTTTTGTTCTGATTATTTTGGAGATCTTTTAGCTCTTATAACTTTTGCAAAAAATTTCAGCATTCTAGCTGATGAAGTTTCCAAAACATTTGTAATTGAAAATGCATTACAATCAAAAAATCAATTTTTGCGTAATGCATTTGGAAAAAGTTGCTTATTTCGTCACCTTACCATAACCATCGCGCAAAAAAACTTGATTCTCGAAATAGGATATACGTAATATGCATATTTAATGTTTTTACCAAGCAGAACATTTTACAACATTTTTTCCATAGGTAGACAGCCTCAAAACTTATTGTGCCTATTTTTTTTTGGGCAAGTTGAAGTTTCCCCGGGCAAGAAGACATTTGATATAACTTGTCCAACGGGCAAGTAATTAAAAAAGTTAATTTTGACCCCTAGGCAATAGGCACTAGATGCGAGAATGTAGAGAGACATCACGTGCACTGAAGCGTAAAGAAAAAATTGGCTTAAAATTAGGATTGGGAAAATGTTAAAAAACTTTCAAGTTTTTTTTTAACTTAATTTTTACGGTATTTTCTGTTTTCAAATTGTTTTCAAATTCTAATTGAGTACTTTATTTTAAAAGCCACTAAAACTACTATTTTCTAAAAAAAAATCATTAAAATTGTGTAACGGAGGCATGGGGACTTTGTCTTCTTCCCCAGAAACCCGTTATTTTTTTCGACCGACTTGAGCTTGCAAATACCGGATACGGTACCTCAATTCCTTTTAAAAACATGAATAAATCTACAGTATATTGCAATACTTTTGGTTTTAGACATAGGTGGGCAAGTTAATGCAAAACGTTAGCTTCGTTAACCACTAGTCCGTTAACAAACTTCACACCTCCGTTAACGTTAATCCGTTATTTTCAGCTTTAATTAACGGAAGTTAATAAAGTCCGTTAATTCGTTAACATTTTGCGTGTAATTTACATTTGGTTTTATTCACTCGCTTCTAGAACACGTATTGACGCTGTTGAGCTGATTGTAAGGAAATATTTATTGCTATGGTGGTCTTTTTGTGTTTTGAAAGATACATTTTACAGTCTAATCTAAGTTTGTGTTTGGGTAAATTGCAAGCAATCAAAGCCGTTCCATGTGGGCGTTGGACTCCGGCAAGGGTGCGTTTTGTCACCTCTCCTTTTCATTGTTTACATGAATTGGATCGACAAATGCTGCCAAGCTGATGAGTGTGCCACGATTGGAAATTGCAAAATTAGTCGTCTACTATTCGCTGATGATTTGGTTCTGCTTTCTTCCACAGAATCTGGCCTCCAGCGCGCATTAAATAGCTTTGCAGATGCATGCAACAAGGCCGGAATGAAAATAAGCACGGCCAAAACTGAGATACTTCATCTTTCAAGAAACCCTGATCAGTGCGTATTACAAGTAAATGGAGCGACACTGAAGCAGGTAGAGAAGTTCAAGTATCTTGGGGTTGCATTTACGAGTGACGGAAGGCAAGACGAAGAACTGGATACCCGAATAGGCAAGGCTAGTGCAGTAATGCGAGCTTTGCACTACTCGGTTGTCATGAAACGAGAATTGTCGAAAAAGGCAAAGCTCTCAATTTTCAAAGCAGTTTTTGTCCCCATTCTCACTTATGGTCGTGGTAATGACCGAAAGAATGCGATCACAAGTGCAAGCGTCCGAAATGAGGTTTTTACGAAGAATCGAAGGAGTTACACTGTTTAACAAGATGCGTAGCTCTGAAATTCGAAAATCTCTTAATATCGAGCCGTTACTTCTCCGAATTGAAAGATCTCAGCTTAGATGGTTTGGCCATGTAAGCAGAATGCCTCAGGAAAGACTCCCCAAACAAGCTTTACATGCCAAAGCGAATGGGAGAAGACCAGTCGGACGACCTAGAACTAGATGGACCGATTACATTGAGGATCATGGATGGAATCGCTTGGGACTTTGCCCAAGTGAAATGATGGAGGTGATGGAAGACCGTGAGGTGTGGCGGCTCAATCTCGAGCTACTGCCCCCGCAACCCACACGGAAAAGCGGGCAATGAAGAAAGAGGAAGAAGAAGAAGAATCTAATTTCAAGATAAAAACAAGTTCAAATGCACAACGAAGCTGCTAGATATTAACGATAAAAACCTTAACGGAAGTCAACAGAACTTAACGGAAGTTACTTTAGTCCGTTAACAGCGCTTAACGAAAGTTAATTTAGTCCGTTAACATGAAAAAACTTTTTAACGGATTAACGAGTTAATGAAAAAGTTAGCTTTGTTATTAACGGATTAACGATTAACGGACTTGTGCCCACCTATGGTTTTAGACATAGATGGGCAAGTTAATGCAAAACGTTAGCTTCGTTAACCACTAGTCCGTTAACAAACTTCACACCTCCGTTAACGTTAATCCGTTATTTTCAGCTTTAATTAACGGAAGTTAATAAAGTCCGTTAATCCGTTAACATTTTGCGCGTAATTTACATTTGGTTTTATTCACTCGCTTCTAGAACACGTATTGACGCTGTTGAGCTGATTGTAAGGAAATATTTATTGCTATGGTGATCTTTTTGTGTTTTAAAAGTTACATTTTACAGTCTGATCTAATATCAAGATAAAAACAAGTTCAAATGCACAACGAAGCTGCAAGATATTAACGGTAAAAACCTTAACGGAAGTTAACAGAACTTAACGGAAGTTACTTTAGTCCGTTAACAATACTTAACGGAAGTTAATTTAGTCCGTTAAAATGAAAAAACTTTTTAACGGATTAACGAGTTAATGAAAAAGTTAGCTTCGTTATTAACGGATTAACGATTAACGGACTTGTGCCCACCTATGGTTTTAGATGATAATATCGTATTTGCTAATCACCAATGGAGGAGTCCTCGAGGACGTCCTTGGTCTCGAGGACGTCCTTGCGGACAAATTTTGAAGTCCTTGGCTTTGGCCTCGAAGGCCAAGTCCTTGCTGGCCTCGAAGTCTCAAGTCCTCGAAAATTGCCCTATTTTCGGCTTGAGGACAGCACTATTTTTTGAATGGTTAAAACTTTGTAGATCGGCTGAAAACTTTTTTCTTGACCGTTTTTTTTTTTTTGAAGATCGCCTGAAACATTTTTTTGAAGACCTTTTTTTTTTGAGAATGCTTGCGTGTGTATCCTTGGTCCTTGGCCTCGAGCATTCCTGTCCTTGGCCTCGAGAGGGTCTGTCCTCGGAAGGGCTGTCCTTGGCCTTGGTCTAGAATTTTTTTGTGTCCTTGGCTCTGGCCTCGATCCTTATGTCCTCGACTCCACCTCTGCTAATCACCTTGTAATATTTTTAAAAAATTCTGAAAAAAGAAATAGCTTGACCAAACAATGAGGATCTATAATCATTAATCAGCGTACATTTGCACTGGGGTCCTAACTAATGAAGTTCAGGCCTTAAAATTGACCATTTATGCGTTTAGATTTTAGCTATTCCCATTCACGATTACGGTCTTAATTGTTTCATTGCCACGATACCGCTACGAAACATAATCAACATCGCTGCTACGTACTGACGCGTTAAACTTCAAAATAACATTTGTTATTTTTAGAAACTACTATTTTCGAATTATCATTAAAAACTTAAAAGGGCATTTAGGACGTTTTTGTTTAAAAAATTTTACTGTGAAACCATGGTGAAACTACTTTTGCAATTTTTTATAATTTTTTCGCACCAATATCGATTCTCTTCAGCCAAGAATTCGTAAGATATTCGCAATTATTTTTCCCCTTAGAGTTAGAAGAAACGCTTTCCGAACATTACCAAACTGAACGGACGCGGGTCAAAATCGTTCCAAATGACTGACTTAGATTGGCAGCTGTCGAGGAAGTGGCTTCGTAGGTACTTGCTGAAAACCGTAGCAGGCCTATACGAAAACTGCAAGCTAAAGTGCTTTGCATTAAACCTTGCAATTGCATATTTACGTGGAAAACTAACTGGCCTTCTGACCTTGAGGCCAAAATCAATTGCTCAATAATCGCATAAAACTAACTGGCTCACTAAAAATGGAATCTTTGTCGAGATCTAGTCAGCTACGATGCTTTAGCCTTCAATACGCAATCATTTCTTTGGATAAGCTATCTACTATAGTAAGCAATAGTCAGAATTGGCTATAGGCTACTACGCCTAAAGCACTAAAACTTTATCTTGATTACGAATACCGTACTTTGCTAGCACTTGGCGGACAAAGCACACTAAAAAAGCATCTAATCTTTGTGAATTCCAACAGCAGTTGTTCCATTAATTTATTTACCTATACCCAAGGATGGCAGTACGGTACGGTACGTTTAGAATTTGCGTACTACGTACCTCGCACCTTGAACCGTACCGTACCAGCGTACCGTACTTCAGTTCAATTTTTGAAGCCTTCTGTACCTACGTAGTACGTACCCTACCCATACTATTAGAAAAAATGCGTACCGTACCAGCGTACCGTACTTCTGAGCAAAAATTTAGGCGTACCGAACCATACTTACTTACTGTACCGTACTTCCATTCTTGCTTTTAACTACTCGCAACTTTAACTGACTTTGAAATCACTAACCTATAATTCAACGATCTCAATTCACACGTTAAGCGTCGGTTTCAGCTGTTTTTTGCCTTTGTATACAAAAAGCCGACACAATGTGCAAAAAGTCTGGGATTTTTAATTCAAACAGCGTACCAACGTACTGTAGCCGTACCGTTGCAAAAAAGGCGTACCGTACCAACGTACCGTACCCGTACCATTACAAAAAAAACGTACCGTACCAGCGTACCGTACTTGTTAGCAAAAGTTGAGGCGTACCGTACCGTACCTACGTACCGTACCGTACTGTCATCCTTGCCCATACCTTCAGCACTGATCTGGTTCCAAGAAGCCCGGTACTTCGCTAGACTGGAAATAGACGTTACGCACTGAATAATTGCGCAATCTACTTGAAACAAGATGGCCGAAATTTGGATTCTAAGAGGAAAATATGAATTTTTTTTCTTTTAAACTTTCTTAACCTGATGAGTTGCCAGAATGGCATGTTGTAAACATATTTTTTAAGATTTTTTCTTAGTTTTTCAAAATTCGGGTTGAATGCCCTTGTAACGAAATGCAATTATCGCAAATACTTTCGCACTAGAAAATAATAAAAATTTGCGGTCCATAATTCAAAAAATTGTGTCTTCGGTCCTTGGCCTTGGCCTCGAGCGTTCCTGTCCTTGGCCTCGAGAGGGTCTGTCCTCGAATAGTCGGTCCTTGGCCTCGGATTTTTTTGAGTCCTTGGCCTCGAACGTTGGGTCCTCGACTCCATTTCTGCTGCTTACTTTTAAGCCTATGGTGAAAAAAACTTGACTTGACGTGACTCTGTCTACTTTTGGTTCGCTTTACAGTTTTCCAATAAAAAAAGAAAAAAAGAGTGGAAGCACATAAGTATTTTCTTTGTGCGCATGCGCAAATTTTTTTGCTCTTGGAAGCGTGCGAAAGGAACTCAATCTGTGGAATAGCGTGTACCGTAGCCTAATTTTATTCGAGATGAATTATTGGTAGTGTTTATGTATCTAAATTGATCTATCCTAGTTCTTAGTGAATCATGCCTGCAATACAAGATGTTTACAGTATCAATGTAAGCAACAGGTTTGCATTGGCAATAGACAATGAGATTGACGAGGGCAATGAATCAGATAACTATGGCGACTTCGATCCTCTTGATCAGTTGCGTTTGCTAGAAGAACAAAAGAAGAAAGATCGTTTGCCAAAAAAGAAAAGCAAAACACAAACACACCAAGAAAATGAAAAATCAGTTCCTCATAAAAAGGAATTAAAGTTAAAAGAAAAAAAGGATACAAATGTCCCAGCACAAGTTCCTCCTCAAACCAAACGATCTTCAGGTAGGTCAGTAAGTAAAACTGTTTTCTTTGAAAGAAGATAACGCAGTAAAAGTAATATTTTTCGGCAATCATGCTGTTTGTCTTGATAACTGTTGGTATGCTACGGTATTATTCGTAGTTCTTACCGGTACGTTACGTTTATCAAGCCTAGTGGAAATGCTGTTGGCAACGAAAACAACACACTGCACCAATAGTAAACAGTTTTCAAATCACTCCATCAGGCCTTTTCAACATTTTGTGGCTTACTGGTAGCTTGTTTGGTTTTCTTTAGTTTATCACAGAATTTGTTCTGTGTTGGCTTACCGGTAGTTGGCTATGGTACCAGGAATTCATGTGGTTTGATACTGGTACAGGCAGACAACCTTCTGCCTTCTATACCGTATGTTTTTGTTGTTTTTCTGTAAATAGTTGTTGTCTGCTGTGTTTGTTTTTTTGTTTTCCTCTGTAATTTTTTGTTATTTTTTTGTATTCTGTATTTGCACCTAGTTGCATAGGGTAGAGTTGGGTGATTTTGGCAACTTTCTCACTTATTTTTAATTTCCAGAAAACACTGACTATTTCTGAACTTTGCTTGTACCTCATCTGCGCAGTATATTGTTTGCGGCTTTTTTCAAACAAACATCAAGGTTTCTATGACGTCATGCCCGCTAGCTATATGATGAAATAAGGGTTGCCGAAATTTCTGGTAAAACCGGAAATTTCAGCAAGTGAATAAATCATTTTTATTTTTTGTTCTGATTATCTCAGGTTCTTATTTGGTGTTAATTTGATCAAAGTTTATTCAGGTTTTTGATTAATTTGAGGAAAATTGGAAGTGTAAATATCGGCAGCATTTTGTTTGTGATAAAGTTTTGAAAACATTTTGTCCTGTTTTATTGCTGTTCTATCTTTAAAGTAAAATTAATTATAGTACTATTTTTATAGTACCGTACACTGTTGCTAACACTATATTGATATTCATATTAGTTAGTAGAGGCACTAAACCCTCTTATTATATAAAGGAATTAGATTTGACTTTGTGTTGATTATCTTTAGCAATGTAGGCCTACTGTTCAGAGTTCCCTGTAATTTTGGATCTACTGCGTAAATGCCGGAAAAGATGCGAAAATGCCTGAAGTTGGTGTGAAAATGCTGTCGCAAATCATAAACAACAATGCCGTTTAGTCAAAGTTTTGTCCAATCTCAAACAAAAAAGAAAAAGGCCATCGCACAAGGAGACTTCCAAGAGTTTTCTTTTTTTTATTGGTGTACTTTAAAACAAATGGAACAAAAAAGGTCTTTAGATAACGTAGTGCATCTTTTTCTGCAACTTTCGGTACGTCTGCATCACGTTTTGAAAAAATAGCGCCAGATAAAAAAAAAACGGTGTAGCGCCGAACGCTACAGCCAAACAAAAACGCCGTAATTTTAATAATCAAAAAACGCCGTTTGCAGTTGCCAAAAAGTAGTGAGAAAATGCCGTAAAAAATTTTGCACTATTCGCACTTTTTTGCGCTTACGGGGAACACTGCTACTGTTATAACGGGTCCGCGACGTCCTGACGCGAGAAAATTCACTCTGGTATTCTTGAAGTCAGGGACATCCTAACACTCTCCCTAACCTTAGCCCTAGCACAAACCGTAATGTCAGGATGTCCATGGTGTCAGAATTCCCGCGTGAAAAGTCTATCGACAGGTCGGTCATGTCAGGATGTCCTGCTTCTGTTATAACACCATAATTACGGTATGTTTTAAAACGATTTATTTCCTTGTCTTTTTTTTTCAATAAAACCATCCTGCTACAAAAATTAATTACATTCTAGATGTCGTTTCAGGATGACGGCTCTCAACTTTCAACTGTTACAACTTTGGTTCATACTCTGGGCAAAAAAAACAAACAAACAAAAATATAAGTCAAACAAGGATAAGCATAATCAATTCACGACTTATCACATGATAACACATATCACATTAAACTGCAGGTCAAGCGGCAACAAATAGGCTAAGCTTGGTATGAAGTTATCCGCAATCTCTTGACAATGAAAATATCAAATCAACAAAAAACTCTAACAAACAATTAAAAACCAGGCAAAAGCTATTAATACCAATGTCTCGAACAAGGTTGATAAATATCATCAACGCAAGCGAAATGAAACCAGCGTGCGCAATAATCGCACGCAATCCAATTTACATTTTCTTTGTTGCTCTTTTCCTCACAAGCTTGTGGAGGGTCCACTTGTTTGCATATGTCGCAAACGTCAGGGTTAATAAAACGATCAAACCTATTTTTTTTGCAGCTTGAATTTGCTTCCTTTAAGATCTTTTTTCTTTGTGTCACGAATTTTGGCGGCTTCGCTAAATCGTTGCAGGGCTTCTTTGGTGAGAATTTCACCATACTTTTTTTGCACCCTAGATCTTTTTTGTCGTTCCAGGTTTAATGCCCTGCGAGTTTCAGACGAAGGGCTCGGTCGTATTGCCCGTTCCAAAGCATCCCTTATTGCTGACTTTGGTGTGGGGGGGGGGGAACATCAGGAGAAATTATGTTGTGGGCATGAGGGAGCAAAGGAATAGGAGATGATGAAGAAGATGATTCTGGTTGAGGTTGTGCTGATTGAACTGTTACCAAGAGTTTGATTTTTTTTTGCGGAATTTGAGTGACATCTAATGGATACAATCCAGTCTTCTGAAACCCTATAAATTAAAAGAATATTAATACTAGAAGATCATATCTTGTTTTATTGATCAAAATGAGCTGAAAGTTAATACTTGAAAATTTATAGACGTTTAGGACTGCACTTCGTTCATCATCAACAATGTTTGCAAAACTTGAATTTTTTTTTCAATGATGGGCATAATTATACAGCGCTGTCCAAAAGATCTATACGTTTGGATTTTGAAACATGCTTTGGACGCAAGTTCATTTCACCGTAACATCGAGGATTTAATCTTTTTATTGTTGTACGATAGCTAACTTTATGAATAAACGTTATTGCATGTCCGTGAATGATGCGGTTGCATGAAACTTAAGTTTGATTGTTTTCAACAAAAAAAAAAGTTTAATATAAGTAAAACGAAATCACACACCTGCAACAAGGTACTCCGGTTTATTTTGAAAAGAGACATTGTAAAGTTGTTTTAAAAGAACGCCAAAGGTTTCTTTTGAAATTCTTCGATTTCTACTTTCCAACAAAAATGTGTGCAAAATTTTTTGCTAGGCTTTTTTAGCAGGGCCAAAAACACCCACGTCGAGGGGTTGTAGAGCTGACGAAGTCTGGGGAGGGAGACAGATGATGTGTATACCATTTTCTCGAACAGCCAAAATTGTGTTGTAAGTTAAATGAGAAACATGACCATCAAAACACAAAGTAATTGGTCTCTTCTTGCCCTCCAAATATTTGATAAAAAATGATTGGAACCAAGACTCGAACGCAAAGCCCTCCATTCAACCCGATGGTGTGATGTTGAATGTGGTTCCAGTTGGAGCACCTGTTATCCAAGAAGCAGAAAAGTTACGGCTTTTTCCTTTAAAAATTACGTGAGGCGGTAGATACTCGCCATTGGCATTGCTGCAGAACATCACAGTGTACATTGTTTTCCCCTCTAATGGGGTAATGCACATAACATTATTGGTCCCTTTTTTAAATAAGCGTTCTTTTTTCTTAGGATCAAAGGATAATCCCGTTTCATCCAGATTTTAAATTTTTTGCAGTTAATGGGCTAGTATCAAGCTCTTTGATAAAATGTAACATTGTAAAAAAAGCTGTTTGGACATTATGTGTTAAACCTTTGACCTGAGCGCTGGTGACGTACTCCGGTTTTCGTTTGGAAATTTCTTTTTTGTTGCGCTTCAGAAAGCCGCGAGTCCACTCCTTTCCAGACAAATTATCTTTAAATCTTCTGTTTTCTCCCAGGTTATCCAAAAAAGATTTGATAATAAGGGGAACGTTTGTAACTTCCACCGGCCATCCAATACTTCCTAAATATTGTAATCCTTCCACTAAATACTTCTCAATTTTCTCATTTATCTCTTTCGGTCTGCCGGCTCCAATATGACTCCCTCTCCCAATCTTTTGATTTTTACCCTCCTAAACTTTCGAAATATGATCCTGCAAAGTGCTCCTCAGTACATTAAACTGCTTAGCAACCTTATTTATGGATAAATTTGGGTTGTTTTTTAATTCGCTGAGAGCTTTCTCTAGGTCATAGTTTGTATATTTGGGGACATTTTTTTCTTATATAATTGCTAGGCATTATGTTTAATTATTTCTTTTAACTAAAATCTTTTAAAATTGGCTGGTCAGCTAGGCTAACTGGCTGAAAAAAGGCGGTAAATACGATTCATGAACCAACTAAAAATAGTCGAACCAAAATTAAAATCCACTTCACCAAATATTTCAAATTTTTGTTTAGTTATTTTTCCTGATTACGATTGCGTTTGCTAAACGTTTTCTGCATTAAATTTAAATTATTATCAATTAAATGCGTTATTAATTCTTACCATTTTTGTTAACTTTGCGGAACTTCTGCTTTTTGAGTTGATGCTTTTTCAGTTAAAGGAATAGTTTATTTTTAAATCTGTTTACAAGTCGCGTAATAACCAACACTGCCAAGTAGCCTACACTAGCAAGAAGGCTACAGCGCAGCCATAATTAGGTGCATAGGGGCAGGCCAAATTATTTCTAAAGTTATTGAAAGTTCGATTCAGTCTTGACAGAATTACTGTTGCTGCAAGAAAAGGAAATGCAGAGGTCTCCGAAGATCATCAATTTTTTTGTAGAAAATTAGAGTTACAGAAAATATTAAAATCATTTTTAGAAAGCTCAGAACTTGCAGAAAGACCTGCCTGCATGAAATCTTAAATTTTCATATATGCCGAAATTTCCGGTTGCCGAAATTACCCGACTTCACCCTATATTAAAATGCTAACATTGTGCTGTATATACTTGTTTTATTACTCTTGCTGTACCAGTACCTTCTCCACCCAAATAATGGATAAACAGTAAACACTAGCCGAGTTTCCTTCTAATAATTTCAACAAATTAACTGATACTGTTTGTCACTAACACATGAAAGTTGAAACTGTTGCAAGTCCAAATTTTACAAAAATACGTTTTTTCAATTTTATTGGCCTACTATTGTAATGAATTTCTTCCAAATGAGCTGTGATTCGAATCTCTCTGTCATTTGTAGTTTTCAAGGTATGAATTTTGTTGAACAGTGGTAGTACAACTTGAGTTTTTCAGAACAGTTGTATGTCTCAGTTGCCGTACAGCAGTCGGTGTTCCTTGTAA
The DNA here is from genome assembly GCA_963965965.1 of Trididemnum nubilum. Taxonomy (NCBI): domain Eukaryota; kingdom Metazoa; phylum Chordata; class Ascidiacea; order Aplousobranchia; family Didemnidae; genus Trididemnum; species Trididemnum nubilum. The sequence continues at coordinate 15,398,047 of OZ014479.1, forward strand.
GTTTTTTCCTTGTGGGTAAGTGCCAAAAAAGGTGCAAAAGTATCCTGAAGTCTTTGCAAAGGTGCCATAGCTTAGGTTCTCTGAAGCCGTTGTTCCACCAAAAAGTCGATCTCAAAAAAAAAAAAGTACCAGGACAGTTTTCGAGAGCACCGGTTTCCTAGAGCATCGGTTTTCGACATTACATCGTTGCTGCACTGGCAGCCTATTATATTGCTTTTTTCTCATTGATTTGACTTAAATGCGGCACTTTGATGCATCAAATGCAAAGCCCTAGTAGTGTAGTGGTAGGGTTAAGGTTTCGCCTTAGGGCTTCGTGGTTTGGTTCCGCTGAACACGCTTGGCAAGAATCTGGACGAGGTACACTTGCAATGCGTTATGTTTTTTTCTCTTTAGAACCTTGCTTTAGAGTTAGGGCTCTGGCAGCAATGCAAGCTTAAGAATAGTAAATTGAAGTGTAAAAGAAACGACCGGTGCAGCAGAGATTTTATTGTTGGAAACCGGTGCCGGTGCTTTAGACACTGCCAAAAAAAGAAGAAAGGTCAATGCTCCAGAAACCCAATTGTTTCTGCGATTTTCGACGTGGTCTTCAAAAGAAAGGTCGTAAGGTCGTGACCCAAAATCAAAACGATGAAATTCAATACGCCGGAAATTCATAAATCAAAAACGCCCTTTCACACTTGTGAAAAATTTGTTCCAAAATGCTAGAAAATATTAACAGTTTTTGCACTAAGAGGAAACACTGGACAGTTTCCCAAAGTATAAGTAAAGTTTTAGTGAAGTTACGACTGTTCAGAGCAAAATCAAAGTAATAATATATGATGATTGCTTAAAATTAAAATGTTCTGTTACTGTGTTTTTAACAAAAATACATATTTAGTAGATGAGCATTTTCAACATTATGTGGTTAAATATTTCACTTTTAGCTTTTTAAACTGGATTCATGAACAAAATTTTTTGAATTGGCAGCTATAGTATCATCTGCTCTGCATTGTTTTTATAGCTTTTACATAGTCAGACCAACCATTTCTCGTTTGCAATATTTATGATTATGTCTCAATTTACACTGAGTAAAATAAGGAGCATACAAGCAAATCCTTATTTTATTTTAACCAAGTGGCAGCTCTATGCTAGTAAAGCAGCACGTATCAAATTTCTGTTTAAAATAACCTAAGAATTAATTTTGGGAAGAATTGTGCAAGTTGGGAAATAAACAAAACTTAAAATGTTGTTTTCTCAAAATTATGAATTTGGGCTTATAACAGTTTTGCGTATTAGCAGCATGTTGTATCTGATGTCAGCTGTGTTGATTCAAAATAGCAATTAACCGTACTGTAAAAAAGGGTTTATTGTGCATGGTGAGGTGACTTTAGCCATGTGGCTCATTTATCTTACGTTTTGTTTGTTTTTGGTGGAAGCATTTCAAAATATCAATTAACCTATGTTTGTTGCCAGCTTGTTGTCATGCCCTACCACAACTACCAGTAACTTGCACTCTATAAAAATTCAAAACTAGTAATGATTTACGCAACTGAAAAATTTCATCAAAAATGCCATATTCAAAAATGTAATCTCAAGTTTATTTTCAGTAGGAGATGAAAAGTGCTTATAGGACTGGTATTTGAATATCAACCATAAGTAGAGTGGTACAGTAACTGACATTGATGATTGTGCGGTCTTTTCATTGTCTCCCCTCATATCCTCCATTGTATTTTTCGAGATGTTTGAATAATGTTGCTCCACATTTTTCCGCTTCTAGTCGAACTGTTTTTTTATCTATAGGCCTAGCAAGCTTGGACTGGCTGCACCATTGTTCCCTCTTTAAGTTAGTACCGTAAGCCAGCTTGCACTCATAAAATTGGTGATTGTGTTGTCTTGAAATATAGAAAAATCCAAAGATTAATTGGTGGGTGCCCAATAATAATGCTAATTTGCTGATAAAAATAAGCTTAGTGGTTACCTATGGTTGCACTGCTTCATGCTGCTCTCATTTATTTATACAGTCTTGTGTGTGTGAGTTTGATTGTGCAGTGTGCACAACTGCACACTTACGGCTATGTCAAAGGCAGGTAAGCCACAATAATGTAATTTCTCATTGTTCCATGAATTTTACTCCTTTAACTTTTATTTACAAAATTGTTTGACATTGCAAGTAGATATTGTACTACAGACAAATCTTAGTAATTGCCTTCGTTATTTGCCAAGCTTTTGCATGCGATTAAACGGATTCCACCTTTGTCTAAGATTAGCTTGGTCCTGCTTATGCTTCGGTCATATTAAAATCTAAAACTCTGCATTGTTTCATAAAAACTTTGTTTAAAATAGTACTGGTGTATGTTCAAAGTCAGAGCACATGTCTTTTATCAAATTAATCGAAATGCAGTACACGCCACTTATAAAAATTAAACATTTAAAGCCCTACAGTCTTTTATCAACATAATCACCGTAATAAAGTTTCACAAAACGTAATGTTTTGAAATAATACTGGTACGGTGTTGATGATATTTGCTCTGGCCAACATTGTTAAGCACCTTTTTTAATCAGTTAAATTCAAACTCCACTTATTGTGATTTAGCAAAGAAGTATTGGTGTAATTCAAATCACATACTTTTGAGAGTTTTGGGTGTGCTCGGCTGCTCACATTGAGTTTTAATTTGGCGACTGTCTTAGTTTGTTAGTGTCAAATGTTTCCAAGACATTTTGTGTGTGCTCGCATTGCTTGTTCAATTGACTGCTGGTTTTTCATGGTTTGGGCTAAAACATTATGTTGTTTAATTTAAGTTGGCTAATATTTTTTTGCTGTCTTCGTAGAATTATTTCTGTTATATGAATAAATTGCTTTTATTTTAGTGCAATTAACCAGATTATGTGATAAACCAAAGCATTTTCCTTGGAAATGATTGGCTTTGTATAGTTTGGGATTTGCAATCCTTTGGATTGCAAATTATGCAATCTGGATTTAGAACCACCTAATGCAATTTTATCATTTCCAATATTATTATTCATTCATAGTCAGCAATTTTATGCTCTTTCATTTATAGATAAAATGAGTCTAGAACTTCCTAGCAACAGCTGAATCTTATGACCATTCTTTTTCTCTTTTGCTTCATTGAGGTTTAATTTTTTAATTTTAACACTACAAATATGAAAAATAACACTAGGCAATAAAATTTTTGCTACTTTGAAGTGAAAAAGTGCTTTTAGACCAATTTTTGCTACTTTGAAGTGAAAAAGTGCTTTAGAGTATATTTGGGGCACTGATTTCGAATGTGCCTTTATTTTCGTGCTAGCATGGCAGGGTTTTTAGTCATTTGGGAAAATATTATGAAATAATGCATTATATTTGTAATAATAATCTTTGCAACTTTATCACTGCAATATATAAGAAACGTCCTTGATATATTTGTTAACAAACAGGTGTCACAACAATTTCGTTGTACTTTGAATGTTTATTGAGTTTAACCCCCCTCCCCCAAAATATCAATCAACTATTGCTCTCTACATTTAAAAATACTTTGCGCTTTTTGCTGGATTCTTACAATATGCTCAGCACCACTTTGTCACTGAAGAAACGAGCAGTACGTAATCTGCCACCATAGTTTGAGTTATTCTCTCCTAATAGCGATCTTCCACCAGTTTAATTTTTTAATAAAATTGTTCTAATGTTAGAAGGGAGAAATTCTAGGTGGAAATTGAGACAATGAATTTTCAGTGATATTCTTGCGCAAAGACTTTTGTTGCTGCATAAAAAGTCTTAAACAATGCTGACTTCTGAAAAAGGTTTGTTGTCTAAAAAACTTTGGACCGCTAAGCAAAAAGAAACGAGAAATAGGCCTAGGCTAGTAGGTTAGCATAGCCTACAGATTAATTAGGCCTATAGTACGTTAGTTTAGTGCCGTAGTTGCTTGCTGCTTTTTAAGGGTAAAACCTTGTCTAAAAACAGTTACGCTTGGCCAGTAGTTTAAAATCTATTGGTAATGGTAGGCTGCTAGTGGTGGTAGGAGCTGTAAATAATGATAGGCCTACTAGATAATGTTCAAGCTAGTGTCCAAACCTTGGTAACAGGAGCAGTCACAGATCTGTGATTCAAAAATTAATTTTAAAATGAATGGATTGTAACAGATACGGGGAAAAATAAATGCAAATATTTTTTGATCAAGAAGTGACAAAATTTTAAAATAAGTCACAAAAAATGTCAAAAAAGTATAAAATTTTGCTCGACATACAATAAATGAGGTAAATCGACGTTTGATGCTGGGTCAATTCATGCTTAATTTGAGGGCATTTAAACCCATGTTCTGATGTATTTTGCAAACTTGGTATGTGATTAGAGGAGACTAACAGAACCTGTTTGCAAAAGATTCTACCTTTCTAGCACAAGCGGTTCCCAAGATAATGATCCATTTACATTTTCATGCTCCAGTGATTTTTTTGGATTACGCAGGAATGAATTTGACCTCCCAGATGTAAAGTTAAGCTAGGAGGTTACAGTAAATTGGTTTTATTGGATTCAGTGTAGTCAAAAATCACAGGGTAGCGGTTTACTGCCTTCTCCTAGCTTAACTTTGGGTTAGGTCTAGGAGTTCAAATTAATTTATGCGTATCCCCCAAAATCACTCAAGCATACAAATTTAAATGGGACATTTCTTAGGAACCGCTTGCGCTAGAAAGGCGGAATTTTTTGCAAACAGGTTCTGTCAGTCTTGCTCTACTCACATACCAAATTTGAAAAAGATCCAAGAACATGGGTTGGCATTTCCCCAAAATTCTATAAATTAAACATGGTTTGACGTTGCCACTTTACATATACTGGTACCTAAAACAAATACAGATTACCATGTTATTGGAAGCATAGGCCTAATTTTCATCCAAGTTTTTTTTTGGGTGTGTAGAAGTTTCATTCAAATGTCCAAAATTAAACATAAGTCACGTAATCATTTAGTCATTTCAGACATTACTTTCTGTCATTTTCATCATTGCAAATGCAATTTTGACTGATAAGTGCGAAATCTGGTCAATTTTTTTTATTATCATTTTGACCAATTTTGGTCATTCACCAAAAACTTAGTCAATAATAAAAAAAAAAAGTTTCTGTCTTCGATGACATCCAGAGTTTAAATGTGGATTCTTCATAGAGCAATCAAATGAAAGAAAACTTCTTGTTTAGTTTTAAGACTTAAAAGTCGAGTTTATTGACTGTGATTGAATAAATCTGCGGTTTTGCCAACAAAATTAAACTCAAACGTGAAAGATGCCAAAAAGAGATACATTTGGCTTTTGCCAACTTATTTTTGTCTATATTTGATGATCTTTTCTGACTTTCAATGAAAAAAAAAACGAGCATGAAAATGCAGTTGCATAAGGTGCCAGTAAAATTTTTGTAGTTATGTGTTCAGAATTAGGTTGTGAGTTAGAGTAGTAAAAATAACAAAATGCAATTATTTCTGTTTAAGTTAACACCAAAGCTTTACAAACAAGAGACAACATTGGATATGTTTTTGCGGATGATGTAGTGATGCACTTGTTTTTAGGATGTCAGTTGCTTAAGCTAAGTTGCATCAAATCCATTCTTGCAATCTTCCACGATAGATAAATTTTACCAAGTAGTAAACCAAATTTGTTTGTAAAATCAAAATGTGGATTACTTAAATACTTCTAAATCCTATCTCTAAATTCTTCTAAATCCAATGTATTAATTATAAACCCAAATGAAATGTTCCTCAGTATGAATTAAGTATCAAATGCAAAGCTGGCATTGTTTGATCAGTTGGACTGCAACCTGAACGTTCGACAGCAATTGAAATTTTTGGAAACCAAAATTGCTTGTGCAGTTAGTTAGCATAATTTACAAACTAAAATATTTTCTACCTGAAAGTGCAAAGCTAAACCTTTATTAGGGTCTATGACTTTTAAGCGTGGATGTTTATGTGTGGGACATTTAGGCGGCGGCACCGATTAGGCACCAGGACTTTTAGGCACCAGAGGTAAAAATTTTTTTTTCCATAATTTTTCAAAAAAAGTATTTTTTGCAAAAAAAAACCTAGTTTTTCCAAAACAAAAAATTTTTTTCAAAGCTTGTTATCTGACTCTTGTCAAGAGGAATCGTCAGAACAGAGAGCCCAGGAAAAAGAGCGGCTATAAGAAAAAGCCGAGCAGTAATTGGCTAGAAAAAAATCAGTGAGAGAGTGTCATTGGTGTACAGCCTTTAAGTTGAGCACAAGTTTTTTTGTTGGTAGAGGGCGGTGTTAGAAGTTTTGATAAAAGTGACTTTTAAAGCAGATAGATGGAAGGAGAGCGACAAAAGTTTTACAAAAATTGATTTTTAATTATTGTATTTTTTCAATTATGTCACTTTATCAGAACTTCTAACCCCGCCTTCTGCCAGCAAAAAGAATTCTTTCTCAAGTTTAAGGTTGTACCCAAATGATGCTCTCTTATCTATCCTTTTGCAGCCAATCACTGCTCAGCTTTTTCCTATAGTCGCTCCTTTTCCTGTGCTCTCCATTCTGGCGATTCATCTTGACAAGTGTGAAATGAAAAGCTCTGAAATTATTAACATTTTAATTGAAGTAAGAGTTTTTTGTTTGAAAAAACGTTTTTGTTGAAAAAAGCTTTTATTTGAAAGAAAAATGTGTTTTTGAAAAAAAGTTTTTTGTGAAGAAAACTGTTATATGAAACAAAACAAAAAAATTTGTAAAAAGAATGTGGAAAAATTAAAAAAAAAAATTTTTTTGGAAAAAATACTGTTTTGTGAAAAAATCCTTTTTGAAAAAAAAAATTTTACCTTTGGCGTGTAAAAGTCCTGGCACCAAAATGTACCACACCTAAACATCCATGCATAAAAGTCACGGTCCGCCTTTATTATGTTTAGTGCATTCTGATTCTAGTTTTATTTAACGTAATTCTTTTGTGGGGTAGCACTTTTCCATCTTATTTAACTACATTAGATAAATTGCAAAACAAAGCTATTAGAATTGTGACTGGAAAATATAGGAATGATAGCGCAAATTTGTGAGCCAAGTAACCGACTGCGACAAACTGACGGCGAACAAACAGGCCCAAACCAACAATTTCGTCTCAAAGTTATAGGGTTTGGGCAAGATGGCTCTTAGGATAGTAAAATATTTTAATGATTGCTCTTCTTAGCCAATCTGCGTCATTTGGTTTGCGGTCAGTTGTCGTTGACCCACAAGTTTGCTCTATTAAAGAGTATCGTAAATATATTACCGTTGGTTTTACTTTTAAGTTACAAAATAGCTAAATTTGTGTTCCAACGTGATAAGTCCAAATTATCTGCAAGTTTTTTGAATTACTTTATTTTAACCAAAACTGTACATTAGAGGAGGAGACGAGCCTCTTGCAATAATCAATTAACAATTTCGTTTTTCAAAACAAAAAAAACAGCAACAAAGATCTATTAAATGAATTGGTGCTAAAATTTGGAACTTGATTCTGATTTTTATCAAACAATGTTTGCTTCAAAAATTAGAAAAAGTTGACAAACAGTGTTTAAGAACAAATTTAAGCTCATGAGTTTTGCTTTTCCTGACTGTAATTATGCAAACTTAGTGATTGAGCGGTATTGCGTTTGTCTCTGGAGTGGGAGGTTTGTTGTTCAAATCTTGGGCTGATCAAATTGGACACAGTGTTGCCAACGGCTCGCCACCGCTTCAACATTTCTTCAAAAGGAGTTGTGTTGCCCCAAGCACATTGACATGGAGATGGGTCTCCCAAATTCGTTATATATGCTTCTGCATAATACAGAAAATATAACAAAAGATTTAATTTGATAGCTCGTTGCTCACACAAGTTTATCATTGCTTGTTTGTTGTTGTTTTTGTGCTTGAGTTTTTTGTTTTTTTCAGTTGCATTTTTCGAGTTTTTGACCTCATTGCACTCTTTTATTTAGACTGTGGGATGCTCAACCTGAGTACTATCCAGTCCCTTTGCATCCACGTTGTCCTTACACTCAAATGTGCTATTTATTTTACAAAAATTATTTGTTCCAAATTTAGTATTGCAATTGGTAAATAAATTATGTTATGAACTTAACGTAGTTGGTGTACCGTAAGATGGGGATACTTTGTCCACTTTTCAAGTTTGAAGAATGATAATTCCAAAAGCAGTTGTAGTACAAATGAGTAATTGTCTTTAGGATACAGGCAGATACTGGTACTAATGAACTGCAAACAATGTGGGTCTTGGCAACCTTCCAAATTTGCAATTTTTAAAAAATATGGGTGGGCAAAATTGCCCCGTGTTTTGGGGTAACTTTGCCCAATCTGTGAAAACAAATTAATTGGCAATGTTGGTGAATATGTGGGGATTCTTTGTCCTTTGTATGTGTTTTTAAAAAACATCTGGACCCAAATGAACAGAAAATATCATAGTTTACAGCAGAGATATACCACAGACAAACAGAGTTAGAAAATCACGTAGTAGAGCAGCATAGAACATAAGTATTAAGTGCACAACAGAGCACAGAATTTAAACAATCACAAAGTTTATCAGCATAAGTATACCTGCGAGTTACAAAAAATCAGTACAATAACCCCATAGAACAGAAAATAGCAAATTAAAGTAAATACTGGTAACTTGTATCCGAACTTAAAATAAAACCTAAATTTTGTGGATGGGCAAAGTTACCCCTCACTAACTGCATATTTGGGCTCCATCAACAATATCTACAATTATAGGTAGCAAAATACCAGATTTTTAAAAATTGTGTTTTTGTCTATCACAAAACACACATTTGTAACAGAACATAAGCTTGTTTAAAAAATCTGAACTATATGCCACTAGGGGGCAGTGAAAATTAGAAAGGCAACTTTTTTTCATTTTTTGCACCATGTGTATTTTCATGCTGTAGTACAATATCTGAAAAATATTATAGTTAAAAGTGTGTTTGAAAGAAACCTCATACACTACCCTTGTCACAACATCATTCATTGTTCTAGTTACTCCTAGCATATGGGAGTAGCTATAGCTCGAAACATTTTTTTGAAAAATGGGCAAAGTTACCCCGCCAGGCAAAGTATCCCCGTCTTATGGTACTAAGATATTAATATAGCAGCTATGAAAATAGCTTCTACTTCATAAAAAATTTAAATGTTTCTACTTTCATATCTCTGATATTCAGTTTTAAGACTTTTCTGTTCAGTTTTAGTATGACTTCTTTATTGCTATTTTTCTGTTTTTCAATGTTAAATCTCTTAACTTTACATGCAGTACCTTGCAGTGAAACCTCAATTGTGCGGTGTTTAGAGAAATATTGCTCAAATCGGTTTTATTTAAGAAATGTGAACTACTTGAGGTAATAAAGAAGTGCTCCAAACCTTTTTCCGTAATTCCCTTTATTTGCAAAAATACGATTTAGTTCGTTTGACTCTGTTGTATTGGCAACCTTGCATTTCTCAATTTTGTAACATCACTAAAGGTGTTATTTTGGAAATATTCTTGCAGACGAAGAAACGTTAATTACCAACTGGTAGCAGTGAGTAGCCTATAACCAAATCTGAAAATTTAGCTAAGGCTATTGCTACTGGTACCTGTAGACTAAGGCTACCAGTACTGATCTACAGTACGCCTTTGGCAATGCCACAATATTGCAAAATGCAAGGTTGCCAATGGTACGGAGTCAAACAGATTAAAACTTATTTTCGCTACGAAGGTGAATTGTAGAAAAAGGTTTGGTACACCTCTTTACTGCCTGAAGTAGTGCTCATTTCTTCAATAAAACCGATTTCGAGCAGTATCTCTTTAGTATCACTTTGTGTTGTTGTGTTAATACAAAATTAAAAAGGAGCAAGATTTAAAGGGTAGGTTACAAAAGCAAACAAACACATGGGAGCGCCTGTAATTGATAGTGCCAAACCAGGCTTGTCAAAACATCTTAAGTCAAACTGGTTGCGTCAAAATGTACTGTTCTCGTAACTGTTGCCTACTGTACGATGTACATTGATCCTATTGGTGGTCACATTGCAGGGTTTTTCTGTGTTTACATAAAGTTTGGTTTAACCATAGCTTTAAATAAAACCGGATTCATCTTTTATTGATTGGGTAGCCTTGAAAAAGGCTGTTTTAAGGTTTAAACGCTTTCGTCTAGCTCTCTTCAGAAACCATCGCTAGAAAAAGATAGAATGAAAATAAAACAATGCGGATTCATTTATAAAGGCAGAGAAAATCGCTGATTGGTTGAATAATCATCGCTGATTGGTTGATTTGTGTCGTTTCGTTTGCGTACAGAAGTGGCGCTGTTGCGAAGAAAACAAACTTTCATCAAGATAGATGCTGATTGGATCAAATCGTTGCGTTTCGTTTGCGTAAGAAAAATAGATGACTTTGTGATGAATCTAAAATAAAACCTAAAACAGAATTTGGTAAATTGTTAAGTTTCGTTTGCGTTCGAATTATCAATGAATTAATTGAAGGGAATAAACAAATTCCTTTTGCCTGCACAATTCTGGTTTTAGAATCCGAATGAGTGTTGCTTCCAGTGTAGATAGGTGAAATTGCGTTCTTGCTTTAGCCAGAATAGAAAACTGGTTGGTGTTGAAGTTGTTGGCACAGGTTTTGTTTTGCAGAAGATGTTGTCCAATGGCCGAATCACAGTTAATTTCTGTTGAAGTCTTTTTGCAATTTCGTTGTGGTTGGAATTTCTGTTGTTGGTGTCCGGTTCTAATACTTTTGGGGATATGCTGATTGATTCTATCCTGCAGTCTTTGGGTTGTACGGCCCACGTACCGACAATCACAGTGGCACACGTATTGACACACGATCATACTTTGTTGTGTGGTGGGCAGGACATCCTTATGGACAGCAGGAAGAATCTTCTTAGTAGAAAAAATGACGCGTGGATCTACTGCTCCATAACATTGATTAACTGCTGATTTGGAAAGTTTTTCAAATTTTTGAGACACTTTGCCAATCCATGGGAGCCGAAGGTAGACGGGGCATTTTTGAGGTCCTTCTTTCTTAGCTGAATTAAATTTAGAGATTTTCTTTGAAATGCTGGTGTTGATTATGTATTCAGGATAACCATTATTGAGCAGAATGGCACGAATTTGATCAAGCTCTTGTTGAAGTTTTGATTTAGAACAGATTTTTAAAGCTCGATGTACGAGGGTGCCAATTAAATTAGTTTTCCGTTTCGTCGGTCCAAAAGAATCCCAGCGTAAATATTGTCCGGTGAAAGTTGGTTTCCTGTAAATAGAAGTTAAAAAATTTTTACCACTCTTTTCAATAAAAACGTCTAGAAATGGCAAAGATTGATTCGCTTCTTTTTCAAAAGTGAAGTGTAATGCTGGATGTAAAGAGTTTAAACTGGAGAGAAATTTATCGCAGTCTGATTCCAATTTGAAAATGGCAAAAGTATCATCGACATATCGGTAATAAACCGTAGGCTTGTTTGTGGTTTGGAAGAGTTGTTGTTCATAAAATCCAACAAAGATATTGGCAAGTGCAGGTCCCAGAGGGCTTCCCATAGAAATTCCATCTATCTGTTTGTACATGATGTTATTGAAGCTAAATTCCACTGAGCTGGTAGCCATGTTCATTAATTCAATAAAAATGTCTTTAGAAAAGGGGGGAGAATTTTGTTCATTTTCATATAATTTATTGGCACAAATTTGAATAGTTTCGGTCAAAGGAACATTAGTGAAGAGACTTGAAATGTCAAAAGAACATAAATAAGAATTTTCAGTTGAAATGGGAAGTTTTTGAATTTCTTCAGCAAAAGTAAAAGAATCTAAAATACAGTAATTGGAATAAAAGTTAAGAACCGGTTGGAGTAATGCAGCAAGAAATTTAGCCAGTTCGTGTTGAGCAGAGTTAGTCATGGATAAAATAGGTCGAAGAGGAAAGTTCGGTTTGTGAGTTTTTGGTAGTCCATAGAGCCTCGGTCTTTGCGCGCCAGTGGGACGAATAGCCTTGTAGACGGATTCCGGTAATTCATCGTTATTGTATAGTTGTAGTAATCGTCTTTGGAGTTTGCTTTCAATTTTTGCTGTGTTGTCGTTTGCGTTACAGGGACCAATACGTTGAAACTTCTTGTTATCATCGAGAATTTTGTCCATTTTCAAAACGTAATCTGATTTGTCCAAAATAACCACGCCACTTCCTTTGTCGGGTTTGGTAATTATGATGTCACTATTGGTACGGAGAGATTTGATTGCTTGAAAGCATTCACGATGCATAGAAAAATCACTTAAGTCAATTGGTGTTCCACAAAAAGAATGGGCAAGATCGCTGAGCTTGGCTTTTAGAGCATTTAAATTATCTTTGGATTTGGGCGTATGGTGAAGGAGTTGTCCGAATTTTTTGATTGGTTTCGATTCTGTCGTTATCTATCCGAAATTGATCAACGAAAACGTGAACAAGTGGAAGCAAAACACTTTCGCAATCTAAATTGGCTTCTCAAACAACGATTTGGCTCTTTTATGACTGATTCTGGCAAGAACATTTGCAACTTATCCAGTTACCAACTATCTGACACTGAGAGATTTGTATTGAGTCATGGATTGGAATTTTATCTACCTCCAACGAATATCAGACGTGAAGAAGTATTCGCTGAGTTTGAAGTTTTATTCGGACAACTCCTTCACCATACGCCCAAATCCAAAGATAATTTAAATGCTCTAAAAGCCAAGCTCAGCGATCTTGCCCATTCTTTTTGTGGAACACCAATTGACTTAAGTGATTTTTCTATGCATCGTGAATGCTTTCAAGCAATCAAATCTCTCCGTACCAATAGTGACATCATAATTACCAAACCCGACAAAGGAAGTGGCGTGGTTATTTTGGACAAATCAGATTACGTTTTGAAAATGGACAAAATTCTCGATGATAACAAGAAGTTTCAACCTATTGGTCCCTGTAACGCAAACGACAACACAGCAAAAATTGAAAGCAAACTCCAAAGACGATTACTACAACTATACAATAACGATGAATTACCGGAATCCGTCTACAAGGCTATTCGTCCCACTGGCGCGCAAAGACCGGAGGCTCTATGGACTACCAAAAACTCACAAACCGAACTTTCCTCTTCGACCTATTTTATCCATGACTAACTCTGCTCAACACGAACTGGCTAAATTTCTTGCTGCATTACTCCAACCGGTTCTTAACTTTTATTCCAATTACTGTATTTTAGATTCTTTTACTTTTGCTGAAGAAATTCAAAAACTTCCCATTTCAACTGAAAATTCTTATTTATGTTCTTTTGACATTTCAAGTCTCTTCACTAATGTTCCTTTGACCGAAACTATTCAAATTTGTGCCAATAAATTATATGAAAATGAACAAAATTCTCCCCCCTTTTCTAAAGACATTTTTATTGAATTAATGAACATGGCTACCAGCTCAGTGGAATTTAGCTTCAATAACATCATGTACAAACAGATAGATGGAATTTCTATGGGAAGCCCTCTGGGACCTGCACTTGCCAATATCTTTGTTGGATTTTATGAACAACAACTCTTCCAAACCACAAACAAGCCTACGGTTTATTACCGATATGTCGATGATACTTTTGCCATTTTCAAATTGGAATCAGACTGCGATAAATTTCTCTCCAGTTTAAACTCTTTACATCCAGCATTACACTTCACTTTTGAAAAAGAAGCGAATCAATCTTTGCCATTTCTAGACGTTTTTATTGAAAAGAGTGGTAAAAATTTTTTAACTTCTATTTACAGGAAACCAACTTTCACCGGACAATATTTACGCTGGGATTCTTTTGGACCGACGAAACGGAAAACTAATTTAATTGGCACCCTCGTACATCGAGCTTTAAAAATCTGTTCTAAATCAAAACTTCAACAAGAGCTTGATCAAATTCGTGCCATTCTGCTCAATAATGGTTATCCTGAATACATAATCAACACCAGCATTTCAAAGAAAATCTCTAAATTTAATTCAGCTAAGAAAGAAGGACCTCAAAAATGCCCCGTCTACCTTCGGCTCCCATGGATTGGCAAAGTGTCTCAAAAATTTGAAAAACTTTCCAAATCAGCAGTTAATCAATGTTATGGAGCAGTAGATCCACGCGTCATTTTTTCTACTAAGAAGATTCTTCCTGCTGTCCATAAGGATGTCCTGCCCACCACACAACAAAGTATGATCGTGTGTCAATACGTGTGCCACTGTGATTGTCGGTACGTGGGCCGTACAACCCAAAGACTGCAGGATAGAATCAATCAGCATATCCCCAAAAGTATTAGAACCGGACACCAACAACAGAAATTCCAACCACAACGAAATTGCAAAAAGACTTCAACAGAAATTAACTGTGATTCGGCCATTGGACAACATCTTCTGCAAAACAAAACCTGTGCCAACAACTTCAACACCAACCAGTTTTCTATTCTGGCTAAAGCAAGAACGCAATTTCACCTATCTACACTGGAAGCAACACTCATTCGGATTCTAAAGCCAGAATTGTGCAGGCAAAAGGAATTTGTTTATTCCCTTCAATTAATTCATTGATAATTCGAACGCAAACGAAACTTAACAATTTACCAAATTCTGTTTTAGGTTTTATTTTAGATTCATCACAAAGTCATCTATTTTTCTTACGCAAACGAAACGCAACGATTTGATCCAATCAGCATCTATCTTGATGAAAGTTTGTTTTCTTCGCAACAGCGCCACTTCTGTACGCAAACGAAACGACACAAATCAACCAATCAGCGATGATTATTCAACCAATCAGCGATTTTCTCTGCCTTTATAAATGAATCCGCATTGTTTTATTTTCATTCTATCTTTTTCTAGCGATGGTTTCTGAAGAGAGCTAGACGAAAGCGTTTAAACCTTAAAACAGCCTTTTTCAAGGCTACCCAATCAATAAAAGATGAATCCGGTTTTATTTAAAGTTTGGTTTAATGATTTTAAGTTCAAGTTCTATTCTATCTTGCAGATAAGAGAGACGCGAAAGAGGAGAAGCAGAAACCAAAGAAAGAATTTACGTCACGGGAGTTTTCTGGAAAACCTGCAAAAAGTGGTGACAGAGCACCTGTTGGTGATGAAAACCGGCGACCTCGAAGACAAAACAACCAACGACCTGAACGACCTTTTCGAGATAGAGGAGGTGAAGGTGACCAATTCACTAAACCCTACGACGACCCTTCTGAACGGTCAAATAAAAGAGGTCCAATGAATGCTGTAGGTGAAGGGAGAATGGACAGAAGAGATCGAGGAGGCAACAGGTTTGCATTTTAGTATTTTCTATGTATTTATTGTGCTGCATGCACTAACTGCACCATTGCAAACAATAGTCTGCTTTATCAACTACAATAGATTTTTCGATTAGAATCATAAAGCATTAAGAATATGGGATAAAACTGGAGCATAAACTTTCATACGAAGATTGTCTCACACTTAGATTTTCATTCATCAATTGAAAATGATTCTTGTTCATTTTCATTTGTGACTGATTAAGTACAAAATTAATTTGAAAAAAAGTTAAAGTTCAGGTGAAGCATCACATACGGTTTACGACTTAATAATGCAAGCTTTTTCACTGCATGCTTTTAAGAATTGAGTTATTAAATTGCTTTTGACGTCAGATATGAACGATATCGTGGAAGCCGAGGTGGTTTTGGAGGACCACGTGGTGGTTTCGGTTATCGTAACAACTACAGAAGTGACGGTAGAGATGACAGAGGAAAAAGAGAATTTGATCGCAGAAGTGGAAGCGATAAAGCTGGAGTAAGACCCAGTGATAAACGGGATGGAGGCGGTGCAAGAAACTGGGGAACTCCTGGAAAGTAAATATTCTATTTTAACTCTCGTCTAGGGTCTAGTGCCTATATTGGCTTCCGAGTTCCAAATTTCCTGTAATTTTGGTCTTTAGTCGGTACTTGGACGTACTATTCTCTAAATCGTATGGCAGGCCGATTCAGTAACTGTCGCTTATTGGACTCGTTTTCAAAACTTCTCGCATGCTTTAAATTTTTCGAGCATTTCAGTGTCTTAAGTTCCTAAGCGTTTTCCTGTACAGTAGGTTAAGAAAATTATTTTTGTATGACTAGATTTTCATTATCATGCAAATTATAAAAACTGATTAATCAAGGTAATCAACCATTGTTGCCATAGAACATTCGAAAACCTATATGTTGAGATACTGGCTCTTTTTCAGCGAATTTGAAGAAACCGTGGAAAATACAACGTTCGAAAATGAAGAAGCTGGCAACTGGGGTGATTCAGCTGAAACGAATGAGGAACAAGCTGAAGAAAAACAAGATAGGTAACCACAGGCGGCTACTTAGCAAAACTTTTTATGTGTTTTCCTCTCTTTTAGATTCGATTGCAATATAACAAACTTTTTTTAAAGCCTGACAGATAAAAACCCAGACTACTGCAACTACAAAACCAGTTGCTATGTAGAGATTTTTATGTCGGCTGGAGGTATATTCAGCTTAAGTTGCGGCCTGCTGTTTTCACTTGAAATGTTCGAAGTTTTGAGATTTCGTAAGTCATTTCGGAAATGTTAGTGGCCATTTATGCTATCGCAATCACATCTTGAAGACTTGAAACAAAAACTAATAAAAGTTTTGTTCGACCGGTTTACGTAACTAAATTTATGTTGATAAGAAGCGCAAATGTAACTCGGTGATCAAAAATAAACCCAACTTAAGATTAAACTTACAAAAATGGTTAATGGGACTTTTGGCAACAAGCCTGAACAAGTGAACAAAGACATAAGGGCTATTAGCAGTCTAACTATCAGCATTGAAGCTGAGATCATTTGTGTATTTAAAACGTGTTACGAACTTGGTTTAAGCCCTTTCTGCTAGTTTTTCACTACCGGTACATAGTAACGTGCTAACTGTTGGCTGTAAGTTAGGTTCTTGGTCTAAGTTATGGGGCGCCGTTTGGAAAAATATTATTTATTTTGTAACAACGCTTTTTTGAGCTTATTTACAATAAAATTTGTCCGATATATATATATACAACAAAATACACTCTAAGTTGGAACAAAAAAGCCTGCAAAATATATCGTAAATTTCCGATATATATCGGAAATTTCCGATACATATACGACAAAATGCACTCTT
Organism: Trididemnum nubilum; assembly: GCA_963965965.1. Classification (NCBI taxonomy): domain Eukaryota; kingdom Metazoa; phylum Chordata; class Ascidiacea; order Aplousobranchia; family Didemnidae; genus Trididemnum; species Trididemnum nubilum. The sequence goes on from OZ014479.1 coordinate 15,415,104, forward strand.
AAGTTGGAACAAAAAACGCTGACGAAATAAGTCGGAAATTTTCGATATATATCGGAAGTTTCCGATATTTATATTTTAAGTTGGAACAAAAAACGCTTGCAAAATAAGTCGGAAATTTCCGACTTATTTTGTTAGCTTTTTTCTTTCAACTTACAATGTAGTTGTCGCAAGATGTTACAAAAAAATGATTTTTTTCCAAACGGCGTCGCGCGATTTTTTTCCACCCGTCGTTTGGAAAAATATTGTTTATTTTACACTTCACGACAAATACACTAAGTTGGAGCAAAAAAGCCTGTAGTAAATTTCCAACTTACTTCGCAAATTTTTTTGTTTCAACTTACAGCGTATTTGTCGTGAAGTGTAACAAAATAAACAATATTTTTCCAAACGGCGTGTGCGCGACGCCGTTTGGAAAAAAATCATTTTTTTGTAACATCTTGCGACAACTACACTGTAAGTTGAAACAAAAAAGCTAACGAAATAAGTCGGAAATTTCCGACTTATTTAGTAAGCGTTTTTGTTCCAACTTAGAGTGTATTTTGTATATATATCGGAAATTTACGATATATTTAGTAGGCGTTTTTGTTCCAACTTAGAGTGTATTTTGTCGTATATAATCAGTCGGAAATTTCCAATATATTTCGGACAGATTTTATTGTAAATTAGCTCAAAAACAAGGTGTTACATAATAAATTATTTTTTTCCCAACGGCGCCCCATACTAAGTACATTAACATACTGTACAATGTTGACAATCTTCTTACAAAACAGTACGGTGTGCTGTTACTGTCAGTAACCTGATAGGTTGCTTCATTGTACCTTGCTCACAATCGATTCTTTGTTTTCTGTGCTTGTTTTGATTCTAAGTTTGAGTCTAGGGCCACGGACGTAACATTGAAACTTTGTTGCGTTGGTGCACGGGCCAATTGGTCGAGCAGTAGCGCGTTTGTCTCTTGGAGATAGAGGTCTAAGGTTCAAATCTCGTGCCGTTCAAATCAGACGCTGTGTTGCCCTGGGCCCACTGATGCGGAGAAGGGCCCTGTAAACTCGTTACACGCCTCGGCATAATACAACGAGTATAATGAAAGAGAGAGAGAGAGAGAGATGTTATTGCGCAACTGCATTTTTATTTGGCTGTTGAAAAAATTAGATCTTGCGACTTACCTCTGGTGGTGAAATCAATGGTTGTACTGTAACTAGTAGCACACTAAGACGAATACGGATTGTGAATTGGACCAGAGCCGGGGATGAATGTATTTCGCAGTTTCCACTTTGACCCTAGACTTTTTGCTTTTGCTGCTCAGACTGCATGATAAATCAAATAAGTTACAAAATTTCTCGAATAGGTACTCAAGATTGGCCATTTGGCAGTCAGACATATTTTTTGCATATTTTTTTAATAAAATACGGCATACTTAACACTGTCCAAAGTGCATTTGAAAACTTACATCAATTTGCATTTCGAAATTCAGATCAAATAAAGTTGTTTTGGACTTAATTCTTACTTCATCGTGTATTTAACTGAAAACTTTCGGTTCGATAGATTAATTAAAACATTCTTTGGTACTGTATGCCTTGTTCAATGATTTGTAGTCAAATTTTAAGCTCGTCCGAGCTATAGTGTCTATGTTCCAGTGATGAAAGAATTAAGTGGCAGCATAACATTATTGAATCCATTATCTGGCGTGCCGATTTCATGCAATTCTAGCCTAGCTAATTGGACAGTGACTGTGGTTGTCACAGTCATCACTATAACTGCAGTTTCAAGGTACTTCGAATCTAATTACGCCACTTGATGCTTTTACGCGTTGGATTATCCCTGTTCTTGCCGTTCTATAATTAAAGTTACGTAAGATCATGCACATCTATTACGTAACAAATCTTGTTAATCCAGAGATAAAACAATAAACTTCTTCATGGCGGATCTTAAGTGAACAATCATTTCACTTCAAAACTGCGTCATTCTTATTTTCTCACAGTGTTTGGCAGTATGAAATTATCATTTTTAGTTATCATGTCTGTGTGTAATGCTACTGAACGGGACTTGATTGTGTCTATGTTTAGTAACGCGAAAATCATATTTTGATTGGTCTGCCTGAAAAGGCATTGTGTTAATTTGTTATAGCCCTTTTATCGAAGCAGTGCAGGGCCTATCCAGTTTCCACCGTACTTGTTTGGACGATAACTTATAGAAAAATTTATTCAAATTTGTGCATTAACTTTTGAGAACCTTGTTTTGTTAGTCTGCAACTAATTTCTTCATTTAAGATGCAAAATGATTAACAGGAATTCCATTTCGCCTGGAATTAGTGTGTTAGTTTGGGTTGTGATTTCAACCAATTGTCGAGCGGTAACTTCTTTGTCTCTGGAGTGGGAGGTCTGTGGTTCAAATTTCAAGACAGTCAAGTCGGACGTAGTGTTGTCAAGGGCTCGCGACTTCCGAGACATTTCTCCGAAAGAAGCTCTGCTGCTCGGGCGCAATGACGCGGAGATGGGCCCCACCAACTCCGAGCTTCCGGGTAATACAGCAAGTATAATAAAGATATGATTTTTTATTGTGGCTAAAACTGGACAATTTCTCGCCGGAAAGTCAGATGAATTTGTTTTCAGACCTGCTGGAGAAAACGAAGAGAAGAAGGAAGAGGACGACCCTCCCGAAACGGAAGAAGCTGAGGAGGAGGTGGCTCCGACAGAAATGACTCTTGATGAATGGAGAGCCATGCAAAATTCAGCTGGCAAGAAAAAACAATTCAATATAAGAAAGGCTGGAGAAGGTTAGTTGCTTTATTTGTTGTTAAACATGAGTAGGGTTGGAAGAATTTAAAACTTGGAACTTTAAATTTAGGTACATTAAATTTTTTGGTTTTAATCCAGCTCTGCCGTGAAATGCTTTGAGCAAACGCATTAATCTGAAAAATCAGTGATTTTCCCATAGTAAACAATAAAAAAGTAAAATTTCAACTTGTTCGATATAAAGCTGATTCTCTCAATCGGCATAATACTGTACTGTAGTTGCAAGTTAGGTGTCTTTAACAGGATTGCCGTAATAGGCATAATTTGAATTTAATTGAAATATGTAAACTTAAAACTTGAAAAACAATTATTCAATTTTGGTCTTCGGAAAATTCATTTATTTAAAACAAGTTCTAAGGTAAATTTGATAATTTCGAACGTATTCCGCGCTTATTGGTAAACAAAGTGGTATTGTTTTTTTAATGATGTTATCTGCCACGTTTGATTGATTATCTTGCACCACAACCATTCATGGAGCAATTCTTGGTGATGAGTTTAATTAGATCGTAGTTTAGCAGTTTGTATACGTGTAGTTCGGCTATCAATAAAAACTCGTTCGTGCAGCTAGCACAAATGCAACCAAAGCTGCAAGGCGACACCTGGTATTTAAGAAAAAAAAAGTGTATCCCGTCGTATGTTCTTCTGTTGCATTCCTGTTTGCCTCTGCTACAAGATCTCAATGAGCATTTTTAAACCAAATCAAAGAAAAAAATTAGACCAACACGACGGAGATGCGAATGTAATGTTTTAAAATTATTTGCAAGTATGTTGATGTTTTAATTAAAGACAGCCGGAAAAGGCCTCTTGAGGAAGGAGTCCTCAACGCTTAAACTTCATTATATTCCTTGTTTTTTTTACCCAAAACAACAAGTATATCAAACCACTGCCAAATCTGGATAAACCATGTTAAAACTTTTTGTTTACCTGACATGAAATCAGGGTTTGAAATAAACGCTTACCCGAGGCAAGCTGAAATCACCTCGGGCAAGTTATTTTTCGGCTTGACTTGCCGGACGGGCAAGTTTCAAAATACAGCAAATTAAACCACATCAAACAGGCTTATTTATAAACGCATATTACCGCTTTTGTTGAAATAAAATAAAATGCAAGGAAGTCCGTTGCTTGCTTTATTTCAGCGCTTAATCACAATTAATTATTAGTTTAATCGTTCGCCCATCATTAATCGCAGTTACCACTTCGTAATAATTGCACGCAAATTCGTTCGATACTCGGACGCGCTTTCCAAATTTTTCGGCAGATAACGCTACTTCCTTTTTCTGAGAAAAACTTTCCCACGCTTACAGCGTAAAGCGCTCTTTCAGATATCACAAGTACTGTTCTGTGCTAGTACTTCACTGCGCTGCAAGAGTACAACGTCAAGAATTTTGAAATTTTATTACTTTTTTTATCTTTAGCTTTTTTAACTGAAGCAAAAAACAAATAGCTATATATGTAATTGGCGATTGAAAATGCGTTTGCTGCAAAACGGCAACGTTAATCATTGTCAACTAACAATTGAGTTAATTGCAATCAAAAAATCGATTTCTGCGTATTGCATAATTGAAAAAGTTGCTTATTACATCACATTAACATAACAGTTGTGTACAAATTACGCAAATTCAGTGTTGTTGCTAAGCAGTAACTTCTTCGCATTTTTTCGCAAAATTAAACAATTTGAAAATTCATTGTGCTTACATTCGTTTCAGGCAAGTTGAGATTTCCTCGAGCAAGTAAACATTTGATATCACTCGCCCGACGACCAAGTTGTTGAAAAAGTTGATTTCGACCCCTGTCAGAAATATTAAAATAACCTCCGGCTAGGCATTGACCGTGTTTTTGATTCGATATCAGTCCAAAATCGCGCTGGAGAGAATAAAAATTGACTGTTGTTTCGATTAAACAAGTTCAAAATTTCCTGGTTTCAACTGTTTTGTGGAATTCTTGTTCTCGATTCTTGCACACGTAGTTTTGAAGTTTCGTTGAATAGTTTCGTTTTTCTACCGATTGTCTGTATTTTACTGATACAGTCATTTCACGTTAGAAGTTTCATTCATTATGTTTGACAGGCTTGCCTTCTTTTTCTTAGAAGTATTTTTTAACTTTAGAATGAATTTAAAGTAGAATTTTGGATGCAATTTTCAGTTGCCGGTCGTTTCATTTTGTGCTGCATTGAGTCTTAAGTTGTAATCTAAATAAATTTCCCTGTATCTAAGTGTTGATCTAAGTTGCATTATTGGTTAGACACAATCTCCAACTTCGTACGAATTTTGAACGAATTGTAGCAGTTGACTTGGCTTTCCCGCCAGCACCAGTGTTAACACAGACGAGCAAACTCCGTTTGCCGATCTTTTTGATACAAGCACGTTTTTGCAATGCAATATTTTACTTGGTTTAGAAGGTCTGCGCAAACGTGGCACCACGGGAGATTAAACACTAAATTCAAAATTATTCTTTTTGACTTACTGCGCCCGTGACGAGTCAGTCTGTATGCGTGTGCTCCTCAACTTGCATAGGCTTAAGAGTGTGGTTAGCTGTACCGGGCTATTTGGCTCTTAAGTATATCACATTTGACTAACTCGTGAATTTAACCGTGGACCTTCTGTTGCAGAAGCGATTGCGAAAATCACTTGAATAACTGGTCTGGTTTTAGATAAAATTGGAAAATTTATAATCTTGGCGACTGATTCCAATGTATTTTGATTGCGAAAATTGAGTCTAGCATTGTCTTGCTATTAGCTTTGCACTAAATTGAAAGTACAAATTTGCATTATTAGAAGAAATTCAAAACCCTTATTTGAAATCTTTATAGTCAACTGGAACGATTTCGGAAATAAAACAGAAAAAATTAACTTCCGAAGTTATCGAAAGAGGTTTGAGCGGATTCAAAATCAATCCATTCCTAATTCGAAATGTTCTTATCCCAGGTGAGGAGTCTGGCAAGTGGTCGAACATGCAAGTAATCCACGAATCGAGCGGAAACAAGCCTGTTCTCCATCATGTCGTCACTGATAACAATCTTCGAAGCACCACGACCAAGGCGCCCATTGACGTCCGCTTCGATATGCCACCTAGGAGTGGCGGAAGAGGAGGAAGGGGCGGCCGAGGTTTTCGAGGAGGTCGCGGTGGATTCAGAGGTGGACAGCGGGGAGGCGGAGGAGGCCGATACGGGAACCGTTACGTACGTACCAGTTTCACTTTCTTACTATCCAGTTGGTCGAGTGGTAACGCGTTCGTCTCTTGAACGAAAGGTCTGAAGCTCAAATCTCGGACCGGTCAAATTGACACAAAATGGCCAATGGCTTGCCACTTTTGCGACGTTTTGAAAGAAACTATGTTGCGTATGCGGAATGATGTAGAAGTGGGTCCCGCTAACTCGTTGCCCGCTTCGACGTAGTAAAGCGAGAATAATGAAAGATTTGATTTAATTGTTTGGGTACATATGTGCTGTAGTGTACGTACCTGTGTACGTGGATTTTTACCTACGAAATATCAAGCAACAATTTTTAACGAATAGTTGCATTAAGCATTGCTGGTGAAGTGAAAATAATATCTATACTTAACATGGTGAAATGGATTAAGATTGCGTTTTTATCACTTTGTGTTTTCTTGACAAGCTTTTTACTCCTCAATTTTGTTTTCAGGGTAGCCAGAACCCCCCACCACCAGATGTTCTCAACGAGAAGGAATTCCCCACTCTCCCGGCTGCTTAGACCGACTTCGTGTGCTTGTGTGTGTGTACAAGTCCCAACTTTAGCGTAAGCAAGCCGGCGCTCTGTTTAGATGTCCACCCTGCGCGTACATGACGTCATCGTGACGTCACTGAAAAACAAACGAACTCTTGCATGAAACCTCGACTTCATTCGCTACAAAAAAATCGTTTCTAAACTTAAGATATCGATGCTATAATTTTAGTGAAACACATCACTCCATAGTGCGTGGTTTTGACTTGTGAGCATTTTTGTGTTTTTGATGTTTCGCACAACGCCACCTGGTGATCTGATAATGTCTTTACTTTGCATGAATGATGAGGCAAGCTGTTAATTGTGTCGGTAGTTTATGCTTGCGTAGCGATTTTTTCGCTCGTTTACATTCAAATTAATAAAATTTTCAAACATAGTCAATGTTTACTATTTTCTGTCTGGAAAATCGCACGATCTTAATTCAACACTCACCATAGCTGTATCGTTTCACGGTTGCTTAACGACTCTTGCTTAAAGCTGTACTTCAAAAAGGTGTGTTTTTGGATCAACCAAAATCTTATTGTTTCGCTTGCGTTAATTTTAAAGTTTCACAAGGTTGGGGCATCGGGTGCCGGGCACTGCCATAACTTTGCAGCGGAGGTCTTTAACTATTCATCGAGGGCCGAGCACTGCCATAGATTGGCAGAAGTCTTATCTATTTCTGCTAGTTCAGCTAATAAATTTTGGCCCCAGAGCTTGTTGCAGTTAATATGATTACAAGTAATATAGCAACGGTGGGCAAACTGCGGCTCTCGGACGTAAATTTTGTGGCTTTTGTATTGAATCGTAATATTACACAAAATATTAAGATTGTACTTTATAAATATGTTATCTCGTGTTCGAAGTTGTTTTCATTTATCGATCTACTTTAGAGTGATAAAACAAGTATTTGTTTTCATAGCGCTGTCAACCAAGGTTATACCGACTGTGATGACGAATTACAGTGTAAACACTTCAAAGTATCAAGGTAGAATAATTTTTCCGGAGTTGTAAAACACTTCGAAGAGCGCAACCAAGTGTGAATATTGCGTTATAGGGCAACAATTATTTTGTTTTTCAGCAGCGTAGCCTGGGAGGGAGGCTATAGCCCCCCCCCCCCAATTAGCCTGCAAACCAAAATGCAAAATCAGGAAAATACCACGTTTTTAGCACTTTTGAAACTTTTTTTGCACTGGAATGAACTAAAAAGTGATTTAAAGCATCTTTTGAAACATATTCGGGGGGGGGAGAGGAGAGCTAATTTGTCAAAAATAAAACTCACAAATCAATAACAACTTTGAGAAATGACCAAAACTAACCAATCAAATTTAATCGTTAGTGTAAAAATGTTGAACATAGGTTTCGTCAATAAATATATTTTATAAACTCAGGTAGGAAGGGGTATTCAGTATTAGTTAATTACCAATCACTTCATTCAAATATTTTTCCATTAGACCCCCCAATTATTTTTCTATAAAATATAGGCTACTCCGTTTGACTTTTATTGAACTATAAAATTTTATGATTTACCAGCATGTAAACAAGAGAACTAAAATTTTACCATGAGCCTTCGCCCACATAGCCCATTTATGCAACCAGTTAAATCGTGTTAGCGCTGCTAGTTCTATGCCACGCTTCAAAAGCATTAATTTTATCAAAAACCTGGAATTAAGTTATTTTGTTAAAAACTGCAAATTTTTTGTGCTGGGGGCAAAACCCCCAGACCCCCGTATCTCCAGCGGCGGCTGGGAGTTTCGCCCTCCAGCCCCAAACATCCATCCCATTGCGAGTTTCTGGCTACGCGCCTGGTGATTTTATTGCTGTTATTTTATGTAAACTGATTTTGCGGCTCGCTGGTGTTAATGGTTTTCCGCAAGCGGCTCTTTGTACAAGTTTGCTCACCCTTGTAATATAGCATCGTGTGAAGGCTCTCGAATCGCGTAGTTTGGTGTGCATTTAACTCGGTTGCGGAGAGCATGTGATGTTGTGATAGTTAAAATTTTAGCATGACTCCGATTTGCCTAACCAGCATCGATCCAGATTTACCGCTTCAATAGCGAACGGTAAACACTTGAAATTGGAGGTAAATCGTGCCTTAGAAAAATAATGCATTTGCTGTCAATAGTAAAATTTAATGAAAAAGTTCTGCACGCGTGATCGGTAAACTGCATTGAAAATAGAAACTTAAAAGGGCATTCAGGTCGGAAATTGTTTTCCTCAATTTTCTCGTAAAATTTTGACAGATATAAAGACCAACTTCAAATTTGAGTTTTCTGCGACATTCCGATCCTAAGATATAACAGATTAGACTACCGCTTAGAAAGGCTTTTTCCCCTTAGAAAGTTTGCCTGGGTTGCCAATTAGAAACAAAATTTCAAAAAGTCATTCCCTGTTCTTGATTCTCCATAGGGCTTTTTTGCAACAAGAGTTATTGTAAAACAAAGTAAAGGTTTAGAACTGCAAAACTAGCTGCTTTTCAAGTAGGCCTAAATTCAAACCAACTTTCCCAAAGTATATCTTCAGTCGCAATAGTGACAAAATGGCAACTCTAAAGTTAGTGGAAAACGGCTAATTTTGAACTGATCTTGAAAACGGGAAGGCGTAGAAACTTCAAGTTTGGTGAGAATGCATTTTAGACTTAATCAGAACATTTTGGTCAAGAGTGAAAAACTTGACTTGAATGCCCTTTTAAGTTCAAATACACGTTAGATCAAGAATTACCTGACTAAACTTGCGAATTCGACTTGTGCTAATTAAATTATTATGCAGTGCATCTACCAGATGGTAAAACTAAATCGCGGATTAACTTAATCCTAAAAAAGAAATAGACACCATCCGTCAAAAAATATGCATTAAACATTTTTTATTCGTTGGTGCGTGCATCATGAACCACATAAAATGATAAAGCAAATTAAAATGAGCAGTAATAACTTTTTACACAACATTTGACTCAGAAATTGATGCATGGCTACAAATTTGCATTAGGCCTACTGTACAGCATACTATCATAAAAATAATTTTGTAAGAACTTGAGTCTCATTTTTGCTCAAAATTTTAGAACATAAAACAATGGCAGCCTGTGCTTGAAAAAAAAAGAATATATAGGCCAGACTAAAAACAACATTAAGTCAATTTTTGGTGCAGTACCACATCAGAACAAAATTTTTAACAATCATAGCCATAAGACTTATTTTTGTAGCTATGACGATCGACAAAAATTGCTCTTTTTATTTTCCAGTGAAGACAATATTAAGAACAAATGGGGCTGAAAATCCGTAAAAATTTAAGAACAGCCAGCCTCAATACAAAATTTATTGGTTCTTAAAAAAAAAAAGAGAGCGTAACTGAACAGCGTACATTTGCAGAATATTTGAAAGGAACTTGTTACATTGAAGTTGAACTCTCAGAGGTGTCATCGTCAGGAGAGTAGTTTTCGTTTTGGTAAATATACGGCTGCTTTGTTGAGGGGCTGACGTCACGCTCTACGCTGACGTCGTAAAGAGAATCTTTGTCGTCTTCCAAATCGTGCCGAGACAGGTGGCCCACGATTCCAGCCCCAATCGAGTCCCCGAGTACGTTAATCGATGTTCGAAATCGATCTCTGCAACAACCACATAAAATAGGAACAATCCCTAAAAAATAAATAAGTACCCCCTCTCTTAATTTGCAGTACCATTAGTTTCAAAATTGATTTATATACACGCCGAACAAAAAACAATCACAGATAAAGCGAAAAAAAGTCTCTGTCTTGTAGCGTCAAAGTGACAGCGAAGGGACTGTAAGGTCATCAAGTCAGCAGCCACTCTGAGAAGCCTTAATGGAAATATGACAACCTTATTTCATCAAATTTGCCGAGATAGCTAACGACTGTACTCCAGTAATATGTGACTTGTTAAGCAAAGCAAAATAACACTAAGCTACGTAAAACAGCGACAAGGAGTTAGTAGAATTCATTGAGACAATGTGCAACATAAAATAATGATACTAATGAGAAAAAAAAATTCATTTTGGCTTTTTTTGTGAGCATTTGCCGGTAGCCATTGCATAAAGTTGCCTGTTTTAGGGATTCAGTGAAGCATTCGGTGCCATTTTTTTGTTGTTGTTGAATTTAGCAAAACTTTGTGCAGTACTGTGTCTACAGTAGCTCATATTACGCTAATAACAAAGTGCTTTGTTTAATTAATTATTTGCTAGTGGGATTTGGCAACAATGATTGTATAAGATGTTTACAAATAAAAACTTACAGCAGCCAATCAATAGCGAGAATTAAAGTGACATCTTCTGCAGGCAAACCAACCGCTGACAACACAATGATAAGGGTGACCAGTCCAGCTTGGGGGACCCCTGCAGCGCCGATGCTGGCAAATGTCGCCGTAACACTGTAAAGACAGTAAAGGGGTTGTTTTTGAAATGTTAGAAACCTATCTAAATTAAGACTACGGATCTAGTTCTGCCCACAAAAAACACTTTAACACACATAGTCATTGAGTTAAGTTCAGGTAACTAAAAGTCTACAGTCTGTATAGTTCATAACTACAGAGCTGGGCATTCGCTACTTGACAAGTAGCGCCGCTACCGCTATTTGGCAAAAAAGGCAGCGGCGCTGCGGCTTGTGGCCACTTCATAAAATAGTAGCGTCGCTGTGGCTGCCTCTGCTTGCATACAAAGCAGCGACCACTGCCGCTATTTTAGAAAAATATCTAGCAAAAAGAGCGATGGCATTCTATACGGTACCCAATGGTGAAATTTCGACTTTATTTACGAAAGTTACAATTCAAGCTTTTAAAGTATTGGTACAGGTTATAATCGGCATTAGCAGGCTTAAACGGTAAATAAGTAAGCAAATCACAATTCAATTGGTAGTCAACGTGCTCCTTTAAAAAAAAAGCATTTCAAAATGTTGGTTAGTCAAACCAGCGCTTTAGAAACTATTTAGAAAGTTACCCTTGAAAGTCACACTAGGAAGTTAAATTCCTTGTCGCATTTTCTACACAAATAAAAGGCAATACGAATAGTTTAAATCATTATGGACATAAATAAGGTAACGTTTTAACATTAAAGCACGATGGCATACAGTATTCAGCTTCCGTACACTTCTGTCCCGGCATTTATAGCTCTGAAGTAGTCAATGTTTTTATCACACGCTCGGCCCTCAACAACTAAAATAATTCCTCGTGTAGAGATACGACAGGAAAATTTATCAATCGACCGAGTTTCGAAACATTTCTGGGAATTTTGTAGAAATTGCGGGTGATTCACGTCCCTGCGATGATTTCATCCACCTTTGATAGAAAAGAAGGTCGAGCTGTTAAGAAGTGGTGTTTATGAACTCGGAGGAGATACGTACGCAGTAATGACATATTCTATAGCGCGGGCAACATGCTATACGCCGCTATATAGATACATGTTAAGTAAATGATTCGCAATGCGATTCATGTTACACGTATTTTTTCGACCAGTATAACGCCATAACAAATTATCTTTCAAGCTTGTTTATTACCTGGTTCGATTTATTACTTCAATTCTCAGCGCACTATAAATTTAATTTTCAGTTTTACTGTTCACTGTTATAGCAAAATTTATTTTACTTTGCGTTAATGTATTTACTGTCCAACTTGCAGTGCACGAACTGTCTGTAGTTTGTGACCAGATAGCCAGCAAATCATTTGTCCTACTCAATGCCAGCATTTTGGGGGAATATCGCGAAAAACCGTCTTTGCGATCTGCAAGTTTACAGCCATCTATCGAACAGTAACTATCGCGTTTTCGTTAAAGAGATACTGCTCGAAATCGGTTTAATTGAAGAAATGTATATACGAGGGTCATTCAATAATTAAGGTAATTTTTCAGTATAAGGACTCATAATTCAGATAGACGCTTAATTTTTTTCTTTCAACATAGTCTTCCATCAACTTCACACATTTTTCCCATCTGTGCACAAGCTTCCGTATTCCCTCAGCATAAAAATCTTTGGACTGATGTCTCAGCCAGTCGCTCACAACACTTTTGGCTTCATCGTCACTTTCAAACTTAGTACCTCTCGTGAACTCTTTCAAGGGACCAAACAGGTGAAAGTCTGAAGGGGCAAGGTCTGAGCTGTAAGGGGGATGAGGTAGCAGTTCCCAGTCCAGGTTGTTAATGGTCTGCACCATTTGGGCTGCTGTGTGACGCCTTGCATTATCATGATGCAAGATGACTCTTTTCGACTGATGACCCCAGCGGTTGTTCTTTATGCCTTTTTTGCGTTTGTTCTTTATGTTTGTCCCATGCGTTTGTTCTTTATGTTTGTCCCATGCGTTTGTTCTTTATGTTTGTCCCATGCGTTTGTTCTTTATGAAACATGAGGCACCATACACAGTTGACATTATTCTCCTATGAATTTCCACAACTTCGCACCCTTTTGCAACTAAAAACTTGGTAACTACTGCTGTTCAATCCAGGAGCTTGCTTCATTATCTGACATTTTTGTTTATTACCAAAACTCTTAAACTTTTTATTTCAATCTGCAAAAGAAACTTCATCCTAGTGAATAAGAAGAAAAACAAAAAAATAAAAAAAATTAAAGCTTTCATCTGAATTATTCTGTAAGTCCTTATACTGAAAAATTCACCTTATTTATTGAATGACGCTTATACATATATATCATAAAATTTTGGTAAAGAGGTGTAAATTCTTTTAAACCACAAAGCGCATATAAGCAGAAACTTGATTCCCGATAGCATTTTTATTTCATCTGTAACGTTTTCGGCGCATTTTCTATATGGCCCTCTTCAGCAAATTAAAAAGCAGTTAACAGTAACTTTAAAATTTAGAAATGAAAGGTTATCAAAATATTATCGGCAAAACACAAATGTTACAATATAACAACCACTATAACTTCATACATTTGGTATTGTGACGTATACGTTATACCTTTTCCATAGTAAAATCAAGTCAGAAAAAATAAAAAAAAATAAAAAAATAAAAAATAAAGCAACACCATGAAATAACAATACTGTATTTGGTTCAATGTAGACTATTAGACACACACACACGCATAAAAAAATGTTCAAAACACATTCAAAAGAAAAGAACAACCGTTGGCGTATAATTGTGAATTCAATCGTGGTGTTAGCTTTTTGATCAATAATGCCTCCTATATTTTGGTTTCATATTCATTGTGACAGTTTCTAATTACTTTAAACGAACTAACATCCAAATTAGAATTTTGACAAGTTTGGCAGGAAGAAATGTGTTGGCTTATGGCACTTTCGGCAGAGGTCGAGTTAAGCTGCAAATGTTCTCTGGCCCTAGTCACCAAGTGGCGCGTTGACATACCAATATATGTCGTGTTCACATCACGCGAACATGTAAATTTATATACCACATTGGATTTTAGAGCAGCAGAAGTTTTGGATTTCAGATTAAAATAAGGAGTTTTGGATTTCAGATTAAAATAAAAATATTTCGGTTTTAAAACTAGAGTCTGGCGCAAACCTACATATACGGGACTGTTGTTAAATTTTCGATCAACTTGTCCAAACGCTTGGAAATCTGGCCTAATTACTTGTTTATTAAAACGTGCCAAAATCATATGCTCTGATTATGAATTGTTTAAAGATGAAATCACTAAGCTAAGATGCATTTTCGCAAAAAATTGTTATCCTAATTGGTTTTTTAATAAATGCTTGAAAAAATTTGAAAATGATACCAAACCAGACTCACATGATAAAGAAGTTGATGATTATTCATACATACTTGGCTTGCCGTATTTTGGAAAACCATCTCGTAAATTTGCATCCCAATTGTCTACCTTACTAAAGCAAAAATTTGATGTTCGAATTTTTACTTATTACACTTCGCTAAAAACTGGGTCATATTTTAATCTGAAATCCAAAACTTCTGCTGCTCTAAAATCCAATGTGGTATATAAATTTACATGTTCGCGTGATGTGAACACGACATATATTGGTATGTCAACGCGCCACTTGGTGACTAGGGCCAGAGAACATTTGCAGCTTAACTCGACCTCTGCCAAAAGTGCCATAAGCCAACACATTTCTTCCTGCCAAACTTGTCAAAATTCTAATTTGGATGTTAGTTCGTTTAAAGTAATTAGAAACTGTCACAATGAATATGAAACCAAAATACAGGAGGCATTATTGATCAAAAAGCTAACACCACGATTGAATTCACATATATATGAAATAACGACAAAACGTCACAAAGGTAGCATTGTTTGCTCTGCTGAACTAAATAATTGTGGTAGCAAGAGCAGAGCGAAAAAAAAAAGAAAAAAGTGAAGACTCAACATAGTAACGTGAGAAAATTTAAATCGAAAAAAGTCTTGGAAGGAGTTTGTTAGCAGTAGCGGCAGAAAATTTGCTTAAAAAAAGCGCTGAAGCGCTGCCGCTTTTTTGACTGAAGAAACAGGGGCGCTGCCGCTTTTCGCTACCGCTACCGAAAAAGTAGCGGCGCTCGTAGCGCCGCTGTGCCCATCACTGTATAATTATGACTCAATATCAGTTCATAGACCGGCAGCCCAGAAGGTTTATTTACCCCAAAGACGGCGGAAGGTTTGATGCGCCTAAAATGCACGTCTTTACTCACCTTTTAAGAAAATGTTTTACTGGCAAGTCAAAAGTTCGGCTAAGACCCCCCAAATCCACAATTTATGGGGGGTCAAAATGGCCTTTATTTACCCCAAAGACGGCATGGATAAAAATTGCGTAAAATCGTTCTCTGGGGTCCACTGAACAATGAAATGGCGAAGACAGTAACTTTAGGTTCGGCTAACCCCCCGACAGTAACGAATTTAGGGGGGTCAAAAATGGCCTTTATTTACCCCAAAGACGGCATGGATAAAAATTGCTCAAAAACGTCCGTTGGAGTCCACTGAACACAAAAATGGAAAAGACAGTAACTTTAGGTTCGGCTAACCCCTTGACAGTAACGAATTTAGGGGGAGGCTCAAAAATTGCCTTTATTTACCTGGAAGACGGCATGGATGAAAATTGCTCAAAAAACGTCTGTTGGGGTCCACTGAACGCAAAAATGACGAAGACAGCAACTTTAGGTTCGGCTAACCCCTTGACAGTAACGAATTTAGGGGGGTGGGGAGGCACAAAAACTGACCTTTTCACCTGGAATAGAGCAACGGTAAAAATTGTTAAAAAACATTCTTGCAGTTAGTACGCTGAACACATAAATGGTTAAAACAGTTACTTTCGGTTCGGCTATCTCCCTGACAGTAACTAACTTAGAGGGAAGCTCGAAAAAATTGCTCTTATTTATTTGAAAACGGCAGGGGTAAAAACTGCCCAAAAATGTTTCTCGGGAGCCCACTGAAAACAAAAACAATGGCAATAAACTCTCGGTATCCTCAAACTAATTTCTTACTCTTACTGCAAAAGTCATTGCACCACTAAATACGGCTTTACAGTACTGCATTTGAAAAAAATCATTTTAAGTTGATGGCGTCATCAATCATTAAGTAACGTAATGGTCGATTAGAGCAAAAATGCTGTCGTTTTCAATGACGTTACGTTTGAGCAGTAATCTCGTTTTCACAAAAATCGTACAAGTTCAAAGATTGCTCACGAAAGTGTTTTGCAGTAAAGATTACGTCCTTGAACCGATCAGTGTTTGAGTGGATAGAGCGTCTGTTACTGAAACAGTAAACCTGGGTTCAATTCTCGGTCGGGTCAAACCAAAGACTGTAAAAATTGGAACTCACTGCTTCTTTGCTTGACTTTCAGTATTGAAAGGGTAGTGTGAAGCTTTCATCGTGTGTGGTAGACTGGCGGGCAAGTGATAGCTTGACTCGAAGACCAAAAGGTCCCTTTGCTGTCTCCTGGCCAAGGCAATTTGGTGAATAAAATGTAATTGCAATAGCAGTAATTTCAAGACGCACCGGTCCCGCACAGCTAATTGTGCTACGGCAAAATTAAAAAAATAAAATTAAGTAAATTTTCTATGTCTTATATCACATCACCAAAACTGCGTTAAATTTGCATCACAGTCTCGAAGCAACTAATACGAGTATAGTATCTCAAAAAAATCTAGAATCTCAAAAAAATGTGATAAATTTACATATTACCAGCATTCAAAATACTCGCTGGCTAGTTTACGATTTCGATTAAACATTGCACAAATCGCTCAGCGCGGAGAATTTTAATGATGACAAATCTTACATTTATCAGCTCAAATAAATTCAAAGATCGCAAATTTGCAGTTCTTTTGGAAGAAACAGAGATATTTGAAAACATTTAATTAGTCTATCATTATTAGCACAAACAGCAAGATGTTTGCTTGAGTAGTCAACTCGTAAGTCCAACATGCGTATTCCCAAAATATTAATTAACATAATGGATTACATTACTAATGCAACAAAACCCAGTTCTAATCCAAAAACTGAGACCTACTAATAGAAGAGATAGATTGGCACAAAACGGCGGAAAAGTGTCAAATAGTACTGTATCACAGCTTGCAACTATCATGCATATCTATTTGACAAATTCAAGTGTTAGTAAACACGTCCTTGAGGAATTTGCTTTCTGGTCGCGAATCTCTATTCTGAGTATTATTTTACAATGATCTGCGACCTGGAACATGTAAAAGTTGTAAAAAAAGGATCAAGTTTTGTTTAAAAGATACAAACGAACAATAAGTTGTGAACACAAAAGAAAAGCTTTTTTAGAGAAAATCCTGTTTCACTTTTTCAAGTCAAGAAGGATGATCGTAATTCTGTAAATCCAGTGGGGCTGCTCAAGTTTTGCTGGAACTATATCTGTAACCGGTTCTTTAAATGGAGCTACAAATTCCTGCGAATTGGCTGAATGGCACCATAGTGTATCTTGTTGAGGATAGCTCCACAATTTTTTTTTTTTTTGAAATTGGCCCATGTCACAAAATAGGTTACTGACCTCTGCAATAAAACATTTCTATCACATCGGGGTTATGGTGTGAGACAAGACAAGACAAACGTTATACAGTAAGTTTGAACGAGCTTATGTAATAGATTATGCGGGGTCTTTGAAAATGTGACAAAACCATTATAGAGATAGAAATGAGTTCAGAATTTGGAGCTAAAGTTGGCAAAGTCGTCAATTGGGCCTAGTTTTGTGGACACTGGCAAAGTGAGCAAAAGACAATCTAGTAGACTTAATCTCCAAAGAGCAACTACCGGACGTAGTATTCGTTGCCAAAAAGCAATGATTGAATAATGGACTGTGGGTAAGGAAAGGGAGAGAACAAAATTTCAAACCATTTCCAAATGAATGCTCTATTCTACAAAAAAAAAAAAAAGCAAAAAAAGCAAAAAGCAGTGAGGCTGTTTTAGTTCAACAGAAGGTGCATCGCTGCAGTAGCAAGACCAAAAATACTGATCCATCAGCCCAAATATAAAAATCAATCAAACGAAGATGTTAGAAGAATAAGGCACCAAAACAATTTTTGGAAGATTCTTATCTTAAAATACCAGAAAAGCCAAATGTGACCTATGTCCTATATGCCCTTTTATCAAGCATTTGTCAATGCAAAAACATAAGCTTTATCTTCAAATGTTGGATTTGTGGTGACCGAGTGAATTAGTATATTTTGTCCTTGTGTAATTATGTCTGCGGTATCCGGTTATTGGCACATACCGCTCATTGCAATGGGCGGTATTGCATAATGAGCGGATATTGCAAGACAAAAGGAATTTAATTACCGTGTCTTTGTTTTCGCTTTTCTTTGTTTGCTTGCTATATATATATACCGCTGCTTCGCTGTGTGAAAAATTAATTGAATTATTACGTGTGAGGATAATAAACAATTACGTTGGTTTTGAGACTCGTTTGCGCACGAACTCACTAAATTGGTGCCCCGAGTGAGTCTGCGCTGAACCAAAGCTTCAGCAAGAAACTTTCAGAACATTCAAAAAAAAATGTGAGAAGTGAAACAGTAATATTAAGCTGATAATTGCTCAACCTCTCGAAAAGAGTTCGCTAAAGAATTCGAGTGAAGAGTTCCAGAAGAGTTCCAAAACAAGACAAGAACTTTTCAAAACTATTCGTGCGTTGTTCAAAACTGCCCAGCTATTCGAAGAAGCGTTGTTCGAGTGGCCAGAAACGGAAACCGGAAACCTGAAGAAACCTGAAGAAGAGACTTCTGACAAAAAAAACGGTACAGACTTTTAATTCATTTTTCTCGCATATTTACTAGTAAAAGTTTTGCTTATTCACCTGTAAAAATTTTTTCGCATATTTACCAGTAAGTTATTTTGCTAATTTATGTGTAAACTTTTCAAAACCCGCTCAACCGGTAATGCACAAATTACCAATAATACCGTATAATTTGAGAAAACGTTCCACGAAACAAAAACCTTCAAAACTAAAACCTATGACCACTCCAACCCCAAGTACCTCCAACCTACAAGACGCAATAATCCCCACAACTAACTCTCTCCCATCACCAACCAGCACCTCGCAAAATATCCAGTTATCACACCCTATCTCAACATCCCCATCGGTGAATCCACCCAACCCTCCTACCACTAACTTTTCTCTAACACACCCCGAGCCCACTGTAGCACTCTCAAGTTCTCCTCAAAACTTATGCACCGCCCTTCCGACTGTAGAAAATTTGCTGGCCTCGGAAGACCAGTATGAAAATGAATTTCTACAACATCCCCCTATCGAACCCTATGCACCGACCACTTCTACATGCAACGAACCCATCATTTCGTTAAATCAACCAACCCGCTCCCCGCCCATTCCAATTACCACCCATGCCGAACAAAATCTTTCTGGTCTTGAAACTTGGGCACGAAATTTGCCTTCACCTCAAACTTTTCCCCAAATAAATCAGGCACTAACATTTCCCAATGCGCATTATGCTTCTAGACAACCTCCCCAGTCAAACTCTCCTTGGCTAAACCAGCAACCCGCGCCGTTCACTCATTCAGCCAATGTTTCTCTACCGCCCTTTTGGGAATCAAACGTAGAGCTCTGGTTTTCTACAGCAGAACATGCATTCACAGCGAACGGCATTTTCAACGAACACAAACGTTTTTCCTTAGTCCTAGGAGCCCTTGACATTAAAATGATCCAAAAAATTCAACATGTTGTTAGATCACCCACTAGTTACCCGTACCAAGATATAAAAAAGGCCCTGATAAAAGCCTGCAAACTAAATGAAAACGACCGCTTGGATATTTTGTTTAATCGAACTGAACTAGGCGACCGCAAGCCCAGTAAAATGCTAAGCGAAATGCGTCAATTACTGGAAGCATATGACGCCAATAACGCACAAACCAATGCGGTTCTTAAAAAGCTTTTTCTCGATAAAGTTCCTCAGCAAGCTCGAACCATTCTGGCGGCAAACTTAGAGACGAATTTTGATGTCTTGGCCCTACGTGCCGACGAAGTTGTAGCAGCACTATCCCAAACCTCAAACCAAACCGACGCACAGCAGCAGTTAACAAACGAAATTTTTGACCAAAAACTAAACAAAATTATCGAGACACTTCAGGCCCCTAACACGACTACGCAACACACGCCTCGACAACCTGGAGGCTACAGAACAAATTATTACAATAGCCGATCTCCTTTCTACAACAGATTTAATGACGCTCCCCGACAAATGTACAGGCCCAGATTCAATACTTACAACCAAAACAGCAATTTTCAGCAGCAAAAAGAACTTCCGGATTCGACCTCGTGGGTCGGTGGCGTCGAATCGGAAGTAACCACCGGCCCACTCTTTACTATTTAGGATAAAACCAATAACATCACATTTGTAGTCGACACAGGATCAACAGTAAGTTTGCTCCCACAAACCTTCGACTCTGAGACTTACAACGGACCACAAGACCTTCTGGCAGTCAATCACACGCGATTAACAGTCCAGGGATTAACAAAGTTAGATGTGGACTTGGGCCACTTACAGCCCTATCCCTGGGTATTTAGGGTTGCTGATGTTCCGTTTGGAATAATCGGTTGTGACTTTTTAACCTTTCACAGCTTTCAGGTAGACGTTAAAAACAAACGTTTAAGCGAACCCGAAAGATCTGAGTTCAATCCCCCACACGAGGATACGAGTAGCAGAGCAGACGCTGCGATCACTACTAGTTTCGAACATTGCTCACAATCTTTTGTTTCTCACCCTCCCATCATTGAGCAGCACGAGACTGATATGGCACCTTTCGAAGAAACGCTCAATGTTGAACTTGAATTCGCCAACCCAAACATTAGAGAAACAAACTTCGAGCTAAAATAGCAACGGCTGGATAGGGAAGCCAACTCAACTTCCGCCGTCCAACAAAGTAAAATAGAGCCTTCTACCAAGCATGGTCCCACTCCACTGTCTCTCGAAAAAGGACAAAACACAGTTAAAACAACAAAAGTCTCAGTTGAATCACAAACAGAGTCACAACTCCCCGATTTCGATATCTCACCAGCTGAATGTCAGTCATGCGAGAAGGCAAGCAAAACTGCCAAACCTCCCGCAGAAACATTTGCAGTTGTGCATTCACTGAATGACAAAACAATACGTCACCCAGAAACCAAAAAAAACAACACGCAGTGAACCTCGACTGACGCCTCAAAGGTTGAGCAAATCCCGGCACTCGAGCAGAAAACTACCGCTTCACAAAGAGAAGCACCTGCTTTACAAAACACGCTCATTAACGACTATGCAGAGGTTTTCCAAAAGAAAATTCAAACAACAAATTTCATACATAACATTAATCATCACATCATAACATCAGGCCCACCTGTCAAGTCTAATCTCCGACGTTTGTCTCCCGAAAAATTAACATTCGTTAAGGAGGAGATCGCTCAGCTCCTACAAGATGGCATAATTACCCCATCTTCGTCTCCGTATGCCAGTCCAATACACATTGTTCCAAAATCTCAACCAGGAAAGTTTCGAATGGTTGGAGATTACAGGGCACTAAACACTACAACGCTACCTGATCGCTATCCCCTACCATTCCTTAACGATTTCGCTGACATGCTACATGGCTGCACAGTATTTTCCAAACTAGACTGTTGGGTCATTCCATTATAAGACAGTCAAAATTTTCAAATTTTGTTACTCACCCTCTCAGATTTTTTTCATACTTAGATATATGAAAGCCATTAAAAAATAATGAAGGTTACAAAAAACGGCATCAAAATTCATCAAGCGGTTTTCGAGTTATGATGGTTTCAATATTACCACTTTTGGGCACTGTTCGGCAGTCCCAAATTTTTTAATTTACGTAAAAATCTTTATCCTTATGCTATCGAAAGAAGCAAAATATCAATTCTGATAGATTTTGAGGTGAGGAATTCAAAAATGAAGTTTGTTTTTGGAAAATTGCAAAGGTAAGTGGTCAAAATGTAGATTGAAAATTTTTTGAGTGCCCGATTTCATTTCCGATTATCTCAGAAGGGCAAAAAAATTTTTTAATCCAATCATTGCCAAAATCTCAAGAATAGATCACTGTTTGACATATTTAAGTTTGGTTAATGTTATTTGTTGCATATTTCTGTAATTGGTTTTGAAACATAGCTAAAAACTAATGCTGATTTTTTTGTGATTTGCTGAATTTTTTGGAACACATGTATTGAATAGTATCTTGTAAAATAATAATAGTTGCAAAAAATGAAGTAATCACTTTGTATACACTTAGTAAATCTGGTGATCAGCAAAAATTTTGATTTTAACCCTTAAATTGCTGGTGGTTAGTATAGGTCTAGCTAGGCTAATACAGTTTTGCTTCAAGTTATTTCCCAAGTGAAAATTAGTCAAATGACAGACATTGACTATTACGGGTATGGAGAGAGCTAGATTTCTGCCATCCTTTTTCAATTGCTTACCTCTGGGAGCACTCTTGTAAAGTTTTAACCTCTAAAATGGGTGGATTACCATAAATTGGAGTGTTTGGCACAAATTCTCAAATGATTGGGTATATTCTCAAGTAAATGGGTATGACACAAGATTTTCTCCCTTTACGTAATGGCACTTTCTGCAGGGGTGATAATTAAATGGGATTCTTTATCAATTAGTTGCAAATAGTAAACTTGCCCTTTTCATACATACTTTACAGTTCAGATTTTATTTGAACAGTTAGCATGAAACAAGGTAAACCCATCAGTTGCTGTTGAGTGGCAGGAAACCTGGAATGACTTCCTTATATGTGACAAGTTAAACAGATAAATCATATAAAAATAGTGTAATGTGCAATTTGTGCATGTTAAGTACTGCAGACTACAGTAAAACCTTGATATTTATCTAACAGAAACTACAATTGGTTTGCTAGCAAATAAGCAACTTTGAACAAGATTATTTAAAAACGCAAATTCCTGGTACCGCTTTTGCTACAGTACAATAAAATAAATGCAAGTAACGTAAGCTCTTGCTTGTTTTTTTTTTTTTGAGAAATCGTTGCACTTAACACTTTAATCGCACACACACTATTAATTGCAATTAACATTTCTTAATCGAACGCAAGTTCGTTCGAAGCTCAAACACGGTTTGCGATTCTTTTGGAGCAAAATGTTTCGTTCTCTTTTAGCAAAAATTTTTACCACGCTTGTCGCGCTAATCGCTCTTTCGGGTATCACAATTCACAAGTATTACCCTGAGCTGTAAGAAAGCAAGGTCAAAAATTTTGTTTTAGTTTTTTATAGATCTTTAGTTCTTTTATATTTCACACAAAAAAGTTCATAGTTTTAGCCGGTGCAGTTTGCGAGATATTCGCGATTGAAAAATGCATTTGTAGCAAACGGCAACGTGAATTATTGTTAACGTAACGATTAAAATAATTACAATCCTTAAATCAATTTTTGTGAATTGAATGATTGAAAAAAAACATGGATTGCAATTGAATTGATGACGTCTGCGATATTTGTTATGTAAGAAAACTGAGATGCAATGCAGAATAGAACAATAGATGTGATTTTTTTACGATAAATTAAAAGTTTTTCAATGCGATAAACTCTTCACTAGCTTCCGATGATAGATTTTTTTGGTTAAGTAAGTTTGTTATCTCAAACAACATAAAGTGAGGCTCAGCCAGCGCAAGACTTTAGTTTAAATACGCATTGTGATAGTGACGTAACCAATACTAAAACATTCTCAAACTTTTACCTAAAATGTGACTTTTGACAAAACAGAAAACAAACAACAGAACTAATGACAAAAATCGGAAGATAATTTTGTTTAATTTTTATAATGGATAATGGATGTTGATTTTTTGTTTGTTTTGATGAGATATTTCTGGAAAGAAAAGCATGCAATGCGATTGCCATCCCACAATAAAAGGTATCTATTACCTCAATCTGATTTAAAACTCGCACACAAGAACTGGATTTTTTCGCAATACGATATTATGCAAATTTGGTAGTGCGCACTTTTTCGAAACTAAACAACATAAAAATGCACTCTGCCATTTTGGTTCGGGCAAGTTGAGATCTCCTTGGGCAAGCAAATATTTATTATAACTTGCCCGACAGGCAAGTTGCTAAAAAAGTTAATTTTGACCACTGCTGTATATATACCGCAAATTGTATTTAGTGCTAAGTACCAAATGAAATTAGATAAGTGGAATTCAAAAGACTTACTTAGCAGTAAATACACTTTGGAGTATATCCAGTATATGCAACATATTACTAGCAAACCAATTGTAGTTTCTGTTAGATAAATATCAAGGTTTTTATGTAGTCTGCAGTACTTAACATGCACAAATTGCACATTACACTATTTTTATATGATTTATCTGTTTAACTTGTCACATATAAGGAAGTCATTCCAGGTTTCCTGCCACTCAACAGCAACTGATGGGTTTACCTTGTTTCATGCTAACTGTTCAAATGAAATCTGAACTGTAAAGTATGTATGAAAAGGGCAAGTTTACTATTTGCAACTAATTGATAAAGAATCCCATTTAATTATCACCCCTGCAGAAAGTGCCATTACGTAAAGGGAGAAAATCTTGTGTCATACCCATTTACTTGAGAATATACCCAATCATTTGAGAATTTGTGCCAAACACTCCAATTTATGGTAATCTACCCATTTTAGAGGTTAAAACTTTACAAGAGTGCTCCCAGAGGTAAGCAATTGAAAAAGGATGGCAGAAATCTAGCTCTCTCCATACCCGTAATAGTCAATGTCTGTCATTTGACTAATTTTCACTTGGGAAATAACTTGAAGCAAAACTGTATTAGCCTAGCTAGACCTATACTAACCACCAGCAATTTAAGGGTTAAAATCAAAATTTTTGCTGATCACCAGATTTACTAAGTGTATACAAAGTGATTACTTCATTTTTTGCAACTATTATTATTTTACAAGATACTATTCAATACATGTGTTCCAAAAAATTCAGCAAATCACAAAAAAATCAGCATTAGTTTTTAGCTATGTTTCAAAACCAATTACAGAAATATGCAACAAATAACATTAACCAAACTTAAATATATCAAACAGTGATCTATTCTTGAGATTTTGGCAATGATTGGATTAAAAAATTTTTTTGCCCTTCTGAGATAATCGGAAATGAAATCGGGCACTCAAAAAATTTTCAATCTACATTTTGACCACTTACCTTTGCAATTTTCCAAAAACAAACTTCATTTTTGAATTCCTCACCTCAAAATCTATCAGAATTGATATTTTGCTTCTTTCGATAGCATAAGGATAAAGATTTTTACGTAAATTAAAAAATTTGGGACTGCCGAACAGTGCCCAAAAGTGGTAATATTGAAACCATCATAACTCGAAAACCGCTTGATGAATTTTGATGCCGTTTTTTGTAACCTTCATTATTTTTTAATGGCTTTCATATATCTAAGTATGAAAAAAATCTGAAAGGGTGGGTTACACGCTATGACTGTCTTATAATAGAATGACCCTGTTACAAAGGCTATCACCAAATACCAATGGCCGCGGAAGACGCTCATAAAACAGCGATCATTACGCCTGTTGGTCTGTACGAGTATAAAATGATGCCGTTCGGTCCACGAAATTCCGGAAACACCTATCAACGTTACATCGATCAAGTTACTCGCGGTCTGCCCTTTTGTTTCGCTTACGTGGACGATGTCCTTGTTGCTTCACACTCTTTTGAAGAGCATGAACATCACTTACGATTACTACTTGAACGCTTTAAACAAAACGGTGTGACACTAAACAAAGAAAAGTGTGAATTTGCAGTAACTAACCTCATATTTTTAGGCCACCACATTTCTACCAAAGGATTTGAACCAATCGAACAAAAGGTACAGACAATCACAAAATTCCCAAAACCCCAAAGCATGAAGCAACTCAGACGATTTTTAGGGATGATAAACTTCTACAGACGTTTCATTCCAGGGTGCGCAGAAACATTACAACCACTAAACAAAATGTTGTCACCGGGTAAAAACAGCAAAAAGAAACTCAAATGGTCTGTAGAAGCTGTTTCAGCATTCCTTAAAATTAAACAAAAATTGAGCAATGCAACATTACTTACCTTCCCCACTCCTAACGCCGAAACTGCCATCTTCGTGGACGCAAGCGTTTCCGGTTGCGGAGCAGTTCTCCAAAAGAGAGCTGAGAAAAGTGATGCTTGGAAGCCTTTATCATTTTACTCTCATTCTTTTTCTTTGACCCAATCACGCTACTCCACGTTTGATCGTGAATTATTAGCCATATATTCAGCTATCAAGCATTTTCGTTACTTTATCGAAGGCCGAACCTTCACTGTCTTCACTGACCATGCTCCACTTTGCAAAGCTATATTTTCACGATCACAGAACTCCTCTCCGTGCCAGCAGCGACACCTTGACTTTATCGCGCAGTTCACAAGCGATTTACGCTATGTCAAAGGTGAAAAGAATGTCGTTGCTGATTGCTTATCGCGCATAACCGCAAGCGTATTCGAGGAGCACGAAGCAATCAACTTCTTAGAAATGGCAGCTGTTCAACAACACGACCTAATCATAGACCATATTCAAACATCCAAAAATTCACTAAAACTCGAATACAAACCACTGCCCAATCAAGGCGTGTCAATCCTAGGCGACATGTCAACTGGAAAGTTTCGCCCACTTGTACCAGAGGCTTTCCGCAGAAAAGTGTTTGACTCATTCCACAGCTTGTCCCATCCTGGAATCAAGGGGACCCAAAAGTTGATATCGAGGAGATACACCTGGCCCGGAATAAAAGCGGACGTACAGTAAAGCAGTGGTGCCTGTCCTGCTTAGCGTGCCAACAGTCCAAGGTACAACGGCACACAATGTCACCTTTACAAGCATTTGTGCCACCGTCACAAAAATTTCAACACATTCACATAGACATTGTGGGCCCTCTACCAACCTCCTGCGACCACAAATACCTATTAACGATAGTTGACAGATTTAGCCGTTGTTTCGAAGCCCTTCCTCTGAGGGACATATCAGCTAAATCTTGTGCTGACGCTTTTGTATTACACTTTGTAGCTCGTTATGGTGTCCCCTCTACCCTCACAGCAGACAGAGGCAGGCAGTTCATTTCAGGTCTATGGAGAGATTTGGCTAAATTTCTAGGGTGCGAACTCATAAACACAACATCGTACAACCCCAAGGCCAACGGGATAGTCGAACGATATCACCGAGTACTGAAAGCCTCGATCAAAGCCCAAAAACAGCCTAGCGACTGGTATTCCAATCTTGGATGGATTCTGCTAGGACTAAGGACCACTATACGCAACGACATGGATTTCTCCCCGGCAGAAATGTTATACGGTTCATCACTCAGAATCCCTGAAGAGTTCCTTTCCCCTCAAAAAGAACAATCTCATATTGAGTACGTGCAACAACTGCAATCTTTCGTTCAAACTCTGAAACCGACGCCAATTAGAAAGCATACCCCGCGCTCAGTTTATGTTGATCGGAAGCTTTCAACATGTTCTCATGTTTTTGTAAGACACGATGCCGTTAAAATAGGCCTTCAAAGACCTTATGATGGCCCGTACAAAGTGTTGCAAC
This sequence comes from Trididemnum nubilum, assembly GCA_963965965.1. Classification (NCBI taxonomy): domain Eukaryota; kingdom Metazoa; phylum Chordata; class Ascidiacea; order Aplousobranchia; family Didemnidae; genus Trididemnum; species Trididemnum nubilum. The sequence goes on from OZ014479.1 coordinate 15,442,572, forward strand.
GAACTGACAAATATTTCAAAGTTAACTTAAACGGAACTGCAGATAACGTGTCAATCGACAGGTTGAAACCTGCCATCCTTTTATCGGATTTTGAAGATCATACGTCATCAGATAACCAAACTAAAAAGCCGCAGCACAACACGAAATATCAGCAGTTGAAACATAAAATGCCTTTTCACTTTACAGATCGCAGCCAAGATACTCGAAAGGCTACAGCGGTTTCTTCCACAGGCAGGATCACCCAAAAAGGCCGTGTAATTCGCGCACCAGATAGATTCCACTTCTGAGCATGGCATCAGGAGATCTTTCAACTTTCTTTGTTTGTTCGTTGCTTTTGCTGCTGTGCATTGTACAGGCCAGTGGTGCTGGCTTAGTGTTACCTATATGCCATGAAAATATGATCAAAGGAGAATTTTACATTCCGAAGCCTTTGCAGTGTGTGCGACACAACACGACTTCTATTATAAATTGTAGTGCTGACGTATATTACCCTAGTGATAATTTCATAAAAATACCCATCACAACTTGCGAACTTTACAAAACAACTTACTTATTTGGTGCCAAAACTAACGATAATCATACATATCACTTACCGCCACCTTCCGTTGCAGTTTGCTCCGAATGGGCCCGTACTTTAAAATCAAATTGTTGTGGCAGATTAGCACAAATATCTGACATATCGTGGGCAACCTCTAACGCACCGGCAATGGTCTACATCTGGCCCACAACACACAGAGAAACCGTAAGAAATGCTGTTGTCTCACGAATCACAGGAATATACGACCACTTACGCAAGCAATTAACTTCACCATTAAATTCTTTATCACATTGTACAATAAAAAAAGGGTCTTGCATAACAGGAAACAGAATACACATTTGGGAAGTACCTAGGAAGTTAGACTGTCCCCGAGTTACAAAAATAAAAAAAATTCATAACGTAAAATTACATCTCAATAGTTTAAAGCAAGTCTATCGCGCTGAAATCAAACAGCTCGGCATAAGTTTGCATTCACAAACAACATGCCCTCCATCAGTATTCACTTGTTTCCCAAAATCTTCAGTTTGTGATCCCTCTGGAATTATTCTTGTACCCCATCATTGCTCCTCTCTGAAAAGCCTACAAGTGACTAAAAGGCCCGTATCTAAACCGCCTACTCTTCCTTTTGTTCGATTTCTTCAAGAAATGACAGATACAATACAGGAAACAATAAACAAATTAAACTCTGATCTAAACTTTCAAGAGTGCCAACTTCAATCTCTTTTCACTACCTTATACTCCCTTGTGGGGCGGCAATACCCTGGGCAAGTTTTAACCTCTCTTCTCCGCAAACCAACCGCAGGAATAACCGTAGGTGACGTGCTGACAGAAATCACTTGCATAAACTCCAACGTAACCCTTCTCCCAAGCATGCGCCATGGAAACGTGTTCTCTTCCCGACCCCTAGTACGAATCCTTGGCCCAAATTCAACTTCACAAATTGGACAAGTCTACAGAGATGGGAATGTCTACGTTGGTGTCCGCCTTATTGAAAATTTTGTACCCGGCAGAATATTCACTTTCCTATTTCATGACAAATTCTACACTTTCTCCAATTATACCCTCATTCATTCCGACGCAAATGTTTACCCCCTTTCTCCAAACCTAGCTCCTATCAACGCGCATTATGATACCATCGATTTTCAATCTTTCACTCACCTTTTTCCTTCGTCCACTCTTGGTTTCGAAGATGTTAACTCGCTCCTTCAAACCATAAGCGAAACCAACATGATGAGGGATCAGTTATCTTCTCTCTTTCAACACACAGACACTTCCACTAACACATATAAACCATCTTATATACTTGATGCCGCTACCTCTTCCATCCAAAATGTGATTATGCAACTAATCTCATCTATCTCCAACCCCTTCATAAATTTTTTGGTCACCACAGCCTTTGTATTGTCGTTAATTTGGTCCATAATTTTGACAACGTGGACATTACGTATGTGCGTGTCATTGTTGATCAACAAAGTGAAGAATCGGACCCATCCACCTAACAACAATGTCCTTGAAGTGTAAGAAGTGCTTATTTTGCGTAGTGTTTCAAAGTACTTGATCACTGATGCGTATTCATTTGTTCAATAATGAAGTTCCTTAAATGTTTTTTTCACACGTTGTTCATTGTTGGTGCTCAGCCCCACTTTTCTTTTCGCCGACTGATGTGTATGCTGGACAGCCTCGGGAGGCTTTGTCGTCCATCATGCCCATCATTCTGGGGGGAAGATCTGTGGTGGCCGAGCCATTAATTAATATATTTATCCTTGTGTTTTGTCTGCGGTGTCCGGTTGTTGGCACATACCGCTCACTGCAATGGGCGGTATTGCATAATGAGCGGATATTGCAAGACAAAAGGAATTTAATTACCGTGTCTTTGTTTTCGCTTTTCTTTGTTTGCTTGCTATATATATATACCGCTGCTTCGCTGTGTTAAAAATTAATTAATTGAATTATTACGTGTGAGAATAATAAACAATTACGTTGGTTTTGAGACTCGTTGCGCACGAACTCACTAAAGATTATACAGTAGCCAATAATTATGGTATACGTATTTCAAACCTGTTCGTACTTATGGAAAAACGCCTTATATTGCCTTCCAAGAACCTGATGAACTGTTGGTCCCGGTCTACGCTGGATGTAAAATTGTGAGCAAATAAGCGCATTTTAGTTTATTTCATACAGACAACAGTCGGTTAAAATTAAATAAGAACACACTCTTATGCACACGATTTTACGCCCAATGTACTAGAATGGGCCAAAATTGCACGACTAATTTTTACATAGAGGCCTACCATATATTGAAAATTAAGTTGCTGTCGTTATTAGCGTCATCATTTAATGTAGTAATTTCGTTGATCTGTTTGATCGAGACCACCTCATTGTCTTTGGTGTCTTCATAACACCAAAAATAAACGCTATTAATATTAATAGTGTCTATTGAGAAGTTCAAACTAAAAATAATCAAGAATTTTTTAAATATTGCCAGTGTAGAACGTGGTTTTAAACGAAATCCGTGTTATCAATGCTAGAATAATGTGATCTTGCTGCAACTTGAATTCAAGAAGTGTTAGTTTTTTGTGCAGTACATCATATAAATAATGGTCTCAAAGTTTTAGAATAATTTCAATGCGCGCGATTACAGAAATCCCGTCAATCTTGTTCATTAGCTACGTTTCTGCATCTGCCTCCAGTTTAGATGCTATCATGCGCCTTTTTATGATGAAAGAGGACTGCAAGCAAAATCAATGGAGTATCTAAAGTTAAGACAATCGTATTAGATTAGATTTGGCGTAATTGACTCCATCTTTCTTGAGCCAGCCGTTCCAGAGATATTTTACTTCAAACCCTACGTAGGAACCTTTCTAATTAAAATTTCATTGGTAACCCTGACGTTTCAATGCAGTAGCCTAGCCCATAGAGACCTATATTAACCTCTATATAGGTTAAAAGGATTTTGTGGTTTAGTCTAACTGTGGCGTTGCCTTAGGATAGAACTAAAATGGCGTCGGAGAGGTTATCATTGTCAGCTAGGACTGCCAATAAAAATAATGACCAGAGATGCCCTAGGTCATGTTTAAAGTAAAATATCTTTGTCTCGGCTGGGTGAAGGAGGATAGAGTCAACACCCATCTAATCAAATACGTTTGCTCTAAGTTTATCTAGCCCCAGTGAATTTACTTCAGTTCTCTTTTAAAAATGCCATGGGTTTTATAATGTGACATTTCGGAATAATGCTTTCATTCCAAGTAAGCTTTATGCGTTTACCTGTTCCGAAATTATTTGCAAGCAGAAAAAATTTTATTAAAATTTTTGCAACGGTGCACTCATTACGATAAACTCTAAAATTAATGAAGTTGATAAAAGTCGCAGAATTCGCATTAGCAAAAGACTCATAGAACGTAGGACTCAGAGCAATTAACGAAAGACTTAATAACGGAAAGAGCATTTTGAATATTGGTAATACGCAGACTTATTAATTTATCACATTGTTTAAGAATTTAGATCTTTTTTGAAATGCTCTGGATTGTTTTGAGTCTGTGCTATAATTCAAAGCAGTTTTTGTGGTGTGATATGGCCCATGAAAATTTACTGAATAATTTTCTATTTATTACTTTCAATAACTAAGCCTATATACTTCGTTATTTAAAGTAATATATAGAAAATTATTTCGTAACTTTTTGTAATTTTTTTAGTAAACTTTTACTGTGATTTAATAGTTTTATTTTGCTCTAATTTTACTTGCTACATCATCGAGCACTGTTTCAGAAGATTGACTATCAACAATTTTCTCTCATATGACTCACATTGAAAAGACAAGCTGATACGCAAAATCTAGATCGCTTGTAAAGACAACGTCACTGCACTATGACGTCATTTTTGCTCTAATCGACCATTACGTTACTTAATGATTGATGACGCCATCAACTTAAAATGATTTTTTTCAAATGCAATACTGTAAAGCCGTATTTAGTGGTGCAATGACTTTTGCAGTAAGAGTAAGAAATTAGTTTGAGGATACCGAGAGTTTATTGCCATTGTTTTTGTTTTCAGTGGGCTCCCGAGAAACATTTTCGGGCAGTTTTTACCCCTGCCGTTTTCAAATAAATAAGAGCAATTTTTTCGAGCTTCCCTCTAAGTTAGTTACTGTCAGGGAGATAGCCGAACCGAAAGTAACTGTTTTAACCATTTATGTGTTCAGCGTACTAACTGCAAGAATGTTTTTTAACAATTTTTACCGTTGCCCTATTCCAGGTGAAAAGGTCAGTTTTTGTGCCTCCCCACCCCCCTAAATTCGTTACTGTCAAGGGGTTAGCCGAACCTAAAGTTGCTGTCTTCGTCATTTTTGCGTTCAGTGGACCCCAACGGACGTTTTTTGAGCAATTTTTATCCATGCCGTCTTCCAGGTAAATAAAGGCAATTTTTGAGCCTCCCCCTAAATTCGTTACTGTCAAGGGGTTAGCCGAACCTAAAGTTACTGTCTTTTCCATTTTTGTGTTCAGTGGACTCCAACGGACGTTTTTGAGCAATTTTTATCCATGCCGTCTTTGGGGTAAATAAAGGCCATTTTTGACCCCCCTAAATTCGTTACTGTCGGGGGGTTAGCCGAACCTAAAGTTACTGTCTTCGCCATTTCATTGTTCAGTGGACCCCAGAGAACGATTTTACGCAATTTTTATCCATGCCGTCTTTGGGGTAAATAAAGGCCATTTTGACCCCCCATAAATTGTGGATTTGGGGGGTCTTAGCCGAACTTTTGACTTGCCAGTAAAACATTTTCTTAAAAGGTGAGTAAAGACGTGCATTTTAGGCGCATCAAACCTTCCGCCGTCTTTGGGGTAAATAAACCTTCTGGGCTGCCGGTCTATTCAGTTCAGTTCAATTGGCTTGTTTGATGACCTCGCGTCCATTAAAAACGTCACATATAAAAAAAACAGGAGTCAAGAAAAAGGTAGAAGCAGCAAAATGATATACGTTAAGACACGCAGGATGTCTTCATGGCTGCTTCACCGTATGCATAGAGATTGATTGAGACACGAATATAATTAAACAAAACAGAAAAACACAGAAAAATTTAGTGTTTATGTACAATTCAGAATATTCTTGGTTCACATTCATACAGCTCGTAATGTTTTTCTTTTTTTTAAGATTAAAACACGAGCATTAAAAAAGACTAGTCAAAGTTTTCGAAAATAGCAAACAATGGTATTAAATTGACTGATTGATTAGCCCCGTAACAGTACCAATATTATTTGTGGCATACCAATTGACTACTATGCATATTGTAAGAAACGCAAGTAAACTGTTTTGAACTGAAACAGGGAAGAATAAAGAAAACTTAAAGTAAAATAGCAGAATGCTGGAAGGGTATGTGTTAGAAGCCGCTAACTTTACTCTTCAAATTATTTCAAAATTTTAAACAGGCCATAATCGATTTCTAAATTCTAAATGTCAAAATATTTAGCCATTGATGCTGTAGTACAAACATCGTCGATGTATAATGCGAAATGCTGCGAATGCAATATAATCAAATCAAAAGACTGGTGCATCAAACAATCGATCTATCGCACCCCTTTACAAGTGAAAAGATGTAACAATCCTTTTGAGGGTTTCGAACTTACATATATGATCTGGTTGTAATGTCAAACCAAGAAAAAATACCAAACCTTTATTCTGATCGCTGCATTACCCCAAACGTTACGAGTTGGCGGTGCTCATTTCCGCGTCATTGCGCTTGCGAACAACACAGCTCCTTTTGTAGAAGTGTCGCAGCGGGGTTAGGCATTGGCAACATCTTGTCCATTTTACCGGCTTAAGATTTAAACCTAGGACTTCCCACTTCAACGACGAAAGCATTACGATTCGACTAATTGACCGGTAAACGTATGGTAAATATGAAAAATACTACAATAGTGATCAAATACGCCTTGCTAATCTTACTACTTTACTGCCAGCTCACCTCACTGTGACAATTTGTCCGAAGTTAAGCACCATCCCGTTTGCTTGGGCAATAAAGATTGCAGCCACGGCTTCGTACAAAGCTGTCCCATCCATGTTGATGGTGGCACCGATAGGGAGGACAAATCTGAGCAAGAAGAACAACGTGGTCAGATTAGTTTGACTCGTCACTAGTGGGCTGCTTTGAGCACAAGCTTTTGTTCAGAAAAAAAGTCTTAGCAATACACACTGCTAAATGTATATTGCTACACTTGCCAATTAATTATGCAGAAAATAAGAACAAATTAGAGTCGGGTTTTGATATCACACCAAACCTAAAAAATGTGAAGAAAATTGAAAATCGGTATAGGGTGATTTTTTGTCAGTGTTAACGCACGGTGTTTTATTTGCGTTATTTTTTCCTTCGGTGGCGGGCTCTGGAATCGATCTTTTTTATTTTCAGTTTTTGAAAATTACTTGTCTGGTTTTATTTCCAACTATAGTTGACCTCTTTTACGTTGCACGTAATTCTTTCACAACAAATTTACATTTAAGGCCTTTGGCTATTCATTTTCAAAATTCTTCCTTTTTTTTAGCAAGTTGGCAACGCATAATTATTTTTTTGCTTCAACGCTGTTGGCCTTCCGACCTTCATTTGAGTTTTATGTTAAGTTTCAATTTTGGATTCAAAAGCGTCAGAGGCAAAATTGTTTATTATTTTTTGATAAGGAAACCGTTCTAACCCTCAGTTTAATTTTGCCGCCTGCTTTTTTATTTATCTTAGTTACCTGCCAATAAATTTAAGTTTATTTGAAACACCTGCCAATAAATTTAAGTTTATTTGAAACACTTGTTTTTCAGTTTTGACTGCCTTTAGTGAACCAGCCCGATGAAGGCCTTCGAGATCCTTGAGGCCAAAATTCAATAAGCTGAAATTATTCCGTTCTGCAGCAGTCAGATGGCTGTCCTCTTTTATAAAATCTTCAATATATTTTAGTAACGATTTGTTTTCAAAGCGCGTACGAAACTGGAATCTTTTTTGCGAGGGCATCCCAAAAATGCCACCAGACTAAAAAAGAGAACTCTAATGCCGTCATTGAAAATGCCAGATACCGAAAAAACCACTCTCTAAATAACTGTAAAAATTGACCGACAACAAAATGCGGTATTTAGGTTTGAGTTTTGTTTTAGAGGAGTTTACAATTTGAGTTTAGGATTTGGGTCAGAATAAATAAAAAAGCAAATAAAAAATATACGGTGAAAATAGTCTCTCCTTTAATGTTTAGGGCTATAGTAGGCCTCTAAAAAAACAAGCACAAAAGGAGAAACATGTCCAGTATAACCTTGTTACTCTCCGATCGATCTTATTGTTCGTTTCCAGGCAGTTAATGGTGACGGGCAGGGTTGCTGAACTTGATGACGTAGCTAGAGCTGTCATGAGGGCCTGAAAAAAAAATTTTTTTTAAAGTTAACTTAGTTTACTTTTTTGGTTAAACTGCGGAATTGATTTCAGAAAATTTAAATCCAGATTAAATTCCTTCTTCAAATGGCATGCTTGTCTGACTCTGTTTATCCTTTTCAAAACTATTTTATGTACGCTAATTTGGGTATGTTTTATCGCCTTAAAAATATACCTATTGCAGTACTTTAGGACAACCAAAACAGCCTTTAAAACGAAACAATAATAATAAGGATTGCATTGAGAATTGGTAAGCTTTTACCTGGAGTACTCCTCCAATGTACGTAATTGGGTTCTTTCTCACAAAGATGAAGTAGAGAAGAGGGAGGACAAGCAACCCATGAATTGCTAAGCCCGCCACAACCGTAGCGATGTAGAGACCGAGTTGTTCTAAAACCTAAAAAATTGTCGTGTTTTTTAAAGACGTAGCTCGCATTATTGGCAAGACTGTCAGCTCTTGACAACAAAGAGTTTCGCTGAAACAATCATTACTTGACAATTTCTGGTCCAGCAACGTTTCTGGTAATTCCAAAAAGATAAGTCGCGGGGAGCTGGTGGTTGATAAAGCTATGTATACGGTGTTTTCAATTAAGATATTTTAATATTTGTCTCAAGAAGAATCTATTAAAGAGGGTTAGGATTTCTCCAAAAATGGGAAGAATTGAGCAGGGTAGACGCGGTATGTTGGTCGAAAGGGAAAGCGTTCGTCTCCGGAAAGGGAGGTCTGAGGTTCGATTCCTCAGCCGATGAACTTTGACACTGTGTTGCTAACCGATCGCCTCCACTGCGACGTTTCTTCCGGAAGAATGGGCTGTCCAGGCGCAACGACGCAGGTATGGGCCCCGCCAACACATTACACTCTTCGTACAGCAAGTATCATAAAGATTTGATTTTTTGTCATCCAAGAATTCGTAATGTTTGTGAAAATGCGAAAAGTTCATTACCAGTTTACCGCTGTACCAATGTGGATGTTATGATTAATCAATTATTTGCGTTGAATCAGAACTTTATTTCAAATGTTAAATTGCTGTAAAAAATGTTACAGGAATATTTACAGAAGGCCTACAACTGATAAGTTAGATAGTTGACTATTTTATTAAACAGTGGCCAACCTCTTCTGGGTTCTCCATCTTCATAATTTCACCAGCAATGAGAAATATGATACCGATTGGAGCATACCTGAAAAAAAGATGAAAGTCAAATTAATATCTTTGAAAACAGTTTCCACAGAACGGGAAAGAAAACAAAGAGTTATCCCAATGGTTCTCAAACTTTCGTGACCAGTGGCACCCTTTAAAAGACCCTAGCACTTGTGGACTCCAGTTCTAAAAACGTTTTTGGTACTTTTGTGCCTCAAAATCCGAGCTAAATTCAGAGTAAAAACCAAATAAATGTTTTCAGTAATTTTAGTGCCCATTTCCGGGCAAAGAGTGTGAAGACTGTTTGAGCGTAAAGACCATAGAAAAAAGATCTTCAGTGACAAAATCCGCGCTCTCGGCTTTAGCTGCTGATCCTTTGGAGACCAAATTTTCCCCTTCGAATAAACCTAGGTTATTTACGTTGGTTTTACACACCAGTAAATCGTTAGCTGAGCGGAAAACAAAACCTTTTCGATGTCCACCATGTAAGCAGCTTAAATGCGAGGTGAAGTTTGCTGATAAGTGAATAAATGAGTAACAGCAACCGTTCAGAGGCTTGATTGATCATTATGTAACATCACTTAAGACTTAACCCAGGTAAGTTTTTGCATAATGCTTTGTTTTTCGCGAAAAAAGTCACAAAATGCACTTCACCAGATTACGATGTGAACTATCTTCATAATCGCTTCGTTGAAAGCGAGAAAGAAATTGACTAAAATTTCTCCCTGCTTCTTCATTCTCCCGATAATCACGCCAAATGTTAGGCAAAACGTGATGAGGCCCAACACGTTAATTCCACTTTTGTAGCCACCAACCTAAAAGAGATTTGGAGCTTTCATGTCAAAAAAGCTCTTGTTTATTTTATTCGAATTTGTTGGGAACCAAATAATCGGTCGAACTGTAATGTGTTCGCCTCTGAGGTGAGAGGTCTTGAGTTCAAATCTCGAGTCGGTCAAATTGGACACAGTTTTGCCAACGACTCACCACCGCTGCAACACTTTTCGAAAGGAGTAGCTGTGTTGCTTGCAAGCATTATTTTGCGGAGATGGGCCCGCCAACTTCTTACACGATTTGGCATCATGCAGCGACTATATAAGGAAAGGTTTGATTTGAATTTGCTGGGGGCTGCTTTGGGTAATTTTCTTTTCAAACTGTAAAGTGTAGTTGAAAATTAATTCACTAAGGAAAATATAATCCATCAGACCAGCAATATCGCATTCGCAAAAAGTTACTGGCAATACATTATTATGTTGAATTCCCAATATTTAATTTTGATAATCTCAATTGGTGAAAATCGAGTTGAAAACGCACAAAAAAGGCTTAATCACAAAAAATGTAAAATTTTGAAAAATAAATACAAAAAACAAAACAAAAATAAAGCACTAAAAATGCATATATTAGAATAACTCCACGAAGAGTAAAAACAAAAAATTAGCGCTTAAGTTTGATCCAGAAAGAGGCCCTAGACGACATATTTTAATCAAGTATTTCTTAGTTGCAAAGTTGCAAAATTGAAAAAAGTGTTCAAAAAATACCATCAAAATGGTTTTTCCTTCGCTAATCTTACCAAGTGATAATCAACAACAACAGTCTGTGTGATAATAGTGAAGTTATCTGTTGAGTTTCCCATTGGCATCGTGATGTTTACATCTTCAGTGATCGGTTCTCTTTTCGTTTCATACTATTAAAATTATCAACAGATTTAGCAAGAACAAAGTTCTAAGAGTCAATGATAAGCTAACATCAACAGATTGAGATCGTAATTCTATTTATTCGCTACCTCAAGCAGAACGAACCATGCAAGACATTAAATATCGTAAGAATGGAACTCTTTGTATGACTTAACTCAGAATCCAATCTCTCACCGATATAACTCACGCTCAACCCAACAAATCAATTACTAGGCCAATCAGTTCAACTTGCTGAAATTTAGAAAAGGCAAGGCTGGATTTCTTGTTTATGTATTAACTATTAAGACATTTCGAAAACATTATATTTTCGAATTTCAAATTTTTTAAAAGGCAAACCAAAACCCCCAAATCAAAATTTTTTGAAAGGCAAACCAAAATCCCTCTAATCAAAAGTTTTGATTTTGAAAATCAAGCTTTAGAGCTATAATTTTGCACAAACAACCATATTTTATATATACAGTTTTACAAATTTTGTAATCATCTTATCCTTAAGTTACAGCAATTTACTCACTTGTTGAAAGCAAGCTTGCACAAGATTTTCTGGAAAAAGATTCCTGCAAATCAGTTTAATAATATTACTTTTGAGTCAAAGTTTCAACAAACCTTTAGAATATTTTTTAAATTGAAATTTTTTGGCAAAATTTTTAATGCTCTTCAAAAAATCTTTTAAATCTTTCAGTGCAGCAGAAGCTGAAAACTTGCACAAAAGAAAATCCATTGTCGATGTCTCATGACTCGTGACATTAGGATAACGAATAATGCGTCAATCAAACACGCTTTTGTTGACTAATCAAAAGACATGAAACAGTTTTTAAAGGATATTTCCAACTTAGATCTTTGATTTGTCTGTATTGTAACTAATTATTTTGTCAACAGATAAAAACTGATTCACCTAAGCAGATCAGTCAGAGCATCCGCGGGCTCCACCACCTTCGCTTGCCCTGCTGAGTCTATGTTGTTTCTTCCTGCTCTGCCTGGAGAAAAATAAAGAATATCATAATTCAACTTAACTATTTCCTCGCTCAAACTTTGTGAAATATTTCTATGAAACAAAACTTTACTATAATAAATAATAATGGTTCCTAAAAGTACAAATTTGAAACCACTAACACATAATTTCACGCAGCGATTTCTTTTGAAATATTTTAAAAACGAAAGCAGTAAGGGCCTTGAGCTGATGTTCGATGTGGGGTCTTTATGTCTGTGGAAAAGAGTTTTAAACACGAAAACATATGCTTACAAAAAAAAATGTAAACGACTCCAAGCTAGATGGATCAAATTATATTGTGGTGCTTAGCTAGAATCGCTTGGGGATTTGCCCAAATGAAATGATGGAGATGATGGAAGACCGCGAAGTGGCGGTTTAATCTCGAGTTGCTGCTCCGCAACCCCCACAGAAAAACTGGCAATGAAGAGAAAGAAACAAGAAGCAATATTAAACAATAAATTGACCTGGATTAATTGACACAACTAGGATAATCCCAATGATGACAGCAATCAGGGTGGTGGTGAGATAATAAGCAACCGCGCGACCACCCAATTTGCCAGAAGCTTGCTGATCCAGAGTTGCTACTCCTAAACACAATTTTTTTTAAAGCATGCTCACAAACTACAATGCCAACTACAGTGGCAAAGTTGTAAAAGGGCCGAGTAGTTCAGGCCCGAACCCCGCCCGAACCCGAAAACTAATCTGAAGCCCAAATGATGCCCCCCCAAAAAACGAAAGTTAAGTAAGATCTAAGAAATTTAGCAATGTTGCCAAGTTATTTTAATTATATTTTTGTGCATCCAAGCAAAAAGTACATCTCAGGCTCGATCTAAGCCCGAAAGTTTTGTCAACTTTAGGCCTGAACCCGGCCCAAACCCGACCCGAAAGGCCCGGCTCGACTTACAACTCTGTACAGTGGTCACTATCATTCTGTAGTACATTGTCTATAGCAGACTTAATTCCAAACTTTACTTTTTCGATTTGACTGCATTGATTGCATTTTTTCTTCATCCTTTTTATTTCGAGAAAGCGATAGTTGCGCTTTCGGCCATATTCCAATTTTTCTAGTGAATTAACTTAACAATTTTTAATTACAGTGCCACTTAAATTTGATTATTTTCAAAGTTTACGTTTGAGCTTTGACACGTTAGCAAGTTTACTGTTTGATTTACCACCAGTTAAATTTGATAGTTATTCAAAGCCTCCGAACAGAGTAATAAGAGCAATCTCTGAGGATAATACAAATCATGTGAGCAGGGTTCGAATAGAACTGTAAGCATATGATTGTAATTGAAATTACATGTTTGTTCACTCCGTTGCTTTGGCCGGGAGACAGCGAAGAAAACTGTTGGTCGTTCAACCAAACTGCATCCTGTCCACTGTCTCCCACACACGGTAGGGCTTCACACTGTCTCTTTTATTGCTGAACGTCAAGCAAAAAAGCTGTAAATAAACATTTTTTTTGCTTTTTAATTTGACCCGACGGGAATCGAACCCGAGTTTACCGTTTTAGTGGCACGTTCTATCCGTACGACCACGACCGTCGACTCACCCGTGATTAAGCTGCAGATAATCAAAGGCAAAATGATCATCTTCAGCATCCGGAGTAGGAGGTTTCCAGGGAGGGAGAAGTAGGTGATTTGGAGGCGGGAAAAGTTAGCTTCTCTCATTGCAATCCCCACCACAATTCCCAAAATCACTCCCATAACGGTGGCAATCACAAGAGCATTTTGACGCATAAAAGACTTGCACTTTGATCGTGAAAACCGAACCATGCTAAATATCTAGTGTAGTGTCTTTGAAGCTTAAGTTTTCCTGAAAATATTAGGACAACTTTAGGCTTAAACGAGAATTTGCCGTCCTTGTCAGGGTCGATCTTGAGCAACGAAATTTGGTTTTTGCACGTTAATTTTTGACAAAGATTCGGTATCGTTTGACGTTAAAGACCGGCTTAACCTTTCGCGTTGATTAGAATAATTTACATTGCTGATAAGAATAACTATCCAAAAATGCCGACAATATAAACGAGATGATTTTGAATAAGAAAACTGAAGATTCTTTTTAACGCGAAATCAATTTTCGTATATAACCTTTTTAACGCCAAAGCTGATTTTGATAAAACTTTAAAAGAAATTCTGTGGCGGCGATAACTCCATTGCTAGAGCGCTTAGCTAGTAATCGAAAAGTTACCGAATCCCGATTCGATTCTCGAACTAGCAATGCCTCGCTTTGGGAAAGCACTCAAGGGCCGGTCTACATCACTGTGCGTACAATCGCGAGAGTATCCTTTTTTTTTTTAACCAACTGGCAGTTGTACGCAGCTGGTAAGGTGGTAGGTCGGGCATACCGAATTTCTGTTTAAAATAAACTAAAAATACGCTCATACGTTCACGATTGTACGCACAGTGTAGACCAGCCCTAACTGTTATCTCCCGTTTATTGTTGACACTCAACGCTTAGTTTACTTTACTGTAGCAAACGTAAATCGTTTATTGTATTGGTACATTTCATGTCATCGTTAACTATCACTGCTTTCGGCGACAAGTAATGGGACATGCTTATGATGGGTCGTATTCAATAGTTTTAATGTCTTCGACGAGTTCGCATTCTCTTCACATTGCGGCTTGTCGACTGCTAATGCTTAGCCTCAACGGGAAATCCGAGTTAATTTGTCTTTCTGAAGGACGCAACAACGCAATAAGCCAGTTTGAGAATTAAACCGGATCCACCAACTTTTCAATAATCACTAACCAATCGTTCTACCAACTGAGCAACGTCACTGGTTGGAATTAACCCTGACAATTTCTTCGGCCCTATCAAACTTCACTGAAATTAACTGATTGATTAATGCATCTTTATCCTCTTCTCACGAGAAAGCGACGGTGGCGGTATCCTTTTGATGAATACGCACCCGCTTATAGGAGTTGACCATTTCCCAAGTTTTCCAGTAGAAGTTTGACTTTTCCCATGTAAATTTGCTGTTTGTTCGAAGCCACCAATTAGAAATAATCATGGCAAAGCGTCTTATCCAAGGACGCAACAAGGCAACCTGGATGCGAGTTGAACCCGAATCGTGAGATCATGGTCGTCCTAAAAACAACTTCTTTACCCTCTCCGCCACACCCCCGACCTTAAAAAACATACATGCCGATACTGTCTAAGCGCGCAGAAATATTTTTTTTATATATTGTACGGTTATTTACACGATTTGAAAGCTTTTCTTTCTCCACCAAAAAGGTGGAAAATAGCAAATTGTGGAATAACAGTATCTATAAAGCGTAAGTATAAAGCTCTCAAAACTTTATTCATTGCATTATATGGGTTTGAAATGATGTTTGGTGGGTTCAAATAAAAAAAATTAAACCAATACAACGCACAGCATCTCACTATTGTATTAGCAGCTGCATTCATTGTGTGAAAAATTTATCGCTTTTTTATTTCTTTTGTTCTTTACATAACTAAAAAAGTTGATGCTTTGATGTAAGTCGCTTACAGGCTTGGCTTGTATTTAAGCCGAATTTATAGCTGCTTCTTTGTATGATATGTTTTTGCAACAAAGCTTTCACTCTGGCAAAAATTTGAATGAATAAATTCAAAATTTTCAGTAACTAATAAAATTACGTAAAATGACTTAAAATTAAAAAAAAATTATTTAAAATTTTCAGTAACTAATAAAATTAATAAAATTACATAACTAATAAAAATGGTTAAGGCCAAATAAATTTCTTACTTACTTCTAAACCTAAACAGTTGAGCACTAATATTTACAAATCATTCTATTCAAGTTCACTAAATTCCAATATTGCTGTATATTTTTAGGGAAGAAGTTGTAACTTGCATTTTGGATGCTTTGGTGAACCGTAGTCTCTTTATTTAGTAAACTAGAAGCAGACGCGCGGAGAAAAAGAGGAGAGGATTAAAAAGAAAAAGTTTGCTCTTGTTGCGAAGGTTTTTTGCGGTCACGCATGTTCGACCTATTTGATTGAACAATTGGACATATTTGTAGAACGAGCGAACTGTGAAGCAAAAAGTCACGCTGATTGGACGAGTCGGCATATTTTAGAGCAAAGGAACCGTGAAGAAAAAACAACAACAAAACTATCAGTTCTCAATCCACTAGAGTTTTTAATTTCATGATTAAGGATTAAGACTATCAGTTCTTAATCCACCGACTTTAATACATGTTTTAGATTTTAATTTCACGTTTTTATTCAACTGCAAAAAGGTTTTATATGGCAATATGACACCCTCTCTCGAATTCTGCAATTTCAACAGACGTTGTTGCTTCCCTAAACACTACTTTTCCGTAGTAGGAAATGCATAATTATTCTCCTCATAAACTATCTGCCTTAACCGATGGATCTGGTTCTTTTTTCTGGTTCTCTTTCATTGAAAAGAAACAAATTCGGAAATTCATTTAAAAGGAACAAATGAAAAGGAACAAATTTGAAGCTCGGCTAAGACTGGTTTAAACTTCAGGCCAAAGCATAACAATAGACGTCGGTACGTTTAAATTACAAAAACTGCGTTATCTAGTAAAAGTCCCACTAGATGCAAATCTCTTCCCACTTCGTTAATTTTACATTACGTTTCATCAGTGATTGAGCGGTTAATGCGCTTGTTTTTCGAACGGAAGATCAAGGCTCGGTTTTCGGACTGGTTAAGCTAGATATACAATAAAAGGCTGGCCATCGTTGCGACTTTGTTTGTACAAGTCGAGCAATTGTAATTGTAATTGTAATTACATTTTATTCACCAAGTTGCCTTGGGCAGGAGACAGCGAAGGGACCTTTCGGTCTTCGAGTCAAGCTGCCACCTGCCCACCTGTATACCACACACGGCGGAGGCTTCACAAAGTCCCTTTAATTGCTGAACGTCAAGCAGGAAAGCTGTGAATACCAATTTTTATAGTCTTTGGTATGACCCGACCAAGAATCGAACCCGAGTCTACCGCTTCAGTAACAGACTTTCTATCCACTCGACCACTGATCGGTTTAAGCCCGGTCTACGTTGCGCGTAAAATCTTGAGCGTACGAGGGTATTTTTTGTTAATTTTAAAGAAAAATGTGGTACGCCCTAAGCAGCCCACCGCTTTGCCAGCTTACAAACTAATAGTTGGTTAAAATAAACTAAGTATCCGCTTGTACGCTCATGATTTGACGCTCGATGTTGACTAGACCATAAAAAGTCCAGGAAGAGATCATTGCATTGGAAATTTTTATCTACTTTTTTATCACTTCTGACTCAAATTTAATTACTTACTCTAAAACTAACCCCTAATCTAACCTTAACCCAATCCCTAACTCAAACCCTAATATTGATCCTTAAAAAAGCAAATAAAAAATGCGCGGAAAAATATTTCTCAGTTTAGGTATATTCTCTTTAACTTACACTTTGCCGATGAAATAGACACTACCAAAGAATTTACGGCTCGATCACACGCTTTGCTGTAATCATGCAGCAAGTAATAAGTTGCAATGAAAGTTTTGTTTATAAGCATTTTTAGGATGAGTAGCTCGAAATGAAAACGAACCTGAGATTAATTAAGATCGAAAAGTAACAATGAATTTTGTGAATTGACAAATAAAACAACGGTAATTTTACGATTCCCAGCTTTTAAAAATAGGAACTTATTTCAGCAAAAATCGTCTTCAAAAAAACTTTAAAAATTTAGAAGACAGGCCAAAATAGAGTATAATTCATTCACTTTTGTAAGTTTTAATCTAGACTAGAGTATACTTTGGAAACTGTGATATAGAGACAAAAACGGATTATTTGGGCTATCATTACAAACGAAAATAACAGCTCTTAGGCTTAATTAAATCGAATCCACAATATAAACCGAAACAGCGCTTTGGAACGACCTTCATACCTCTAATTCGAAATGATTCTATTTGAATAAGTTTAAATTTTTATGATTATTTGAAATAGTTTGTCTGTCAGTTTTGCACGAAGTGAATAAAATGCTCTTTTAACAGTGAAATCGATTTTGCTTTTTATACATATTGTTAAGCTTACCAATTTTAATTAAAGGTTCTATACTTTTCAATTCGAAGAGATTTAAGTTTTTTTACTTATATTTTTTGAAACTTCATTTGGATAGAGTCCAAGAAGAAATGATTCAGTTTATTTCAGGTACTGATTTTGTTTCTAAAAAAAAAAAAAACTTTCAAGGTGAACTTCTCTTATGAAGCTGTAACTGATCATCAACTTCACATCTCCTTCCATAGTTCCACCTGCTACAGTAGTACACTTTTTTTTTAAAGAACAACTTTAGAAGAACATTGGACTCAGTTTGCTCAAAATTTAAGCACAAAATGAGGCCAAAAATTTGTGAAAATTTAAGAAGTTAGACTCAACCCTAAATTTACTAGTCCTTGTAATAAAAAGTGTAGTTTTGAAACTGGCTTTTCTAATGGATGGACCCCAGGCCGTTCTCTTAGCTATCGCCCGCTGTTTAGGCCGTTTATTACAAATGTAAAGCTTTTCCAAACTTCTGCTCCAGACCACGTTTGACAAATGTTTGTGACGTAACCGTAACATGAAAACTCAAAATGTTTGATCCAATAAAAAAACTACAAAGGAACAAAAGTGGTTTTTCACTTTATTCCAACAATACACGAACTATGGTTTCGGAAAGTTAATGCACACCTCCTAATGTCAATATAATTATCATGCAAAGTTCTATTAAATTTGGAAATTTGTGTTTGTTCGTGACATTTTCATTGTACTTGGCAATCCAGGCATTATTTTTGAGTGATCGATTGTATCGCTCTTAACGACATCAAATTTCACCACAAAAGTTAGTTCTAAATGTCGACAGCGAGGCCAAATGGGTTAAGGCGTTGTTTTTACGATAACCCTGATCAAATGATCTGGGTTCAACCCGCACTCTGGTCACGCTGTGGCGTCCTTGGATAAGACGCTCTACGATAATTATCTCTGCTTGGTGGTTTTGAACAAGCAGCTAATTCAGCGGACAAGAATTCGAAGAAATCTACAGAAACATTGGATCATCGGAAACTCCTTAGCAGGTGCGGATTCCTCAATCACGAAGTAGTCACTTCAATGAAAAGTGTGCGGATCGTCCAATAAGTTAGCGTCTGACGCTGTCCGGTGACAGGAGTATAAACATACACTACAATAACAGCAACAACAACAAATTGTTCTGGACGCACGGTATTGTCTTCTGATTTAACTTTTAATTCAAAACAGGTAAAGACATAATTCAAATTTATCCTAGTATTTAAATAACCAATTTTTAAGTGTTGTTTGCGGCGGAGCAGTTAAAGTGCTCAATGAGGCTTGGTTAGAGGTGATTAAAAATTAATATCAATGAAACACCTGCACATAAAATTAAAATAATGCTCACAACAGAGGTGGAGTCGAGGACACAAGGCTCGAGGCCAAGGCCAAGGACACAAAAAAAATCCGAGGCCAAGGCCAAAGACAGCCTTTCCGAGGACAGAACCTCTCGAGGCCAAGAACAGGAATGCTCGAGGCCGAGGCCAAGGCCAAAGACCGAGGACACAGGCGCAAGCATTCTCCTAAAAAAAAAGGTCTTCAAAAATATTTTTCAGACGATCTCCAATTCATTGGCGTACCCAAAATTTTTGATTAACTCTTTCAAGACGGCGTGTCATTATATTGCCATTTTAGCAAAGTGGCTTCCAGACGGCGCGGCACTATATTGCCACTCTAAGTTCACAACATTATTCCCAGCAGAAACTGATGTCTGCATGATTTTAATTCCACTTTTTAATTGGATGCATATATAAATATCTCAAAAATATAATCGTTATTACTGGTACGGTTAACCTCTTTCTCTGAAAAATACCGATCATGATATTCTCGGGTTTCTTTCAAGAGTTGAAAAATATGTTTCAAAATATTGAGATACCAGTCATTTTTGAGATTTTCAAATTCATGTCTGTTTTTTTCCTATGCGCTTTTGTGAGAGTCATGCTGAACTGCCGTTTTCGAGTAATGTTAGTTTTTAAATTAGGGTCGGATTTTTTGTTATTTATACATGTGTTTTTACTTGGTTTGATTTCTATGAGCTTACTGTAAAGTTGGATAAATTCATGGGCGTAGGAGCTCAAAATGATTTGTGGGCGCACCAAAGTTTTGCCCGAAAAATGACTTGAAAGTTGCCTGACAAATCAATTGTTTTTTCTGTCCAAATTGAGGTGACCTCCAAAATAAAAAAAGTTTTACACTCAAATTGAACCGCTATTTCTGTCCAAAATGTGTTGACCTCCAAAATAAAAAAAAAGATCTACACTCAAATTGAACCGCTATTTCTGTCCAAATTGTGGTGACCTCCAAAGACCTCACCTTGAGACAGTTTTTTTATCCAGCGTTCGTAAAATTTTACGAAGCAAACTTGCCCAAACGACATGAAATTGCCCAAAATTTTGACGCATTATTGCCCAAAAAATATGAAATTGCCCGAAATCTTGACGCAAAATCGTTATATGAAATTGTCCAAAATTTTGCCCGAAATATGGACACCTTACACCAACCGGGGAGGCCAGTGCCCCCCCAGCCCCCCACCTCCTACGCCTATGGATAAATTTATGACAAAAACCTGTCAAAACTCAAAAGTAATGATGCAATACTCGGCACAAAAGCCAAGAAAAATGATTGGCATTCGATTTGCTTTGTACGTTTTTTTTCCAGTTTTCTTGATCAACCAGCACTCACTTTGTTTGCTTCGATAATAATGCATACTAATGTTTGAAATAAACTGTACATGTCGAAATCTTGCTGCAATTTCAGTAAAGTGTTGCAAAGTATTTTGTTGAAAAAATAAAGAATCTTGAAGCGTGAACGCAAAATATGTAATGTCTGATTAATGCCATAGGTCCTTTCCTAATAGTTATGGACCTTGGCCTAGCTTCATTTGCAATTGTGAAAAGCTGCGCACAGGGCACAACCAGCATAATATGTTTATATTTAGGAATATTTTCAACCTTGATCCCATCAACAAATCAAAATCCTTTATTATTTGGTTTAGATTAATCGTTACCTAACACCCTTATGACGGCGATTTGCGGTTGAATATATCTACCGTGTTTCCCCGAAAATAAGACAGGGCTTATATTAATTTTTACTTTAAAATATGGCACTAGGGCTTATTTTCGGGGGATGTATTATTTTGATATATCAAAAAATGAAGTTACAAAGTAAAAATTACGAGATTTTAAATAAACAGAAATTACGAAAAAAGATCTACATTTACTTGCCATTAACATGTTTTTTATTCAGAAACTCATTAACAACAATTTATTCAAGAACAATTATATCATCATCGTCATTATTTTTGCTTGCCAAAAAAAGATTTTTTGAAAAGGATGGCATACACCGCATTAAAGCAGTTTGAATAAATATAAAAAAAGAATGTTTGACTCTTTCGTCTTTCTGCTGCTCTCAACTAGGGCTTATTTTAAGGGTAGGGCTTACATTAAAATCATCCTCAAAATCACGCTAGGTCTTATTTTGCGGGTAGGTCTTATTATCGGGGAAACACGGTATATCGTTGTAACAGCAATATTTTTTTGGCAGAAATTTCGGGACAATTTTTATTGCTTCTAGCATTTTTGTGGTGCTCAAAATAGAACTCATTTACTTTGGTCGTTTATGCAAACCACCAAATTTTTGAAACAAGATAGTGTGCTGTGGTCGAACCCCTTTCGAATAAAACGCGGTTGTTATACTAATAGCCAAAAAAAGCAGAAATCATCAAAAAACTGATTGATCTCAAAAAGACGACAAAAAATACTTTTTTCTTCAAGAAGTAGCGGGATTACATAAGGCGATGCGATTTACATAGCTCAAAATGGCTGCGGATGGTCCGAGTCAATCGAAAACTTTTTTCTATTATTATGCGATCCAAAGCACGCTTTACCGCTTGACTGCTCTTCGAAAAACATTCGCTCGGCAGAATAGATAACACATGACAGGTGGGAATTCATAATAGTGATGGATGAAAACAATATTTTATTTGAAGCGTAAAATAAGTAGTGCGCCATAAGTGGCAAATGTTAGGAGAATTTTGTACACTTATTCATAACTATGTCATCGCAGTTTACAAATAATGCCTTTTTGCCGCAAGCGATAGTACAATTTCCAAATTATTTTTTTGTAAATACCTAGCGAAAACTGGGTTTCGATGCTATAAGGTTGGAAGTTCAATTCGCGCAACATATAGCTAGTTTTACAAAAATACTTGGCGTATTCATAGGAATACTATCAAGCATCCTAATAAGATGAAACAGGTAGGCCTTCAAATTACACCCACAGTGCTTGTTGCTGTTTAGAAAAGATCTTGCAACAAATCGATCTCGTTTTTTGCTTAGCAGTTCAAAACTGACGCTTTACACATAGTTGTTTATTCAGTTTATAATATTGAAAAATATTTGTCAAAAAACAACGGCCAACAATTTTTGAGAAAAATTTCCAAATTTTCTGTTGACTAATTTGCCACTCTGATTACATTAATCCTACGACTACTATATACGTACCGTAAAATCATCAAAGCAAAGGACCGAAAAATATAAAAATGGATCAGAAATTTTCTCAGTGACACATTTGAAATTTTTTGTCAAAATATAATGATTTAGAACAAAGTTTGTGGCAATTTTTTCCTCCGATTTTACTTCTTTACATTTATTCATTTTTCTTAGCTACAGCTTATCGTTGAAAATATGCTCTATTAGCAACCTATGTTGAAAGAATAAGTTGTGTGAAATTTCAGAAAATTTCGAGCCATGATTTTGATTGAAACATGCACATATTGCCCAAACCGTCTACTCTTGATAAATCAAAAAATCTTTGGTGGCTTTTATTCGATATAAAATGAATCTAGTTTGAAGACATCAATTTTCTAGAAAAAATTACATTGAAAAACATTGTTTAGAAATGTATTTTGATCGAAAAAGTAGGGTGAGTATTTTTATCGCACCGAATTTATTATTTAGAATAAACAGATAAATAAAATTGTTAATTATTCTTCAATAAATTTGCTTTCTTTTGATGTACCATTCAAGCTAATAGCCCTTGAAATAACATCGCTGTGAACGACAAAAGAATGTCGAAAATTCGAATTTTTTCTTGTAAACCGCCGTCTGGAACGGTAAAAGTTAAATCGAAGGCGCCGTCGCGAAAGAGTTAAGGAAGGCCTAAACCACAAATCACATGATATGACGTCATCAAATTTTTTCCAAAGAGGAAGTTTTTGCGGGACTAAGATATCGTAGGATGAAAGATCTGAAATCGTTGTTGCGTGTTTGCACGTAACCAGGATTTCGCAAAGGAAGAGAGCTTAAACTAATAGTTGAAAAATGCAAATATCTAACTTTGGGAAGTGTTGAGAAAGCTAGGGTATCTCAAATGTATCACAGATGGGGGTTGGGGGGCGGGGCCCCCAGCCGCCGGAGGCTTTGGGGGACTGGTGGCCCCGCCCCCAGCCGTTGGGCGATTTTTTGTGATTTTTTGGAAAAAAAAGCTATTTTAATGCCATTGGATCACATTTCCCAAGTGTTCAGAGCCATTTGAAAGCACTATATTTTTGACATTTGAAAGCCAATTGAAAAAATCAAATTGTTTAATCCTCCTTTTACTTGCAATTTAAGTCCAAAACACGTTTAACATGTTGCATTTTGGAGTTAAATTTTAATTGTTAGTGATTTGGTCCATGTAGGAGGAAGTAAGGTGCATTGTCTCTGGCTGCATTTTAGCAGTAAATAATAATCCACTCGAAGATTTTCCTTAGAGATTTTTGTTTTGTCATGAAAATAACCAGTTATAGAAGTACCTGTTCGCCAGGGGGCCCAGGACCCTCAACTGAAGTTCAATGATTGTATTCCTCGCTATTACCGTAGTATTCATGGTATTCCTCGCTATTGCAGTGTCCGTCAATATCAAGTAGAGGCTAATGTCGATACCTTTGATGCCCTTGTTCGCTAACTTTTATTCCGTGAATCGTTGTCACAGGTCTAGAAATGTGTTTGTTCACTCATTACTTCACTCTTGCAGATTTCGTTGCTCGAAATATGTTGCTCGCTTTATTGATTTGCTTACTGAAAATGGTTTGGGAGAAGCTTACTGCTCTTCTCTGGCGCTCTAGAACTAATAATGCATGACTGTAGACCTTTCTTTTGTGTGTGTGTGTTTCTTTTTTTTTTTTCTTCGTTTTCCATGAGCGCTTTTGCGCTTGACAGAAATAAATAAATATAAAAATAAAAAATGATTCGTTCAATCAGCATTTTCCAGGGCTAGTTTTTTTTAAAACCTATTTTGTACGTAAAAGCCGGCGAGGTTGGAGGTGAAATACTGAATTGTTTTTGAAAAATGGTACAATAGATGGTTACGTCTACTAACCATGTTATTGCCGGGCCGGATTTACATCGCGCTAGGCCCCTGGCACTTTGGAGATTTTTGCAGCATCTTTCTCGGAAATATTGGTGAAGACCAAAAAAATCTTACGATGTCAGCTCGGGGCCCCTAGCTGGTACGGCGTCATATTATGGTAAGTCGGCCCTGATTAATGCATTACGTTCACAAAAAGGCTAGATGTGGGCCTGAGATAGCAACTTTTAAGACAAAAACTCTCCATTTTCTCCGGATTATACGTTTAAATTGGCTGGCAAAAATTGAATTGAGGGGGACCCGGCGCCCCTGGTCTTCAATATTGCAAATTAGTTATACTGTTGTCAGCCAAAAATGCTAGAAAGAAACTGAAACTGAAGAAACAATAGGCTTTTTTGTCACATTTTCTTTATTGGTGAAATTACAATTAGGGGGGGGCTGCCTCCCTCCCCTTGCCTACGCCTATGCTCCAATTGAGGAAAACAAAAAAGGTGTTCGCAAATTTTCCGCGAGGTTTCTGGCGTTTTCCAACGAAATTTCAACTGTTCAAAAAATAGTGTTGTCCTCGAGCCGAGGACAGGGAAATTTTTGAGACTTGAGGCTTCGAGGCCAAGGCCAAGGCCTAGGACTTCAAAGTGTGTCCTCGAGGCCAAGGACGTCCTCGAGGACTCCACCTTTGGCTCACAACTAGCTGTTTTACCGTTAGGCTCTTCAAAAGGGTGACAGTAACTTCTATTCAAATTCTCCCTGAAGAGCCCAACGGGAAACAACCTGTTGGGGGCATTATTTGTTAAAAGCATTAAAAATAATCTGGCCTGCTTTTCAACTAGTGACTGAAGACCCAATTTTAAATCTTTGTTTGTGCATTTGTGTCTGATTAATTATTGGATTTCGCAATCTTGTGACTTAAATTGAAAAGATTATTTGTCATTGTTTAATCGATGTTTAAGTTAAATTACGGAGTAATTATTATCCTTTGTTAAAAAATAAGCTGCTAATTAGTGCATCTTAGAAGACCACATCTTCAAAGGTGCATCTTCAATGACCTAGAAAGGCTAATTAGGCCGTATTTAGAATCGTTTGTTAGAATGTTCTTTTCGTGCATTATTTCTGTAGACTGGCAGCTGACAGCCTTTGTTTGTTAATTTCCAGCCTTTGATGCTCGGCGATTCCACGTGCTTGGAACCGGAGAGCTCAGTAGTGACAAAAATGAGTGAAGTGAACAGTGTCAGTTTTTGATGAAACGTGGTAAATGCTGCATACTTGGGTAACCCTTCCCTTCCTCTTCATTCTTGTTTATGGATTTGACTATTGACCGTACAGGAACAGTCTTGTAGATTGGAAAAAAGGCCCTGAATTGGTCTTTACATCGTATTGAGACCACTTTGTTTTTTCTGTATTTTTTTTTTATTCAATATAATAATAAATTTCATTAAAAAATCAGTGAATCAAGTGCTCAGCTGTCAGAAGGAGAAAGGGATTGGGAGAGTTTGGCATAGCTCTCCTTGTTATTGAAGTTGGCTATAGTACTCCCCATTGTTGCTCTGCTGAAAACACAAAACGGTTCTGATTGGCAAGTCTTAAGCAGATCTTCAAATTTAAGAATTAAGCTTTAAAGAGAAACGGTTTGACAAACTGACGCATATCGCAAGACCTGGTGATAAAAACTTTATCGTTTGTAACATTATATTATATAGGTATTTCACGAATTTCAATTTTTAAATAAACTTTTGTTTTTTTCACACGCTTCGCTAGTTGCCAAATTGCACGTTAAAGAAATAAGTGTTTTTAGAGAAACATACAAGTGGCGACTGCTGTGGAGAGGGAGAAGCCAGCGCAGTCAAGCCGTGCGTGCGAATTTTTCGGGGTGAGCAAGGATTAGATCCTTTGAGAAACATTTGTTGATTCTAAATATGAAATTTTGATATTTGAAAAAAAAACAGTTTGATATTTTTTGGAATTTAAGAAATAATCTTTTGCTCACAGGGAGTTGACCAGTGCTCGAGTGGACAGAGCGTCTGCTACTGAAGCAAACGGCAAGACTTGGGTTCGATATCCGGTCGAGTCAATCCAAAAAAATGATAAAAATTGGTGGTCGTTGCTTTCCTGTTGACGTTTAGCAATACGATGGACTGTGCGAAGCCTGCAGCGTTTGTGGTAGGGTAGATAGGTGGCAGCTTGACTAGACCGAAACGTCCTTACGCTGCATCCTTGCCAACGCAACTCGGTAAATAGCAATCTAATTACAATTTACAACCATATTTCAATTCTAATGCAATAGCGTATATAATTTTCGCTGCACTCCAGCGACACTCTGTGATGAGCGATGACGCAATTTGAAAATTGCCGCACTAACGGGAAAACTACTTATTAGCCTACAAACAAAAAGTGGTTCAATCAGAGTTCTCTTTATAACATTTATTCATCTGTAGAGAACTCTGGTCCGATAATATACTCGGATGAGTTGAAGCACGTCCAAGAATGAGAACTACTAAGTTACGTTACTTGTTTCAAAACAAACGAAAACTCATGGATCAATGCTATAAAGTTTATTTTTATCGCAACATCACATAATGCATTAATTTAAACTTTCGTAAGAATTTTGATAAAAAAGAGCACTTCAAAAATTACAAGCACAATAGCGCCCCTTGGCGGGTCGTACCGTAATTACGATAAAATAGAGTAGAGAAAGCCTACGAGAATTGCTAGTTTGTAGGCAGTGTTACATGTGCTTACCACGTCAATAAAGACCGAAATTTGGAATGAGTTTTTTGCATAATGACCAAAATTTGACGTTGAGCAGCTTGTAGTTTCGCTTACAGACAAAAATTCAAAAAATAATGACTTACAAACATTATAAAAATTTAACAAAATTAAGCACTTATTTCATAGTTCATACCACCTTTATGATTTTACACGCAAAATACTCAATGCAATAAATGCGATCTGCATTATACTGTATAAATTTAAAGTCTATTCCCTTGCACTGCAAAATTGCAAATCAAAACAATACTAATACTTAATGAAGTAATACTTAAGCAGAGGACAATCAAAGGGAAGGCACTTTCCAAGCAGCAACCTTTCATTGCATCTTATAGCACATTACACCATCTACAGCCACAGATGAAACAGTAAAATTCGAAAAAAGTGTAACAAGCGAAGTTAAATAAGCGCTCAAAAATTGGTTACGAAAAAATAATCAAATAATTTATAAACTAATGGCTAAACAGAACTTTTCCAGTTCTCTTTCATCAATATCATACAACCGTTATCAGCTAGCCCCACTAAAGTACACGATATCAAGATGTTGGCACTAGCTCCTGAATGGTCAAAGTATGGTTGAAAAAAACAAAAAAGTCGAAACGTATGGTTCGACATAAATTAGGTTGGGTATAATATTCACGGAGAGTTTCTACCTACAAACCCGGAGGAAAAGGAACAATCCCAGTGAAAGAGCTACATAACGGCAGACATTTTGTGTTGGATGAAAGGAAACTTGGTTTTGCTCCTCTCGAGCCAGCCAGGTTTCAATAAGACCTTGCAATCGTATAACGTAAACCTCTTTAAACGTCCAGGATACATTTTCAAAAAATGTACCCTAATAGTTGCAATCCATCGCGCTTTTATTTAAGTGTTAAATCAATACTTTAAGTATGAGATATTTTGGACCAAAGTCCGATTCGCACTTCATTTTTTATATATTTTTCTGTCGTATCTTACATAGGGGTGTGGGCAGCATTACCTGCCTGAGAGATAGTAAATCGATAAGCTGAAAGAAAGGGTACACTTCGGAAATACGCACTCGGGTCTTTATTGAAATGTAAGATGCGTTTAGACCGGAGCAATACAACACGAAGCAACGTTTGCGAATGAAGTGATCAAAAACTTGCGAAGTGCAAATTAAGCGTTGCTATATATCCGGACGACACGCACCTTTAATATCTTTAAAGGTTATACGGAATCGCAATTGAAGCTACACCAAAATTTACTCCTATACGCTTTACTGCGGTTCGTGTGAACTAGTTATAAAATAATTTCGAATAAACAAAAGAACAAGGACAACGTATTTGCCTGATTCGAATAAGAACCAAAAAGCATTGGGAAAGCAGCAGTTCGGAATGACACAAAATACCGCACCATTTCAAGTTGGAGATTTTTTGTAATGCGTACCAATAGAGTGGAGCTGAAGCGGAGTCGGATTTTGCGCTTTTTACCCGGAGCCGGAGTGTTAATCTTCCAAAAAAATTAGGATTAGGATTGGAGCCGGGGAGCAATTTCTTAAAATAGTCATTTTATTTTTTAATTTAAGTGTTTATTTATTGCCTTCTTTTGATGGTCATCTTGTGCTTTAGCTTAAAATTTTCTACCGAAGCACTTGGAAGTTGGAGTGGAGTGTTGTTCAAACGTTTCCGGAGCTGGACTGAAGTCGAAGTCAGTGCGCGAAATTTCGGAGGGGAGTTGGAGTGCAAAATAAAAAACTCCGCCCACTCTGCAGTAGAGTAACATGTTACCATCAAATTACAGAATAATCATGCCAGTTAATGAGACAAAGTTGTCTATTCTGCGATGTACCAAACATTCTGATCAAAGTTCGTATGTAAATATCGTAAATCGATGCTGTCAACCGATAGCATTGGAAGCACTTGAGTGGAATCAAAATAGTATAGCACCGCAACTAATTCGAAATATCAACAAAACGACACATCATCGTCGACCTCAGTCGTCGATTTTGGAGAATTTTCGAGAAAAAAGACTGGTGGAGAAGCAGAAGACTCTATGTAGATGGAAGAAGATTTTCTACTCACTGTCCCCCCGTCTTTTGAAGAACGGGGTGTAGGCTGCTGGGTTAAAGAAGGTTTTCTGCTTGATGAGTCTTTAGAGGAGCGAGGAGACTGGATAGCCGATGATTTTCGACTGCTTGAAACTGAAGTTTTGTCATCCGAATGTCGCGCTGCGTCGCGGGAGATGCGCCGCGCTAGATTTCCCAGCTTCTCGATCTTTGCTTGAAAGGAACTGGATGAAAAGTACTCCTTGATGGGGGAGTGTTCCGGAGTGTCCACGGACTCTGTTTCCTCTCCTGGCTTCTGGCTCTTCTTTCTGCGCCTAGCAGGAAGGGGAGGTGGGGCCATGTAATCAAGTTCGCTTGGTGAAGGGGCTTGGTCGTAGCGGATTGCAGTTTTACGGAAAAATCTGTTTGGTTGAAGTTCGCTATCCGCATCGGGAGTCGAAGGCAGTGAATCTGAAATGGAGATATAAATAATTGATTGCTACGGGCTTTGCTGATCAAAAGCAGAATGCTGTGTTGGACCTGAGAAAAGATAGAGCTTTACAGCTACAAGCTGCTTTACCCTATAAACCCTCATTCAAGTACAGTTTAATTTAATGACTTATACAGTGGAATTCGGTTAATAAATCCACGGTTAATAAATCCAGCCGCTTATTACATCCAATTTGCTTGGAACGGAATCATTTTGTGCATTTTAGAAAACGCCGTTTATTAAAGCCGCCGCGTATTAAATCCAAAACCGGCTGTCCCGAGGTAGATTTATTAACCGAATTCCACTGTATTGAATATTAATTGAACGCTATATCTCGATGGTCTCGTTATGGTGAACAGTAGAACATTGAACAGGCTCTAAAGGTAATCAACTCATCATTTTTGGGTTACTAGAGTATCAAGTAAGAATCTCATGATAAAGTGTGCAGAGGTTTTTAAACATTTCCATTCTACATTACTTTGCCTTTCGGCGCTCATGTTCATACCTGCAGTCCTAGCCATAGTGATGAAGGATATAAGATGAAAGTCAGTTTCGAAGCAGTTTAGTTTAGTATTTCAATTAAAGTCAGTTTAGTATGTTGATATCAATTAGTGCGAATCGTATTATATCAAGAATCAAACTACAACAAGTAGAGTAATCCGTCTTCCAGATTCAATCTTAGTAACGAACTACATGATATGCACTCAGAAAATAGATCAATATAAACTCAAATTTTTTCTTCCTCAAAAACGGTCATCATAAAATCTAAACTTGGCAGACAGGAGGCAATTTTTTGGACCTTATCGACATCCCGCAAAAAAACTAAACCAGGAAAAACAGGAAAACTAAAACATTTCTTGAAATCTCGAAACGGCAAAAGCAAAAAAAAACAGACTAAAAAACCAAAAATTGCCCTTTTACGTGAAAAAAAAATAATTAAATCAACACTCTTAAGACAGCATTCAAAAATTTTGACTAACCTGGGACATTTGACAACGATTCGTCCTCGTTCAGACCAACGCCACTTGATAAGATCGATCTGAGCTCTGAAAAATCGAAGATACAAGTTAGTTACTGGTTCCATGGATGCCAACATACCTGATATTCTGCGTCTGTCTGACCACACCAACGCAGAACACCCTTTTCGGTTCAGTTTACAAGTTTTTTTGCAAAGTTGAGGCATAGTGAAGGTAAACTACTAGACCTTAGACCAAACAGGGCTTTTCAAAAGACGCAACAAATAGGAATCGAACCGAGATTTGATGAAACAAAGTTTATCTATAATTGCAGACAAGGTCTTAAATCCCAATGAGTGCGCATCAAGGTGTTGATTAACAACCAAACGTAGTAACTTTGCATGAACTCTCTTTACAAGCAACTGGATCTTCTTCAGAGGAGCTTTAATGTCATATAAAGGCAACTTGCTCCAGAAACTTGAAGCTAACATTGAACTACAACCGCCGCCCAGCAACGTTTAAGTACATATTGTTTCAGTGAACATTCAGTTAGACAATGTATTCCAATCGTGACAGCTATTAAGGTATTGTACGATTGTATTAAGCAGATGTTTTACTGGACGTGGTGGATTTGTTTAATGCCCCATACAAAAATAGAATATTCGCAAGTGCTTTATTCGGCGCAGAATAGTGCATCCACCCACCCAACGGGCCGTCGACCCAGACGTACCCATTAGCGGTGGCCGCATGTGTAGTGATGGGATGCCCCACTCTTTGAGTGGTTTGGAAAGGGTCACTTTTCTTGGTTCTCCAGACTAGCATTCTTACTTCCACTGCTTGCTTAATGTCGCTAAAAGTGCCAGATTACGAAAGAACCCTGCCAATTTACAAGTTTGTAAGTTAGGATTGCTCTAGGTCATACATACACTCTTCAAATGGAACGATTCTTTCTTAATTTGGCACTTTTTTTGGCACGTACCGGAAGAAAGAACAGGCCTATCTGCGTTCTACATCATACTTTCGAAAATCCACCGTTTTCCAGCAACAAAAAGGAAACTTAAAAAAACACAAGTTTAATGGATGACTGATTAAACGACAGTGCTGTAATTACTCACCGAGTGAGGTAGAGGATGATTGTAGATGCTGCAAGGGGCATGCAGGGTAGTCAGCAAAAAACAAAACGTGCAAAAAAGAAGCATGCGTTAACAAGTAGTACGAAATTAAAAGCAACAAAAAACTAAAAAGTGACCGTAACCACAACAAGACACAAGGAAATTGAGTTGCAATTAATTTGACACACTTTTTCAGTGAAATTAGAAAATGCAATGAAACCACACCCAGAAAGTGACAAGACACCAATGTTATGAAATATTGGCAATTCTGCAGTCGAAGAAAATTTGTTCCGAAAGCTACAATTTCTCTGTTAACGTTAAGCAATGAAAGAAACTGTGTGAAGCCTCCACCGTGCGTGGTAGACAAGTGGCAGCTTGATTCCTAGACGGCTATGGTCTTTTCCAGCCTTACGGCTAAAACAAATTGGTGAAGCAATTGCTATTGGTTTAAAACCAACCAAAGTTGAAAACCCCACACAAAATAACATGCTTTTTATTTTTGATTAATCAACGTCATGTTCATATGCATAGGATGAAAAATTGAAAATGAATAATTTAAAAGTGAAAAAAACATTGCAGTCCATACATTACATTGTATTGACGACTCGTTTTTCGAGTATTGGCCTGGTATACGCAAATGCACTTGCTGCTTAGACTGGAGCTACACTGGGATCACCTCTTTCTGGCGCGACCATTTCTGCGCCACCTATTTCGTTGCCGGTCCTTTTCGACACAGATCGTTTCGGCGCCAATTCGGTGCTCTTTGACAGTTCAGTTATTTAGGGTTACGGTTTGGGTTAGTCAAAGAGCACCGAATTGGCGCAAAAAAGGTCCACGCCGAAAACTCATGGACCCAGCAACACGACCATTGTATACAAGTTGAGAAATAATATTACTCAGACAATGGTTTTACGTTCGAACACAATCCTCAAATCTCGGAACCAGCTATACAAAAAAAAGATTAATTATACAATAGATTTTAAACAGTTTCCACCTTTTTATTCAATTCGCTTTCGACTTGATGCGAAGTGAAATGAAAGCGGTATGATGTCAAACTACACCAAATGGAATCAACTTGGAATTTTTCTATGAAAAGGAAAAACATGCGAAAAACAAAAGACATGCCAAAAAAGAAGTGATTAAGAGTCGTAAAGCAAAAGATCGTTACCTTTTCGTCAAAGCTTGGGGTGTCCTCCGAATCCAACTCATTCGAGAGAGATTTTTCATCCGTCTCAACTGATTTTGAGCTTGAAACACCTGAGTCTATCGGCAAGATACCTGAATGCAAAGTCACTGAATTATAATAAAACCGTTTGGTTATAACCTTCATGCAAGAACGATCCGAAAAAATGGAAAAAATAAGAAACTGTAACTAATGAAAATCTATTCATGGTGACCATTTTGTGATATTAGCTCCTTCAAAGAATTGGAGAAGGGAATTTGTACACAGTTGGGTGTGAAGTCCTGCCTCAATATTATCTACTTTCGGAAGCAGAACGCTGAACCGCTTTGTACTACCCGGAAGAAGATGCATAACAATTAAGTGCTTTCGCATGTGCTTTTTCGAGCCCTGTTCTTGATTTTGATCCATGCTTAATGCTGAAACATGTCCAAAAACGTTCCAAATTACGAAGGAATCGTCACAAATAAAGAGTTTAAATCAATTTTTATGTCACCAAAAGAACATCCTAACATATCAACTCTTTGATTGGCTCTGCTCTTTTGTAACTTGGCACTTTCTTGGCATGCTCAGCAATAAAGATGGACCAAAAGCAAGAATCGGGCCTAAAACCTGGACATGTAAAAACGCTAATTATAATCCCACCGACTTCGAAGAAAAATAACCAAGAAACAGACTTTTACAGCGTAAAAGGAATCTGCAAGAGATTTAACCAAAGGACTAGCTCCTAAAAATTTAATTTCTATCAGTAATGACGGCATTAAGACAAGGTATTTAGTTACCCAAATCAGTGTCCGGTTGGATGGGGTGCACCCCGAACACGAAGTCCTTATGTAGAATGAGAAGTTCCACCACACGGGACTGGTGAGGGAGATCGATGAGAGACTCCAAGGATTCGTTTCCATCACTAGAATAATAGTAACGAAGAATTAATGTACTTTTGTTGGGTGTGATGTAAAATAACTGAATAACAGAACATAAAATCAAACCGGAGAACCAAAATACTCCCAAACCCAAAGCACTTCTTTTTTAAGTTGGATTGTGACTAGACTTCAAGTCTTGCAGACTATAAGACTGGATTTGATCCATGCCGAAAGAATTAACGGTAGTCGTCATCCAAATAAAAGGTGCTACAATGTCCCAAAAATGCCAAGCAGCGAAGTGTAGTTGAGAGGTTTGACACGCAGTGCTGTTAACAGGATTAACATCTAATCTCTGCTAGGAACTCGAGTTGCGATCAACAAAAACAAAAGAAATCATTTTCTACTTCGGATTTTTAAGATTTTGTTTGAATTTTTTTGCTAGTAATTCTGCTAGAGTAATGTGAGGGATAGTTTTGCTACCAGTAGTTGATGGTGATTTGCTACCACTACTGATAGTGATGCTATGGAAAACCAAACTGCTTCTGACTATTGCGAAGCGTTTAGCTGGCTTTAAAGTATGACGTTAGTGGTCTCTCTAAATTAGCCTTCAGCACCAGAAGAACTTCAAGAGTTTTAAAGTTTTTTCTACTTCATTGACAGTCCAAAGAAACTAAATATCTTACGGTTGAAATAAACCAAACCTTAATTTTCTTTTTAATTTGGCAAAAATAAACCCAGTCAACGAAACAAAAAGGTTGCCCTAGTCCAACGGTGGGCAAACTGCGGATCGCGGACGTATTTTTTGTGGCTCTTGTATTGAATCGTAATATTACAAAAAAAAACTAAGATTCTACTTTATGAATATGTTATTTCGTGCTTGAAATTGTTTTCATGTATTTTAGAGTGATGAAACAAGTATGTTTTCATAGTGCTGTCAAACCAAGGTTGTACCAACTGTCAAGACAAATTGCAGTATAAACAGTAAACACTTCAAAGAATGAATGTAGAATAATTTTCCCAGAGTTGTAAAAGCGCAGTCAAGTGTGAATGTTGCCTTATAGGGTAACAATCATTGTGTTTTTCAGTAGCGTAGTCAGGGAGGGAGGGAGGGTCTATAGCTCGAGGACTCTGGACTAAAACGTAAAAAAAGGAAAATATCGCGTTTTTAGCACTTCTGAGACTACTTTTTTTTGCACTGGAATGGGCTAAAAAGTGATTTAAAGCATCTTTTAAAACATATATTCAGAGGGAGGGGGCAAATTCATCAAAAATAAAACTCACAAATCAATAACAACTTTAAAAAATGGCCAAAAATAAACATTCAAATTTGATCGCTAGTGTAAAAAAGCTGAACGTAGATTTCAACAAATATATTATAAAATCAGGAATGGGTGAGGAGGCTACTCTGTATTATTAGTTAATTACCAATCACTTCTCTCAAATATTTTTCCATCAGACCCCCCCAAATTATTTTTCTTTACAATATGGACGAAATAGATTACTCCGTGTGAGTGTTATTGAACTATAGGATTTTATTATTTACCAGCACGTAAACAAGAGAACTAAAAATTTTACGATTAGCCACCTCCCACATAGCCCATTTATGCAACCAGTCTAATTATGTTTGCACTAACATTTTAAAAGCATAAATTTTTTCAAAATATTCCCAAAATTAAGTTATTTTTGGAAAAATACACAAAAATTTTTGTGTGCTGGGGGCTTCACCCCCAAACCCCCATGCCTCCAGCGGCTGTGAGCGTTGCCCCCAAACACTGTCCCCTCCCCCATTGCGAATTCCTGACTACGCGCCTGGTGTTTTTATTGCTGTTATGTTATTTCGTGTAAGCTGATTTTGCTGCTCGCTTGTGTTTATAGTTTTCCGCAAGCGGCTCTTTCTTTGAAAACTTTGCCCACCCCTGCTCTAGTCCATAGTAAACAGAATTGCATCACATTTTCTCAGTATTGTTGACTATCCAAAAATAAAACAGTTTTAGCCTAGTCAGCTTTTCAATCTAAATGAAAGGAAATATGACGCAACGACCCAATAACTTACTGTACAATCTTTGTTCTATTAGTTGGGTGTGATATACTTTTTCAAAGTTATGCTTAATCAACTGCTCATTTACACTTTGCATTATTCATCAACAACACCCTTTTAGAACTTTTCTTTGCTTTTTCATTTTGCAGAGGATTTCCTGCATAAAAATTAGGGCAAAAAAGTCAGTTTGTAAGGTCTGGGTTTTTCACAATAAATGCATAGAAATTCAATTCGTTGACAAATGATTTGTTTGTACCCATAAAACTAGTAAGAGAAGCAAGCCATTGAACCATTTGATCAAAAAAAAAAAAAAAAAAATTAGGTAATAGTTTTTTAAAGAAGTTAAATTATTACGTCATTGATCTTCTGAGCAGAGTTGGTCCGAAAACAATGGCGAGGTTACTAGCGGTCATCTTGTTTTCATGGGAATGTTCTGCAACTCTAAAAAACAAAAAGCGCTGGTAAAGTTACTACCAAGCACACCGGAATGATATCTAACTACGTTGAAAATTTCACCCTCCAACAATACTAACTTTAATTTTGAAATTTAAAAATAATGGCAAAAACTAGCATTTTTCGTTTATAACATTTTCAAAAAGTTGATTGGTGGTCAGAACTTGAGTACTGCTTTAATCAAAACGTATATTGTCTTCGAACCTTGCAATGCGAAAAAGTTCTGCGAAAAAGTGGTTCCTCGCAAAAGGATTTGAACCTGCAGTTTTGGATAACCGTTCTAAGTAGTCGACGTTCTGATGGCTCTTTCCTAGGTTCCCCCACAGGTAGCCTTTAGGCCAGAAAGCAAACAAACGATTAAAGAATTGAAGTGCAAGATGAAAACCTCTAAGGAATTAACATTCTGACAAGAACATTTTTTCAAACACCCATTTAATAGGCAACATTTTGCTCAAACTTCACAATACACGCCCAAAAGGGAAAAACATAAATATCTTTTTTTACCTATTTCAACTGTTCACATTAATTTACATTTCAGAAATATACCTTTGCATCATAATAGCTTAAAAGTGTGCAATAAAATAACGGATTATTTTCCAAGGAGCAAGTTGTCTGTGGTGTAACAATAACTCGATTCACATGACGAAACCATTAGAGCATTCTGACGTCATCAAACGACAGGCGCTAATCTTTTCAAGCAGCAAAATTAGAATGTAAAACAGTGAATGCTTTGTATGTTTCGAAGCGACAACGCAATTAACCGCATATGAAATCATCATGCAAATTCCTAGAGGCAGAACCGGTTGCTGTATATTCAAGAATCGTTAGAATTCAACGATTGTTTAATGTTTAGCCATGCACTCTTTCACTTCAACATGTGTAGCATTGTTTACTAACAGCAAAAACCCTCTTTTACAGAAGCTACTGTACGTAACTTAACACATATGCGATCAGTGGTGGAGTGGATAAAGCGCTTGCTACAGAAACGTTAAGACTCTAGTTCGATTCCCGGTCGGGTCAAACCAAAGACTACACAAATTGATATTCACAGCTTTCCTGCTTGACGTTTAGTAATAAAAAGGGGAAGTGTGAAGCCTCCACCGTGTGTGGGAGAAAGGTGGCAGCTTGACTCGAAGACCGAAAGGTCCCTTCGCAGTCTTGGTGAATGACTTGGTAAATAAACATGTAATTACATTTGTGACTTTTCAATTATTACAAAAGCAAACGGGATCCCTATAATTGCTTAAATAAAGTTGACTTACCTTGACAAATGCGAAATAATATACTGCAATGTGTTTCGATTCTCGAATGGCAGTTGTTCGACTGCATCTCGAATCCGTTTCAAATGCGGTTTGACCAATTCGAAACTAAGCTCGTCCTTTTCAGAATTAAGCGCCTCATTCGAGGCAGCTTTTACAACTTGAGCACAATCCTAAAACAATTCGTTGCCGTTAAAAAAATGAGCGTTTTTAACGTCCAATTTTCAGACCCGGTTCTTCCTTCCAATGCCAGCTAATTGCTGAGACATGACAAGAAAAGTGATGAATCATGAAAGAACGAGTCAATCAAAGAGTGAATAAACTCATGGATTGGCACAGATCTTTCGTAATCAGGCAATAAGCAGGCATTGGAACGAGCTTGAAAATTAAACATGTAAAAACGCTAAATGTCACTACCGGCACTGATGTTGAAGTCCGGTTCAATCACGACTAAGAACCAGGTTTGAAAATTTGAGGTGCGATAATAAAAATATCTCATTTACTAAGCTGCCTTGGCCAGCAGACAGAGTAGTAACCATTCGGTTGTTGAGTCAAAGCTGCCACTTGCCCACTTATCTACCATACACGGAAGAGACTTTAAATTGTCCCTTTTAATACTAAACGTCAAGTAGGGAAAGGTGTAAATACCAAAAAGTCTTCAATGGTTTAAGCCGACCGGGAATCGAACCACGTCTAAAATGTACTATTTCAGCAACAAGCAGACGCTCATTCGACTCGACAACTGACGGTTAATGAAGACGGTAATGCTCGAGTTCAGCTACAAGCTCGAGCATTACCGTCATTTGTGGTTGAGATAACAAGGTTGGCATAAATTCGAATTTTAGTGGCGAAGCAAAAAGATGATTAGCAAATCAAAAAAAAATAGGAGATACGCTGAAGCTTCATATGCACTCTAATTTCGACTCCCAAAACTAAATATGTCATCACCTAAGAGCATCCATAGCTTTCTGAACGTATTTTATAATTACAGTAGTTCTGAATTCATCTGCCAAGATATTTAAAAGTGGTGTCTGAATCAGCTGATTCAAGTGCGCTACAGCAGGGGGAAAGCGTACATCATAAAACAGTACACTTCACAATTTGAAATCTAAACTCTTATTTCACCCGTATTCGGGATCATTAAGAGTGTCTAACTCAAACTGAATCTTTACCGCGTTTAAATAAAATTATTGAAATACCCACTGTAATGAAAAGATAATACCAAGATATTTCAATAAATTTTGTACGTATATTGTAAACTTTCTGTCTATGATCAGTTGTTATACGTTACTACGCATCATTACGTTATCAGCTTACTTTAGCAACATCGAGAAAGGTATCGTAATACCGAAACAACAATAAGGGCTCGGATAACTGACGTAGAAAGTGTTTCAATGCTCCTGTGACGTCATGCGGAGAATTAAGGGACAAATCCAACTTCTCAGGAAAGGAATCAAACTGGGCACAAATTCTTTCAACGCGATTTTTTACGCCGTTCATTCGATAAATGCCCTAGAAATAGTGGAGTGTTAAATGTAGGCAGCAATATTTTTAAGGATAGGGAACTCATGGGGTATTTCAATTTTTTGATTTCTAATAAAATCATGTTTTGTAATAACTGTGACTTCTAATAAAAATTGCTTTAACTGGGAGACAGCGAAGGAACCTTTCGGTCTCTGAGTCAAGCTGCCACCTGTCCATCTGTCTACCAATTGTGGTGGAAGCTTCACACTCATCCTTTTAATGTTGAATGTAAAGTCTTTAAATGTGAATACCCATTTTATTGTCTATGACTTGACCCGAACGGGAATAGAACCCGGACCTTGTGTTTCAGTAGCAGATGTTCCATCACTTGACCACATATCGCTTAAACACCACCAAAGTTTAACTGCTTTGAATGTTCAAACGAAACCTGAAAGCTTTTGGCAGTTGAATCAATTACAATTAGAGCATATTTTAATTTAGAGCTCATCTAAGTAATAAAAAAGGTCTAAAAACCGAAGTGCACATGCTTCTTTAATACATGGTGAGATATCTCCACACACCTAGAGCGTTAAACGACTACTATTTCAACAGTTAACAGCGATTTTTTGTTTATTCTTGAATCTCGCACTTGTTTGATTAAACAAAAGTTATTTGAGTAAAAGTCTACTCAAACAGCAGTTGACATTCTTCTGAAAAATATGTGCTGTTGACATTTTAATCGAACCAGAAATTATACGACAGATATTCCATGGCCAAGAAAACTAAGCGATGTTTAACGACGACTCAATCACTTGATCTGGGTTCGATTCGCACCTTTAACAATTATTATTGATCAATTAAAGCATTATTAAATAAGGTGCTGTACGATAATCATCTCAGTGTCTCTGCTTGGTCGATCAGGTGAGCAGTAATTTAACATGCTAAATTGGAATTTTGTAACCAAAATCAAGTCTTTATTCTACTCGCTGTATTACGCCAAAGCATGTAACGACTCTGCGGACCTATTTTCCGGTCATTACTCCTGCACAACACTGCTCCTTGCAAAAATATTGAAGCGGTAAGAGAACCTTTGACAATACTATTCGATTTGACAGCCCCGAGATACGAACCTTAGACCGCTCGTTTCAGGAAAAACGCGTTATCAATAAACTACAAACTTACAGTGAAACATAATCTATGCAATTTAAATAGCAAGTGAAATGTTTTCTGATAAATTGGCACAAATATTTATTAAGTCGGAGAGGTCTTACTATTTTTCCTATTTACAGCTATCAACGCAGTCAGCAAACAGCAGTGATTAGTTAGTATACCTCATAGAGTTGTTTAACATTGCTCATGAATTTGAAATCTATTAACCAGAGATGAAAATCACAGCAACTTGACTTCAATTAACTTCTAATATTACGATCATCACGAACGGGACAAGTATTGCCTCACTTGATGAAAAGAAAGATCAATCAAACAGTTACGCAACAAAACTCAACCTAACAACAGACATATATTGACCAACTGTAAAATATCGCTACTAAAAGACTGAAAGTAACTTTTGAATCTGGAAGCATCTATAGACTTTCATTAAAAATACAATATATACCTAAGCGCAAGCCAGCATTGAAAATCACAGAAACTCAAATCAACATCGTAAAACACTGCTCGAATTTTGATAGTTTAGGTTTTTACTCAAAACGGCTCGAGTCTAGGTGCGCTTTCTTGGCAGCCGCTTCGAGCCTTTTTTTGTAGTTTTCTGCATACCTTATTGGATAGTGCGCGATTGTCGATTTCCGAAACACATTTTTTCACAAGAAATGGAATTCCATCCGGACTCCCTTGAGCAACGGACAAAAAGTCCACTCCAAATAAAGTTGCCTTTGAGGCTTTTTTCCCCTGAAAAACAAAAAGTTAGAATTTCGTTGGCATATGAACTTCGAAAAACTTAAGTCATTTATCTGAAAAAAAAAAAACACCAAAGTCAGCTTTATAACGTTGTAATTCTTTTGGGACAGATCTTTTTAGCACAGTTTTCTGTCAGTTTAAAATGTCGCAACAATTAGTTTTTTCTTTGTTTTCTACAATCACCGAGAAACTAAATTGGTAAGTTTTTTCAACTGTTGATTAAAACTAAATCCGTCAATTCGGAGACATAATCCTGTAATTATCCTATATTTAAGGCAATTCTCCCAACTACATCACATTCGACAGCAAAAATTATTGTAAAATGTTTTCCTCACCGTAAAAGCACCTTTGACGTTCGCTGCCACCCAATTTGCTTTTTTGGTTATTTTCTGAAATGGGAGGGGCGAGGGTTCTAGCGGAAAGTCACCTGCAAAAAGTATAATACTGTCCCAATTCATTTAGACAAGTGGCTGCGAATGAGCTATTCCAGGCAACCACACAGATCATTCTTGAGTTCTGTTTGCAAATCTTTCACCAAGAGAGCAAACACTACGGGTAGACAGTTTCGCCGCAATGGGAAACTTGCGGTAAGCGTCGTTACAAAGGACAAAACAACGCATAGCCAGGTGAGAATCGAACCTGAAGTAAGCAATCTTTCGATCCCAACCCAACGCTCTGCCAACTGAGCCACGTAGCTGCTATTATTTGCCCATTATGGTTTAAACTAGATATTATGCATTGTTTGGGCAATGTTTTTTTGCCTCAGCTCATTCTCACATAGCTCTTATGCCGTATGGTGGAGTTCTGTAAGGTCAGTAAATAAAGCGAGAAGCCACACCCAACCTACATTAACCCCAAAGCGAGGACTTAAAATATGAACTATCAAGCCTACACTGCTTGTCTGTAAAAAATTTAAGTGCAAAATATCCTACAACGGCGCATTTCCATGCGAAAATCGAGCCAAGAAAG
The DNA here is from genome assembly GCA_963965965.1 of Trididemnum nubilum. Lineage (NCBI taxonomy): Eukaryota > Metazoa > Chordata > Ascidiacea > Aplousobranchia > Didemnidae > Trididemnum > Trididemnum nubilum. The sequence continues at coordinate 15,484,159 of OZ014479.1, forward strand.
GTAAATGTTTAATTCCCTACCTATCGCTCTGTCAGTGTCTGTTAAGTCTCAGTACCGCAAATGAAAAAATAATCAGCCACCATTCGTTAGTTCTAATTCAAATGATGGCATCCAAACAAAAGAAATGTGAAACTGTATAAGCTGAGTCCGAATTTCACTTGTTCTGTCAGTTACTAATTGATTTATTAAAGGCCACTTATCAAAACGGCAAACAATTTGTCCTTCATACGCAAACACTTCACCAATACCAAAATCAGTTCAACATAGTTGAAAATTTATTACTGCTATAGCCAAAAAATAAGTAACTTTCCAGAAACGCATTTACTTCGGCCGTTCTTATATCCACTTCAATTCCATTTAGCTTGGATACATAAACCACTTGCTCACTAAGATTAAGTTTCTCTTCAAGTCGTAAGAATGTTTTCCAAAAATTGTAAATTTTGATACACAGTGAACTTGCAGCTGCAATTTCGACGTCGCAAATTGAGAACAAAAACACTATAACAGTAAGTTTAAAATTGCGTACTCGCGTTTAATCCCAAGAAAAATCAATTTTAAGTGAAAAATTAATTTTACCGGGTGTGAGTGTGGCGGATCCCGATGTCCTTCCATCTCTCGTTGGAGGCTCATCCAGAATGTCGTCCGATGAAAGTGAATCCTCGGTGGAGTGCCGACGTGGAGCGTGATGACGTGGAAGATCTGACAGATCGTCCAAGGATCGACTGCTGCTGCTTTCAGTATCGCTGAAACCTGAAAATGATCTTGAATAACTACGGAACGTCTCGACAGTCAAGTTTAAGGTCACAAAAAGATTTTTTTTAAACAGAAGAAATTCGAAAAAGCTAAGAACCTTGACGACTCTTTGAAAGCTCGTAAGGTAAAATTTTTCGCATAGCCAAAAATTATAGCAAAATCTACATCCTGAACACCTCAAATTATGAAAGTCAGCTAACATATACAACTGCAGTAAATGTTTGCCTTTTGATGTGGTAGCTGAGAAGCAGCTTAAACAAAATTTTAAAAATCCGAAGTCAAGCGGAGTTTTTCCAATAAGCAACGATAACAAGCACAGTGTTTTAGTGGCCTTATTTCATCTTTACGCTAATAATTGCAGTTATGGTACGCCTTGTTTTACCGAAATGCCTAGGCCAGGAGACAGTGAAGAGACCTTTGGCAATCCCCTAATCAGACAGCCATCTGCCCACCTTTTTCAACACACGGCGGAGACTTTAATGTTTAATGTAAAAAAAAGCTATAAATACCAATTTTTAGTCTTTGGTTTGACCCGACCGCGAATCGAACCAGTCTACACTGTCAGTTGCAGAGGCTCAATCAATAAACAAGCTACATTCTGCTACAAGTATTGTTGGAATGGCAAAAGTACCTCCGGTCCCAAGAAACGACGCGGTGGTGTCGGAAGGGTAAGGTTCAAACTGAAACGAAGTGTTTCGCTGAGGAAAATGCATCGGAATGCTGCGAACGTATTCTGTGAACTGGTGCCCGGGCTCGTAACGCTTCGCATCTTCTGTCATAGCCTGGAACTAAAAAAAAAAGCACAATGAAAAAGAGTACAAGAGTTCCAAATAAACACTAGGACAAGAAACCACACTAGAAAATGACACAAGCTTAAAATCGAATCTTTTAATAACTCGCCGGCCCGGCTGGTTGCTGAGGTGACTAGTGGGAACCCATCAGCGGTGTCCGTCAGTGTGGAGATGAAGAGCCCATTGCCCACTCTGTGAGTGGTGTGGAAATCGTAACATATCTCTACTGGGGTTTCCAGTCCAGCTGGAGGTCTGTCGTGCAGCATTCCGTTGCACCATGCTGTCATTCACAGCAGAGAAACAGGCAACTCCAACCAACCTATCTTTTAACACTATACGTCTTTTTTTGTGGATGATACAGCTGCATCACTTTTTCAAAACGCTAGAATTGAGAACCTATCCTTTGGTAGTCGTAAAATTCATCAAGAACTATTAGCTGGTATTTATCTTTAGGCCTAGTTTGCATGACCTTACCTGAACAGGTAAAGGAGCGTAGAGCTGATAGTGTAATTTCAAAAACGAAAGGGTCACATTTTTGGATGTTTGATCGCATTGAAGCATAAGACCGCGGAGTTGTTGAAGATAGAGAGTCTGAAACAAAACGTCTAAACCAATCAGTGAAAAGTGGATACTACGCCGTCTGCTGCTGAAACAGTAGACTCGAATTCGATTCCCGGTCTAGTCAAATTAAAGACAATAAAAAAATTGGTAAATATTATTCATAGCCTCCCTGGTTGTCGTTCAGCATAAAAAGGAACAGTGCAAAGCCTCCACGGTGCATAGTACAGGGCACTGGGCAGCTTGATTAAAAGACCAAAAGTTCTTTCGCTGTCTCCTGGTCAACACAACTAGGTAAATATCGAAGTAATTAGAAATAAAATGAACTGAATTCCCATATTCTTGATCTTAAGCCAATCTTTCAGCTAACAGAAAATTTTTTCCTTCTTCCAAAATATTAGCTTAATGTTACGATCATGAGGCTTATTATAACGTTTCGCTTTATTAATCTAAGAAAGAATCCAAAAGCTGTGTCTTTGGAGCTAACACTATGGTGTGTGTAAAAGAGCAACACTATACTAACCATTTCGAGAAAATATTACATGAACGAAAACTTTCAAATAATTGTTAAACCCAGCGAAGAATATTTCTGAAAGTTTTTGTATTACTAAGCTAACAATACGTATTAGCGCAAAACAGGATCGTCCTTAAACTTAGTTATAAAAGCATGCGAATATTCTTAATACAACGTTTCATTTTCTTAACTATTAACTTTTCACAATCGGTTAATACAATTGGTTAACATTAAACTGAAAGTTGGATCAATCATTAATCAAACCATACCACGGTTATGCCATCCCACTCCAAGCAACAAATACGTAAATGCTATGTATTTTAGATCGAGGAAAGATTTCCAAATCCATTTCCAATACAACTTCTCACAATGGACTTTCAAAAATTATTTTTGAATAAAATTAATTTCAAATGGCTTTGAAATTACGGCCAAGAAATTTTTCTACTCAACTTTAGTTACCTTGTTTTGCTCCAAATCTTTAACTCGCTTATTCGCTTCTGCAATACAGCTCCGGTAAATTTGTTCAGCATTCAGTGCCTGTTAAAAACGGAATTGTTCGCCACTATTTGATTAATCATGCTACATACCTCGCCTGAGAAAAGGCAGCACAATATAATACACTCTAAAAACAAGAAGTCAAGGATTCAATTCTCTGAAAGGTCAAATCAAAGACAATCAGCGATTTACAACATGTCCACTTTCTCGGTCCGATTGCTAGTTGCAGTACTTGCTTATTGCTGAGTGATGACAAGAAAGTGCCAAATTACGAAAAAACCGGCCAATCAAAACGTTCATACGTCACCTAAATAGCATTTTTACCATGAGGCAACGATTGTTTAGTTGGTTGAGCGTCAGTCTAATGTTGGAAAGGTTGCTGACTCCCGAGCTGGCGTTGCATCGTTTTGCTTATGGAAAGACATTTTACACGTATTTTCTTTGGGACCAAACAGTCTAACTGTTGTGGTGGCGCTGTCTGACGAAAGGTTTGCATACAAACCTACAGAAGGTGTTTATCGTTGGTGTGGCTACACAGACGCAGAGTGTTTGGTTCATACGCACTTATCCCACCTTCGCGTTCGAGTCTTCTTCTTGCTTTTTCTTTTTATCAACTTTTCCAGCTGAGGAAGAGTAGAATGCGCCAGCAAGACCAGACGACGAAGTGCTACCGCTCATCTTCGGTGTTTGCTGACCTTGGCCCAATTGCTGCTCCCCTTCCGCTTTCAATGCAGCCTCACGGGCTTTTTGATATTCTTGCATTTTAACGTAGTAACTTTGTTTTGCTTTCTTCATGCTCGATATGGCTTCATCCTGAACAAGGCCGTTAGTCGACTTTTCTAACAAACGACGTAAATTAATTCAATAATAAAAATAAAAATTTAACTACTGCAGTACAACTTGAAAAGCACCATCATCAATTGGCTTATTAGACAGAGCGTTTTCTGTTTAAGACGTAGACTTAAGTTCGATTCCTAGTCGGATCACACTTACAGCAGATTTTCTAGTAGCAGTTTCGCTATTAATAGCAATAAAAAAAATTTTGACTGAGCACACCCTGTAAAATGAGTAGTGTGGGAGCCCATTCGCTGATTTATAGCCATGACAGCTTGGCAAATACGGGCGTTTTTTTCGGACAGAGACTTCCACTTCATGAAAATAAATGTTTTGTAGAACCTTCCAAAATGTGTCTTTGACGATTAGGAATGGTGCTTCAACAGTTTCAACTACCCACGCAATCTATACGGCACCCTTAGCCTATATTTTTTGATGCTCTATCATAATACTTTGCACAGAACGAAATTCTAGAAAGCCATTGTGTATTTTTAGGCCCGTTAAAAACAGATAAAAACTTTCTAAAAAGCAGGTTGCTTGTGCGCACTGAACTGTTTACTAAACTGCATTAAATTGATATTGAAACTCTATCAAGGTCATTGTATTAAAAACCAAAGGCCACAAACAACCTTTTATAACTTGCTGGTATCAATTATTCAAATTCACTCAAGCTTGAGGAATTTATAGCTGAGTAATAAGCAGAGCAGTACAATTTGAAACAAATCCTTCTCACCTATCAAACCTACGCCTCTCTTCGGGTAGTAAAAAAATTTAGTCGACGTTTTTATCCAATCACGATATAAAGATAACCCCATAAGAGAAGCAGTTGGCTGTCGGGAAACTGTTTGTAATTTATTTTTTTCCAACTATAACCCAAACTCACATCAAACCTTAAAAGCACTAATGAAATCTTGCAAAATTTTTTTCTGCAAAACCCACACTCGGTAGACGCTTTACACTTCCCTTTCAATGCGGATCATCAAGCTTGGAAGCTGTAATTACCAATTGCGGTAGTCTTTGGTTTAACCTAGCCCAGTATCAAACGAAGTCTACCGTTTCATTAGCAGATGCTAAATCCACTCGACAATTCACTGATTAATAAAAACAGTTGATTGGTTTGCAAGTTTTCACGCTTACAGGCTATCGTTTATAGGCATAAAAAGCTTAGAAAAAAGCAAGGCAAAAGCTGCATTATCACACAGAAAAATTTCATTTTCTTTTAAATCCGTGGTTCTCAACCGTTTTACGACGTCGTACCACTTGGGCACGCCGAATTGTCAACGCGTACTTGTAGAACATCTTATTGATTGCTGGTGAGCAGTGACATCAAATTCTACAAATTGGAAGTTACTTATCAAAGCCAAACTTTGAACTTTTAGTCCTGCAATTACTTTATCGCGATGCTGTGCGTCACAATTTCATTAAACAGCATTTTCAAATAGGAAGAAAACACTCCTGAACTTTGCTATTGTATGGGCTAGCATATTTTTTGCCAATAGGTAGTGACTTCATAAGATCATGCACCCTTCTGCTAGATTTAGCAAGTTGTCCATGCTTTCCTGCTTGGCGTTCCCGCCCAGACGCAAGACTTAGCTCTACTCTTGGTTCGCTTTATCAACGTTGTTTGTTCTACATCGCATTCGAGCCGGCGCCTGGGCTTCATAGTAGCTTTGAAGAGTGTTTTCATGCAACCCGCAAATTGTAGAAGAACTTTGCCGCTGCGATTAACTGAGATGAAAGTATATTTTACGTACGCCGATCACGCTTTCCCTTGCGGATGATTCAGGGTTGATTAAAAAATTTAATCAAAATTAATTAATTTTCCAAATAATTTGCTTCTTGCAAAACTCATAGCTTTGTTTGTGACGCATAATTTTACACTGCTTTACGTGCATGAAGATCGCAATAATACGAAACAACAAGAATCGCGAGCTTTCGGGAAATTGATTTATTTAGTAACGAAACCCGATAAATAAAATACCAGAAAGTTGTGAATCCAGGCTTTTTTTATAAAAATAATGGAAGTGACTCACGTATCACCGTATCACCTAAAAAGCCTTTGCGTACCACTAGCGGTACGCGTACCACAGGTTGAGAACCACTGCTTTAAATCCAAAACGTTTCCTCACCGATCGTTTTTTCTCCCTTGACCACGAATCTCTTATTTGCTTCCTCCGCTTATCGTGTTCCGCTTTTTTAGCTTGCAGCGATTCCACATATTTCATTGATAAGGTTTGATGAACGCCTTGGCAGTTGCTCGCATATTCTCGTTCCTACACAGTAAGAAAATCACACGTATTTTACGTATTTTTTCAAGACGAATATCCAGTCAGAAAGAACAACAACGCACGCTTGGCACAAGCAATGTCCCGTCTTGTGTTTTGATTTCGCGACAAAAAATCCGTAATTCCTTGAAATAAAATCAAAAAATGACCACCCAATATAAAAGCAAAGTAAAAAACAAAAACCCAGTAAAAATTAATGCTGATTTGGTGAACATCGGTTCAATGGTTGCACAAGGCAAAAGTATTCACACGCACACGCTAAATTTGCAAAAGCAAAAAGAACCGAACCGGAATCCTTTAGGCTTGGAGACCGATTTTTTATCGTTGCGCCAAAAACCCAACACTACTTGATGTAGACACGCAACCAAAAGCATCACGAGTTTTTAGGGAGTTGCTTAAAACTTGCTCGCCCTAACTTGGACAAACGGTTACCGTAATCGCCCTAATGCGGGAGGGCATGGGTTCGACTCTCAAAGGGACGCATTGTAATTGATTACTAACAGTTTATATCACTGCAACATTTCTTGTAACATACTAAGCAACTCAGCCGCTACATTGCGAAAATAAGCCCAACGAAATCGTTCAGATCGATTTCAGTATAATGCAAGAAGTGCAATTCAGGCTTTATTGAAATTTGCTTGAACCTCGCAACATTTGATTTGGAGAAAGTTCAGAATTTAAACTGAATAAATGAACAAAGCAAGAAATGTTTATTTACAACGAGAAGATATTTCGTAATGTGGCGTAAATTTAGAGAAGCTTGGTCAGACTGAAGCTTGACGGCGTGACATCATCAAACAGCCAAGCCCAGCAATATTTTGATATAAAACACTGCAGCATAAATGACCAAGCCCAGTTTATAACGTAAACATGGAAAATAAGGCAATTTCGCTGTTTGCGTTTTGCTACGCTGCAGCTAGAATAGATTAAACAACTTTGATGCTTGGCGTCATCGACGCAAAAACTAGCGGTCGACGATACAAAGCTCTCACGTCTATTTAGTGGCTATAAGTTGATGTAAAGCTGACATAACACAGGGTTTTTAAACGTGAGCCACAAATAATACAAGTTAACAAATCGCTGACAAAAATTTGCAGCGAAATTAATGGGTGAGGCAGCAAAGCTAATTGTGGCTAGTTGTGTAATGTCAAGTCTTGCCACTTATCAAATAACGGCTTTGACAGCAATTCTGATTAATTACAAACTAAAGTATATGCGAACGAAAATCATTAATGACCGCCAACGGAAAAAAGTTATAATATCACACTGCTGCTTTGTAGTTGTTGTAATTCACTCATGCTTACGAATTAGGCACTTAGCGTCTGTCTCACCAAACCAACGCAGAGAGCCCTTTTCGATTTCTGTTTGCAAGTCTTTCGTTAGACTAAGCCACCACAATGGTACTAAAGAGAAAAATTATGTGTCTTTCCCAACGAAACAACAACACATGAGCAGCACGGAAATCAAACCAAGGCCCAACGATGTTTAACAGGTGTAACTCATATCATACGCAATACGTTACACCTACTCATTAGACCTATATATGGCTGCAGATTACACCTACCTACTTAGAGGCAAAATAATTTTAAGTTTTCTCTGGAACAGATTTTGCTGTTTTGTACGTTTATCTTTGGGGCATTATTTGGGCTCTTTTTCAACGAAAAAAAAAAAATGGATATGCGAAACAGCTAAATTGCATTCTAATTGTAATGCCACGCTATCATTGGAACTTCTTTCCAGCCAATCACAGCTCGGCTTTTTGATATAAATAGCCGCTTTTTTCTGTGCTCTTTATTTTTTTGACGATTTTTTTTGACAAGCGTCAAACGAAAAGCTTTGTAGACATGAACACTTTGATTAAATTAACTGCATTTGTATTGTCACAATATAACTGAGTACATAACAAACGTTTGAAATTTTAGGGCACAGCATTTGATTGCCATAATAAGCCACTTCAATCTACTTGCAGTCATTAGAGCAACCTAGATATTCGTAGGTATTTATTGGACAATGTAATTGAGTCGTAAGATGTCATTAAAGAGGAAGCTATTTATTTACGACCCGAGGCTGTTTTACAAGTACCTTAATATGCCGTAATGCGATTTTAAAGAAAGGGGCTAGTTAATACACTGCAACCAAACAACAATAACATAGCGGCGGTGTGGCTCAGATGCTAAAACCTTGAGTTAGCGATTGAAAAATTGCTGGCTCTTGTTTCGATTCCAGAGGAGGCAAAACGTCGAGCTGTTTTCTTTGGGAAGATAGTTCACGCTAGTATCCCATGTGGTCAAGGAAGATGCCCTTTGTGGTGGCCAAGTTTGACAAAGACGTGCAAACAAAACAACCCACAAGAAGGTGCTCTGCGCTGGCGTGGCTGGAGATACGCAGAGCGCCAACGCACTAATAAACGAACTGCAGTATACAAAAATAAACAAAATGCGCTATCATGATTCAGCTTTAAATGGTGATTAGAGTTTTTATTTCGATTTGACACACGGAAAATTTTGTAAGGCGGCACATAATTTGCGCACAACATTGCTATCGAAACGCTACGGTATTAACCATTTAAAGAGAACAGAACGCAAAATCAATGGGAATATCGAAAGTTAGGGGAATCCTATTAGACTAGATTGGCGTCGACTCCACCCTTCTCGACTCAGCCGTTCCAGAGATATTCTACTTCAAACATGACGTAGGGTCTCTAATCAGAATTTGTATTCGCAACCCTGACGCTGATAACATCGGCGACGCCATTCTATCGCCGCCGCAATAAGGCTAAGACAACGCCGCAATTAGGCTAAGCTACAGAGGCTTCTCAACCAATACATAAGTTAATATAGATCTCTTTGGGCTAGTTTACTGCATTGAAACGTTAGGGTTGCCAATAAAAATTATGATTTCGAGAGGCCCATACATCGTGCTTAAAGTAGAATATCTCTAGAACGGCTGGTTCAATACAGATGGAGTCAACGCTAATTTAATCTAATACAATTGCCCTAACGTTAGATGGCCCCAATGATTTTGCCTTCAGTTCTCTTATAACCAAAACTAATACAGTAGAAGGCTGATGCTTCAGATAACATTTACAGCACTACTACGATTTGGGCATTCTGTTCCTCACAAAACGAAAAAAAACAAAAACGAATAATTTCAAACAACTACGCAATAGTGATGCAATATTAAAATCTTAGCCCACTATATCGAATTGTGCAACCAACAACTTTAGTTCTATTTGGAAATTTCTCCGAGACACACACATTTTTCCGAGCATCGAATACCATCATAAACGAGACATTGAACAAACTATTTTCCCGAATTCCTAGCCGACGGTTGTAAATTCTTATTAAGTTTCGAGTAACAAGTGCTGTAAGCGAAAGCGAATTTATAGATCTAATGATAAATTCGCAGTCATGTTGCTAATTCGACAAACAGCTGGCTCGAGATCACTTTTGACAGTTAAATCTGCAACGTCAGTATCTAATTCACGTCAAAATCAAACAAGAAGCACTTAAGCTCAAAGCCACCGACTTGCACACTAACACGACCTTTAGCGATTCCCACAAGATGAATTGCTGCATGAACAGTTGCTGAAACATATCGCATATATTGTTTTCAATTATTCTCGGCGGACCATAAATATTCAGGGTAGTGATTAACGTTAAAGATCAGTTTCATGCAGGTTGATATTGAAACCAACAACTAAAAAATTAAAAAATACAGAGGCCCTCTACGAATAGGTTATTCAAAAAGTTTTATGTTAAGCTTTAGCAATGCGAAATAGTGAATGACTCGTAACTTCTTAGTATCACTGCCCTTAACCCTTTCTTAAACGTATGCTTAATTTCGGCCAGTGATTCCGAAATCAGTCTCTGTTTTTGGGCCCGGCAGAAACTTAATCAGTTCCAGGCCAGGGTTAGGCTTAACTAGTTAAGAGAAGCGGACCACACAACTTGACCATGAGCACACAACTTGACCATAACCACACAACTTGACCATCACACAATCTGACACACATCGTGGAAAACTTGAGTATCAGCAAAAATTATAGCAGTCAACAAAAATGTACGAAAAAAGACAGGCGGTCAACGTGTTTGTAAACAGTGACAGGAAAACTCCTAACTGTTCTTGCACATAACTAGTGGCGTCTTTACACGTCAGCTTTTCAGGTCCAGCTCTTGTTCCGGTGTCTGCTTATAGCTGAATCACGCCAAAAAGTGCCAAATTACAAAAGAACCTGCCAATCAATGATCTACACGTCACCAAAAGAACATCGCTAACCAATGAACCTCTTCGACCTGCCCGGTTCTTTCAAAATTTGGCTCTTTTTTTTTGCATGAATCAGCAATAAGAGAGCACCGAAACCCAGAACTCCACTTGAAAAGTGAGAAACTCCAATAAATTCAATCAGCAAAGATTTTTTTCGCGTACAGACACACACCATTTCATGAAGATTGGAATTTATTGATGCATTCACTGAAGCATTATAGTACGAACTTAGTATGAAGAGTTGCATTACAAACAGCGAGTCTCATTATGTGAATCACGGCCACAAAGTATTCGTTTAAATTTAATTTTAGCAAAAACGTACAACACCAAATTTCTACTTAGGGCTCATTAAACATCATAACGAGCTCCACAACCAGACGTGTGCATTTTATTCGCAATTGGGAAAGTGTAAACAAGCCATATTTGTATTGCAGAGCTAATTCGATATTAAGCGATTTGTATGGAGATTGACCACTTGAGCCGATCATTAGCCAGCTCACCCGCTACTGAAACACTTGACCTGCGTTCGATTTTCAAATACCTAAAATTGGCGTTTGCACTATATCGAAGTTTAGCAGCAATGAGACAGCATGGTACTCTCTTGCGTAGTAGAAAGGTGCCAAGACTCGAAAACCGGAAAGTTCTTCGTTGTCTCTTAGCCAAGCCAACTACGCATAGGTAAGACAATTGCCACAAAAAGTATCACTTACATGGTCTAGATTGGTGCAGTAGAGGGATTGAAAAGGCAAAAAGCTTTGCTCAGAGAGGATTTGTTTGGTTTGCTGTGACAACTTGAGCAGATTTCGAGAATGTTCAAGCTCTAAAAAAAGAGTGATAATCCTCGAGAGCTGTTTGCAAATCACCAAAAATAGCACATCGAAAAACGCAGTTTAAGGCTGTAAAAATCTGGCCAAAACCATCATCAAAGATTGAAATATTAAGGTCATGCCAATTATTGACCCTAGATGGCAGAAACAGCATCACTCTGCAAAAGCCAGGCTTCTAAAATTATTATCAATGTATAAAAAGCCGAGTTTAAATTCCTTCTATCAGTTAACTGCGACTAAAGAATATCATCAATATTTTTTCTCGCTACCACGAAAATACACTCTATTGGCAATGTTTTATCGGTAAAAAAACAGCTATTCAAAACTTCGTAGTATGAAGTTGCAAAAACCCCAAAAAAATTAATCACGAAAATCCTGAAAATAGTACTATTAACAATTAACATGACATCAAGACAGTGCAAATATTGTACTCTATTTCGCACGTATTAATTACAAGGAAAAAGTTGCTCCATACTTACCTAAATTTGCTTTCTTCTTGACATACGATATCAGCTCGCCGAGATATTTTGATAAAATTTTGGCCCGATCAAAGGCCATTTCCATGCCGAATTCTAATTTTAGAAGACATTCTTCGGTATCAACTGCAAGCAAAATGAGATGCTCAGAGAGATAAGCAATACGTATCATGTTGATGCTGTACATCAACGAACTAATAATAAGGAATACCTTTTACGCTGCGGCAGATTTGAATTCCGAACTCTTTAAATAATTAAAAGTGTTAAAATGTAACGCAAAGGTTTTTTGCTTGGTTTTCTCTTAAAAAATTTGACAGATTTAGACTAACTTTACTATACTTAAGCTTTCTACCATCTTTCGTTTTAGAGATACAACAGCTAAGATTTCTCCTAAGAAAGTTTTTTTTTTCCTTTAGAAATTTTGCCAGGGTTGCCAATTAGAAACAAAATTTCAAAAAGTTACTGCATGTTCCTAACTCTAAATGAGGGTTTCGTAGCAGAGTAGTTAGTTGTCAAGACAAAGTAGAGGGTGTGAACCGAAAATTAGATGCTGTGTAAACTAACGTACGCCAGCTTTCCATAACTTATTTCATCTGTCACAATACTGACATAATGGCCACATAGAAGTAAAGAAAAATTGTTAATGTTGAACCGGAACATCTTGTAAGCTAGAAAAAGTAGAAGTCCAAATTTGGTGAGAGAATATTTCAGGCTTTTCCAAGCATTTTGGTCAACAGTAAAAAGCAGAATGCCCCTATAGGCAAAAACTAATTAATTTCAATCGTTATCATTTTCACTGATTTGCAAACTTGACTTTAAGAAGTTAACCATAATTATTAATTTAAAAGCACACATTCGTTATTTCGCTTTTTTGCATCTATTAAAAACCAACCGTCTTTAAAAATTCCTACAAATTTGACAATAAAAGTAAAATATATTGTTTACGTCTTAGAAAAGGCGTTAAGTAGTGTTACTAAACCCGTAGCATGACAATGTGCAGGGGAACAGCGTTGCACGAAATTTGGAGATTTTGGCGTAAGAATTTCCTGTGCGAGTTGTCTCGCGTAAAGACAGCCTGCTTCGAACTTTTCAAATCCTATTGGTTTCGTTCGCAGATCCCCCTTTAAGTTTTTTGTACAATGACCGAAAAATATAGACGGATTCCGGCATTGGCCGGAGATTCTGAACGAAAAAGAAATCTGGGCACAATTTAATCAATAGCCTTGGGGGACACTCGATACGGGTGAATTGTCATGAAACATACGAGTCGTGTATATTGGCCGAATCCGATTAGCACTGCGTTATTTACCTTCTTGAGATGACGATGAATCAACAATGTCAGGAGGTAGAGATTGTGTCATCTCGTCGTACTCTATCTCGTTGCGATTCTGACCAGCATTTGGCTCGAACAACGGAGACGAAGCCTGAGACAATAAACTCGTTGCAGAACGTAAGACATTATAGTAACCTATCTATGTCAATAGCAATATTTAGATTTGAATAGCATAACACTCAAAAAAGATTCTCTTAGACTTCAACTAAGTAACTTACCGCAAGAACAGGCGTACTGTTATCTTCACCCATCAAACAATCCGAAACACTAAAAATACATGAAAAGTTGTTCTCGGAATTGACAGCAGGTTAGGGTTACAATTGATTAAAGTGCAGTACTTTGAGACGAAGTTGACCACTAACAGCAAAATTTAAGCAATAATACTTGAAGCCAACAACTTTTTACTCATTTGAATGCCTTCCGGTCCAAAAGCTTCCCACGCAAAATTCGGAAAGAGCTACTCGAACGTGATTTCTTAAAACAAACATTGCCAAAAAGTTCTCCTCCAACAGGATTTGAACCTGCAGCCTATGGATATCAATGCTTCAGCCTTCTCTTCTTTTCAGTAGTTAAATAATAAATAGCATAATATTAAAAAAGCTAGATAATTATTTTTCATAAGTTTTCTGGTCTATGAGCTACCAGGACAACAGCTGCAGATAGAACCGCCACAACAACACACTTAAAATGACCAATGCAACAAGTTGTCCTTCAGGCTCGAACATAATTTATGTCAAAAAAAGCACAATTAAATTTGCGATTCCTAATTTTCCAGCTCATCCCATCTAATCTTGATGAAGTTTATTTTAAAAATAAATAAACTAGTTAAATCTTTATGATGAGTGAAGTTTAAATTCAACCGATACAAAAAAGTGCTCGACAGCATAGGCAAGAGAGAATATCATAACATAATATTGATATCAAATATCATATAACAATGTCATATAACATAATTTTATCGTAGCATTGTTATCTCAGTTTCAGTGCCGAGTCTTGGATTAAGCTGCCTAGTGGTCTAGACTGTTTCGAGTTAAGGAGGTTAAGTTTTTCTCCGCTAGTTGGGTGTACTTTGGACTGCCCAGGAGCCAGATATGGCCCCGGTACTGGAACGGTGGGTAATTTTAAAATTTTAGATTTTAAACTTTGTGTTACTTTTGGAAGACACCCTTGATGATCCCGATTACAGGTGAAATAGACTGTACGGTTTCAAATTTTTTAATTTTAATTTTTGACGTGTACCATGAAATGCTATGATAGTTAATTCTTTATACTGTACTGACTTACCTGTTACTGAAAATCATTGCTAAATTATTGATAGCTCTAAAAATTGCAGGAGTGACATCAGATCCATCTTGTTCGTAGTTGTATCCTGAAATATATTCGAAAAAATATTGTAGTGCAGAAAAAATAAGTTTGAAGCATCACATTATGATTAAGATGTTTATTTTGACAAAGCTGATAAATCATATTGGCTTAGTATAGCCATTTTTCATGTAATGCAGTTCAATAAATTTCAACTAAAAACAGCACGATGAGTAGCGCTTGTGGTTATCGAATCCAGAAGCAACCGCTATTGTTTAAGATTTGCACTATTGCCGAGTTTCATAATACACTAACCCAGAGCTACCAATTTATGCTCTGTTTATTATGCTTCACTTGGCAAGGCAAAACAGGTTAAATAAGCAGCAAACTAACGTTTGGAAACTCTATTAACAGTAAAGTCAGTCAACTAAATAAAATGACAATACGTTATTTGGTCAAAATTTAACTAGTGAAATCAGTGTTCTAAGAGATTGATGATCTTCAGTTCAATCACCAGTTGTTTTAAAGCAAGGACTTGGGAAAGACACTTTATGCCTATTTCCCATTGAGGCAAGCAGTCTACCCGTTGTGGTGACCCAGTCTGACAAAAGACTTGCTAATAGAAAAAGGTGCTCTGCGTTGGTGTGGTTAGACAAACGCAGACCGCAAGGTTCATACAAATGAACGCAGGACTTAAAAGACTGAAGGTACAGTTTCCCTAACTAATACTGGAACGAAGCAGTTTCAAGTCACCATCCTACGAGACAACAGTTGAACAGATGACAATTTGCTTCAACTACCACAAGATACTTCATTGTCTTTAACCAAGGCAACTTTGCAAATCAAGATGAATTACAACTACAAAAAAATCAAAAAAATCAATACTATCAAATCTCTAAATCATGCATCACAAAACAGAATTACACCAGCCTACCTTTGACATGCTTAATAAGTTCACTTGCCACAGTTAAAACGTCTGTGGAGTTCATTTCAGGATACTTATCAACTACTACACGAAGAACTTGAAGAAGTTCTCCGAGACGTTCATGAGCCATTACTCTCAAACTTCCAGAATAAGTACCTGGAAATAAAGTTAATTTTACAGCAGATAATACCTTAAGAAAGAGAAGAGTTTTTATGTAATTAATTTTTTTACAAGCTTTATCAATTTTGCAAAAAAAAGAAAAACAAAACAAGCATCATGCCAACAGGAAAATGATCAATCTTTTTGAAATTATTCTACTATTACAAGCTTCAGAGCTTAACTGAAATACAACATTGGAAAAAAAACAATGCAATCTTTAGCTTAGAACAGTGGTTCTCGACCTTTTCGGAACCGTGGCACATTTTGTGTTTTTTGAAAGTTTGCATTGCCCAATGTTCTGTGGCCCGCCACCTCGAAAAAAAAGGTCTCCACTTTCGAGTTAGTGTTGCTAGCCCAGTGATTGCCCTGATATCAAAAAAAAAAGTCTTCACCTCTGGGAGAGCGATTTTTGCTCTGATCTCCGAAAAAAAGGTCAGCACATTGTAGTCCCCGATTCCAATAGATATAACTGAAATAAAACTTTTTTGAACCAAGCAGCCAATTTTTCGAATAGCTCTATGGCCTACTGCAAAATCTCCTATGGCCTCCCAGTAGGCCATGGCCCACTGGTTGAGAAACCCTGGCTTAGAACGACCTACTGTTTGCTGAAGCTAACACTTGCCTGTGTTTTTAGCAAAACCATTAAACTTTTTAAAGGTAATATTGTATGTTCCGGGTAATAAGCCGACTCGCCAAATATGCCGAGACCAACTTTTAGCTCTTAAAATGAGGGTTTTACCATATTAACGCCCAATAAGCCGAGGCAGAAAATTTGATCGGCGCAGTGCCAGATTAATACGGCGCCAGGCATTACAAAATTTTGTGGCAATTTAAATCAGAAAACGCAACTTTTATTTATTTTAATCGCATGTGCAAATACAGTACCGATAGTGCAAAGTGCAAAATACAGTAGTGCAAAGTGTAAATAGGTAGTACAAAGTACTGTGAATTGACTATTGTGCTGTGAATTGACGCGCGGTGACATTTTCATCTCCTGTATTGTCTGGTTCAAGGCGTATCCACCGAATAAGCCGATCTCAGAAAATTAGGTTAAAAAATTAGGTCCAGAAAATCGGCCTATTACCCGAAAAATACGGATTAGTGTTTCTGGTGGCAATTAACGTTACCGTAAAAGAAGCACAAATAAATAAAGTATTGTATTTGACGGCATATAGGAAACACGGGCATGTAAGACACACCCCATTTTAGCAGATCAGATTCAGGAAAAAAAGTTTTTTTAGTATTTAAGCATATAATTATTGTTGAAAATAGTCTAGCAGAACATACAAAAGCAGAAACATAGCTCCATTAAAGCAATTTAGCAGTAAATTACACAAACAGACAAAACTGCACAAAAGCAATTTGCAGTACTGACAAGGATGCATGGAGTTTAGGGTAGGTTGAAGTACTAAGTGGAAGCTGGGTTAGTGAGCATCAGAGAGAAGATTAGCGTAGGCCTACAGGTGGTCTCGAACTTTACCTACGTCATGTACGATGCAGGGCGATTTTTTGAGCCAAAATTTGGGAAAAAAAGTGCGTCCTTTATGCCGTCAAATTCGGTCATTGCAAATCGAACCAAGGACCTTTGTGAAACTGAATGATGGCTTTTATACAGATAGCAACTTTAACTAAATGCAAATTATATTTAAATTCATGTAACTACGTAATGTCACTCTGCAAAAAATTCAACAATATATACTGTACATTAACTACTGCAAAATTTAACTACAAATCTTAAAGAATTACTTTGTTTTAGAATTGAAATCTTAAAGAATTGCTTTGTTTTAGAATTTAAATCATACTACAAAAAAAATTTAAATTTGCCAGCATGCCCTGCAATTGCATTGCTGGTAATGGTGTTTACTCTTGAATAAGACACAATTCATTTTTAATTTCTCGGCATCTTCAAGCAATATTCAAGGGTGTGTATTTAAAGAAACTTGAATAATAAATACAGCAAACTTTGGAAATTCTTAACCCACTATATCCCAATAAGCACAACTTTATTTAAAGAAAAACGATGAATGTCATGAAACAGCCACATAAAAATAAATAAATTATTAACAATTAGATTTAACAGCTGGTTTTCAATAAAATGAAACTTACTTCTGTCATCAAGAAACACTGATTTTAAAGATGTCAAAGCTTCTGAAAATGTACGAACATCTTTTGTTAATTGATAAACTCCTTCTTGGCTTAACAATCTAGTAGAAGTGCAACCATTGGCAGGTTGATAAAATGGAGAAGAACAATCACCTAAAACATTGTTTAAAGGTCAAGTCTTTACATTTAGCATTGCACTAGAATAAGTCAAAACATGCCATCAATGTAATCCTGAAAACACCCAATACAGGCACATCTTTCGTGACAGCATTTTTAAATCAAAAGTCAGACGATTTGATACTATAAGCTATAAAAGACAATTTAGTGATAATAATATCAGTTGTAAATCAATCAAAACAGACATAAAAGTAACATAGACCTACAACACCAGAACTAGCATTTGTCTTGCCTTTAATAATTAGCAAGTACAACATGACTTATCTTAACTACTGGTAATGTTCACAACAAACTTATATTGATATTAGATTTGTACCAATCTATTACATTAGGTACAGAGGTGGGCACAAATGACATTGTATCAAAAGCACAGCGCAACAATATTTTTAACCAATAAAAGCACAGCGCAAAATGTGCAATTAATTTTTTTTAATTTCTGAAGTGTAGCACAAGTTCCACAATGAACTTTTTGATTTAGTTGACGCGCAATGCAATTTTGCAATGGTGGAATGTCATTTTCATACCATGCTAAAGCGCAATCTAACTTCCACAACTGAAATTTCACAACACAATGCAAATACCGCATTTTTCGCAATTTTAGACAGAAAAAAAATCAATAAGTTGCTAAAGAAGGCCAACATTGATCTATATGATCGAAATAAAACAAAATAAATTTAAATGTATAGAATTGTGCCATTTGCCCCCCCCCCCCAAAAAAAATTGACAGTGCAGCAAATTTTAAAGACTTTAGTCCACAACACAACTTCTGCAATGTTTCAAAATACAAAATTAAAGCGCAAAGCAACTTCTGCAACTGAGGAGATTGGAAAAGTTGCGCTTTGCCCATCTCTGATTGGGTATTAAGAATCCTTTGCAAGTTGAATTGAAGTTTTGGAGCTGTTGAAGTCATGATCACACCACTGACTTAGAGTTGGAATCATTACAGCAGTATACATAAAATATTATACGAGAGGCAATCAAACTAGCCAATTATTGCAATGCAAATGCTTGTATCCTTAATATCAGTAAATATGTCATTTATACAATGTTTTCAAGTTAGCTTACTAAAGACTCTATAGAAAAATTAAAATCCCGATATTTTTAAATAATGGCCTACATAGCCATTAGCAAACTTCTAAACTTTAACATGACATACCGTAGTAAGGCAGAATAACAAATTTTTCATTATATCTCAGAGCCCTACAGCTCTTAGAACACAAAAGCCAAACCTTGAGTCTGTATATTTTCTTGATCATCCCCTTTTGATGAATCAAAGCTGTTGAGCTCAGACATGCTGTCAACACTGTCACCATGGTGCAAAGTTGGCTTCATTTTCTTTCAAATTTAGCTGGCTAGCCTACTGGCCTAGCAGCTAGCCTATTCACAAACAGGGTTATAGATTTGCTTACTTTTCCCCAGTTCACTAGGTTGTGATAACTCTGAACTGATATAAAAGCACAGCAGCCTACATACCTCCAAAGATGAGTTAGGCATATACCTAGTAGTAGAACCAGTAGCCTACCGATACTCAAAACATAAAATTTTGCTCAGGGGAATGCTTTCGCAGCCTTGACCAAACGTACCGGTATTTGGAATGTGAATGAAATTTAGAGGAAAGTTTGCTTGAAGTTCAGTTACTGTCCTTGAATCAGTGTTCCCACTAAGCCGATTTTTTTCAGCGAATTGGCAATTTGTTGGAGCAAGGGCAAATAATTTTTGGCAATATGGTAAACATAGCAGATAGAGCTAGAAAATTTGACAAATTTGTGGAAATATTACATTTGGTATACTTTAATACTGGATTGGTACAAAATTTTGGGCACAAGAAAATTTGGGCACTCGCCGATTAGCCAAAAAGTTAAAGGCAACACAGCCTTGAATTCGATTGAAGACCAAAAACAAGGTCTTCAACGCCATTTGGTACTATACAGTAGTCGGTGGGAATTCAAGATTTATTCATGCTGACAGCCACTTTTCCATCTAATCATCCAGACGCTTACTATTAATGGAAAGTAGGGTGTAGCAGGTGCCCCGACCTTTACCGATTTTGCTTAACCATTTTTTGGTATTGCAGTTTGATCAGTAGATCATGAATACCAAGGTTCAAAAATTTTCATCAATGCTTACCTCCCCTCGCCAGGCCAATTTCGAGGCCCACTTTTCCAAAAATTTGCCTTTTTTTAACACTAGAGGGCGATATGGATAAGTTGTATTTGTGGACTCACTTTCAAAAGATGCCCAATGTTAGTCTCCACCTTTAAAAAAAAAATTGAATGAAATTGAGTCATCCTATCCAGAGATATTGCTATTTTATTACACTTTTAATAGGCCTAAGCGTTGCTGCCACCAAGTGCTAAAAATTAAAGTTGAATATATCAAACATTAAGCCTTTTGATGTTGAATTTCAGCATACTATTCATTCCAAAACTGTAGAAGTACATTGTAATACAACATTTGGTGAGTACTTAATATTGATTTATAGGTATTTTAGTAAAGTTTTGTAGTTAATTCCTAGTTTTAAAAGATTTAAATTGTTGCTACAAAACATTTCGATTGGGTGGGGTTATTACAGCCTCTTGAAGAAAATTACTACAAGCTATTTCAAAAGTTCTTTCAATAGGCAATTCATATAGTTTTTGAAATGCGGTAGAGAATCAATGGTACTTCATGAACTATGCTTTTTGCTAGACTAAACTAAGATCACTAAATGTTGCAATTGCATTGTATGGGTTTGATAGATCACATGCAATATAACTGCCTGAAATACTGATAGCAAACTGCACCTTGCTCAGAATGAATTACAAATAAACTAAAACAAACGTTTCCTTACAGCTCAACAATGCTTTGGTACATGCGGTACTATTGTATTGTACAATAATGTGGGGAGCCACGTATCCTGCTTGTGTGCAAACATTACAATTCTTACAAACTCAAGGGATAAGAAGCATTGTAGGTGCTCATTTCTGAGATTCAGTGAACCCATAATACTCGCAATTTTAGATTCTGCAAACTGATGGCTTATTCAATTCTAATGTGGTTGTTGATAGGAGAGATCTACAGAAACAAACACAGACCGACGAAGTACAAAATGACGATTTTGTGAAGACAGTTCATTCATAAATGCAACATGCAGTACATTACGGCACTACGCTTTTGTTTTAAATCTTTTATGCAATGACTTCATTTTGCACAACAAAGTTTAAAGCAGGGTTATTGCACTTTTTTGTCCCCTTTTTATTCTTTAACCAACTTTTTTTTCGAAAAAATTGTTGATGGTCTTTTGAGACCGAAATCGATTTTATCTTTAAATAAATTTTAGTACTTTTTCGAAATCATTAACTGATTTTGGGAATGTACTCCATTGTTCAAATTTGAAGTTGCTAAATTTGTGCATTGTTTTTTATACCACAAAACTAAAAATTTTTTTCACAATTGTTTTTGTAAAACTATTGATCGTTCTAGTCAAGCTATGGGGCAGTTGTGTGACTGCAGCAATTATCAGCGTTTCTGCACAAAATTAATAACAGATGTGTATTTAAAATTAGGGAGTCAATATTTGGAATTGCATTCCAGCAGATACTAAAGTATTGTTGTACAAAAAGTTCAAATTTTGTTACAAAAACTATCTCACACAGTTTACATGTTTCTTTTCATGTTACCGACAGTTCTCTGTGTACATGTAAAGATCCAGTACATGCTCACGACGGGCTGTAGACTTTGAAGTCGTCAAAATGTTACAATTCTAAGACAAAGTAATTAAAAACTTCCATAATATTGGCATGAATTACCTCTCTGATATAGAGAGTGGTTGCTTGACTTAATGACCATAAGGTTCTAAGCAATATTCCTGTTGCTTTTTTAAACAAATGCGGATTAATTTCTACTTTGTGCTGTTACCAAGGGACGAAATAAATTTGTCAAGTCTTGCCTGCTCTTGAAGGCCAGACATACCTGGTATTTAACTGAAGAGCTTGTTCCCTTAGCCCCATGAGATAAAAACTTTCGTTGGCATAAAGTGACTTCAAATGCTGACGGAAAGTTATTCAAAAGATTTGGTGGAGGATGCTGATGGAAAGTTATTCAAAAGATTTGGTGGAAGATTTTGTAAGCTGGTGATGCTAAAAATAACTTGAAAAAAATTTGTGTGTGGATATGCCATGGCAAAGGATACAATCTACAGCCTGCAAGTGTGCAATGGCTCCACAGTAAAAGGGATCAAGCTGGTTACTGATTATCTTCACCAGCTACACAAGGAAGGAAATCTGCAAAATTGTGTGTTCGTTGTATAAGACAATCCTAGAAAGATCCCAAACCTAAGAAAACGTCCTTTCCAATTTGTTTAATGTGGTACTTCAGCATTGTTGCTGAATATTCTTGCCCTTTAAAATACAGGAAGAATAATATTGCTTTGCCAGTCAAATCAGTTAAGTTGAAAATCCAAAAACTTAGCTCAAATTGGTGGATGCTTAAAATTGAGCAACTCATAGTGACCAACTGCTAAACATTATAGCAATATTGTTAATTTCAATCAATTTTAGATTACAACAGCACAATACCTAATATACTCGAATAGTGATAAAATGCCTAAAAGTAAAGATCAAAATACAATTTTGCAACTTTGCTGGGGACAGTATGCACGAATTCAACATTGAAATGCTTAATATCAATACAGTCAACTTTAATTTTCACCACTTTGTCTCAGCAACGCTTGTTAAAAGTGTAATAAAATAACAATATCTCTGGAAAGGATGACTCAACTTTATTCAATTTTTTTCTAAGATGAAGACTAACATGTGGCGTCTAAAAAACAGTTTGTTATTAGTACTTTGGGCACTTATATTGCATGTGAACTATCAAACCCATACAATGCAATTGCAACATTCAATAATCTTAGTTTGTTTAGTCTAGTAAAAAGCATAGTTCATGAAGTACCATTGATTCTCTACCGCATTTCAAAAACTATATGAATTGCCTATTGAAAGAACTTTAAAGATAAAATTTATTTAAAGATAAAATCGATTTCGGTCTCAAAAGACCATCAACAATTTTTTCGAAAAAAAAGTTGGTTAAAGAATAAAAAGGGGACAAAAAAGTGCAATAACCCTGCTTTAAACTTTGTTGTGCAAAATGAAGTCATTGCATAAAAGATTTAAAACAAAAGCGTAGTGCCGTAATGTACTGCATGTTGCATTTATGAATGAACTGTCTTCACAAAATCGTCATTTTGTACTTCGTCGGTCTGTGTTTGTTTCTGTAGATCTCTCCTATCAACAACCACATTAGAATTGAATAAGCCATCAGTTTGCAGAATCTAAAATTGCGAGTATTATGGGTTCACTGAATCTCAGAAATGAGCACCTACAATGCCTCTTATCCCTTGAGTTTGTAAGAATTGTAATGTTTGCACACAAGCAGGATACGTGGCTCCCCACATTATTGTACAATACAATAGTACCGCATGTACCAAAGCATTGTCGAGCTGTAAGGAAACGTTTGTTTTAGTTTATTTGTAATTCATTCTGAGCAAGGTGCAGTTTGCTATCAGTATTTCAGGCAGTTATATTGCATGTGATCTATCAAACCCATACAATGCAATTGCAACATTTAGTGATCTTAGTTTAGTCTAGCAAAAAGCATAGTTCATGAAGTACCATTGATTCTCTACCGCATTTCAAAAACTATATGAATTGCCTATTGAAAGAACTTTTGAAATAGCTTGTAGTAATTTTCTTCAAGAGGCTGTAATAACCCCACCCAATCGAAATGTTTTGTAGCAACAATTTAAATCTTTTAAAACTAGGAATTAACTACAAAACTTTACTAAAATACCTATAAATCAATATTAAGTACTCACCAAATGTTGTATTACAATGTACTTCTACAGTTTTGAAATGAATAGTATGCCGAAATTCAACATCAAAAGGCTTAATATTTGATATATTCAACTTTAATTTTTAGCACTTGGTGGCAGCAACGCTTAGGCCTATTAAAAGTGTAATAAAATAGCAATATCTCTGGATAGGATGACTCAATTTCATTCAATTTTTTTTTTAAAGGTGGAGACTAACATTGGGCATCTTTTGAAAGTGAGTCCACAAATACAACTTATCCATATCGCCCTCTAGTGTTAAAAAAAGGCAAATTTTTGGAAAAGTGGGCCTCGAAATTGGCCTGGCGGGGGGAGGTAAACATTGTTGAAAATTTTTGAACCTTGGTATTCATGATCTACTGATCAAACTGCAATACCAAAAAATAGTTAAGCTTAAACAAACAAGTTTTTAATTTTTGTGAGGCGCCTGCAACACCCTAATGGAGAGCGCTGAAATCTCATTAGGAGGGACGCTGAAATCTCGATGGAGGGACGCTAAATCTTGATGGGCCATGGGGGGTGCTAAATATTAATGAAGGGATGGCGTCTCCCCTAGGCCTACAATTTAAGCACCGCTTGGTACCGTACTACAGCCTAAAGCCTACTATTACTACAGCCTACAACCTGACAACAGTAGGCCTACAATACACTCTGCACTGCACAATTGCATTATTATAATATGCACTTTGTAGTACTAGGCCAAGACTACCAGTACCAGGTAGGCCTAGGTACCTAGTCTAAAGTCAGGTACCGTAACCCCTGTTTCCATATCTAAGCGGTATGACAAAGATAGGTATGCTAACAAATTAGCAGTCCGCTAAAACTTCAGTATCAAGGCTATGATTACACTCACACTTACAGCGGCCTAGCCTAGTGTTACGCTATCACTTAACAATACCAGTAGGCCTATGAAAGACTAAAAAACAAAAATGATAGTTTAGTCTGAGCAAACCCTGAAACCCAAACGTTAATAACAGAACACTTCGTTCGAGATCATGAATAGGCTAACGATCTTGATTTGAGTTTGGGTTAAGATTTGGGGGAGAACTGGTACCACCTATAATATAATAATAGCAGCAGCCGATCCAGTGCAGAAGCACCACAGCAAAACACATAGCCTACAAACCACAAATTGTCCATCGGATTAGTAAAAACAAAATGAAGATACAAGGAACAGGCTGACCGGTGTCAAGTGTAAGATGAAGCAGAGCAAGCAAGAATTCCACAAAATGAGCAAAAACCATCAGATTACCGGTACCGTAATTTGAGATGGTTGCAAATATTATCCATTAGACCTATTGTAAGCAGTGCCAGTAGATAAATTCACATTTAAAGGTTTCCAGTATAGATAATGTAAGCATACAATAAATGCAGGTAACAGCAGCACGTAAAAGCAAAAATAAGATTAGATACAGCCTATTGAAGGATAACGTACACTAGGTAGAAGAAACCAAGAAGCACCTAGCTATCATCCAGTACTAATATATGCTTTATCTAATGTACAACCTAGCATCATAGTGGGTTTAAGCTTTCTGATGAAAATTGCTTCAGCAAAATGTGAAATAAAATAAAAAGAAAAGCGAACAAAAGAAGACAAAACAAAAAAACACACTTGTTTAAAAAACCTAGGCTACATAGAAAATTTCTGTAAACTAAAGTCTTCCGTTCCATTAAGGGTCAATGTCAGATGTTAAGGGTTAGTTGAAGCCAAGCCTATTTTATTCTTGCGTGCAAAAAACATCTAACGCGACACTTATCGTCGCCTCTATCGAATTTCTTGCAGCTGCTAATTATTACACATTAAACTTCCTCCTTCAACCACACCGAAACACCAAACCATGCACCAAACCCTAATCTTAATATTTAATAATCTTGAGCTTAATTTTTACACTTTTCGTAAAGGATGGCAGTACAGTACGGTACGGTACGTTCAGAATTTGCGTGCTACGTACCTCGCGCCTTAAACCGTACCGTACCAGCGTATAGAGATGGTGCGGATAACAAAAAATGCATCCGCATGCTGCACTGCGTCCGCAAACTTTGTCCGCATGCTGCACCACACCGCATTCAAACACAACTAAGTTCACGCTGCACCGCGCCGCACCGCATCTTAAATATCTTTTAAATTTCCACTAACATCAGAAAAAAATTAGCTCTCTAGCTTATGACATATAAAAAAATTGATTTTTGGGGTATTATTTTGGAGAGTTTTCAAAAGAGTTGCTCTCTCAAACCATGCCAAAATATTTGTTTTTTAAACATCTGCCGGTATAAAAAAAAAGTAATTCCATAGCTTGAGTCGTTCAAAAAACTAATTTGTGGGGAGTCCATTTGGGGGCCCCTGGGGGGGGGGTGGTACCTCGGTACTATGTCAAACTATTTGTTGCTTAAATATCTACCAATAAAAACAAAAAACTATCACCAGCTTGAGCAATTAAAAAAATTAGTTTTTTAGGGCCCCATTTTGGGGGGGTTCTGGGGAGAAGCCTCAAAAAAATCCAGGAGACAAAATAGCATTTGCAGCCCAACAACTTTACACAAAAATTAGATATAAATGCTGTGTGGTTTAGGAGAAGAAGAGTGCACAAAATTTAGAAAGCAAAAAATGAAAAAAGAAAAAAAAAAAACTCAAAGCGGCTAAAAGTGTAGGTAGAGATGACAGAGTATCTTACGACATATAACCATGTAAAATATTTTTTGCCGTACTTAAGCCGTTTTTGAATAAGACCGCTTTTTATACCAAACTTTTGAAGTAGTTTTCAGGTCCTAAACCTGAAGTTACGGGACTCTTTGCCTTGAAATTTGGCACACACAAATAACTTATGAATTTTAAACTGCTGTCAAAATTTCATGCAGCTAGACCAAACCATTCTTGAGTTATAAGTAAAAGCCTGGCACTTTGCACTCGTTAACTTTGAAAATGGCCGAGTAAAAACTAAAAAACATGCGACGTGAGATCAGTCCTTTCAATTATAGGCTTTCAGGTTCAATCTACCTTGTGTGTGCTTGCTATCAGTTTTTCTGCACCATGTTTTGGCAATCAAAAACATTCTACCCAGTACCAGTCTACCTGATGATTTCATGCAACTACTACT
Organism: Trididemnum nubilum; assembly: GCA_963965965.1. Lineage (NCBI taxonomy): Eukaryota > Metazoa > Chordata > Ascidiacea > Aplousobranchia > Didemnidae > Trididemnum > Trididemnum nubilum. Next base: position 15,510,921 of record OZ014479.1, read on the forward strand.
AATCCTGAACCAGTAGCTCAATTAATGAAATATAAGGTACCGTATCACGCGCTCTGCATGCTGTCACAAGCTACTACACTTGTATGAAACTACCCTATGTATTAATATCTTTGCCGTTTACATGTGTGTTGGATTGTGGAATAAATTTTGCTACTACGTATATGAGATAGGCTCCAGACATAGGACCGAAAGCCTAATTCTTCATGCCATGACCTGTTGACGAATAGGCTACACTGAACTAACTCTTTCACTCTGAAATGCAAGCGCATGTGTAGTAGAAACTGTTGTCTAGCCTTGGGCTTGTACCAACCTACTATAGGCAGGCTAAGCCTACTGCGTAAAGGGAGGGTGTGTCGCTAGGCTTTGTTTTGTGCCTCTACTCTGATGATTGTTTCCAACAAATCTGTGTCTTCTACTTTTGTCTGCCTTTGTTTCATCTTCTCACCGACAGGGGTGCCGAAACCCAGGGGGGGATGGGGAGATATATCCCCCCAATTTGACTGTATCTCCCCCAATAATTTGAGTATAGTCTGCACCTGCATCCCCCCAATAATTTGACTTTGGTGTGCATTTGAGCGCAGGTCTCCACTAGAATTTGGAGAACAAAGTTTTCTTTCTTTAGGTGAAGACCTTTTTTTTTGGTCTTCACTTAATTTGCTCACCTGAAAGAAATCGTGGTCGAGGTTCATCCCCCTCAAAGTTGAAAATAGGGCAAAATTGGGGTAAAATTGCAAGTTATCCTCCCCAATGCTCAACGAAGATCGGCACCCCTGCTCACCCAACGTCCTAAACCTTTCCTGGTCTAGCCTTACAAAACCTAAATCTTTTTGTTGGTGTCAAAAAAAAACACGTTCAGCCGATCAAAACTAAGTTTCTTGTAGCCAAAATAGCCGATTCTAGGATGCTCCAAATCCTTCAAAAACTAGATGGGAGTTTGCCAGCAAACCCAGTGAACGACCGACGCATAGCTAACGCTGTGACGCTCAAAAGTACTTTTCGTCTACCGTAAAATCAGCAATTATTCAAAAATATCTGATTAGGAAACCTCCAGAAAAGTAGAGTCAAAATATTTGTCAATTAAATATCTCCTGATATCATAAAACATTGGCACCCTAGCTTGAGCCGTTCAAAAATTGATTTTGGGGGAGTCCATTTGGGAAGGTTTCCGGGGGGGGGTGGCACCCCCAAACTATGTCAAAATATTTGTCCATTAAATATCTGCTGATATCAAAACAAGTAGAACTCTAGCTTGAACCATTCAAAAAATTGATTTTTGGGGGGTCCATTTGGGGGGGTTCCCGGGGAGGTGGCACCCCCAAACTATGTCAAAATATTTGTCAGTTAAATATCTGCTGATATCATAAAACATTGGCACCCTAGCTTGAGCCGTTCAAAAACTGATTTTGGGGGAGTCCATTTGGGGGGGTTTCCGGGGGGGTGGCGCCCCCAAACTATGTCAAAATATTTGTCTGTTAAATATCTGCTGATATCAAAACAAGTAGAACTCTAGCTTGAACCATTCAAAAAATTGATTTTTGGGGGTCCATTTGGGGGGGGTCCCCGGGAGGGTGGCACTCCCAAACTATGTCAAAATATTTGTCTGTTAAATATCTCCTGATATCATAAAACACTGGCACTCTAAGTTAAGCCGTTCAAAAAATTGATTTTTGGGGGGTCCATTTGGGGGGGTCCCCGAAGGGGTGGCACCCCCAAACTACGTCAAAATATTTGTCTGGTAAATATCTGCTGATATCATAAAACACTGGCACTCTATGTTGAGCTGATCAAAAAATTGATTTTGAGGGGTCCATTTGGGGGTTTCCGTGGGGGTGGCGCCCCCAAACTATATCAAAATATTTTTCTGTTGATTATCTACTGATATCAAAAACAACTAGCACCCTTGCTTGAGCCGTTCAAAAAATGGATTTTTTGGAGCCCCATTTCGGGCAGGTTCCCGGTGGAGTTGCCCCAAAAAATTTCGGGAGAAAAAATTGCATTTGCAGCTCAACAACTTTACACAAAAATTAGATTTCGATATGTTGTGGTTTAGGAGAAGAAGAGCGTACAAAAATTAGGAAGAAAAAAAGGAAAAAAAAAGAAATAAACCTAATCGCGGCCGAAAGTGGGTTGGTTGGGATGAAAGGGTATCTTGAGACATAAAACCCTATGAAATATTTTTTGCCGTACTTTAGCCGTTTTTGACTGAGACGGCTTTTTACGCCAAACTTGCTGGGAGGTTTTCGGGATCTAAAACCGAAGTCACGTGACCTATTGCCTCGAAATTTGGTACAAACATACAACTCGTTAATCTCAAACTGCTGTCAAAATTTCATGTAGCTAGACCCAACAGTTTCTGAGTTATAAGCAAAAGTCTGAAATTTCGCACTCGTTAGTTGGAAAATGGCCGAGTAAAAACAGACGATCACGCGACGCAAGCGTCGGTCGTTCCAATAAACTTGAACTGAAGGCACCTTTTCCTGTTATAGTAGCATGCATTGTCTTCAATTCATACCGTATAATAGTTACATCCAAACTAACCATTATTGTTCATAAAGAGAAAATCACCAACAATATTTGTAAAAAAAATGTAAAAAAATTTTTGTACGCGGCGCTGCGCTGATGCTTGACGTAATGCAGATTTTAGTTGCCACGCTGCGCGGCGCGGTGCACCAACAACAGCGCGCGGCCGCGAACGCTGCGCTGTTGCCATCTCTACCAGCGTACCATACTTCAGTTCAATTTTTCAAGCGTACCGTACCAACGTACCGTACCATTACAAAAAAGGCGTACCGTACCAGCGTACCGTATTTCTTGGCAAAAATTGAGGCGTATCGTACCGTACTAACGTACGGTACTGCCATCCGTTAACAAACTTCACACCTCCGTTAACGTTAATCCGTTATTTTTAGCTTTAATTAACGGAAGTTAATAAAGTCCTTTAATTCGTTAGCATTTTGCGTGTAATTTACATTTCTTTTTATTCACTCGCTTCTAGAACACGTATTGACGCCGTTGAGCTGATTGTAAGGAAATATTTATTGCTATGGTGGTCTTTTTGTGTTTTGAAAGTTACATTTTACAGTCCAATCTAATTTTAAGATAAAAACAAGTTCAAATGCACAACGAAGCTGCAAGATATTAACGATAAAAACCTTAACGGAAGTTGACAGAACTTAACGGAAGTTACTTTAGTCCGTTAACAGCACTTAACGGAAGTTAATTTAGTCCGTTAACATGAAAAAACTTTTTAACGGATTAACGAGTTAATGAAAAAGTTAGCTTCGTTATTAACGGATTAACGATTAACGAACTTGTGCCCACCTATGGTGTAGCCAGGATTTTTGATTGTGAGGGGGGCAACCACAAATGACATACAATGGCGTCATCAGAAAATTTTGAAAGTAGAATGTTTTGTCGAGCGAAGCTATCGTAGAACGGAAGATGAAAAGCAGTGGTCTGGTTTAGCACATAACAATAGTGATTGCCCATGGGGCAATCCTGGTGTAGCTTATTGTTTGAAACCAATTGCTTTTGGTGATATACCACTCGAAATAAACGTAATGGCAGGTTTAACAATATGCCATGTCAGTATAGTCAGTTCGTGTAAAAATTGGAAGAAATTTTATTTAAATTTGCCAAAATGCTGATCATAATTTGTCTTAGTGAAACTAGGACAAACCAACACAATGTTGTGGGTGTAAATTTATGTTAAGTAAAATCATTAAAAATAATCTGCCCTGCTTTCTACTAATGACTGAAGAAATTTTAAATCTTTGTTTGTGCATTTGTTTTTTGGTTTTATTATTGGTTTTCGCAATCTTGTGACTTAAATCAAAAAGATTATTTGTCATTGTCTAATTGGTGTTTAAGTTAAATTAATGAGTAATTATTATCCTTTGTTAAAAATAAGCTGCTAATTAGCATCTCTTCAAAGGCGCATCTTCAAAGACCTTCAAAGGCTAATTAGACCGTATGTAGAATTGTTGACTTAGAATGTTCTTTTCGTGCATTATTTGTGTAGACTGGCAGCTGACAGCATTTGTTTGTTAATTTCTGGCCTTTGATGCCAGACAAAAGGTGATGCCGCGTGCTTTTTCGACTTGGAAGTATTTAAACGTGCTTGGAGTCTGAGAGCTCAGTAGTGACAAAAAATGAGTCAAGTGAACAATGTCAGTTTTCGGTAAGACGTGTTAAATGCTGCTTAACTTGGGTAAATTGCGTTTTGCGATCCCTTTCCTTCCTTTTCATTCTTGTTTTTGGATTTGACTACTGACTGTGAGGGAACAGTCTTATAGATTGGAAGAAAGGCCTGCATTGGTCTTTACATCGTGTTTGGGACTACTTTGTTTTTTCTGTATTTTTCTTTATTCAATATAATAATAAAATCTATCAAAAATCAGTGAATCAAGTGCTCAGTTGTAAGAAGGAGAAAGGGATTGGGAGAGTTTGGCATAGCTCTCCTTGTTATTGAAGTTGGCTATAATACTCCGCATCGTTGCCCTGCAGATAACACAAAACGGTTCTGATTGGCAAGTCTTAAGCAGATCTTCAAATTTAAGACTTAAGCTTTAAAGAGAAAAAAAGGTTTGACTAACTGACACATATCGCAAGACCTGGTGATAAAAACTTTATCGCTTGTAACAATTTGCAGGGTTACTGTTTTTACAGTAACAATTCTTGAATTACAGCAGATGGTTCCGGTTTCCGAAGTTTATGTAATCAATTCCTTGAAATGTACTGAAAATTTGAACCTACATATAAAACTGACAGAGAGCGAAGACATTTGGGCTGAGATTTCACTTTCCTCCTAAGCTTTGCTGACAGTTGGCAATGAGTATCGTCACCCATGGCAAAATTGTGAAACTTTTGAAAATGTATTTCACAACAGTGTACCGGTAAATGTGCTATTGAACACGTTTGTGTGTGTACCGGTAATCGTTGTGTATTTTTTTTTCCAAACGTTGTTGCGTATGCATCCCGACCATGTCGGACTACTGAATTGCCAGTAAATAATAAATAAATAAACAATATTCTGTCCTTGCAAGGAAAACAATATGTAATATTGGGTGAGTAAGTAAGTAAGTGTATTGTTCAGCGCACATAGAGATGCACACTGTGGATGCAGCAGAAGAGCAGAGCTCACCGAGCTACTGCACCCACTTATACTTACAGAAAACACATGAATGCAATTTACACTTGTAGAAAACACAAAAAGCAAAATTATTTAACAGTAAAAAGGTATCACACCACACCACTCATCAGACAACTATACAGTAGGCACAAGCCGAGAGTAAAGTAGGCTCTCAAGCCGTAGCACAAATAGCAGGAATATATCTACAAGCAATATACAATATTGTCTAGATGACAATCAAATCAAATGGCAGTAACCTTCTGCAGAGATTGAGGGCAAGCAATCATATGTCGAGTGCAAAAAATAAAATGAAATGAAATAAAAAAAAAAAAAAAATTGTTTAAGATACTGTTGGTAAGCTACAGCACTAGTAAATGTTGATGAAGAGTTCAATGAAATAAGTAATTGTAGCATCCTTATAGCAGCTTGGTGTACTCTTTTTTGAAACGATAGTATGAATTTAATTTTAGCTGAGACTCTATTTGATTCCAGAGTCGAGCACCAAGAAATTTAATCTAGTTTTTACCAGAATTCGTTCTAACAGAGTTGGCAAAATAGTTTCCGTTTGACTTACTTCTTGTATTGTAGTGGTGAGCATGATCAATGAATAAAAAGTATGTTTCAAAAATTTCAGGTAGATCGTTTACGTGATAAACGTACTTGAACTTTCCCAGCTCTAATTTATATACGTCATCAATTTTAAGAATTTTGTATTTTTGATATAAGGCGTTATTCTTAACATGATCTTCCACAGTAGTTTTGTTGATAATTCTCATAACTTTGTTTTGAAGTATTTGAAGGGGGTGTAAGGTGGTTTTAGCTGCACTTCCCCGACCAAGTATTCTATACAGCAAATATGTATGGCAGAAAACGTAATACAACTCAACAACATTTTTTTCTTTTAGATATTAGCGCATGTTTGCTATAATGCATGCTGCTGTAGATAGTTTCTTCTGTAAATATTGAACATGTGGTTTCCAATTAAGATTTTCATCTATAATTACTCCTAAGTATTTAGCTAAGTGACAGTTCCCTAGTTGAATTCCTCGTATTGATGGATTGCAGCTACGTCATAGGTTTTTCCCGCCAAAACGATTGGACGTCAAAACGCCATTACAAAGCATTGGACGTTACCGTAAATCAATGGATAATTCCTTAAGCGGGCATATTTAAACATTTTGATTGTAAAGCAATACTTTTGTAGATACCCTGGCCTTAATTGAAAGTTACCAGGAGCGATTTAAGCAGCTTGCAAAACTCAGCGGGTCTAGAAAGCTACGCCTTTTGTGAATTCTCATCGTCTATTACCTGCAATTGTCCACTCTGACCGGTTTTTAGCTTTGGTTCACATGGTAAATTCAGCCATATCCTAAAATGCTTAAAATTCTACGTCACAGCAGTAACACATGGCAGATTAATGTTTAGTTTAAGCACTATTTATGAATAATATTTAACATAACTAACTCAAGTCGAAATAAATGCAAATTAAGGCTCGATCAAAGTAACACTGATGCCAGTTAAATCATTAGTTTAAAATTTAAAAGACAGACATCTCTACGAAATAATTCAATGAAAACAACTGCTTACGCGTTTTAACTCCTATGGCAATCAATAACCATACGGCTCATGAAAACACGAAATGCAAAAATTCACCAAGATCCTGCAAAATAGACTAATCAAATCACAAAAGTTTAAAAATGCGCTAATTTTTTTTACAAATACAGCAGATACAATTGTTCCATTATAGCGCCGTCAATAGTAAGCCTCGAATTTGATAACAGAAACTAGCTATCACCATCTATACTACGTGATTCTAATGGGTTACTTAACTATAAGCCGGATTTACGTCACAAAAAATAAGCAAACAAAAACCGAATTCTTACTGATTTAAATCTTTTTCAGTTTTTACCGGTTTTTATCCAGCATTTAACTTTAATGTTACAAAGAATCATCTCATTTAGAGCCTGAAAATATGCTCTATATCTTTGCTAACAGTGTTTTTGCATGCATTTACATAGCGCCGATCCGCGATTTTGACGTCCAGCGGTTTGGCTAGCTGCGAGATGACGTCACGTGCAATCCATCGATAGACACACTAAATTCGTCACTACATGAATTTTTAGGAAAAGGTTTTATTAACAAGTATTTTGTCTTGGAATAGTTTAATGATAGCTTATTAGCTTTAAGCCACTGTTCTACCTTGATTAATTTAGAATTTACTTTAACATTAAGAGATTTCACGTTTTTATCAGAAAGGATCAGTGCTGTATCATCAGCAAAAAGTCTGTTTCGAATTTTGATATTTTTGGCGGATCATTTATATAAATAGTGAATAATAACGGTCCTAAAACCGACCCCTGTGGCACTCCACATGATACATCTTGTTGCCTTGAATACATGTTCTTGATGTAAACAACTTGCTTGCGGTTGGTCAAATAATCATTTAATAATTGTAGGAAGTTACCTCTTATTCCATATTTTTGTAATTTGTTTAGTACAATTTGATGGTCCACAGTATCAAAAGCTTTTGAAAAATCCAGCAGAATTAAACAAGTGAAGTGTTTATTATCACAATAATTTTGTAATTTGTTAGTGACATCAGCAATAACATGATTTGTAAAATGTTTTGCTCTGAATCCAAATTGCTCTTTTGCTGGAATATTGTCTTGTTAAATATTTGTTGAGTCTTTTGTAGATGATTTTTTCAAATATTTTAGAGAATGGTGATAATACTGAAATTGGACAATAGTTAGTGGCTTTAAAAGTGCATCCACCTTAGTGTATTGGAGTTATTTTAGCAACTTTTAACTTTGATGGAAATACTCCGTCTTGTATGCATTTATTAAAAATGTTGGATAATACGGCTGATATGCATTCAGATGATATTTTGATAAACTTGATGGGGATATTTTCAATGCCAGCTGCCTTTTTCTCATTTAAGCACATTATTTCAAGATATACTTCATGTACAGAGCATGGATCACAAAAAAAGAACCCATTAAAGAAGGAATCGATTTTAGCATGTCAACATTTGCAGCAACCGAAGGTATTTTAAATGCCATATTTAAACCGACAGTAGAAAAGAAATTGTTCAGTTCATTACTAATATCTTCGTTGTCTGTCAACGCTTCATTTTTTTCTGTAAACTAATTAATTTGGTGGGAGGTTTCTTAACTCTATGGCGACGTTGTAAAATTTGGTTGATTAATTGCCATTTTTTCGATAAATTTTTTTTGTTTAATTCAATCATTGCAGCATAGTAATTTTGCTTTGCGACTCTTTTTTAACATTTTAACATTAACTACGGAAAGTTTAAAGTTGACTCTAAAACTAAAAGATATGTCAACGATATTTCAAGCCTTGGATGCAAGCAGTTCATTGCATGTTCTTCAAGAGTGTCGTCAAGCAAATAGTCCATGTTAGATCATGAGTATGTGGATAACTGTACACTAAACAATGTGAACACCACAGCAGTAATCGAACACAACATCTCAGACCACTCACCTATAGTAATTGCGTTTTAACTCGTGACTGATGGAAAAAAATTGCAAGACCGCTCGTTTGAAAATTTCCAAATCAAAATTAAGAAAATTTTTTGATTGATCTCGGCAAACAACTTAGATCCTATGCTGCAGTAGGACAGCAAAATGACAATTTAGAACTGATTAAAATCATGTCTAATTTAACCGACGAACTTTTTCCAAAAGTACAACTTTCTACAAGATAGTACAAGATAGCAAGCAAAAAAAACCATCGCTGACAAAGGGAATATTGAAGGCGATTACTACGCAAAATAAATTGTATGCTACATATAAGCAATCTAATAGCCAGAGATGGAGTCCTTGAGGACGTCCTTGGCCTCGAGGACGTCCTTGAGGACACATTTTGAAGCCCTTGGCCTTGGCCTCGAAGCCTCAAGTCCTCGAAAATTGCCCTGTCCACGGCTCGAGGACAGCATATTTTTGAACCTTTGAAATTTCGGTGAAAAACGCCAGAAACCTTTGGGAAACTCTGCAAAGACCTTTTTTTGGTTTCCTCAAGTAAAGATCACCTGAAAAAAATTTTTTGAAGACTTTTTTCGCCAGAAAAAATTTTTTGAAGACCTCTTTTTTTGAGATCGCCTGAAAAAAAATTTTGAGGACCTTTTTCTTTTGAGAACACTTGCGTCTGTGTCCTTGGTTCTTGGCCTTGGCCTCGAGAGGGTCTGTCCTTGGCCTCAAAATTTTTTTGTGTCCTTGGTCTTGGCCTCAAGCCTTGTGTCCTCGACTCCACCTTTGCTAATAGCACGTCAAATTACAATATTTATAAAGAATACAGAAACAAGCTTTCCTGTTTCAAAGAAAAAGGGAAAGCAATGGACGGCCAAACCTTATTAGGAAATTATCGCAACATAAAAGTAACATGGAAAATCATCAAGATACTGCTGAACAAAAACGCAAGTAAAGACAACTCCCTACCCAATCAACTGAATATTAATGGACGCTAAATTTGCAATGCCTCTAGCATCTGCAATGAGTTTGACAGACACTTCTGCAATATAGGAAAAAAATAGCTAAAAAGGCCCTGCCCTGACTTCAGATATTTTGGATTCATTCTGCGGCAAACGAATTTAGAAATCAATATAGTTTGAACCTGTAAGTGAAAATAAAGTTGAAGGGATAGTATCAATGTTTAACCCAAACAAAGCGCAAGGCATACATAATATTCCCATTAGATTAATCAAGTTAGCTAAAGCCATTTTAAGTCCATTTTAACAAGGATGTTGAACAACTTCATTACAACTGGGCAATATCCTGTCATGATAAAAATACAACGAGTTATCCCTATTTACACGAAAGGATCCAAAACGAAGCTAAGTAACTACAGACCAATAACGATTTTATCCCCCTTCAATAACATTTTTGAAATCAAACAATGTCTGCTTAACTTTTGGAAGAAGCACAAAGTTTTTGTTCAAACACAATATGGCTTTAGAAAAACTTTTCTACTACTTTGGCGATTACCCATTTTGATGAATATCTTCTAAGTAAACTAGATTCAAACATGAATATATGTTCTATATTCATGAACTTGGCCAAAGCCTTCGATACTGTTATTCATGCCATTCTTTTGTACAAACTAAATCAACATGGAATACTAGATGGGAGTTTTCCAGCAAACCCAGTGAATGACCAACGCGTAGCTTATGCTGTGACGCTCAAAAGTACTTTTTGTCTACCGTAAAATCAGCAATTATTCAAAAATATCTAATTACGGAACCTCCAGAAAAGTGGAGTCAAAATATTTCTCAGATAAGTATCTCCTGATATCATAAAACACTGGCACTCTAAGTTGAGTTGTTCAAAAAATTGGTTTTTGGGGGGTCCATTTGGGGGGTCCCTGGGGGGTGGCACCCCCAAACTATGTCTCAATAGACATCGTAAGCACTTTGGTAGACATCGTAGATAGCGTAAAACAAGAACGCGAGCGGGAAGTGTTAATTGAATTAGATGATTTCGATTATTGCATTGAGGAGAAGAAGGATGCTGAGTTCTTCATGGACTGATGGTCAAGCTACTTGTCTTTGTGACAAAAAAATTAGACTATTGAGGTTATATTGTTTATAACTTGTTAAACTTATGAAAATGTCTTATTTAAATGCTACATCATCACTAGCACAATCAAAATTTTGTAAAACCAAATAAATTGTATAGTATTTGTGTAAAATTTTCCTATAGCAATTACAGTAATAATTGCAAAAAGAAATATTTTCAAAAGTATAACGTCATAAATGATGACATCATCACTGTTTTTGCTCTCGTTTGTGCGGTCCGTGAGAAGCTTGATATCATCTGATCTATAACACCAGCACAAACTTGGGACTGTTTTTGTGATTATTTAGTAATATATGCCGTCATCAATATGACGTAATAATTTTTTCATCATCATCATCACCATCATCATCATCATATTTAGTGTATTTATTTACCAAGTGACGTCATATCACAAGAAAAAAACTGCAACTTCCTCTAGGTCTATCACCAAAGCATCGAAATATGCAATTCCTTTAAAACCAACACACAAACTTGCAGAGTCAAAGCGATATTTAGTCACTTGGTGAGGAGACAGCGAAGGACCGAAAGGTCATCTAAGTCTACTGCCACCTCACCAAGTTAAGGTTAAAAAAACAGCTTCTAGATTTTCTCAGTCTGCTACTTTCCATGATAAAAAATTTTACGCAAAATTAAAACAAAGTGTTGCAAAGATATGTACACTTTGTACAGTGTGTACACAAAACTCACAGTCAACATGTAAAGAAAATGCAAGACAACATTAGAATTGTTCTAACTCTAAGCATACTAAAAAATAAAAAAAATAAAAATACTGTAACTACAGATTGGATAGAAAATAAAATTAATAAAGTTCAAAATGCTTATTTATGTTTTATAGAATTTAAAGTGGGCAATTGGAGTGAAAAAAAAAACTCCTTGCTTTGTTTTGTATTGTTTGCCAATATGTCATCAGTACTGGTAAAATTTCCAATACCAGTATATATCAACCTCAGTCAGTTACTGCAAAATTACTAATAATTCAAGGGCACATCAAAATGAGAGATGACGTATTGTATGAATGTGTGATATATGAATGCATCAATCTCATGCCATTCAAGCAATAAAATAGGTTATTGTTGAACTCAAGCATAAATATGCAACTATGATTCCTGTAATTACTACTGCATTGCTAATAGAAAGCTGTTATTCTAGCTTTTATCGGTTTCATAGTTTGATAAAAATGAGCTTTAACAGCTTTTTTAAATCTGTAGAATGAAACTTCTTTTATACTGCTTGGAATTTCATTCCAAATTTTAATTCCTGCGAATGATAGAGACTTTTGCCCTAATCTTGTTCTAGTTCTTGGAAGAAAGAAGTTGTTTTTGTGGCTCAGTCTTGTCTTATGTGTATAGCAGTTTTTCATTAGGTTAAACTTATCTGAATTTGCAAAAGATAATACATTATTGTGAATTTTGTACATTAGCTTTGCAGTTTCCAGAGAGTAAATATCCTTGAGTTTTAAGCATTTAGCTCGATAGAACAAAGGATTAGTATGCTCACGATATCCACTTCCAGTTAACAATCTGATGCTTCTTTTTTGCAGAATAAAGAGAGGTGCTAATGTTGATTTTGAAGCAGTCCCCCAACTACTTATGCAGTATTGTAGATGAGAGTATATGAGGCAGTGGTAAACAGATCTTAAGGTTTGCTCATCTACAAAGTGTTTTAATTGATTAAGGGCCCAAGATCCCCTTGCTACCTTTGAACATTGTTCCTTGATTTGTTGTTTCCAGTTTAGATTGTCGTCTATGAGAACACCTAGATACTTTATGTGATGTGATTGCTTGATTGGATTATTATCTATTGATACTTTGAGTTCAGGTTTATTTTGTTTTGTTGTCACTACCATAAACTCAGTTTTATTAAAGTTAATTGATAATTTATTCACCTTGAACCAATTGCTTACATTGACTAATTCATCATTAATATTTTGTTGCAGTGTTGAAACATTAGAATGGGAGAGAGTAAGGTTTGTATCATCTGCAAAAAGATGAATTGTGGAATTTGAGGCAAGTGGTAGATCATTGATATAAACATTAAATAACAACGGACCTAGAGTTGAGCCCTGAGGAATACCGCAAATAACATCTCTTGACTTGGATTTATATTGATTTACAATTGTATACTGTTGACGGTCAGTCAGGTAACTTGCTAGTAACTGTAATGGTAATCCTATAATTCCATACTTTTCTAGTTTCTTGATCAGTATAGTGTGATTGATGGTATCATATGCTTTTCTTAAATCTAAGAAAATAGAACATGTAATGAGCTTTTTATCCATATTGTCAAGTAGCTTATTGTAAATATCTAAAACGGCTTCATTTGTTGAGCAATTTTTCTTAAAACCATACTGGTTTGGACTAATCAAATTATTGCTCACAAAATAATTGTTTAGTTGATCAAGCAGACACTTTTCAAATAGTTTGGCAAAAGGATTTAAAATAGAAATAGGGCGATAATTACTGCATAACTCTCTTTCGCCTTTTTTGAAAATTGGAACAACTTCAGCGGTTTTTAACACTTTTGGAAAATATCCTGTTGATATGCATGCATTAAAAATGTTAGTTAGAACTGGAGCTACAACAGAGCCTGACATTTTTATATACTTTGCAGGAATTCCATGTCTTCCTGTACTTTTTGATGGATCCATAGCTCTGATGTAATTTACTACTTCTTCTTCAACTATTGGTTCTAGAAAAAACGAATTGCAACTACTCTGAATCAAAGATGTGGCATTAAATTTGCCATCAATTATAGCTGGTGTTTCGATGTAGATGCAAGGTTAAAGGTGCGTTTAGACTGGACGCGAAGCAACCAAAATTTGACGTCATCGACAGCTCGCAAAAGGTTGCAACCACTCGCAACCTTCGCGAGCAGTTGCGCGACAGCGCTTGCTTGCAGGCTGTAGAAAAATAACCTACTAAATCACTGATTGGATTTTTACGACCGCAGTTTGCTAGAAAATCATGTAAATAGTATATTGGTATGGTTTAGCGCCTATTTATCAGTCCAAAGAGTTGGTTGTTGGCAAAGTTAGATTCGCGAAAGCCCTAGGCTAGCCAAGTTAATTTGGATCTAGACAGCTAAGGCTGTAAATCCTAGAGTGATTTTTTATAGCTATGCTTGATCTCAGAGCTTCAATATATTGAATTCACCAAAGCAGTAGGCCTAGCCCCACGACATCTAGCTTTTAAAACAAAACTTTTTAGTCTGCGCAGCATAGCAGAAGCTATTGTATTAGTCCAGTGGTTCTTTTGGCTGAGCAGCTTTTGCTTTTTTGTCTTAAAGTAAACTTAAACTAACATGGTGTTGTTGTTTTTTTCAGAATATAAAACAACCCACCAACAGGCTAGTTTTGAATGTGTTGATAGTGTTTTTAGCCATTGTTTGTTAGCTTGTTTTTTAAAAGTAACCACAATTGAAGAATTCCTTGAATACTGGAAAACTCGCAAAAGTTTTTTCACTGTCTCCTTGACCAAGCCAACTTGGTGAATAAAACTGTATTTAGAAGTGGTTTCAAGCTACACTGCTACATACAACAGCTAGATAGGTACAAAGAATCGAAAAATTTCTATGAACTTTTGGATTGGCCTAATTACAGAATTAGTAGTTATTTCTTTGAATAGCTACAAACATGGAATTTTTTCTTCTGAATGTCCTCTTAAAAGTCTTCTTGTTTCTGAAGGTTTGTGACCGTGATCAAGATGAACTGGAAGCATTGGTTTTGGACTACCCCAAGTTTTATAATCATGAATATTGTAGTCTGGTAGTGATTTTTCACTCCAGTCCTATGTGATGAAAATAGAAGTGTCAAGTGTGTTAAATATTTATTTACTATATGTGTCTTTGTGTAATATCTGAATTTAGTTGTTTGTGAATTTCAAAACATTTTTACTGTCTCTTAAAATTTTAACTGCTTTACATGGTGAATAAAGTGACAAAGTAAACAATTTTAAGTCTGAAGTTTAATCATTGCAATTACAGTCAGTGTATTTAGATGAACTAGAAAGCCAATATATGTCTAACCAGCAGAAAGTAAGTTCTACTTTTTTTGCTGAGGTTACTATTATTGGTAGAGAAGTACCCGCCAAGCAAGTTCATTAATATGGTTCCATTCTCATTAGTCACCACTAAACAAAAAACTTGATACAGCATTTATAATTAAAATAATTGGACTGGGGAAGGAAGCGTCAGTTACATAAAAATGTGAGAACTAACAACACTTTTATTCAGATGCTTGAGTAACAATTTTCACATAAAAAGACCTAGATGTTTTTTTTTATCAGGGGCATAACCAAAAACTTACTAAGAGGGGGCTTGACCTTGCAGCTATAAGTTTGCATCTTACAAACGGTGGTTTGGAGCGAAGCCCTTTGAGGTAAACGCGACCGTCGCAACGTAGCCTACTGGTACCGCAAGAAAATGCAAACTAATAAAATGCTCTCAAAAGCATTTAACTTCGCACTAAACATCGATAAGCGCTCCGCTAGCGAGTAAAACACCAAACTTAGTTTTAGAAGCTGACTTTTCCTCAAAGCAACTGCTGGTATTACTGTGCTAAATTCTTGTCCTTCGATGATAGTGTCAAATCATGCAAAAACTGCAATGTTTTTTTTGCTTTCTCCAGCAAGTCAACACAGCAATCCATTGCACAATTAGCAAAAAATCCACTACATAACTGATGACAAATCCAGCTTTCAGTTTCACTCAATAGCATTAACATTGGGAGTCTTCATAAACAGCACTAAATAACAAATACAAACAACTGTTTAAGCTTACTACAGGTATCATAACATGCTTGCCTGAAAAAGAAAAATCACATCAAAAAAACAACATAGTTTATGCTTTAAATGTACCTGTGGACTAGTCTATTGGTCTACACTCTACAAGATACTGGTTGATCTACAACTACCATAATGAGACATAGATGGTGAAAGCGTCTAAGGATTTGTTAACTGAGTAAACACCTAAATAGAACTTTTGACATCTGCTTCCAGCTTTTTGCATTTCTGCATTAAAACCCAGAACTGTCATCGTCAAAACAGATTATGGCAAGTTTTCAGTGAAAGGATCTAAACAAATCATTGATAGCTAGTAAATAGGCTAAGTACTACTACGTTTTTGAAGAAATGACTTGTCTTTTGATTTCCCAATTCGATCTACTGTACTTCGTTTTTCCCTTATACTTTACAAACTTTTTTCTCAAGATTATTTTGTTACCTGAGCTATTAGTCTAGACACTTCTTCATGATTATTGCGTGATAATACAATATAAACTCAATCTTCTTTTTACCCATAATTTCAGCGCGCTATGACGAAACAGAACCTGTGATTACTATAATAGCGCTTCAATAATGAAGTACACAACGCTTTCTGCTCATTGAATACATTTTAAAAGTAAGTTATTAAAATTAGCCTATGAAGCGACCAGTCGCGAAGATTAGCAATCACTCGTGAAGACTCGCGAAGGTTGGCAACCTTCGCGAGTGACGTAATTGACCTCTCGCGAAGGTTGGTGAAGGTCGCCAACCTTCGCTTCACGTTGCTTCGCGTCCAGTCTAAACGCACCTTTACTCCTATCTCTATGAAATATTTATTGAACAAGATACTGATGGCCTGCGGACTTTGTGCACTTTCACTTTTGGAAGCATACATTTTATTAGGAATGTTATTTTTTTTCACATTTTTTAAGTGAATAATTTTATTTATAATTTTCCAAAGCGATGAGGTGTCATGCCTATTATCATTCACTAAATTTTTAATGTAAAGTCGTTTTGCATATTCCTTAATACGAGTCAGTTTATTTCTATAGACTTTGTATTGTGCCCATGTATTACTATTATTTAATTTAAGGGCTCTTTTGTACAATAAATTTTTTTGCTGGATTCATATAAGGATTCCTTTGGATAACCATGGTTTGTTTTTTTAGTTTTGTTTCTTTTCTGCTTTGTTTCGTAATGGTGCATGTATGTTTGATGTCTTATGAAAAATGTCAATAAACTTTTCAGTGTAGTTGTCAATGCATTCCTGTTTGATATTACCTAATAGCTCCATTCCTTCAGTTAATTTGTCTAGAAATTTTTCTACTTCAAAATTTTTTGTATCACGAATTAGGGTGACAGTTGATTTTTCACTCTTGGGCAGGCTTAAATTAGAACACACCATTACTGGCAGGTGATCACTTACATCTTCCACCAGAATAAAACTTTTGTGTTCACCCACTACATTGTTTGTATAAACATGATCTAAAAGAGTTGAGCTTGTAGTGGTTATTCTTGTTGGGTGTGTAATTAAGGGAATGCAGCCTAAGCTATATGTTAAATTCATGAAATCTTTAATATTGATATCAGAGTTACTTTTCAACAAATCTGCGTTGAAATCTCCTCCAATATAATACATCAACTTTCTACTATTCAATTTTTCAATGGTTGATTCAAAACTCTTGCAAAACTCTGATAATTTCTGTTTAGGATGTCTGTAAATTACTCCCACTATACATTTTTTGTTATTCCCTAAATCTAGTTGAATCCACATATCTTCACAGTTAGGAATGTTTAAATCAAACTCCTTGCAAACTGAAATTGATAAAGACTCCTTAATAAACAATCCTACTCCTTTCCAGCTTGTAGTTGTACCTTTGTGGTAAAAATGGTACCCACTTAACTTTGCATTGTATAGCTGTAACAATTTAAGTTTGGTTTCACTTATAGCAATGATATCAGGTAAGATATCATAATTTGTTAAAAGTTTTTTCAATTTATCAAAATTTGCATTTAAGCTTCTTATATTCACGCAAAGCAAAGAAAATTTACACTTTTTGTTAATAATATTGGCTTCGGCCTGTGAGCAGTATTTTGAGTCAACCAAACCGGAATTTAAATCATTTAGTAAGCTTTTTATCTTGGTGTCTGCCTGTAAGCATTTAGCTGGGAAAAACGAATTATTTGTGTGATTAATATCAAAGTTTAGTTTGTCATCATTTCTCATTTCATTTAACAATTGCTTATCATCTAGGGTTTGAAAAGGAAACAATTCACTGTAACAATTTGGGCAGAGGTATGGTTCAGTAGAAGAATAAAGAGTGTGAAATTTAAGGGGACTAATGACTGTGCATTTGAGGTGAATCCATCCATCACACATATCACACTAAATAGCACACTGGTTCCTTTTACAAGGTCTTAAACATATTTCACATGGACATTTAACTGGCATTATCAAGCAGTCAAACCAATGAAAGATTCTTCACTAGTTAGATAAAATAGCAAATTTAGAATCAGCCACAAAATATGCAGAAAAAGTTGTTTTGAATTTAAAATGAAAACAGGTGAAAAGTATCTTTCAATATACTGGTAATTATAAATTTTGCAGAAAGGTACAGAAAAAAAAAAGTCAGATCCAAACTATGTACACAAAAATACAAAAACTACAAATGTCAGATCCTGTTATGTAGGCACAAAACACCAAAAGAGTGCTGAGTGTCAGGTTGAAGTAGCCTTCTTATTCATACACCCAAGAGTTGTTAGCACAGCAATAATTGTTAAGTTCACCTTCTTTAAACCATAAAGCTATTTCTTTCTTTGCTGTTTCCACAGAGTCAGATCCATGACATATGTTTCTCCCAATGTCAATACAATAATTTCCACGAATTGTTCCAGGAAGAGAATCAGCAGGGTTAGTTTCTCCAAGCATTTTACGATCAGTTTTAACTGCTCCTTTTCCTTCCCGAACCATTGTCACAACTGGCCCAGATAACATATATTCAACAAGTTTTGGAAAAAATGGTTTTGAACTGATTTTCACCTTTATTATGCGTTAAAAATTGCTCTGATTTTGAAAAAAAGTGGATTATGGAAGCAAATATTGTTATTGAAATAAACTCAGTCTTGGATGACAAGCAAAACGCTGAAATACGATAAATATTGCTAAATGGGTGTCATTTTTTCATTGTAATGTATTGAACAAAAATGTTGATCAAAGTTAACCAAATTCATACATGATTTTTTAATATGCATGCACTTTCTTCAATGGTAATATCAAGGCTGTAAGCTAAATATACCAAAAGTTATAGGAGTTGACAACCACTCAAAATAGTAATTTTTTACAATTTTGGTAACGTTTTTGTTTCTGCATTGTGACGTCATATTTGTATGACGTCATAAATGCATCTGAAGATTTCCCGTGTCTCACTCATTAAGTGACCCAAGTGACCCAAGTTTGGAAATTCAGGTCCAACCACAAGAGAAGTGAAAATGAGTAAAGTAAAAGTTAACAAAGCTGAAAGATTTAGTCAACTTTTGCGGAAATGACGTCATTATGACGTAAATGGGCAAGAAAAGTGGGGTGGGGACAACCCTAGCCAGGAACTTCAGACTATACTGAGCATTGCTATATAGGTAAAAAAAACATATCTTTCCGGGGCCCGTAAACGCGTTTTTTTGACTAGACTATTCTTTCTTTTTCAGTCTGCTTCTATCCGAATGATCCAAATGTCGGTGTCTCTTGATGTTGAAAGTTAAGCGAACCTGAAACTAGATGGGAGTTTGCCAGCAAACCCAGTGAACGACCGACGTGTAGCTTATGCTGTGACGCTCAAAAGTACTTTTTGTCAACTGTAAAATCAGCAATTATTCAAAAAGATCTCATTATGAAACCTCCAGAAAAGTAGAGTCAAAATAGTTCTCAGTTAAGTATCTTCTGATATCACAAAACACTGGCACCCTTGCTTGGGTCATTCAAAAAATCGATTTTGGGGGGTCCATTTGGGGGGTCCCCGGGGGGGGGGGGTGGCACCCCCAAACTATGTCAAAATATTTGTCTGGTAAATATCTACTGACATCAAAACAAACTGGCATCCTAAGTTGAGCCATAGAAAAAATTAATTTTTGAGAAGGCCATTTGGGAGGGTGGCACCCCCAAACTATGTCAAAATATTTGTCTGGTAAATATCTGCTGATATCAGTACAAACTGGCACCCTAAGTTGAGCCATTTAAAAAATTGATTTTTGGGGGTTCATTTGGGGGGTCCCCGGGGGAGTGGCACCCCCAAACTCTGTCAAAGAACTTGTCTGTTAAATATCTCCTGATATCAAAACAGACTGGCACCCTAAGTTGAGCCATTCAAAAAATTGATTTTTGGGGGGTCCATTTGGGGGGCACAGGGGATGGCACCCCCAAACTATGTCAAAGAACTTGTCTGTTAAATATTTGCTGATATCATAAAACAATGGCACCCTAAGTTGAGCCGAAGAAAAAATTGATTTTTGGGGGGGTCTCCGGGAGGGGGCACAAGGGATGGCACCCCCAAACTATGTCAAAGAACTTGTCTGTTAAATATTTGCTGATATCATAAAACAATGGCACCCTAAGTTGAGCCGAAGAAAAAATTGATTTTTGGGGGGGTCTCCGGGAGGGGGCACAAGGGATGGCACCCCCAAACTATGTCAAAGAACTTGTCTGTTAAATATTTGCTGATATCATAAAACAATGGCACCCTAAGTTGAGCCGAAGAAAAAATTGATTTTTGGGGGGGTCTCCGGGAGGGGGCACAGGGGATGGCACCCCCAAACTATGTCAAAGAACTTGTCTGTTAAATATCTACTGATATCAAAAAAAGTAGAACTCTACCTTGAGCCGTTCAAAAAATTGATTTTTGGGGGTCCATTTAGGGGGTTCCCGGGGAGGTGGCACCCCCAAACTATGTCAAAATATTTGTCTGCTAAATATCTGCTGATATCATAAAACAATGGCACTCTAAGTTGAGCAGTTCAAAAAATTGGTTTTTGGGGGGTCCATTTTGGGGGTCCCCGGGGGGGTGGCACCCCCAAACTATGTCAAAATATTTGTCTGTTAAATATCTCCTGATATCATAAAACAATGGCACTCTAAGTTGAGCAGTTCAAAAAATTGGTTTTTGGGGGTCCATTTGGGGGGGTCCCTAGGGGGGGTGGCACCCCCAAACTATGTCACAATATTTGTCTGTTAAATATCTACTGATACCAAAAACAACTAGCACTTTAGCTTGAGCCGTTCAAAAAATTGTTTTTTTGGGGCCCCATTTTGAGGGAGACCCGGAGGAGTTGCCCCAAAAAATTTTGGGAGAAAACATTGCGCTTGCAGCTCAACAACTTTACACAAAAATTAGATTTCGGTGGTTTGTGGTTTAGGAGAAGAAGAGCGTACAAAAATTAGAAAGAAAAAAAAAAAAAAGGAAAAAAAGGAAAAAATCTCATAGCAGCCAAAAGTGGGTTGGTTGGGATGAATGGATATCTTAAGACATACAACCATATGTTGATATATACACCATATGTTGATATATTTGTTGCCCCTGAATTATTAGTAATTTTGCAATAACTGACTGAGGTTGATATATACTGGTATTGGAAATTGTACCAGTACTAATGACATATTGGCAAACAATACAAAACAAAGCAAGGAGGTTTCTGATTTTTTTTCACTCCAATTGCCCACTTTAAATTCTATAAAACATAAATAAGCATGTTACAGCACCGATCTGTTTTATTTGCCCCACTAAATTTTCGAACTCGGCTCTTTTATTTGGTTCTTATTTTGATGTGTTAGTCTGCGCGTCATTGTGTTTTTTAATTTTTGCACGTTTTGTTTCAACGCCTAATTTCCGGCACAACGCGCAGCTCTTTTGCTTTTTTGCCGAGTTCTAGCGTTCAGTCACTCATTTCATTTTGGGATTCGAAGCAAACGGACGTTTTATTTTTGTAAGTTTAGTCACACGGCATCGTTACTTTATTTTTGTTCCCTGGGTTAATTTTCAAATATTTTAATGCCGTGCCGTGCCGTGTAGATCTTTAATTTATTACAATTTTTTCAATAAACCTCTATCTACTGGACTTCAACTGCTATTTGTGGAAACAGCACGGACGGTGACGGCCCCAGTCTCGAATCGCTGGGGCAACCTAGGAAAGACCTATCTCACACTATAGTTACAGAGGGCGTCTGTAACATAGAAAGATAAAATATTTGTCTCAACCCAGAAGAATTTTGGAAAAGTTGGATATCGTTACGATCTGTTGGAAATTCATCTACTGCTCTCCTTGGTTTTGCATCGCCACGTTTCGCCGGGTTTCAAGTTGGTTCATCATCGGGTTCGATCGCTCTTGACTTCTTTCGAGCGGCTTTCATTTCTTGAAGAATCCATTCTCAGCGGTGGAACTTCTACCTTTGGCATCGGTGGAAGCTTCAACTCTTTGGTTTGGTGCCAGTGCACTTTTATTTCTCGAAGCCACATCGTTGCTGCTGCGGAAGACGCTATTCAAGCTCTCCGCCACGTCGAAAGATCGTCTCTACTGCTGTCAATTCGAGCGTCGTTCTCAAAGCTGTGGTGAAACAATTTGTTTCATTCAATTTTGGACTGCCTTGTCTATCGAGAAGGTATTTGTGTATTTTTTATTTTTTGCGGTGTGATTGTGAGTAAACTGTAGATAATGTCTGATTTACGTAAATTTTCTGGCCGATCATGCTCGAATTCTAGTCAACCTCGACCTGATGAATGTGAACTTAGTGTCGATCAAATCGATGACCCATCTGTTAGTAATACTCAGTGTCTGACTACTGCTGCTGAACCCAAAAGTTGGAATGATATTTTTTCTAATTTATCCAAGGGTAATGATAATGGTTCTAGCGCCTCTGGGAGGGAATCAAACCCCACGGGCCCCGTTCCTTCGGCTAATATCCGAAGAAAAATTTTGACTATGCGCCGAAAGCTGCTATTAGATTTAAAACGTTTGCATAGTGCACTCACTGACTGTACATCCCCTGATCATTTTTTTGAGCACGAATTACCGTATTTCGGTTTTGTGGAAGAATCCTATGAAAATCTTTCGCGCACGTTGGACAGCTTAAATGACGTTGAATTTAAAAAGGAAATGTTTGAAGGTATCGTTGACTCCTTTGAACAATGTTCAAAATTATTCGAAAACTGTCAAACACGTTTTTTAGAACCCATTAATAAACGTGCAGAAACTAATTCTGATAACGAAGAGGAAGACGAAATTAAAGCTTCTGACAGTGTTTCTCAAATTGGTGTGAGCACATCAATTGTTTCTAAAAAATCTGATCTTGCACAGCAAATAGAATTTGAACGTAAACGTACTGAAATTGAAAGTATAGAGGAAATCACTAAAGCCCGTAAGGCTCGTTTGCTAGCAGAGGCCGAAGAAGCAGAATCGTTAGCTAAATTACGTCTTGAAAAAGCTAATCTTGAGGCGGAAGAAAAACTTGCTGCCTTTGAGGGGAGCTCAATACTTTCCACTTCGACTAAAATCAAATCTTTTTCAAGTTCACGTTCTCGTGCGAGACGTAATATTTCTAATCTTCGCGTAAAGAGCGAAAATGCTGCTAAATTGGAACATTGCGCTGAACAAAGAATTGAACCAGAACCTTTGCCTGTAAAACCTAAAGTTCCTATTGTTCGTAAAAGGCTGGTTAAAACCACCGAGTTAAAACCCCACGAGGTAATGAATCGTTTAAATGATCTTTGCTTAAATGATATGGTACCTGAAAATGTACAAATTTTCGGATCTCGCGATTGGCAGACGACTGCCTCTCGACAAGTTTCTGATGTTAAGGTTAACCCCTTTAATCAGTTAAATGAAAACCGTGAAAACGTAAATGAGAATACCTCGAACCCTGTAAAAAATTACATGGCAAGTCGCATGAAAGTTAAAAGCGAGTCTGGGTCGCACGAATTGCCCCAACGACCGCAAGTAAACGAAGTTGCTAATAACAATCAATGACTTGATACTACGCACCTACCTCGACAGGCAAGGACGTAATGAATATATTACTTTGGCTTCGCAAATCGGCTATGACGGAAATAATATCGCCTTCGTCTTTTATGAAAATCAGATCCGGCGATTAATGAGTGAGAGCCCCTTCGAGGAGCGGAGCCTCGAGGTATTGAGAGCTTCATGTGTGGGCCAGCCGCGTGAGATGGTTAATCTGTTCTGCGTCCCCATGAAAAATATGAGCACGTCTCGACGCATTGAAAAAGCGCTGGATCGCTTGCGTCAGAGATATGGCGTCTCAGGGGGACTCACATCAGAACCTAAAGTTATGGCGGTGCGTAATGGTCCCAAGGTCTCATTTACCTCGACCTCTTTAAAACTATTTAATGAGGATTTAAATACCCTGGAAGTTTTTGCGTACGCTCACGATGAAGTTGAAAGGCTCTCTGGGCAACTTCTGATTGACACTGCTAATCGTTTGCCAAGTTTGCTGAAAAGAAGATACTTAGACTATCTAAATAAACGGAATTTAAACTTGAACTCTCCCGGTTTCGACTCGCTGCGTGATTTTGTCGTTCACGAGCTTAATACTATGACATCGGACTACGCTCAAGCGTTTTTTAAATCGGACGAAAAAGATGGGTCCCGCGAGTCCACGGGTGGGACTAAGAACGTGAGGGTTCGACAGGTTGCTTATGGGAGACAAATTGATCCCCAGGCTGTGACCGGGCCCCGCTCTAGGTTTTTTGACATGGATAAACGCGAGTCAAGTTCTTCCAGTGTACCACGTGGTGAACATGGTCGTTTGAACAAGCCTCCCCCGATTTGTTTCTTTTGTAGTAATGTTGATCAAAGACATTTCTTAGCTGAATGTGAAAAGTTCAAGGCACTTAATCCCAGAGCTAAAAGGCAAACAGTTACGGATGCTAAAAGGTGCTTAAATTGTTTGTCACTTGACCATTTTGTGCGTAATTGTGCGTTTCCTTCTAAATGTGGGATCTGTGGGCCGCAATGTCGCAACAAACACGCTGGCGCTCTTCATGAATGTTATGATGGGGTTAATCTCGGGGCCGCTGACAGGGTAGACCAGGTTTCCCGTCCTATTCCCGCCCCTAGAACTAATTGCCGGGTAAGCCAGGACTATACTTGCCGTAAACTTAATTCTGTTGATAATGGGGTGGTCCTGCTTCGCACGAGTGCAGTCAGAGTCATTAACCCTAACACGGGCAAATCGACTTTGGCCTACGCTCAACACGATACAGCTTCACAGGTGACGCTTATATCTGATGCCTTAAAAACTGAACTGGGGCTAGAGACTAACTCCGACCCGAATGTAAAAATTCGCACTATATCGGATGAAACTGTGGACTGTAAAGGTCGCACCGCCTTTAAACTCGAATCGCTTCATACCGGTGAAAAATTCGTAATCGAAAATGCATTGGTTGTGCCACAGTTTTCAGATGATGATAGCACTTTGCCACACTCCGTGGATGTTACTGAATTAAAACACTTTCAAGGTACGCATGTCCCGGTTGCTCCGGAACGTAACCGCATTGACGTTCTGATTGGACAGTCTGATAAGCTGCTTCTGACTGTCCTTGAGGAACGTGAAGGCGCGAGTCCGGAGGAACCAAACTACGTACTCACTCGTCTAGGGCCCATTGCTAGTGGTGGTCGAGTTTCTGCCTCCTCGGGTTCCCTGTCTGCCTTGAGAGTTCAGGTTGAGTCTTATGAAGATGCTGCTTGTGAATGTGTTAAATTGAGACATGAGGTTTCTTCTCTCAGGGAGACTGTGAGGGAATACGAGAGGCAGGACGAGGCTCTGCAGCCATCGCTTAATGACGAACGTGCTAGAAATCTTGTTGAAACACGTATTAAAGTCGCAAATGGGCGTTATGAAATGCCAGTACCCTTTAAATCGGAAGTTCTTGAAGCGCTTCCAAATAATTACGAGAGCGCTCTAAAACGCACCTTGTCTTTGCGCCGTAACGTCGCTAAAAACCCTAAACTTAAACAAATTTTACTGGACACTTTTGCGGAGTTGCTGCGTGAGGAGTGGTTGGTTGCTGTTGAAAGTAATTCGCTTAATGTTCAAGCGTGGTACTTGCCGTTTTTTGTTACTAAATCTGCTAAACCAAGAGTGGTCTACGACGGTGCGGCAGTTGCGGAGGTTATGTCTATTAATCAGGCCGTATTGGCAGGTGAAAATTTACTAAATGGTTTGGTAGAGGTTTTAATTCGTTTTCGCTTGGGTAGATATGCTTGTGTCGCTGACATCAGCAAGTGTTTTTTCCAGGTAGGGATTCCTTGTGACCAGCAGGATTGGTTTAGAATTGTTTGGTATGAAAATAATGATTTGGATCACGGGAAGCCACAGGTGTTTCGTTTTACCAGGCATGTCTGGGGGATCAATTCAAGCCCCTATGTGGCATTGCTTGCTCTTAATCGTTTAATTGAGGAGAACCCGAGTAATGCTTCCAAGTTAACATTAAATGCTATTGAAAATAATCGCTACATGGATGATATTTTGCTTGCTAGTGACTCTTTATCTGATCTTGAAATTGTTGCAAAAGAAAGCATTGACCTTATGGAAAGCCGTGGATTTAAATTGCGTAAGTGGGTTTCCAACTGTCATGCTAAATCGATTTTGTTGAAAGTCCCGCGTTGTGATCTTGCGTCTTCAGTGAGTGAAATTGATCTGGGATCGCAACCTCTTCCTGATTCTAAGGCGTTGGGATTAGTTTGGAATACTGAGAAGGACATACTTTTGATAAACTTGCGTGAGTTTTGTGAGGCGTCTACTCGTCGGCAGATGGCGAGCCAGCTTGCGAGTCAGTTTGATCCCTTGGGAATGGCGTCGCCGTTCATCCTTGGGGCTAGACTGATTTTGCAAAAGGTCTCGATCTCCGGTGCTGACTGGGACGACGTTTTACCGTTGGATGTTAAGGATAAGTGGAAAAAGTGGCTTTTATCGTTGAATAAGTTAAATGACTTTTCCATTTCACGTAATTGTTTTGATGATTGTGGTAAGACGGTAAATACTGCTGTTTACCAGTTACATGGCTTTTGCGACGCATCCAATTTGGCCTTTAGTTGTGTTGTTTATTTGCGAAGAGTGGTGAATGGTGAATCACAAGTCGCCTTTGTTTTGGGTAAATCTAGATTGGTTTTGACACATCAGGCTAATTGGGTTATCGCGCGCAAGGAGTTAGAAGCGGCGAAGCTTTGCTGTGAACTTACTTCGAAAGCTGCGGCGGCGTTGAGTCATTTGAATTGCAGCGTCCATTTGTGGACTGATTCGCAGGTGATTTTGAAATGGATAACTAACCCTGATTTGCACCTTGTTCGCTTTGTTAAGCGCAGAGTTGATAAGATCTTGGCCTTTTTTGCGCCGGACGCGTGGAGGTATGTGAATACGTCCGCAAATCCTGCTGATGTTGGAACCCGCGAGAATGCTTGCAAAAATTCTGAGTCAATTAAATTGTGGATTGAGGGACCTGCCTTCCTCGTGGAGGGACAGGAGGACGTAAAATCGCTTAGTCCTGCTCCAGTAGTTCGTTTGGCTTTGTGTAAGGAGAATACGATCTTTGAAACTGACGACAAAATTCTTAAACTGATGCAAACTTCACGTGACCTTTATGCGCTAAAAAAGCGGTTTGCCTACTTGCTCGCCTTTGTGGAGTTAGTAAAAGCTAAATTTAGACGTAAACCATTTCGAAAGCCAGAGTTCGATGCTGCTTCTCTGGACCGAGCCTTTGTTGAGGCTATTGGGTACGTTCAGAGACAGTGCTTTGGACCTGCACTTGAGGTGTTAAACATTGGTTCCGCGGATGACTTTGAAATTTTCATTAAACGCTTGCGCAATCTTGCTGTTAATTCTGAACAAACTCGGCAGGTTAATGAGTTAAAAACGTTGCGTAACTTGCGACCTTGTTTGGGACCGGATTCGATTTTGCGTGTGGAGGGTCGTCTTGAAAACGCCGACCTCCCCACGGATACTAAACACCCTATAATTTTGCCCAGCAGACATGCTTTGACACGTCTAGTTGTACTTTATGAACACTCGGACGCGGGACACGCTGGTCCTTCGTATACTCTTATGAAGACTCGGCAACGGTTTTGGATAATCCATGGAATTTCTAGTGTTAAGCGCTATCTAGCGGACTGTGCTAAATGCTCCCTTAAAAAGGCAAAACCGATTCGACAGCTGATGGCAGATTTGCCATCTTTTCGCGTTACTGCTGTGAATAAACAGTTTAAGTTTTGCGGAACTGATTATTTTGGTTCTATCTTATATAGACAAAACAGAAGCCAGTGTAAAGCCTGGGGCCTTTTATTTACTTGCCTGTGCACTCGTTGTGTTCACGTGGAGGTTGTCACGGGATTGGACCTTAACAATTTTATACTGGCCTTTTCTCGTTTCATCAACTTGCGAGGCCCTGTAGACACTTTCTTTTCGGACAATGGTAAATCGTTTTGTGCAGCTGAAAAACAGCTGCCGTTGCTGCTTGACTCGACTGAATTCCATAATTCTTTGCGGAAACGTTCTATTAATTGGGTTAGGATCCCTCCCTACTCCCCTAGCCAAGCCGGGAGTTGGGAATCTATGGTCAAACTGATTAAAACCGCTCTCAGCCAAGTTTTAGGAGAGGCCAGACGTTTGCCCTCTCTTATAGAATTGCAAACCTTCGTTTCCGATGCAATAAGAATTGTTAATGATCGGCCTTTGACTACCCTTAGTGATACGCCTAACGATCTGTCTCCACTCACACCTTCATGTTTTTTGGGTCAGCAGCTATCCCCTAACACCCCTGTTAGCACCTTTCACGATGAGGGGGATTTGCGCCGTGATTTTCAATACTGCGCTACGCTGGCTCAGCGTTTTTGGTTACATTGGATGAAGGGTTATCTCCCTTGTCTGCAAGGGCGTAATAAGTGGAGAACTTTACGTGAAAATCTTGTGGTGGGACAATTGGTCCTTGTAGGCGATGCAGAGGATTTGTCCAAACGGGGGGCCTACCGGTTGGGTCGGATTCACCGTCTTCTTCCACAGTTGCGTGCTGGTAAGGAAATAGTTCGCAGGGCAACTGTCGCTGTTCCAAAGAAAAATGCAGCAGTTGGCGAAATCGAGTATATCCTTAGGGATATTTCCAAGATAGCCCCTGTATAGAGTGTTTTCTTTTGTTTACCTTTGTTGTTGCGTTTTAGTGTAGGCCTAAATATTGTTGTTGATTTTAAACTGTGCTAGACTGTGCTCCTTTTCTTGTGTTGTCCGTATCGCTCGAAATATATCCCGAATTATAAAGTCCTTTGCCGTATTGCTTCCCCTCCGTCACCCGAATCATTATTTGTTTTATTTATGACACTGCATATTTTAAAAGTGAATTTTTCGTTACTGCTCACGTTCATCATAATTTAAAAAAAAAAAAAAACCTTTTTACTTATTGTTTGCACGTATCGGTGCTTTCTTTTGTGTTTTGTGTTGAAACTTCATTGTTGATTCATTTTCAAGGGGCCGCTATGTTACAGCACCGATCTGTTTTATTTGCCCCACTAAATTTTCGAACTCGGCTCTTTTATTTGGTTCTTATTTTGATGTGTTAGTCTGCGCGTCATTGTGTTTTTTAATTTTTGCACGTTTTGTTTCAACGCCTAATTTCCGGCACAACGCGCAGCTCTTTTGCTTTTTTGCCGAGTTCTAGCGTTCAGTCACTCATTTCATTTTGGGATTCGAAGCAAACGGACGTTTTATTTTTGTAAGTTTAGTCACACGGCATCGTTACTTTATTTTTGTTCCCTGGGTTAATTTTCAAATATTTTAATGCCGTGCCGTGCCGTGTAGATCTTTAATTTATTACAATTTTTTCAATAAACCTCTATCTACTGGACTTCAACTGCTATTTGTGGAAACAGCACGGACGGTGACGGCCCCAGTCTCGAATCGCTGGGGCAACCTAGGAAAGACCTATCTCACACTATAGTTACAGAGGGCGTCTGTAACAAAGCATTATGAACTTTATTAATTTTATTTCTATCCAATCTGTAGTTACAACATTTTTATGTTTTAGTATGCTTAGAGTTAGAACAATTCTAATGTTGTCTTGCATTTTCTTTACATGGTGACTGTGAGTTTTGTGTATACACTGTACAAAATGTACATATCTTTGCAACACTTTGTTTTAATTTTGCGTAAAATTTTTTATCATAGAAAGTAGCAGACTGAGAAAATCTAGAAGCTGTTTTTTTTAAATTTAACTTGGTGAGGTGGCAGTAGACTTAGATGACCTTTCGGTCCTTCGCTGTCTCCTCACCAAGTGACTAAATATCGCTTTGACTCTGCAAGTTTATGTGTTTGGTTTTAAAGGAATTGCATATTTCGATGCTTTGGTGATAGACCTAGAGGAAGTTGCAGTTTTTTTTCTTGTGATATGACGTCACTTGGTAAATAAATACACTAAATATGATGATGATGATGGTGATGATGATATGAAATATTTTTTCCCGTACTTAAGCCGTTTTTGACTGAGACCGCTAGTTACGCCAAACTTGCGGAGCGGTTTTCGGGATCTAAATCCAAACTCACGTGACCTATTGCCTCGAAATTTGGTACAAACATACAACTCGTTAATCTCAAACTGCAGTCAAAATTTGAAGCACGTTGTTGCAAAAGTTGATAAATGACATTTTTCAAACACTGAGTTTTTTATAGATTTTAATTTATTTACTAAAACTAATTTCCCTGAGAAAAAAATTGCTTTAATTTTCAATGAATTTTCGGTAATAAATAGCTTTATATATCGCACTTCACAACAGGGCCAAATGGAAATTTTAAACTTTAAACGTGATTTACTCGTAACAGCGAAATGTGACTTATCAACTTTTGCCAAAACATGCTTCATTTCATGTAGCTAGACCTAACCGTTCTCGAGTTATAAGCAAAAGTCTGAAATTTCGCACTCGTTAGTTGGAAAATGGCCAAGTAAAAACAAAAAAACACGCAACGCGAGCGTCGGTAGTTCCAAAAACATAGTTTTAATTCTTCTAAAAAAGAACGCATGGCAAAAAAATTAAGTTTTTTGGGGAATTAATCAATTACTTTCATGCTTAAATCTGTATAATATTTACGTATTCAGTCTCTTACACTAAACATTGAATTATTTCACATGACATAAACATAACACCAAACATTTACGATGCATTGCAGCTATAATACAGCATTGGGCGAGGCAAAAGAGTTCACTCAATTCCGCCACCTTCTAGACCATGCACAACGGAGACACAATCCCGGACCTAACCAGTCTTCAACGAAGAGAGAGGGAGAGATTAGTTTATTGTGACGATAAACGACGTACAACACAAGTAGTATGTGCTGCGCCAAAAGTATGCGGTTTGCGGGATTGAAAGTGCGGGATTGCGGGATTTATCCAATAGCGGGATTATCCAATTGGGGCGTCATCTAAATGCGGGATTACGTAAATACAGCATTGTCTCAATGCGGGATTGTAGTGTTCTTAACCCTAAGTTTAGTCTAACCCTAGCTAGCTGTAAGAATCGAAACCTAGTCTTGTCCCGAGTGTCTTGTCTGAGTATCGAACCACCGCAGGTGGTTTGCCTGGCTATGGTACAAGTCTAAAGCTTGACCCAAGTGTCTTGCCTGAGAATCAAACCACTGCTGGTGGTTTGCCTGGGAACTGGCCATGGTTCAAGTCCAAAGTATTATTTAGTAACTGGTTAAAGTGTAAGCGAATAACTAACCTGAGAATCAAACCCGTTAGTTTCTGAATCTAAAAAAGGTTATCTAGTTTATGCTATGGAATATTTTATAAGTTTTGGTTTGAACTTAGTAAAGTTTCGTGTTACTTGAAACTGTCTTGACCTAGCTGTAGTAGACTTTTCGGCACCGTGGCGTAATCGCATGGTACGGTGACCTGTCCAAAGGTCACCTGCGCTACCTTTAATTTTACGCTCGTTTTAGACAGGCCTAAATCAGCTTCATGAAGGCGGTGAATTAAAATCAAAAAAATGCCAAAACTCGAAAGCAAATCGTGAGATAAAAGTTTCAAGTTCACTGAAAAGTGAAGAGAAAGCGGCTGAAGATTGCTGAGATAACATAAAAGTAAAAAAAAACAATCAAGCGCCAACGCTGCTTAATTCGAAATTAGTAATATTCCGGCTACATAACATTACATTTCTGTTAGTCATGCTGCATTGCAATCGACACAGGTATTAGCAGCAGCACAATATGTGTCTGATTATTTTCTACCGCAACCAATGGCAATCAAGGCGGGAATTTCCTCTTACTATGACACGCATCAGCGCGCTTGGTGTCACAGTAATACAATAAACAAACAAAACAAAAGCATATTTGAATTGTGGCATAGTAAGACTTTTAAAGTGTGCTGCTGTTAATTGATTTATTTCAACATTTTGGAAAAACATGCTTTTTGTACCCGATCTGCATCAGAGGCGCAGCCAGGGGGATGGGTGGACTCCCCGATTGAAATGCCACCAATGATAAAAATGATGACAACAAAGCCTATTATTTCTTCAGTTTCAGTGTTTGTTTTAGCATTTTCACTTACAACAGTAATTACCATCATAAAATTTTTTTTCACAACAGTGAGGTAGCACTTCCTCACATATCCGCTTTCCCATTAGGCTAGTGTTTCATCAGCATCTGAATCCACACAAAGCCTATCATGGAAGCCCACCTGAACCTTCAAACCACATACGAGGACAATTTCTGCACTTGCTATCGTACGCTCTTCTCAGGTTACTCTGATCAAAGCCTGACAACAAGGTCACCAGAAAGAGGATTCTCGACCAGTATCCCACTTGCACTGCACTTAGCTCAACCGCATTGCGCTAGCATCACTAAGCATGGACACCATATACGAGATATGACATCGCATTAGCAATTTACCACAAGAGTACGCTATAGGTTAGTTAATTTTGGCTTTTGGGGTCGAAAATTTATAGTAGGCATTTACACAGTTATGTGCGCCTGATGATAACAATCAAGTTTGAAATATGCATAGAGCGCAATATTGTGGTAAATTGCTAATGTAATGTCATATATGGTGTCCATGCTTATTGATGCTAGCGCAATGCGGTTGAGCTAAGTGCAGTGCCAGTGGGATACTGGTAGAAAATCCTCTTTCTGGAAACCTTGCTATTAGACTTTGATCAGAGTAATCTGAGAAGAGGGTACGATAGCAAGAGCAGAAATTGCCCTCGTGTGTGGTTTGAAGGTTCGGGTGGGCTGCCAGGATAGGCTATGTATAAATTCAGATGCTGATGAAACACTAGCCTAATGGGAAAGCGGATTTGTGAGGAAGTGCTACCTCGCAGTTGTAAAAAAGTTTAAGTTTCAAATCTGCTATGTAACTTCTGAACATAATATTTAATATTGATGAAGGCCCCCTCAGTATTTGCCGATCAATTTAAATGTATAACTTGGAAGAAATTCAGAGTTTTTGTTCTAAAAGTTGCAATATCAGGCCCTCATCTAATCTTTTCCTTAACTAAACGCAATAACATGATTAGTAATCATCTATTGTAGCTTACCCATTTCAAACAGCAATCTACCCCACCTGGGCAGTTTTAACTCGACAAAATACTTTTGAAAAAAACTAGCTAGAAAAAATGCTTATTGAACTAATTATTGAGTTTGCATGGAGGGGGCCAGGACTAGTGTTGTAAAAAAAAAACAAAAAACGAGTCGTTTTTCTTGGAAAAAAACGCGTTTTTTTAGAAGGCCAAAAAAACGTTGTTTTTGTTTTTGTAAAGGTAAAGATAAATAAATCTTAAATAAGATCATTAGATATTGAGAAATAAATCTTAAATAAGATCATTAGGTATTGAGAAAGAAATCCTGGGTGGCTTCATGCCCATATTAGTGCCCATGTCTAGTAAGACATGTTAGTCAAGTCTTACAATGGAAATTGGATGCCGGTGAATACTTTGGGTTTCAAATAAAGTTCTACTTTTCAAATTAAACCAAAATTTGTTTGATCAATCATAAGCTTACAGTAGCGTAGCCAGGGGGGGCTAAGCCCCCCCCCATTGGCATGTCGACCAAAATGCAAAATAAGAAAATACCACGCTTTTAGCTCTTTTGAGACTGTTTTGTGCTCCGAGATGGATTAAAATAGTGATTTAAAACATCTTTTGAAGCACACATTCAAGGGGGGGCTAATTTGTCAAAAATAAAACCCACGAATACATGAAAACTTTCAAAAATGGTCAAAATTAAGCAATCAAATTTGATTGCTAGAGTAAAAATGCTAGACATAGGTGTCATCAACAAATATACTATAAAATCAATTAGGAAGAGAGGGGGGCTATTCCGTATTAGTTAATTACCAATTATTCCTCTCAAATCTCTTTTCATTACCCCCTCCACAATTATTTTTTTCTATATAAGCTGTGGACGAAATAGATTACTCAATGTGAGTTTTATTCAACTACACGATTTTATAATTTACCAGCATCTAAATACGAGAATTAAAATTTTGCCATTAGCCACCTTCCAAATAGCCCATTTATGCAACCAATTTAATCATGTTTGCACTGCCAATTTCAATGCCACGTTTTAAAAGCATTAATTTTTTATCAAAATAGCCCTAAGATTAAGTTATTTTTGCAAAAAAATGCCAAATTTTCAGGCGCTGGGGGCTTCGCCTCCAGACCCCCAAAACAGCCCCCCAATTGCGAATTTTTGCCTACGCGCCTGTAAGCTTGTAAAAAACCATAATAGCGAATGCCAAAACTGTTCTCAATTTTACGCGAGAAAAGTTTTTAATACCGGTATCCATGTCGGTCCTAAATCAAAGTTTGATTCGCTTTATTTGTGGTAACTGAATAAATAAATAAATAAATATAAACATAAGTTCACCAAAATAAATACAGAACTAAAAGCACCCCTGCAGGCTGTTTTACCCTTGATAGGGATCTTCAGGGGAAAAAATCTGTATACGAAAACAATTCCGGTACTCTAAAAAACACTCTGTACTCTGCTAGGCTCTGTATATGCTGCTCTGTGAGACCGTGATGCGCCGAAAAAAATTCGAGAAGTTTACCAATTTGTGCGCTTAATTACATACAGTTGAAATGCAGATTGTAAAAATTTAAAAAAATGTGTGCAACAAGCGGCTAATAATCCCTATCAAGGGTGAAACAGCCTGTAGGTAGGGGTGCTTTTAGTTTCATGTTTAGTTCAATAAACCTAGGTTGATGCAAGCTCTAGTTTCATAATTTCATTATGGAGCACTCTACTAAGCACGTCGACATTAGATTGTCCATACAAATAAATTAAACCCAAAATATTATCTTTAAAATCTTAATAGTTTTTTCAACGTTTGTTGGCGTTGCAACGTTAATTCGCCACCCCACCTGCTCTATGACCAGTGCCCAGTGCCGTCGCCAGAGCAAATGAAGTGAGGGGGTACTAAAATTTGCATATAAAAACTGATCTTCAGATCTTGTACGGCTACAATTACGCACAACTTTAAAATTCTGCCGGCAGCGTTTCTTAGCTCGTTTCGTCTGCGGCCCATAGTCGTTTGAAAAATCTATCTACAGCAGTGAATGCTACCAGAAGTGCAACTAGAATTTTGCGAAGAGGGGTAAACCAAAAATAGTTTTTTTTGCCCCGTGCTGAACAAACTGATGCAACTCAAGTGTCTCACAGACGGGACATAGTTACTAAATATTTAGTGATTGTGGACGGGGGCCTGGGGGCAGAGTCCCCAATCGCTAGGCAATTTTTGCGATTTTGCAGAAAAAAATAGAGATTTTAACGTCATTTTAGTCACATTTCGCACTCTTTGAAGCCAGCATATGAATAACTAAATTGCTAAAATTCAGACGTCATTTCAAAGAATTAAATTACTTAGCATCTTGAACCCCCCCTCTTATTTCAGGTCAAGTCTAAAATGCGTTTATACGCTCGTACCTTAAGGTTAAATTTTCTAAGTGACTTGTCTAATCTATCTACTTCCCTTCACCCTGGTTGCGCCAATGATTGCGACTTCAAAATCTTGAGTGTGCTCTAAAAATCAAAACAGCTGGTCTTTAGGAAAAAAATGCATCACGTATTGTTTCAGGTCATAATTACTAACGAGGTACCAGTAACGATTCTATAGGTTTGCATCTAACTTTCCCGATACATCCGTAAAGGCGTGTTAATAAGACGGATTATTGCGTTAGATTTATGTGATACAGCAGTTGGTTGCCAGCAATTTCGCAAAGAACCTAGAAAACGTCAAAGGAGAATTATGTTTAAACGTAATTATTCCTTTTTCCATCATTGTCTGCTGTCTTGTCATTGAGTGATGTTCCAAACAGTAATTTGAGTAAGCCAAAATGGGGGGGGGGGCACAAGCAGCCGTTAGGGGGGGCACGGCCCCCCTGGCCCCCCGTAGCGACGGCACTGCCAGTGCCGTCGCCAGAACAAACGAAGCCAGGGGGTACAAGCCGAAAGTGGGGGGGGGGCACAAAAATAGACTGAACTTTTGCACATAAAAACTGATGATTATTTTACGGCTACAAATTATGCGCTATTTAAAAATTCTGCATTCATGTTTGAAAAAAGAGACGTGTAAAGGCGGGTTCACACAGAAGCCGTCAACGTAAACGTTACCGTTCCGTCGCAGTTACGTCTAACGTCGAGGTGTTCACACAGAAAATTTTAGCGGTGACGGAAGTGATTTTCTTGATTTCATCCATCTTACGTTGAGTTAAAATAATTTTAACTTTACGTAAGTAACGTAAGCGATTTCGAGCATGTTTTTGGTGGTTGGTGCAAACTTTGAGCCCCAAAAACTGAAAATCTTGAAAAAATAATTGTTTTTTGTTGAAAAGTAGCTTTCAGCAGGCAATGTTAAGTGCTTAGAGCTGTATGTAGTAGGCTAGGTCTAGTCATGTACCGCTACTTTGTAGTATAGGTAGTGTACAGTAGCAGTGATACTGGTATCTAGACTAGCGGTACTTCAGACTGGATTGCTTTTTTTTCTGCTTGGGAAAAGAAGAGAGAATGAGATATTGAAACTACCGGTAATTGGTACTGGGTAGGCATGTTAAATCTGAGTTGGTTGCTAGCAGCCAGTTGAGAAAGCCAATTCAATTTGGCTTTCCTTGCTCTTGTTTTGGTACAATTGGCTAAAGTTCAATTTTGAACTTCAATTGACTTGACTCTTGAAAGCTGAAATTATAAACTACTGTAAGCAATCAATTTCTACAATAGAGACCTTTCTCATGTCTGAAAGTGGCTATTTTGCCTCTAGAGGCAAAATAGTGTTTTTCCTTTGTTTGGGTTAGCCTAGGGTTTGGGCTAGGTTTGGAATTAGGGTTAGGATTAGAGTTAGAGTTTGGGTTAGTTTTTGGGTTAGTGGGCTAGGCTTGGGATTAGAGTTAGAGTTTGGGTTAGTTTTTGGGTTAGCATGAGGCTTACGGCTAATTTGGCATTTGCGGCAAAATAGCCGTTAGGACTATTTTGCCTCCAAATTGCAAAATAACATAGGGCTATTTTGCCTATAGAAGCAAAATTGCCACTGCCTTTAAATAAAGTGGCCACTTTTGACCATTTTGGACACTGTATCATCAATAGCCTAGTCATGATCATATACCGTACTGCACTGGGGTACTTTGATACTGGTCTGTGGTCATGATTATTGCCATGATGCATTTAAATACTGACCAGTGATTGCTTAGCTACCAATATCATAGACTCTTAACTTTTGTTTATTTTTAGGAACTCATAAGCCTATCTATTTGTTGATTTAATAATAGTCAGGTAGAGGATACTGGTAGTTGTTGTATCTGTATACTCTGCAGTTTGTTTTGTGTGAACGCTGAACAGTCACTGAAATGAAATTGTATGATGTTAGAATCATCTTGTATTCTTAGCAGTGGATCACTAGATGCCAAAAAAATAGCTGGTTTACTTACACAGTGTTGGTACAATGCACATACAAAGTTGGCTGTGGTTTTGAATTGCATTGAGCTTTATTTGTTTTAAGCTCAATGTGGTTTGGGGTTATAGCTACTTTAGAAAATCAACGAACCAGTACCATACAATCAAATTGGAGTGGAGAAAACATACTGTACACTGGTACAGTACTGCACAAATCAAGAGTTGAGTAGTGATAGTTTGCGTACAGTTCAATTGTCGCTGCACTTCACGCATATGCTAGTACTGTACCAGTTTGTGATAGCCTACCAGTGCAGTAGACCATC
Organism: Trididemnum nubilum; assembly: GCA_963965965.1. Taxonomy (NCBI): domain Eukaryota; kingdom Metazoa; phylum Chordata; class Ascidiacea; order Aplousobranchia; family Didemnidae; genus Trididemnum; species Trididemnum nubilum. Next base: position 15,548,639 of record OZ014479.1, read on the forward strand.
ACTTCGCAATATAACAGATGCCGAATACGCGAGATCGATTTCTGACAGTGCACACATACCTACGGTACATAGTGGTACTGAGCCTGGACCGCATGGGTTTGGGTTAGGTTTTTGTGCTGCTGCACTTATGATTCTGTATGTTCTAGTACTAGTACGGTAGTATGCCATATGACAGATAACAAGTGTATGATATCGGTTATCGAAACAATTCACGATACGGTAGCATACAAAAAATAGACTTCTTTAAGCGTACACATACTGTATTAGCAATTTTCGATTTGATTGCGCGATAACGATTTCTGATAATGAATGCCGTAATAAACTGCATGTGCTGCATTAGATATCTTTTTCCTCACTTTCTGACATGCTAACTTTGTTATCGATGTTAGTCAAAAATTGCAACCACATCAGATATTGAGAGTTTCAAAAAACTCAAACACTGATTTACCGCAATTTTGAGTATAAAAATTTCTAGTTCTGCTGGTTTTACCAGTACTTTGCAGTTTTTAAAGTAATTTCTGTCACTACTTTCAGCTTTTTAAAGTCTTCTACTTCTTACATAACTCACTATTGCAGTAAGCCTACTGATTGACCAACCAAATCTGCCAAATTCAAATTCCACTTCAGTACCGTACCAACCTATATCTTATCTACAGATTGTTTCTGAAAAACAAAATCTAGTGATTAGGCTATTTGAATTCATATCATATTGCTTACAGTAAATTTAAGCTTAGGTTCTACACCACCTTAAAATTGTTCATGCAAATCTAATTTAAATGATATACAGGGTGGGCCATAAGTAGGTATAGAGCCATTGCTCAAAAGTGCTTCAAATTTTTTTTTTCCATTACAGTTTTTACTTGACTTTAAGTCACATTACAGTTCCTAGTGCAGAGCAAGTAATGCAAAGTCTTTTGGAATGTGCTGCTTATTAGAAGTGAAAAGAAATTTAAAGTGTTTATATTGTGATTGCTGTATACCTACTTTTGGCCCACCCTGTACTCTAAATGCAATTACTTACTAATCACTTTTTTACTTTTGCAAAATAGACTTAAAATCTGTGATCATATCAGTATTTGACTGTTAAAGAAATTTAATTATTTAAGAAATTCAACAAATATGTAAGCTGTAACTTAACAAAAAATCTCAGCAATTTTTTAACCCAGCAGCAGTACCATGAAAAAAATTACTTGAGCAGTACCACTGTACAACTAAGTAAAACTTAAGTTAAAACTCATCACTTGTTTCCACAATTACCACTAATACTTGATAAATGTTTGTTGATGATTTTATCAAGCACTTCAAAACCAGCAAGTTAACCCCACAGGATAAAGTGCATTAAATAGCCTGCACAAAGTGCACATATTATCAGTAGCTCTCAATTTAAGCATAGTTTGATGGTATAGTGATTACTGATTACAAAACCCAAACTTGATAGGCCTGTTGGTTTATTAACAAAACTGCTATGCAAGCATTACAACCAGTTACAGGTTCTTTGTAATACGTAACGGTGACGGATCAGTGTGAACCTCTCACGTTCAGGTTACCGTCACCGCCAAATAACGGTAGAACGCTGAACGGTAACGGAACGGTGACGTAAACGTTGACGGCTTCTGTGTGAACCCGCCTTAAGGCCGGCAGCGTCTCTTTGCTCGTTTCGTATGCGGCCCATGTAATCGTTTGAAAAAATTGTCTGCAGCACTGAATGCGATTAGAAGCGCAACCAGGATTTTGCTAAGAGGGAAGGGGCTTGAACCAAAAGTTTGTTTTTTTGCACAAAAATAGTCTAATTTAGGCCCCGTGCTGAACAAACTGATGCTGCTCAAGCGTATCACAAAGATCTGCGGAGCAGAACTCTCAGCCGCTGGACGATTTTTGTAATTTTGCGGTAGAAAATAGCGCTTTTAACCTAATTTTAGTCACTTTTCGCACGTTTTAAAATCCAAATTCAAGTCCTCCACCTTCAGAAAAATCTTGGTTACGCACCAACCCAAGCCCCAGCTTCTGCGGACCGTAACTATTAGGCTCGGACGTTTATGCGCTGGACGTTTAGGCGCCGCTGATTAGGCACCGGAACTTTTACGCGCCGAGACTTTTATCCGCCTGGACTTTTATGCGCCGAGACTTTTAGGCACCAGAGGTAAAAAGAACTTTAAAAAAAAATTTTTTTTCCAAAGTTTTTTCTCAAGAAAAAATTTTTTTTCCAAAAAAACAAGTTTTTTCCAAGAAAAAGTTTTTTTTCCAAAAAACACTTTTTCTACAAAAAAATGTTTTTCTTCCTAAAAAAAATTTTTTTCTTCCAAATGACAGTCTTGTTTCAAACAAAAACTTTTTTGAAAAAAAAACTTTTTCCAACAAAAAAGTTTTACTTTGATTAAAATTTTAGTATTTTCGAAGCTTTTCATCAGTTGATTGTCAAGAAGAATCGTCAGAATAGAGAGCGCAGGAAAAGGAGTGGCTACAGGAAAAAGCCGAGCAGTGATTGGCTGGAAAAGGATTGCTGAGAGAGCGTCATTTGTGTACAACCTTTAAGCTGTACAAGAATTCTTTTTGGCAGCTGAGGGCGGGGTTAGAAGTTTTGATAAAAGTGACTTCAAAAGCAGAGAGATGGAAGCAGAGCGGAAAAAGTTTTACAAAAAATTGATTTCTTATTGCATTTTTTTCAATAACAAAAGATGGTTTCCACTACTTACTTGCAAACGTTTTTTTACCTAATCCAGACGTATGCGATCTCCAGCCAGCGGTCTCAAATTTTGCGGCGCACGGATACGAGTTGCTTGTGCAATATTGGCACACGCAGCAAGCCGTGTGACGTTTCATGGTTATTTTGAGTCTACCTCTACCAAACAATACAGTACAAACTTTTTCAGGAGCTAAGGAATCATCTCTCGGCAGATTCCTATTTATGGTCTTTACATTTTGTTGTAAATATAGTAAAAGCAATGTTTAAATCGATATTTTTAAGCTTAATCTTTACACCTTGTTGTAAATACACTTATAGTAAAAGCAATGTTAAATTCTTGAAGTCAACTTCTTCAGAAATCAGCCTGAAAGCGAAGTTTGTGTTTAACTGAAACTCATTTTATTTGTGCCTCAAAATTGATTGCTTTTGCTACTTTTTCGAGCAGGACAGATCAGCTCAAATTTTATCCCGCGATACAGCACGATGACGAGTGTAATTTGTTCACACTCACGCAGCGACTTTTCCATGTTTTTTTTCCAAATGTATATTTTTCTCCCGAATGCACGGTAAAGACCAAAAACAATCAAAGAAAAAAGGTTTAAGAGTTTTTAATTGACTTGGTGTTTCAACAGAGCTCCGCTCTTCAACACTTTTAAGTACTTGCTTAAGATTAATGTAAAACTGTTCAAAGTATCAATTTTCAAGACCCCTCGAGTTGCTGAAATTTTACCCCCTCGCAATGACTTTTTTGGCTATGCAGGCAAAATGTAAAAAAAAAAAACTAATCTAAGAAATTTTATTTGTAATACTGAAAAGGAATAAGCGTCTGCTTCAAAAGAGCAAAACTCCAAAAAACTCTCAAGAACAAGACGGGAATCAAAAAATTTGTCCCTAGAAAAAGCTCAAAAATGACGTCATAGTTCACTGAGGATAGATTTTAAAACTGCCTACCACTTCATTTAAGCGAAGTGAACTAATTGATGAAACATGGTAATGACAGGAGTGACGGCTCAAATGTGAATATGTACTCTCGCATGGATGCAATTATCAGCATGAAAAAAAGCGGAAAACAACAATAAAAGGTAACAATAAAGATAGACGAAAGACGTAGTAACTACGAGAGAGAAGAGCTCGATTGATTGATTATTCTTATTTATTTAATGGCACTAACATACAATTTTAATCAGATAAGCTGTAATTACGTCAGAAGAAGCATTGCAGTCGTAGGCAATTCAATGGAAAAACAATATCTTGGCACAAACTAGGGAAGCAGCACTGCGAATAACGTTATATCATGCATCAAGTCAAAGTAGTATGGCTGGAGTTATCAAACGATGCATTGCTTCAATGCACCTTTAAGAAAACGAAAAACAAAGCACTTCGATTTGCAGAGGTGGGCAAAGTGCAACCTTCGCAACTGCGGAAGTATTGTTGAGCATTAATTTTTTTATTTTGAAACATTGCGGAAGTTGCGTTGCTGACAAAAGTCTTTAAAATTTGTTGCGCTTTAAATGCGCTGCGCTTTCAATTTTTTTTTCGGTTAATAGCACAATTCTATACATTGAACTTAATTTTGTTTCATTTCAATCGTAATAGTGATAAATGTCTGCCTTCTTTAGCAAATTATTTACTCTTTTACTGTCTAAAATCACAAAAATGCTGCATTTGCATTGTGTTGTAAAATTTCAATTGCGGAAGTTAGGTTGCGCTTTAACTTTGTACGAAAACGCTGTTCCGCAATTTCGAAATTGCGTTGCGCTTCAGTTGCACGAAAAAGTTCATTGCGAAAGTTGCGCTGCGCTTCAGAAGTTAAAAAAATAAAACTGCGCATTTTGAGCTGCGCTTTTACTGGTTGAAAAGATCGTTGCGCTGCGCTTTTGGTATAATGTTATTTGTGCCCTCCTTTGTCGATTTGCAATATTTACGGAGCAAAAATTCGAGCTATGTACAATATGCTCAAAGCTATTCAAGGTATCTCCAATTTATTTAGACTGCACGGTAGGCGTAGTTTAAAATTATTTGCACCAGAAAAAAAAAACTATAATGAACTCCACAAGCATTCTCTATTTTTACTTTGTTTTTATTACTGCGAATTTCAAGTTCAGACAAATTTGTAAGCACGTAATATACAGTAGCCTACAGTACCGACAAGTATACCTGTCAACTTTCCCGATTTTGTCGGAGACTCCCGATTTGGAGGACTTCTCCCGATCTCCAGGCCCGGCGCCAGGATAGAGTGACTGGGGGGGGGGGGGAAGGCAGAAATAAAGTTTGATTCTCTACGGACAATTGCTTTGTGATGAGTGGAGTTTCAATTCAACGACTCAAAATGTTCGACGGTGTAGGCCAGAGCGAATATCGTAACATAGCACAGCCAACGTTAAAAAAATTTAACCCTACAGTTTGTTTCCCCGTTATTGGGATCATCATGTTAAACAAGCTTTTATCGCAGTTCCGGTGGCGGTTTTGAGTTTTGCTACCTGATAGTTTAGAGTGTTAGAGAAGGAGGGAAAAACACCTTTATTTATCCCGGAAGGGCTAATTTGCAAACAGCCCTTTATCTACCGCCTAGACCATTTCTCTTCTCTATTCTTGACTTCTGGGTTATGGCTCAGACCTTGGGTGGTTCAATTTTTGAGTCTCCCCGGAGCTCCTCCGTGACCTTAACCATCTTAAGAATGAGGTAAAGTGACAGGTCGGAGGGCTACCCTCGACGACAGCACTGTGTGCAGTGTTGAGAGAGCTCTTCTTAAAACGTCTTTCGTCTTTCTTTTTATTTTTATTGAAGCGAATGCAGTGAGCGTGAAAAATTTAAACTACGTAGCACTTGTATGAAAAATTTTACATGAAAAATTGTCGGAAATGGTTGTCGAGTAAACCAACAAGTTGAAGCAGTTGCAATCCTTTTCAACTTCAAAAGTTCTTGACGCAATTCAGAAGAAGTTGACTTCAAGAATTTAACATTGCTTTTACTATAAGTGTATTTACAACAAGGTGTAAAGATTAAGCTTAAAAATATCGATTTAAACATTGCTTTTACTATATTTACAACAAAATGTAAAGACCATAAATAGGAATCTGCCGAGAGATGATTCCTTAGCTCCTGAAAAAGTTTGTACTGTATTGTTTGGTAGAGGTAGACTCAAAATAACCATGAAACGTCACACGGCTTGCTGCGTGTGCCAATATTGCACAAGCAACTCGTATCCGTGCGCCGCAAAATTTGAGACCGCTGGCTGGAGATCGCATACGTCTGGATTAGGTAAAAAAACGTTTGCAAGTAAGTAGTGGAAACCATCTTTTGTTATTGAAAAAAATGCAATAAGAAATCAATTTTTTGTAAAACTTTTTCCGCTCTGCTTCCATCTCTCTGCTTTTGAAGTCACTTTTATCAAAACTTCTAACCCCGCCCTCAGCTGCCAAAAAGAATTCTTGTACAGCTTAAAGGTTGTACACAAATGACGCTCTCTCAGCAATCCTTTTCCAGCCAATCACTGCTCGGCTTTTTCCTGTAGCCACTCCTTTTCCTGCGCTCTCTATTCTGACGATTCTTCTTGACAATCAACTGATGAAAAGCTTCGAAAATACTAAAATTTTAATCAAAGTAAAACTTTTTTGTTGGAAAAAGTTTTTTTTTCAAAAAAGTTTTTGTTTGAAACAAGACTGTCATTTGGAAGAAAAAAATTTTTTTTAGGAAGAAAAACATTTTTTTGTAGAAAAAGTGTTTTTTGGAAAAAAAACTTTTTTTTGGAAAAAACTTGTTTTTTGGAAAAAAAATTTTTTTCTTGAGAAAAAACTTTGGAAAAAAAATTTTTTTTTAAAGTTCTTTTTACCTCTGGTGCCTAAAAGTCTCGGCGCATAAAAGTCCAGGCAGATAAAAGTTCCGGTGCCTAATCAGCGGCGCCTAAACGTCCGCGACTAAAAGTCGTAGACCGAGCTTCTGTTCTTCCACTCTGCAGCATCTTTGTCCCATAAAAAGTCCCCCCTTTCAAAAATCTTTGATGACGTCATTGCATGCGATTTGCGGTTTAGGCTCTCTATCAAAACTACTTGCTACTCCTACGGTTTGCCAACAAACTGAAGCAATTTTTTCACACTTTGAGAAAAAATTCGCTTAGACCGAATTGCAAACTATTGCATGGCGGCTAAAAAGATGCAAAACTTACAAAACAGCAAAACATCCAAAACGATTGCATTAGCCAAGTTAAAATATGGTTCAAAACTTAACTAAATGTTCAATTTTTGGAAAACTAAGTTATAACGACACCGGAATTTTAATACTGTACATTAAAATTGTAGGAAAAAAACTTAACACACGAAAAAATATTTACGTGTTGGTCACGTTGCCCAATGGTCCAGATCCTGGAATCCATAGCAAATCATCAGACGCAGTAGATTGAATTGGCTTTTTACTCAGTGACTTACACATGAGTGAATATAAGCAAGTGGACATCAAAATGCTAGTGAAGAAATTGGAAAGTTTTCAAAATCTATCAGTATTTTGAATTTCTTTTTTTGCCAACACAAATAAGATTGAATTGCAAAACTTCCAATCTCATTCGTCTCTGGAGCTGTTCAAATCTCGGGCCCATCAAATCGGACACAGTGTTGCCAACGGCTTGCCGCTGATGAGATATTTCTTCGAAAGGAGCTGTGTTGCCCGGGGGCAATGACACGGAGATGGGCCCCGTAAACTTGTTACACGCTTTGGCGTAATACAGTAAGTTCAATGAAAGATTTGATTTGAAAAACATAAAAACATTTAGCAAACATTAAACTTTATACAGTAACTTACATAAAACATCATTCAGGCGCATTTTGTGAAATAAAAATAAACTGTTTTCGGGTCGAGGACTCAACTAAAAATTGTACATCATCGTAAAAGCAAAACTTACAGCAATTATCTTAGGTTTGAAATTAAAGTTTTCTAAGTGTGGGAGAAATGTCTACGCTCTTAAACTCAAAAGGAAAAAAAAAAAAAAAAAATTAGCACAATTATTTAAAAATCGTGACCAATAAATAATGCACTTGTGCTATTTAAAACGTTTTAGTTACTTTTTCATATCTTGCAGTAACATATTTCGTTTTGTACATCATGCTACACAACTACACACCACACATATTCGTCAGTCCTTGAAAAGTGTGACGACACAAATCAATCAACTTATCTAAAAGTGAGGAGAAAAGTATTGGATTCATTGCGCTGTTGATTGGAAGCAGCAGAACAGCGCTGATCTGATAAGTGATATCGGAGAATTCAATTCCGAGTCTCACGAAGGTCATGACGCAAATGGGAATCCAACAACAAAAGTCTGTTGCAATGATGCGGGCGATGCGTTTCTGCATTGTGGTGGTTTGTTTGTTGGGCCTTTTGGTTCCCAGATTAGCAGACGATGAAGTGGAATGTTTGTAAATAATAAAATACGAAACAGCAATGAAAACAAAGCTTAGAAAGTTGAGTGTAATCATTGCAACAGTGAATTCCCAAGAACTTTTGCCATAAGCAAGATAAAACCTGGGTATGCACACACTAGTTTCACCATAATATCCAAAAAGTTTCACAGATGCATCATTTGGAAAATTTCCTGCTACAAACGTCTCAACTGACTGAAATTTATTGCGACTAAATTGAATGGTTTTGCTGCTTAATGCTGAAAGCCTACAAGCAAATTGCTCTAGGTTTTTGGCATACCACGTGTTATTTTGGAAATGACTTGAATACGAGAAGCTGTGAAGAAAATATTGAGATGTTTGGGGAAGAATTGGAACTATGCCGAGGAAGAAAGAAAATAGCCAGGCTGCGATGATGCAAATTATCCAAGGACGCGGGGAAGCATTCAACGATTCTACTGCCTGAGTGATGGTTTTCAATCTAAAACTTGTTAAAACAACCATAAGAAAGCAAGACGTTTCACTCGAAATAACCGCTAGACTTCCGATAACCGAGCACTTTAAACTCGACCTCCATTCACGATCTACATTACCATAGAATCCAGAAAATGCGGCATCAAAAGAAGCAATTGTGATCAAATAGATTCCCATTATGAAATCGGCAATTGAGATGTTGAGTACAATGAAACGTTGAAAGTTGATACCGTCAAGGGTTTGATTCTTTTTTAAAAAAGAAATGGTTTCAATAATGACGCAAGAATTTCCAACCACAACCAAAATCCCCATTATCCAGAATGCAGACTTTATGACCAGGTTTGCTATCATTTCGGTGTCGGACGAAAAAATAGCAGAAATATTCGTAGCAGTGGGGCAATTAGTTGTTTCATCGGAGTTATCATTACAGTCAGGTTTTCCATCACACACATGCAGAACGTCAATGCTGAGTTTGCCAGTGGCATTGCATTTGAAACGTTTTGGGCAAAACACTTCATCAAATCCTTGGGGACAGTCAGACCTGTTGATGTATTGCCAAGCTGGGTCTTCAACTCCGTCACAATAACGATCGCCCATAGGTAAGTAGGAGTGGCAGGAGTCGTTGCAAAATAACGGTGGGTTCGAGCATTGACATTCGTCACTGAAATCTCTACACTCTGGTCTACCATCACAAGTTAATGCAGATATAGATTCATTGAACTTTGTTCTACATTCAATAAAACTGCTCCTAGACCCCCCTGTGAAAGCAGAGGCAAAATCATTTCGAAAACTTTGCCACGGATTTTGATTGTCATTTTCAAAACATTGAAAATTTTTGTCTTTAAACATTTTCGTGCACATTTCAGTATCAAAATATGCGTCACACAAACATTCATCAGACATATCATAACAATCGCCCACGCCGTTGCACACTTGTTCAGGTAAAATTAGTAACCGATTATCAAAACATTGAAAAAGATATTCAATAAGATGAAGATCGGTATTGCTATCACAATGAGCAATATCGTCATACAAATTGTTTTGAGGTAAAACACATTTATCGCACTTAAAGCCAGGTTGGTTTGTCATTTCATCACTGCCGTCAAAACAATCTACGATTCCGTCACAAAATTGAGAAAGAAAAATTGTACGATTATGAGAGCATTGGAAAACTCTTCGGCAAAGATTCTGATCACAAGATGAAGTACAAAGCACATGTGACTCATAACAATAATCATCAACACATGTTGAAAAATTAGTGTGGTAACAAGTAGAATTATCGCAGCCGGGAAACCCGATGTCATTGCATTCTGACACATTGTGCAATCTGTGTATGTTAATTCTAGTTTTGTTCCAGAATAATACCCGTTCTTTAGGACAACGAACGAATCCATTTTCAAGTTCAGTTATGTTTTTGCATCCGTCCACTGTAGCGCATGTTCCATTCGGGATGCAGTCGCATGTGAATTCGTCATTTCGGCACTCACAACTGATTTCATCAGATGCGTCGGGGCAATCAACTTCTCGATTACATCTCCCTACAAATTTATGCAGTCGTTAAAATGAATAATTTGTGTGTCAAATTTTTAATTTTTCTTCTTATTTTTTCTTCATTGCCCGCTTTTCCGAGAGGAATAAATTTTTGAATTTAGAAATTTTTTCATAAGTTTTAATTTTTTAAAATAATTTTAATTTTCCATTATCATTAATTTTCATACTACTATAACCGTATGTAAAGTTTATTCAATTTTGGCAAAACATTGATTAATTGCTTGTTTTGATGTTTGTTTTAAAAGCATTTTTCTTAACAACAGTAAACATACAAACAATAAAAATAATTTGAGGTTAGAGCACGCCAAAAGCTCCACACAGGTGAAACAACACAACCACGTTAGCTTAACTTGACTTAGGCAATTTATGATTCAGTATCGAAAAAAACCTGGATACAAAATTTGAACCGCCTGTGACGTCATTGCAAAAATGACGTCATTTTTCAAAAATATAGCCGTTACGTCACAATGATCACGTTGTCAACTCAAAACCAATTTTTGTGGAAGCAAAGTTCTAACTGATAAGTGCAAGCTACTTTAAAGTAATCAGAACCCTTAAAAATGACAGTTTTTTGAACCGCCCCCAAACCACGTGACCTACCGTCCCTAACAATAAGAGAGGACTCAACTTCACCTATAGATTTATTACATTTCCAAATTTCAAGTTTCTGGCTTTGGTAGTTTCTGAGTCTAAGCAGCTTCCATGAAAAACAGTTCATAATAGAAAGAAGAAAAAAAAAAAAAGAAAAAACGGAACGGAAGAAAAACAACAGTTTTAGAATTCCAAAACTAAAATGTTAGAGCAAAAAATACATCTCCAAGCGGTTCTAAATTCAAAAGTTGTGAGAGCTAAAAATACATCTCAAAATGTGAGAGCTAGAACTACATTTCCATGAGGTTCTAAATTCAAAAATTTATTCTACTGCTGCAATTTTTTTGAGCTGGAGTGGTTTGAACTCAATTAACTTTTCCGTTTTTCAGCACGGAAACCTGTATCACGTGAACAATTGTCCCAAAAAATTTGCACAAAGATTCTTCCATTCGTTCCCCATTTATGTGCTGAATTTTCAGTTTCTACCTTTAGCCGTTACGAAGCTATTGCAATGTCAGTCTCTGCTGGTTGCAGTAAAACCGCTAATTTTCGCAAAAAGAAAAGAATTTTTAAGGTGAAGCGTCGCTGAAGTTCCAATTATGCAAGGAAACTAAGCAATCAAAACTTCCATTACGTATAGTGACACTACAATCTGCGGGTCAGAATTTGAAACTACAGCTATAAATATTGTTTTTTTGCCACTAACTTGTTGGATTTTGCTGCCTTAAAAAATCGCATGTATTTGATTAATTACAGAATAAATATCAGTAGTTACAATTTTGCTTTGTAACTTATTGGCACATTAGCCCATATCAAAACTTCTGAAATTATACACACGTTGTCGCATTATTGCCCACGTTTTGTGGGCATCTGATATAAGCATAGTTCTCGGCAGAGTTGTAAAAAGGGCCGAGCTTTTCGGGTCGGTTCGGGCCAGGTTCTCTGAGCTTAAGAATGACAAAAATGTTGGGCTTGATACACGCAGTTACGTACTTGCCTTGTGTTTTAGACTTTTATGCCCTATATAAGTGTCATTAAAAAAACTTTGGAAACAGAATTACGACATCATTAAAGAATCGATATGATTATGACAACACAAATATTATTATTGTGTCACAATTGATCAGCAGCAAGTACACTTTTATTTTAACCGCATACGAGCACCAACCGTACACATTTTTTCGACCAACTTAACTTTCAAGCTCTTTCGGGCTTGACTATGGCTTCAAATCACTTTTCGGTTTTGGGCCGAGTTCGGGTCAGTATTAGTCAGCCCGTGTGCAACTCCATCTCAGCTGCTAATCGCTATAACTAACTGCACAGTAGTAAATACAATGAGATACAACTCATCCAAATTATTCGCGTGAAATTCTTACAGAAATAAGCACAAAATTCGTATGCTTGTTTGATCCTCAATGGTTTCTTTTCTGAATAACGTAGCACTTTAGTAATAGCTAGCTATTAAGCATCCACAAACTTTAGAGTATTAAGCATTAACAAGAGCAATTGCGGTGCTCTGGAGCTTGTACTGCTTGGCTACATTTAGGACACGTAAACGCACACTCTTACTTTCAGTGGCATGAAGAAATTTCGAAAAAAAGGGTGCGGGAGTTATGAGTCAAAGATGGAACACAAACAGATAAATGTTAATTTTTCAAATTTTTGCTCTGAAAGCATGTCTTTTAGCAGCGCAAAACACAGGAAAAAAAATTAAATAACTATTAAAAAGTACAAGCAATTTTAATAGCCATCCTTTCTATTGCTAATGGTTAGACCAAGAAATTAAGTAAGCTTTTTGTAGCAATTTGTAACAACTAATTTGCAGCTTGTAAAAAAAGATCGCCACAAAAGCAGAAAGCTATACTGTATCGCAATCTATCAAGGGCTCATGGCACCCTTTTTTGCCTAAAATCGCAAAAAATGCCGCATTTGCATTGTGTTGTGAACTTTCAATTGCGGAAGTTAGATTGCGCTTTAACTTGGTACGAAAATGTAGTTTCGCAATTGCGGAATTGCGTTGCGCTTCAACTGAATTAAAAAGTTTATTGCGGAAGTTGCGCTGCGCTTCAGAAATTAAAAAAATTCAATTGCGCATTCTGCGCTGCGCTTTGACTGGTTGAAAAGATCGCTGCGCTTTGTTGCGTTGCGCTTTTGATATAATGTTATTTGTGCCCACCTCTGCTAAATAATATAAGCGCTCTCTTTTTGATCACAAAAACGTCGTTAATAATTCATTATTTACTTTTTTTTTGAATTGAAGAATACTAATTTTATAAGAACACGAAACTCAGTTTCGCTCAAAATTTAAAAACAAGTTTGAACCAAAGGTAGCTTAGCAGGAAAAAAATTTAAAGAACACTATCGGATTCAACGCAATTGTAAAAAATCAATGGAGTTCTCATGATTCTTTCTATACTGCCATTGTTGATTTTAATGATTTGTCTAGCAGTATAGGCTAAATAATGATCTAATTCAAGGCAAAAGTTAAGTTTTGACTAAGCAAAAATACATATGCCGCTTTATACTAAATGAAATTTATGTCACTTTATACTCCAACTATAGTTTAAAACAAATGAGGTTAAAAATCAGAGGTGGAGTCCGCGAGGACGTCCTTGGCCTCGAGGACACATTTTCAAGTCCTTGGCCTCGAAGCCTCCAGTCCTTGGCCTTGAAGCCTTAGGTCATCTAAAATTGCCCTGTCCTCGGCTCAAGGACAGCACTATTTTTTTAACCGTTGAAATTTTGTTGTAAAACACCAGAAACCTCGCGGAAAATTTGCAAACACCTGTTTTGTTTTTCTCAATTGGAGCATTGGCCTAGCTAGGGGGAGGCAGGGGCCGGGGCCCCTCTCCAATCGAAGTTTCGCCAATGACAAAAACGTGACAAAAAGCCTATTGTTTCTTCAGTTTCAGTTTCTTTTTAGCATTTTTCGCTTACAACTGTAACTAGCAACAATATTGAAGACCAGAGCCCCTGGTCCCTCTCAGTTCAATTTTTGCCAACCAATTTAAATGTATAACCCGGGTAAAATTAAGTGTTTTTCTCTTAAAAGTTGCTACCTAGGCCCTCACGTAACCTTTTTATAAACGTAATGCAACAACCAGAGCCGGATTTATTCTATGGAGCAGTGCCAGGGGCTCACGCTCAGATGGTGAGACTTTTTTTATCTTCACCTATATTTGGCAGGAAGATCTTGCGAAAATCTCCAAAGTGCCAGGGGCTCAGCGCGATGTAAATCCGGCCCGGCAATAACATTGTTAGTAGGCGTAACCATCTATTGTACCATTTTTCAATAGCAATTCAATATTTCACCTCCACCTCGCCAGTTTTTACGCACAAAATACTTTTTCAAAAATTAGCCACGGAAAATGCTGATTGAGCAAACCATTGAACTTCAATTAAGAGGGCTGGGCCCCCCCGCCAAACATATACTCCTATAAGTGGTTACTTTTACGACAAAACAAAAATCTCAAAGGAAAATCTTCGAGTGGATTATTATTTACTGTTAAAATGTAGCAAGAAACAATGCACCTTACTTACCCCTACCTGGACCAAATCACTTACAAATAAAATTTAACTCAAGAATGCAAGATGTTAAACGTATTTTGGATTTAAATTGCAAGTAAAAGGAGGATTAAACAATTTTATCTTTTCAATTGGCTTTCAAATTTCAAAAATCCAGTGCTTTCAAATGGCTCTGAACACGTGCGAAATGTGATTCAATGGCATTAAAATAGCTTTTTTTTCCAAAAAACTTACAAAAAATTGCCCAACGGCTGGGGGCGGGGCCCCCAGACCCCCATTTGTAATACATTTGAGATACGCTAGCTTTCTCAACACGTCTCCAAAGTTAGATATTTGACTTTTCAACTATTACTTAAAGCCCTCTCCCTTTGCAAAATCTTGGTTAAGTGCCAATACCGGCAACGATTTCAGATCTTCCACCCTATGATATCTTTGTCCCACAAAAAGTTCCTCTTTTGAAAATTTTTGATGACGTGATTGCATGTGATTTGTGGTTTGGGCCCCCCTACCAATCAAAAATTCTGGCCACGCCTATAAATTGGAGATTGCCTGAAAAACGTTTTTAAAGACCTTTATTTTTTTGAGAACATTTGCGGCTGTGTCCTTGGTCCTTGGCCTCGAGCATTCCTGTCCTTGGTTTCGAGAGGGTCTGTCCTGGAAAAGGCTGTCCTTGGCCTCGTTTTTTTTGTGTCCTTGGCCTCGAGCCTTGTGTCCTCGACTCCACCTCTGTTAAAAATACTGCACGTGAAACTTTAAAAACAGTCAGCCCCAACCCAAAATATACTGGTTTCAAAAATGTGTAGTTCATTAGCTACGTATTCACAAGACAGTCAATGATAATTTGTCTTCGTATATACGTACTCAATTACTCATTAAGTCACTGCAAAAAAAGGTTTACACTTTGTTGAAAGGAGCGGGTAGCGCCGCTACTTTTGTAGTGAAGCAGCAGTAGCGATAGCGCCTATTTTTGAAGACGAGTAGCGGGTAGTGAGGCTACTTTTTAGCGCAAGTAACGGTAGCGGAAGTGGCGCTACTTTTGAAGTAGCTCGTGCCCATCTCTGACTAAAGTGCATTTAATACTACCAACAACAAGTGTTCAAAAGTACTGGTACGCACAGACATTTAGTTCATTGTATTTATACTTTCCGTAGATCCTTTTCATTTCAAATCTCAAAAATTGGTTCAGAATCGATTACGCAAATAAGGATTTTGCCGTTCTTTGTCCAAATGTATTTATAGCGTATGCGTTCGCAGCTTTTTTTGCAAATTATAGCAGGTGCTTTCTGGGTCGAGTAAAATTTTCCTTCACATACAAGTTTATCATACCTTTCACTGGAAATTTGGCTTTGTCAATTGCTTTTGCCTGTTTGCAATTTTTAAAGATTTCGTTACACACAGAACGATTCACAAATTTCGCAATAATAGGCGGTGGCGGTGGGACAGAATCAGCATTGCATTCGTTACTTGAATTTTGATCACTTACATTTTTGGGAGGAAGCCGGTGCGCAATAAAAACATCTGACTGGTTTTACTCAACACCCAGACACCCAACAACTCGCTGCTTTCAACCACCAATTTTGTCACATCTTCATTTGCTATAGGCGGTTAACCATAAAACTTTAGATTTTCCCGCCTACCGTATTGGTTAAGGCATTCTAAATTTGCAGTATCTGTTTCTGCGTTAATTTTTTTCAGGGTGTCGAACCGAACCTGAACCCGAACCGTAAACCCGAATGAACCGTTTCATTTTGGTGAACCCGAACCGAACCTGAACCAGCAAAATTTTACTTCAGTGAACCTGAACCAAACCTGAACCCTCAAACTTGTGCTCAAGTGAACCTGAACCGAACCTGAACCCCTAACAAAAGTAAGAATATATTTTTCCATATCCAGATGCCGCTGGCGCTGGTACACGCACAATAAGAGCAGTGGTGATCATCAACAGAATCAGCAATTTCTCCTTTTTTTTCTCTGGACGAAATGAGTAAAGACAGTTAAACTTTAAGTCAATGAACCCGAACCGAACCTGAACCAGTAATATTTTACTTGAGTGAACCTGAACCAAACCTGAACCTCGAAAATGGTGCTTAAGTGAACCCGAACCAAACCTGAACCGCTAAAATATTTTGAGCAGGAGCTAAACCTGAACCCGAACCGTTATTTGAAACGGTTCGACACCCTGATTTTTTTTGTTTCAGTTAATTTCAAATTAGCAGTTAATTTCATCATGTCTGAAAGTCAATCAAGTCGGCGTGCATACGTACTGTTTTCTGCGGAAAGACTGAAAATTTTAAATTTTATAAAAAAGAACATGATAGCAGAAGCTAAATCGTTGACAGAAAAACTTCATCGTCTTTCAAAAACAATTTGTTAGATTCGCAGAAAAAATTACTTAGTGAAAGATAATTAATTAAAAAAAAGGTAAAGAAGATTTAGCTTCGTTTCTACCAGAGGTGGAGTCCTCGAAGACGTCCTTGGCCTCGAGGACGTCCTCGAGGACACATTTTGAAGTCCTTGGCCTTGGCCTCGAGGCCTCAAGTCCTCGAAAATTGGCCTGTCCTCGGCTCGAGGACAGCATGATTTTTTGGAATGTTAAAATTTTGTGGAGCGCTTGAAAAATTTTTTGGAAAACGTTTTTTAGTGAAGACCGCTTGAAAAATTTTTGTGAAGACCTTTTTTTTTTTTTTTTTTTTTTTTGGAGATCGCCTGAAAAATTTTTGTGAAGACCTTTTTTTTTTTTTTTTTGGAGAGCACTTGCGCTTTGTGTCCTTGGTCCTTGGCCTTGGCCTCGAGCATTCCTGTCCTTGGCCTCGAGAGTGTCTGTCCTCGGAAAGGCTGTCCTTGGCCTTGGCCTCGGATTTTTTTTGTGTCCTTGGCCTTGGCCTCGAGCCTTGTGTCCTCGACTCCACCTCTGGTTTCTACCAGTCTATCTTGCAAACGTTTCACCATTTTGCTGTCTATTGCGTCATAAACTCAAAATGACGCATCAAAATAACTCGAAAATACCAGCAAAAGCATTGAAAAATTTGAAAGATAAAACCACTAAAATGAACAACAGTGGAAACTTAGTTGAGGAAAAGTGCAGAGCAGCAGAGCACAAGGTTGGCTTAGTAAAAACAGGCAAAAACTACAGACAAGAAATCAGACGTGGAATGTTTAAGTGCCTCCCTAGCTTCAATCCAAAACGAAGTTTAGGAGTTAAAACGAGAGATTGGGTAGGCCTATGCAAGTAATGATCTCTTAGAAAAATCGTCTAATATATAAAATGATAACCAGAGATTGGTGAAGATAGTGAAGTTTAATTTTCAACTTTCTCTTACAGAAAAACAACTTGACACTCTTGAGCAGTATGGAAGGAGAGAGAACTTGGAAATACATGGCATTCCAATAGCCTACTAAGAAATTAAAGCACTAATCAGAGCATTAAAACAGTGGCTAAATTATTAAATGTGCAGTTGGATGATAAGTCATATTTCGACTTCACATCGACTCAGCCCCTCTGATAAAACATTCGCTGCTGGTTACTCGCAAACTCAACAACAAGGCAGAATAAAGGCAACAGCCTCCACCTAGCATAGTAAGATTTATCAACAGAGATAGGCCTAAACGAAACGAGATTTGTAGGAGAAAATTACTCAAAGAAAACATCGAGATCAAATCAATATTTTCGTCTGAAAATATCATTACTAGAGAAAATTCAAGTGTAAAGAGAAATATGCCTTTTGACGCTGTTAACGTAGCCAAAAAAGATTTGGATTTTAAGTTTTTGCGGACTTCCCAGGCAGAATCTGGCTTAGACGAGATGAACAAAGCAAAATAGTCAATATTATATAACGTCAATTTCAGACTTGAATGAATTAGGTTGTTCGTGCCCTGTTGAACAATCGTGGCCAAATTTTTTGCACGTGCGCCTACGCGGTTTACAAGAAAATTAAACTCGAAATTAACTTTTAATGCGTAGGCTAAATTCTCAATATTAGACAGTGTTTTGATTAATTATACTTGCCATCAAGATACCAGTATTATTAATACATACTATGGCTGTGTCAAACTTAAAATGCAATATCTGTGATGAGAAAAGTAATGGCAAACAGTCTGTCGTTCACTGTGGAAATTGTCTCCGCTGGCAACCTTTACAGATGTACCGGTACTAAACTATTGAAATCACAAATTCCAACTCATCGCAAATCAGATGAGTTCTATTTTTGTCAAATTTGCCCAAACAAAATTTTTTCTTTTTAATTAGTTTGTAATTCTGAGCTAAAAGCAATTTTTGATAATCAATACAACAGAGCAGGTGTCTCTAAACGAAAACAAGATGTTTTTAATGATGAACGTAGCCTAGTTGAACTAATTATAGACCGTAAATATTTAAAAATTGTTTATCAAATTCGAAAAAACAGCATGATTTTTGTATTTTCCATTTTAATGTAAGATCACTAACAAAAATTAAGTATATATTGGAAGATTTAATATATGATTTGGGTAAATGTCCAGAAATATTAGCAATTTCTGAAAAAAAACTAATTTGCTCAAAACTTCAAATTACGAATTCATGTTCTCAAATTCAAGTACAAAAGCCGGAAAAGTAGCTTTTTATATACTAAATTCCTTGAAGTATACTAAAAGAAAAGATTTAGAATTTAAATCGGAAGATTCTGAAAATATATTTATTGAATTGAATGTAACACCCAGAAAACCTCTTGAATGTAACACCCAGAAACCTTATTGGTTTAATTTACACGCTTTCAACCAATAACTTGACACAATTTCAAGAGCAATCAACTCACACCTTGAACAAACTAAATCATTCTAAACAGGAGTATATTTCATTTGGAGACTATAATACTATAATAATGACCTTCTCAAGCAACTACGTAATTCAAGAATTAGTAATTATTTTAGTGCTATTTATGCTAAAGGTTGTAGTAACATTATTAACAAACCTACTCCTACTACTAAAACCAGTGCAAAATTGTTAGATCACATATTCACAAACATGTACACCATATAGAAAATAGAGGAATTTTAGCATTTGATATTTCAAGTCATCTACCGACATTTTGCTGTTTAACATTTAAATCCATTGATAAAGTAGTCAAAACGTTAGTTTGCAATATGAAAAATGTTGCTAAGGCAAAAATTTTAACTGATGTAAACAAACTAGTTTTAAAAACGGAAAATTGCTTCATGCTTGAAGAAGGTTTTAATCCAAGTACAGTTTTTAACCAATTCTTGAATGGTTTCTCCGTGATACTAAACTCCCACGCTCCTTTAAAACTTCAAACAAGAAATGAATGAAATCCGGTTGCAAACAAAACCGTGAATAAATAACCCTATTTTGAAATCTATTAAGCAAAAAAAAAGGCTATGTTTAAGCAATGTTACTAGCAGGGCATGGTATGGAATGCAAAATGGAATGGAATAGAAGGGAAATTTTGGTATGGAATATGGAAAATGCCAGAATGGAATGGAATGAAAGATTTCAAGAATGGAACGGAAGACAATTTTTCATACTTCCATACCAATTCCATACGAGGAGCTAGTCGTGCAAAACTTACGCAGGGAGCCGTATTTTACTTTATTTTAGTATTGCCAAACAAAATTGTTACGCTTCTGTAATAGAAAGCAACAAAAAAAATCTTTCGAAACAATGGTAGCTGATTAGCCAAATTTTGCATAGAAACAATAAACAAAGCATTCTATAAACAAACTAATAACTGACAACGATCTTGTTGTTACTGACAAGAAAGAAATATGCAAGAAATTAAATAATTTTTTTATTAATTCTGGTCCAAACATGGCATTAAATATACGTTGTAATAATACCTATTCTGAAAACAAAAATTTAGACAATATTCGGTCACCACCAAAATTGCTGTTTTGCGAACCTTGCACAGAATATGAAGTTTTTCAACGAATAATGACATTAAATGATAAAAAATCAAATAGAAATGAAAATATACCGGTCAAATTTTTGAAAATGACTGCCGTATGCATATCTTTAATGCTGTCAATATTATTTAATAAATGTATTCAGAAAGGAATATTTCTATCAAAACTTACAGTTGCTAAAGTAACACCACTATTCAAAAGTGGCTACAGTTATAAAATCATTTATTATAGATCGATATCGACCTATCTTCTTTCTCAAAAATATTTGAAAAAAATATCTGTAATTGATTAAATAGTTATTTTACTACCCATAGTATTAATTCGAAGCTACAATTTGGGTTTAGGGCAACGGTTGACGGCATCGCCCCCACACTCCAGTCTGTGTGAGACGCAGAAAAGTTTCAGCTACGTTTCCACTTAGCAAATTCCTTTTCGGCTCCTGTGCTAATGCTGTGATTTTTATTTTTTACTTTTGTAATATTCTATTTTTTGTTTTTAGCTTAGAACAGTGCCCTGATGAAGCTAGCTACTATGGGCAAGTGAAATATTTCCATAGCTTCAAAAAAAAAACCTGCAGCAGTTGCACAAAAGCAATTGGAAATTTTCGTTTATTTGGTCGCGGCTCCTATTAACTTTGAGGTTTATAATTTGGCTCTAGACCTAAAAAGGTTGAGAACCACTGCTGTAAATACTGACAGTGGCAGGAACTCGATACAATTTTATGGCGTTCAAATATGGAATCAGATTCCTTTAGAAATTAAGTCTTATTCATTTTATCATTTTAAAAAAGAACATAAATAACATTGTTAGAAAAATAAATCAAACTAAAACAATTTCAACTCTAAATATTATTATAATTGTTTTTCTATACATGCTTGTTATAAAGTTTGTAAAAATATTTTGTTACTTGGATGCCACTACACAACAGATTGTGCCGGAGATGCAAATCTCTTTTTATTGTGATTAATTAGAAGTAATGTACTGAACCCATAGGTGGGCAAGTTAATGCAAAACGTTAGCTTCGTTAACCACTAGTCCGTTAACAAACTTCACACCTCCGTTAACGTTAATCCGTTATTTTCAGCTTTAATTAACGGAAGTTAATAAAGTCCGTTAATCCGTTAACATTTTGCGTGTAATTTACATTTCTTTATGTTCACTCGCTTCTAGAACACGTATTGACGCTGTTGAGCTGATTGTAAGGAAATATTTATTGCAATGGTGGTCTTTTTGTGTTTTGAAAGTTACATTTTACAGTCTAACTTAATTTCAAGATAAAAACAAGTTCAAATGCACAACGAAGCTGCAAGATATTAACGATAAAAACCTTAACGGAAGTTAACAAAACTTAACGGAAGTTAATTTAGTCCGTTAACAGCACTTAACGGAAGTTAATTTAGTCCGTTAACATGAAAAAACTTTTTAACGGATTAACGAATTCAAAAAAAAGTTAGCTTCGTTATTAACGGATTAACGATTAACGGACTTGTGCCCATCTATGACTGAACCTATAGGTCTCTGGCTCGCTACGTGAATAAAAGATGAATAAAAACAAATTTGGGTCAGTGCACGCTCTTTTTTTTCAATGTCTGCTATGCTTGTTTTTCATGGTGTGAAAGCGAAAAATATTTTACCGGTATAATTCTCTATTTTGGCTTTTGTGGTACTGTAAATTTTTTAGTTGAAATAATTTTAAACAAGCATTCTCTCAAGTTAATGTACTAGTTGTTATAAAGTAACCTTGTTATGGTGTTCCTAGGTAAAATATCTCTTCGAAGTACCAATGACTTACCTGCCATAAAAAAATAGCATTTTGGGTATAATACAGACTATACTATAGCATGGCCGTAGGAGCTCAAAATGATTTGGGGGGGCAGCAAACTTTTGCCCGAAAAATGACTTGATGCATTGCGTTTCTCTGTCAAAATTGAGACGGTTTTTTCTGCCCAAATTAAGGTGTTCTCCAAAAAAAAATAAAAAAAAAAGGTCTTCCCTGAAATTTGAACGGTTTTTCCAGTCCAAATGAAGGTGTTCTCCAAAAAAAAAAAAAAAAAAAAAAAAAAAAGGTCTTCACCGAAACTAAGACGGTATTTTGGCACTAGTGTGCCCAAATATCCAGACTATTTGCCCAAATAAATTGACCATTTGCCCGAATTTTCGACGTTTTGAACCGAATGGGGGGGCGACCGCCCCCCCTGCCCCCCCGCCTCCTACGGCTATGTACTATAGCCTTACATAAATGGTCCAGATATCTCGTTTCGGAACATTACCTGATTATCACTTAAAGTGTTTGATTTTAAGTATATTGCCAGGGCTCATCAGGTGCGTCTTTTAGTTGTTTTTTGTTTTCTCAGTTTACGTTAAGTTGTGAACTTAGTGCCTAGTTCTTTTGAATTGACGCAAGGATAGCCTAAATTTTTTTTTGTGGATGTAATTGATCAAGTAAGCTTTACTCTTTCGCCACACCTATGGTGTGGGACTTTGGTGTGCACTTTGTACAGCATATACTGGAATATCTTGCAGCTGATATTGTTTACTTCAACTTCTTATACTGAAATAAACAATCTATCTATCTATCTAGCAGATATAAGCTCTCTGTTTTGTTCATCATGAGCTTTCACTTACTTGTCGTAATGCCTTTGTAGAGTGTCATATTTCTCACTGATGTACTCCTTTTATTTTTGCATTTCTTGAACTTTTGCGACAAGTTTTTTTTTTCTTTATCATATGCCTTAAATTTCTCATCAACGTCTTCTTTCACCGATTTCTTGATGATGTTTTGCAGCAGTTCACTCTTTATGCAGAGTTGTATGAGCTTGTCTTCAGAGAGATTTTGTTAACTTTTAGGCATTTTTTCAGAGTTAAATTTGAATCAAATAATCTAGACTAACAGTACAGTAAAGATACGATAGCTCCTTATTCCAAACCTAATTTAAATACTTATTCCAAACCTTATTTAAATACCGTAGAATAAAAAACTCGTGGGATTTTAAAACCTATGGAAACCAACCACAGTATGTTTCTGCTTGAAATACAGGCAATTTTTTAAAATATTTTTAGCCTGCATAATATTGGCATTTGGAAGTAGTTCATGAGCGGAGGAAGCCTAAGTATTAGAAAACCAAAAAAAGGACGCATTTGCAATCCCGGGTGTCATAAAAAACGGCGCTTTTAGCTATTTTGCCATGCGCAGTTCAAAAAGCAATTTTTTCTTATTATTTTCATGCCGAACAAAACCATTTTGTTTTGACAAAAAACCTTTTTCAAAAATATTTTTGCAGTTCGAGTTAAGCAAGTTACTATAAAGTGTAAATTTTTATTTTTTAGGGAGTAAAGAGGCAAAAGTGCCAAGGGCTCGGCCCATTGTAAATCCGGCTCTGGGCACGGACAGTCGGACTCTGGTGCCCCTTCCTTCGTGCGTCACTGGATTCTCGCTATGCAAGTAACGACAATGTGAGCTTGTTGACTTACCATCTAATTAGTAATTAGATGGAATGAAGTCAGCAAATATATATTGCTTTGAACCGTTATAAGTAAAACGCACTCGGGTATTGTTCAAAAACTAGAAACAATTTGGAGGCAAACAGTTCAACTAAGCTGTTTTATCACTTCTGGTGGAACCAATCCTCTTCGTACAGCATTTTTTTTACAAAAGCAAGATGAAAACAAATAAATTTTTTCATTCAGCTTTAAAAGAAGTTTAACACAATATCCGTAACAAAATGGGAGTTAATTGGCTTCAAGCTGTCTTTAAAAACTCACAAAATAAAAGAATTTGCAAGTATAATAAAATATTAGTAAACTTTGGAGAATAACTAATTGGATTTTGCTACTTTAATGAAATGTTTAAGTTCAGGACTCTAGCTATAATCATTTTTCAAAAGTATGTTTTTCAAAAGTTTTCAAAAATTTCAACATCGTTTACACAATCCTCAGCAAATTTTGTAAACTGCATGGCTAAACTGATTCTTCGTCTTGTAGGCCTGCTATTTTATAACCTATACTACTATTGAAACTATAGTTAGTATGAATTGTTAGTGGAACAAATGCAGCTTTGAATCAACATTATTCACTGAAGGATGGCGAGAGCAAAACACACCTCAACCATTCTAAATTCATCAACTATATTTGGAAAGTGCTTGGTGTAAGAAATTGAAACAAAACTCTGTCACAAGAATGCTAATATTTCTCTTAGTTTTGGTTTTCATACAAAATATTATAGCACAAACGACGCTAAAATGCAACAATTCACTGTTAACTGGCAACATGGGCGACATAAATTATCGGCCGGATTCTGCCTATGATCTCATTTCGCGTGATTGTGATTGGAAATTTAGCTTACCTAAGAAGAAAGAATTTTTGTTTGTTTTGCGATTTCATGAATTGCAAGTGTATGGAATGGGAAATCGTGTGGAGCTACCAGACGGTAAGTTACACTTCTTTACGTTTAAACTCTGCAATTTGTATCACTTTATGGAGTGCAAAACGAGAACTTTTTTAAACTTGAAGTTTAAATTGCTACTTCCACAACCAGACGCTATAGTCTAATCAGTTATTTTGATAGCTAGTTATGTATTAAAATTCAAAGACAATTTTTAGAGTTTTCCTTGATTTTTTTTGATTTTATTCGTTTTTTTGCTCATAGTTTGGTGATCTCCCTTATGTTTGTTTTGTCTTTTGCACGCAAAATATACGTCTAGACGACGCGAAATCTCTTCCTGTCTGCCGTATCGTACGTCTCTACACGCGTTAACTTCTGTTTTGAAGATTTATATTGTCAACGGTTTCTGTAGAAAAGTACGCCAATTAGCAAATTTAGATATCAAAAACGAACGTAAATATTACTGCGCTGCGCCAAAGAACTCACACAATTTGAACACATACAGTACGTCAAATATCCATATAAAAAGTAACAACTCAGTATAATTACGAATTGAGTATCAGACTGAGAATACTAGTCAAATTAATTGCAATAAATAACCAAACCAACCAATGGTTTAGTCTTCTGGCAGACAGTAAGCTGTAACTCCAATATCAACGTCTTCTAGGAACGCAAACTCTATAGTGAGCCCCCGGGAAACAGTGTAGAAACAATTTAAAAAGATGGACAAAGGTCCAGTAAATTATTGCTAAAGTTGAGCAACATCTCAGAGGACAAAGGGTCCAAATACAAATATGATGGGACCCACCCAGGGCAAGTTTGAGGTTTCGAGGAAGGACTGCAATTCTATAAATATCCGAATAAACTTGCTAATTTCTGAATACAATCTGATTCTTAACGATTTCAAATTTCAAAGATTCTTAGTAATTCTGAGACTTAAAATTTAACCTCCTTTCTCGACTACAACCAATTTTGGCTGACATTCACCAAAGGACTTACAGAGCAAAAATTCAAGAAAACAGTTCGAAATGATTGCGCAACAGTTAATAGCATGCTGTAGAAAAGGCGCGATAAATCGCTTGATCGATTGTCATCACGTGCGTTGTGTTACATTACATCATTGGAAAACCTTAGCAGTAAAATATACGTAAAAAGCTAAATGCAGCAAAGCGAGTGTTCGAAACCTGGCATAAACAAGAAAACATAAGGAACATTACAATAGGTGATCTGGAGAAAATTGTTTTATGCATAACTGGGTTTTGATTCTGCAAATTTCTCAATATCTGTAGTGATTTTTTTTTTAAATCTAGTGACCTTCTTCTGCAATTCTACTCTTTTCGGGTAAAGAGTATGCAAGAACACTGGTTGTACGCGACGTTTTCTGTGCAGTTTAGGCAAGACTATGAATGTTCATTACTCTCTTGCACCTCGGTGAAGATTTTTTGTTATAGTTTATTTTTTGCTTTTTCAAATACACGTGTTCACCAATTTGCTTTTCTGTGTTGAAAATTATCTTTGAACCTAACTAATGCACTATAAAATAATTTGAAATATATTGGATATCAAAAAATAAAAGTCATGGGCCAAATTTTTTACGTAATCGGACATAATTTTGACCCAAATTTGTTTGCATTTTTACTCAAAATGCGCTGAGCCAACAAAATTTTGTAAATCGACGCATTTAATGCATCGCTTTGACGAAACTTATTTTTTGTAACAAGAAATAATCTCGACTTCACAAAATGTTTGTGTGAATCACTTTTCGTGATCTGACCCAGAGTTGTAAACGGGCCGACTAGTTCAGGGCCGAACCCGGCCCGAACCCGAAAACTAATTTAAAGCCCAAATCATGCCTGAAAAAAAACGAAAGTTCAGTTAGGTCTGAAAAATTTAGCAATGTTACCAAGTTATTTTGATTATATTTTTGTGCACCTAAAACAAAAAGTACGTCTCAGGCCCGAATTAAGCCTGCAATTTTTGTCAGCTTTAGGCCCGAGTCCGGCCCAAATCCGAACCCGATCCGAAGAGCCCGGCCCGACTTAGAACTCTAATCTGGCGACAGCTCTGAGTTAAACTCAAATTTCTGATTATCGAAAGTAATCTGTAACTGGTTAGTTTTTTTTTAATTTGTTATCTATTGACTTTTATTGAACCAAGTAATCCTGTAACTAAAGTAACAGTTTCTTTTGAAAAGTAACTTACCCACCATTTTATGTAACCTATAGCAATATGCAAAGCATAATAATTCTTCGATTTTTTAAAAAATAATGAGTGTAAAACTGCAAGCACACGCTAGGCAAATTTTCCCAAACGTAGCTTACAATCACACAAAAGATTTCATACGGTTTAGTAATAACGTAGGCAAAAACCAACCATAGCACTATTATGATATCTGCGACTATAGTTTCTTTTTCAAAATGGTACCTGCAATTTTGTTACTACTAGAAAGAACTCGCCTCTATTTCCCGAAATTTCTAAATCATTAATTTTAGTTTTTTTAATCATTTATATTTTTAGCTCATTGACGATATCTTGTGATTACCACTTGAAGTTGTAGAGTTATGGAGTAGTGCCCAATTTTCAACTCGGAAAGCTTAAATTATGTAGTAACAGTGGGATGATGTAGATTATTTTTTTGCCACTTTCTACTCCAGTACATTTGCCAAACTTTAATAAAATCACATAAAATATACGAGAGCATACAAGAAGCAAGAAGCTTACTAAATGGAGCACAATTCTTCAAATATTAATCTTACCCAATCCCTAGCCTAGCCTATCAAGTCGAATCCATTCTGAAAGTGATCATCATTTAACCCAACTCTTTGGGATTGTAATATGTCGTTTCGTACAGAGAGAGAACACTAGTTCGACCTCTATACTTGAAAGCAGAGCAGTGTTAAATCGAATAGTAAAGAGATTTTTCGGAGCATCATTTGAAAGTTAGACAAAGTAAATTGCCGTTGAGGCTTTTATTCGACGAAACTTTCAAAGCACTGTCTCAGCAAGAGTAGTTATAGTTTGTTTTGTATAAAAAATCAAAACGATAAAAAGTTTGTCCGAATGTTCACTTACGTTCATATCGGTGCTCTCATCCGAAGCATCTTCGGCTTTCAACACTGGAGGTGGATTCCTCGAGGACTTCCTTAGCCTCGCGGACACATTTTGAAGTCCTTGGCTTTGAAGCCTACAAATCCTCGAAAATGTCTTGTCCTCGGCTTGAGGAAGCACTTTTTTTTAATTCGTTAAAAATGGGCAATGGCCGTGACCTTCTTTTCATTTTACCTTGGAAAAAGGCAGAAACCTTAGGGAAAATTTGCAAAGACCTTTTTTTTTGAGGTCGCCAGAAAAAAATTTTGGGTAACTTTTTTTTGGAGAACCTTGGCCTCGAGCATTCCTGTCCTTGGTCTCGGATTGTTTTTGTGTCCTTGGCCTTGAGGGTCGTGTCCTCGACTCCACCTCTGTTCAACACTTCTCGTGTAAAAATTTAATCACTTTGGCTTTAACTGTTAGCTGTAGGTAAAATTTCAATCGATAAGGTAAGTAATAACAAACAACTAAAAAAACCGAATACTTTTTTAAGAAAAGGTATACCACGATACCATTTTGGAGAAGTACCGTCGGTACCGGTCCTAGAAAAGTACCGCGGTACTTTTGTTCTTGGTACTGCCCAATTCTGGTTTTAAGTCCTTCTGCATTACGTTTTCTCGTGTGTCTTAATAATACTTTTCCCCATCTAAGTTTGTTAATTTGAAATATTTTACCAGGAACAACACTTCAAGAGCGAACTGTCATCCCAAATGATGATCCCCTATGCTTTATGTTTTCCTACCCAGACACTGCTAATCATGAGTGTGTGCAAAAGCTACGAAATATTCACTGCCCACATGGTTCTGCGAGAACAGCGGTGCAACCGTTTCGCTTGTCAGTCAAGTCGGTTTTGAGACGTACCACCAGACCGAGAATTCACAAGCTGACTTATTTTCACGCTTCTTATGAATTCCACGAATGCGATGAAGATAAGGCAAAAGTAAAAGGTGAACTTATGAACACTGTTTTACACAATGCATGTGTTAAAAATGCCACACTTCTTGCTTTTTTAGTTGTAAATCTAATCACAAAACAACATTTTACTAAAATAATAACATTTGTTTAACGTCCTACCAGCCACAAATTAGAACAAAAATAAATGGAAACCTATTCCGGTTCCAAAAACGACAAATCGGCTCCTTTTATATAATTTTAATTTTTGGCTGATTGAATGTTAAATACGTCTTATTATTTTAGATTTAAAAGAAAGATTCTCTAAAGCAAATTTTTGCTTCAAACTAATCTGAATTTCAGTCAAATTTGTTCACAAATAAGCTTTGAAAAATTTGAAGTTTTCTATTTTCTTGTTTCCAGTATTGAGGTGTTTCTTCTTGCCTGCGACGCAGTCGTAAATTGTAATACAGTTAAAAAAGGTGCCTCGTGGATAGAGTTTTTTATCCGGATTGCGGGAAGGGATATTTGGGATGTTTCGATTTCACAGGAAATTAGTGTCAAAACCTCGCAAATTTTCAAACATTACAACTCGTAGTTGCCTAGTACGACAGTGACTATCTTAACAGAACAGCACAAAGCAATTAAGCAAACAGTGCATAATTTTGAATAAAGGTCATGGATTAACGAAGAGGGGGAGGGACGAAGACGACAGGGAATAATATGCCACTTTTTTGCTCATTTAGCTTGAACGAGGACTAAAGTTTTTTGTTTGTTTTTACCGTTATTTGTTTGTTTTTTCGATGCTTTTTTACCGTGGCACAATTGTGCTGGACCGATACATTATTATTATTATTATTTAAAAGGTAATGGCAATGGAGGTATTTAAAGTTAGACGAATCGTATTAGACGAGATTGGTGTTGACTTCATCCTTCTTGACCCAGCCGTTCCAGCGATATTCTACTTCAAGCACGACGTAGGGCCTCTAATGTTATAAATTTTAATAAGTTCTATTTGCAACCCTGACGTTGATCGTCTTAACGTTGTTAGCGACGCCTTCCAGTTTTAACCTAAAGCAGGGGTTCTTAACCTTTTGTGTCTCGTTTACCCCTTGCCAAATGAAAACACTATAATTTACCCAAATTTTCTTACGTGGCGGGCTTTTCCGGCCAAAAACAGGTGATCTCCGAAAAAAAAAAGGTCTTGGATGGCGCAACGGCAATCTATCACTTTTTCAATGCTGATGATAGTAGTTTGCTTTAGCTTATGATTCAGCAAATTTACCCCCTGGATACACAAAATTTACCCCCAGGGGGTAAATTTACCCCCGGTTAAGAACCCTTGACCTAAAGCAATGCCGCTTTTAGACTACTACATCGAGTCGTTTACCTAAGCATTAACTAGTTGAATCTTTTCAGCACAACAGATCCGAGCTGGTAAAAAGAGTAGACCTTTTGGTAGCCTAACGATCTCAATAAAAGTCAAGCTGCCAGATACATTTCAGTCTTAATCATAGCCTAGCTTAGCAATAAGGTTTTAATTACAAAGTACAAACTCATACCTGATAGTAAGACGTTTGTTATTAAGCTACCGCATTCTACTCTTTTTACCAGCTTGGATGTATTCTGTTGACAAGATCAAACTGATTAATGCGCTGCGAAGCGACTCAATGTCGCAGCCAAATGGCGGCGTTGCGTGGTGTTAGAACTGGAACGGCGTCGACAACGACACTAAGGCTATCAACGTCAGGATTGCAAAAGGAAATTATTAAAATTTGTAACATTAAAGGCCCCCTCGTCATGTTTAGAGCAGAATATCTCTGGAACGGCTGAGTCAAGAAATATGGAGTTAATGCCAATCTAGTCTTATGCGATTGGCCTAACTTTAGATACCCCCATTGATTTTGCCTTTAGTCCTCGTTTAAATATGGTTTACAAGCTAACGCAGCTGAGCAAGCGTGAGTGAAATTTTGTTTGTTTTATTACAGCTTGCGTTCACTTAACTACCTCGCGCTGTGCTTCACACGACATAGAATGATAAAAGAAAATAAAAGCATTCGCTCACGCTCGCTCAACTGTGCTGGCGTGTTATTGTTGTACAGTAGTTCATTTTTATCTTTCCGTCACCGGACAGCGTCAGACGCTAATTACTATTGGACGTTCTGCACATTTTTCATTGAAATGACTGCTTTGTGCTTGGAAGAATCCGCATTTGCTTAGGAGTTTCTAGTGATCCAATGTTGCTGTGAATTTCTTCGAAGTCTTATCCACTAAATTTGCTGCTTAATATTCGAAGACGCCAAGCACCGATAATTATGGTAAGCGTCATATCCAAGGACGCAGCAACGCGACAATGCTTAGTGCGGGTTGAACACAGGTCATGTGATTAGAGTCGTCGAAAGACCAGTCTTTAAAGACGAGAACACCAAGAGCAAAACTACCGTGTCTTTAAATTATTGAAAAGAAGCTGTAAGGTGGCTGCTTGTCTAAAAGACCTTAAGACCAATTCACACTGGCGTCGTGATCGCATCACATGACGCATTCGTTCAGCGCTTGGCGATTTCGAATTAAAATGTAAAGAGTCTTCAAGAAATTGAAAAATGCTGCAAAAATTTATGTTTGATTAATTTATCCTGAGATCCCGAAAATTCTCGGAAAACTTCGAAAATTTCCCGAAATTCCGCGGATTTCAGGAGAATTTTCAAAATATTTTCTGTGGTTTTCCCAGAAGCTAAAAATCTGGGAAAAATGGGAAACCCTACTCGTGAGTCGTGAACCAACTAGGATATTTTTTAGCTAGCTGTTTGTCCAGCGATCGTATTCCAAACCTGCCCATTCGGTGTCGATGTTTGATGCAGTGGTGGATCCATGCCCCGGAATAGCAAAAACCCTATCAAGACATAGAAAGTCCATCACATTTTTTTATTTTCTTTCTGGCTAATGAGGTTAAAAAATTCAATAAAAGAAAAATTAAATAATTTTCTCCGTTGCTATCTTGAAGCACAGGATCGAAGAACCAGAGCCTGTAAAAAAGAGCCGCGTCAAACATGACAACGAGCCGCGCATTGGCCGCCCCTGAGGTAAACAATTAGTCAAAAATTAGTAGAAAACATTAATGTCGCAGAAATTAGTTTCTCAGACGCATGTAGCACTATCTTATGCAGCAATGGTCAGTAACGAAGAAGTGCTGAAACACGTTGCAACAAGAAATCTTGTTGATTAAACTTTGTATCAAAAAAGCTAAATTTTTTGGACGTTTAATACGAAAAGGAGTTATGGAACATTGGTCATGGCAGAAAAATTGCCAGAGAAACGAAGTTGAGGAAGACAATCAGAAATAAATCATAAACGGAATCGCAATATGGCTAAACCCCAACGATCAGGAAAATCTTAAACATCTTGCACACAACTGAAAGCAGGTGCGCAACCAAAAAATTTGCAAGGAGGGGAGGGAGGGCGAGGACCCAAAATTAAACTTTTTTTTTAATTATCTGTATTAAGTGTAGTGTACTGAGCAAAGTGGTGCTACTAAGAGAATCGCAGTTTGGTACCTCAGAGAAAAATTCCTCAGCCACTGAGCGATTTTTGTAATTTTTTGGAAAAACTAGCCATTTTAACGCCATTTGGATCACATTTGGAGCGTTTTTAAAGCCATTTGAAAGGACTAAATTGTTAAAACTAGAAATTATTTTTAAAAATTAAACTGCCCAGCCCCTTCAGCCCCCTTTATTATTATTATTAAAGGGCAGCGGTGCAAGTGAATCTGCTACCATTAGGTAAAGTCCACCTACACATTGCGTAGGCCTCATTTGGGCCCATTGCAATTATAGCTGCTAAGTTGCTGTATTTTGTTTGGTTACTGGTCGAACTCAGAAAGCCTTCCAGCTTCCTTTAAGTACGTGGCCAGTTTGTTAATGTTACATTTCGTTACCACATTGTGAACAGTGGTTTTGGTAGTTCCAAAATATTTAACACGAATATCTTGGTAAACTTTACAATTGCCTACATGATGATTTGGTGTTTCATCCTCTAGGCTACATTTTGGACACAGGGAAGACTCAGCACGACCTGTAGTTTTCTTGTGCCGCTGTAGATTGCAATGCCCAGTCAAAACTTGCACTACTCTATTCAATTGAGGCCTCTTAAGGTTAAGGAGACGTATTGTTAGTCGTGAAGACGTCCAATCTACAGTCTCCTTCATCCTCAAGCAGTCTTTCCGTTTATTCCACATAGATTTCCATCTAGCTGTGGACCAGTCCGTAACCGTGCTAACGCAACTGGCATACGGAACTGTAATAAAAGGTTCAGGACCATACATTATTGATTTAGATCCTGATTTGGCTACATAGTCTGCCACTTCGTTACCATGTACCCCTGCATGTCCAGGAATCCAGGCAATACTGACGTGGTTTTGTTTGCCTAACTGATTTAGGCTTCTGATGCAGTTGAGCACTGTAATTGATGTTACAGTGCTCTTTACGAGTGCTTTGATAGCCGCCTGACTATCAACCAGCACAACAATATTTTGATTGTGCATTTTTTCCAAATGCAGGTTCTTTGCCACTTCTGAAATAGCTAAGACTTCTGCCTGGAACACGGTGCTGTGTATTCCAAGGTGGAAAGATGCTTGTTTTGGGGAGTTGTTTGGGTATTCTGCGTAAAAACCCGCCCCCACTCTCCCATCTAGTTTCGAGCCATCAGTGTAAACCTTGATAGTGTTGTGATTTAGAATGCTTTCAGATCTGATAGCATTCTGTTTATCCATGATTTGACATTCGAAGTTTCTCTCGAATACCTTTGTTTTCTTTATTCGGTCAGCTGGCATTTGCAGCAGAGGTAAAAATCTTCTAGCCTCATTGCAAATATCAACATGACTTTTCGTTTTCCCAAAGGAGCCAACGGGCTTGGCATGCCAGTGTCCACTCACAGAGATTCTGTATGACCCTCGCACTGCTTCGGCCAACAAGAATTCCTCGATGGGAGTAATGTTGAGCAGTATTTCCAGAGCACCAGTAGGGGTGCCAGGAAAAGCTGATGAAATCATTAAGCAAGTCTCTGTACCTTTGTGAGTTTCCTCACTAGGTACTTTTTGTTGAGACCGCCAGCCCAGGACACACAAGCGTACGACATGATTGGACGTATCACAGCTGTGTATATCCATTTCATAATAGATGGTTTTATTCCCCAGGTTTTACCCACAATTTGTCTACATTGCATTAATGCCGTAGTTGCTTTGCGGGTAATTTGGGTTATATGTGGTTTCCAAGTTAGCTTGCTATCCAGAGTAACACCTAATAGCTTTGCTTCCTTGGAAAGTTCGAGCTTTGAACCGTTCATTGTCAAGGAACCCAAATCTGGATTCCGTTTGTGAGTGAACAGTACAATTTCGATTTTCTTGCTGCTGAACTGTAGCTCTTGTTCCGAAGCCCAGTTTGCTGCAATATTTATTGCTTTCTGGGCCATACCTCTGATCCAAAGCAGATCAGCACCAGTGACCAATATTGCTAGATCATCGGCATAGGCTTGAACATAAGAGCCCCTGCTACGTAACTCTAGCAATAGGTTGTTTAAAACACAGTTCCACAGAAAAGGCGAAAGGATACCACCTTGTGGGTTCCCCTTCATGACTTCCCTTTTAACTTTGTCTCCATATAGTTCTACTTGGACTGTGCGATGTCTTAGCAAATTCTCTATCCATGAGGTGAGAATCTCGGACATGCCCATCCCTCGCAGAGCCGTGGCAAAGCCACGGAAGGTGACATTGTCGAAGGCGCCGACAATATCCAGGAAAATACCCAAAGCCGGCTTTTTTCTAACAAGGCATTGTTCTACACGGCGCACAAATTCATGCAAAGCAGTTTCCGTAGAAACACCTGCACGAAATCCATACTGCGATGCAGAAAGCTTTGCCTGCACGTTTTTGTCATCATTAATATGATACAGAATTAGTCTTTCCAGCCATTTCAGTTGGAAAGAAGTTAAGGTGATCATACGGAAAGATTTAGCTTCGAAATAGCTTTCCTTTCGGGTTTGGGGAGAAATATACCTGTGCCTTCTTTCCATGCCATTGGCACATAACTGTGTCTCAGGCATGCTTGAAAAATGACGTGGTAATATTCTTTTAGTTGGTTCCAACTTTTCTGTAACAGAACAGGATAGAGCCCGTCTGGCCCTGGGGCTTTGAATGGTTGGAATTCGTTGATAGCTGCTTCCATACGCTCGAGTGAGCATATGCTTGCAACCATTTCAGTGTCTTCAGGTCTCACGAATGGGTTATCCACTAAATCAGACCTGGTTGTATGATTTTCTGTCTGCTGGCTACCCGGTGACAAGATATCTAGCAGATAGTTCATTGTTTCCAGAGGAGACTTTGTGAATTCTCCGTCGTGTTTAATTACGTTGCTAACACGCACCGTTTCATTGTTTCGAATAATCTTAACCAGCCGAGCTGTTGCTGTTAGACTACTCGTACTCTCCACAAAGCTGCGCCATGAATCGCGTTTCGCTCTTCTGACTGCTTTTTTAAAATTAGATAGGGCAAGCTTTTGAGCCACCCAATCATTTTCCTGTTTTGTTTTAATGGCTTTTTTCCAAGCTCGGCGAGCTTCTTTTCGAAGACTTGCTAGCTCAGAGTTCCACCAGATGTTATCTTTCTTACGAAGTGACTTACGCATCGGGCAAGCAGCTTCATATGATTTAGTTATCACTGAATGAACCTTGTTTACCAGCACGTCAATGTCTTCTATTGATGAAGGCACTGGTACTGGTGGTAATATTCGTTCATTTAATTTTTGTTCTAGTTCGTTTACATACTTATTCCAGCACGAACGACGGACATTTCGGAACATTTTGGCTTGTTTTTGGATTCTGCTTTTGACCTGGAACCTAATATACATGTGATCCGAGAATGATGGCACGTTGCTAACATGCCAACCAACTACTCGGTCCCACGCGCACCGGTTTACCAAGGTTAAGTCCAGAACCTCTTCACGTATTTTGTTTCTGTAAGTTGGTCTATTACCTACATTACAGAAATTCAGGTCTGCACTAACACAAAACGCCAGCAGATCCTCTCCTCGAGGGTTTATATCTGAGGATCCCCAAATAGTGTGATGTGCATTTGCGTCGGTTCCTACTATAGTAGGAATTTGTTCATTTTCAGTGAATATTAACAGATCCCTCAACAAGGTGGGTGGAGCTGGTAGTTCGGCTGCCATGTATGCCGATACGAAAACAAAACTATCTCCCTTTCGGCACACATTGTTAACTCTAACCGCCACAATATCCTCGTCCGAGAACATTGGAATTAGAGAACAGCTGAGATCAGGAGTAGCGTAAATGCATGCCCGAGGGCGATTACCTTTTTCAATACCTTGAAAGAGGTTCCATCCCCGTAGCTTACTCCTGATTTTGGTGGCATACGTCCATGGTTCTTGAGCTAACACTAACCCGGAACGTACATTTTTCATTACTTCACACATGTTGTAGCTTGCTGCTTTACATCTGTGTAGGTTAATTTGCCAACACTCTAAATTATGAGAGTATAACTTATGTGCCGTAATGGCTTTATTTGATTTATCGAGTTGTCCGCTGTAATCCTGAGCCATTCTTATCTATTTGATAGATGTACTCAAGCAGAGCGCTTTATTATAAGAACAGCTGATATGGCTACTTCATTACTGCAGAGAAAAGCTCTGACCTCTATGCACTAGAGGTCGCCGGCTTCTCTGTATCTGCCGAAGTGCCAGGCTCAGCTGTATCCATTACTGCCTCGCGAGTTTCATCGTCCTTTGGCGATCGTGATGACGTCTCCGGGTTCTGAAACTGCTTGGCACTTTTCTTCTTTTGGAACTGCACCCGACGATAACCAGCATATGGGTTGAAGTGCAATTCCTTCAGCGTGGTTAGCGAAGGTTCCCGGACGGATACTACATGTAGCACCCCTCCGTTTCCCTTCGCTTCATGCTTTGCTTCCAGATCCCTACGACAGATTTTCGCATTACATCGGGAAACCAGCGTAAGGGTATCTGAAATGCTTAAGCCTTCATCCTCTGGCAGCCAGATTCCGAAGGTTTTCGCTGGAGGCAAGTCTTTTGGGCCTTTTGCATCGTAACCTTGGTGAGCTACCAAGGACGGTACAATGGCCTCTACAACATGTTTTGCCCACTCCAAGGTCTTCTCATCCTTGCATATCATCAGCACTTTACCTTCAAAGATAAAAGTGCGTTCGATACGGACAAGAAAACCCGGATCGGCACGAAGAATCATTTTGGTGATGGCGCTTTGAACTTCACGAAGATCCATGTTGTCCATATCACCGTCTCCTTCAGACTCTTTTCGTGTAATTGTTAGTTTTTGATTGCTGGCCTTCACCGCCCCAGCATAGCTAGTTGGAGTGCTCGTGCCAGCAGTCATTTCTTTAGCTTTGCCTCCTTGCTTACCGTGAGCGACATCATGCCGCCCACGCTTCTGCGGGAGGTTTGTTGAAGAGGACAAAGAGTCCGAAGATTCCCTGCCTCGTTTAGTTTGACCGGAGGAGTGAGCAGACGAATCGAGGTCATGGTCAGCAAGTGTCATGCCAGCCAGACCCACCATCATTCGCTTCTTTTCTCTTCTTTTTCGGTTTTTTTCATAATTTTTTCCCCGTTTCACCTCAGACCTGCAAGTAACATCCGAGGAGTTACTTGGATTCTGAGGCTCCACAGGGGGAGTTGAGGAGGTGTTCGGTTTCACAACCGACCAAACCCCTTTTGCTGTACCCTCTGTTGCTGTTGAGTCCGATTCCTTTAGCAAAGGAACCTTCTCAACTTGAGGGCTCATGTTTGATGTTTTTTCGGCATCTGGGCTAGAAGGCGCAGATGACCGAGTTTTATCTTTGTTGGCATTGTCACTCAAGAACTCATTGATTCTTGGTTGTGACAGTGCCACTTCTTCTGAATTTAGGGATGTAATCCGTGTTACTTTCTTTTTTCTGTTTACTGACATAATTCATTCATTAAGTTGGTTTTCTTTAAACTGGGAAAAGTCCCAAAGACCAGATTATTCAGACAGACAGAAGGCTACGGACTGCCATTTCTACCGATAACGACACACCAACACTGCAAACGACAGACTTATCTCTGGAGCACTGGCCTCGGCGGAGCCCCCCCAATACAGCTGCAGACCCCTACCCAGGTGCCATCTGGAACTACAGGTGCACGGGGATTTTCACAAGCTGATGGACACGAAGTCCTATGTTGGCTAGTCTAGGACCAGCATCCTTTCTATCCTGTGGCCGCGACACGGCAACGCGTTTTATCCGCTGTACCCTATACTCGCATTGACATTCCGCCACAATATTGGCCTATCACTACCAGTTTCCATATTAGCCCCCAACCTCCTGTTGGCCTTTGAATCAGGGGTCAGAAAATTAGAAGGCAGGACGTCACAGTGTCAGGCCTTCGCTTGCGCTATTGCCTGGTTGCTAATTCCTGCACTTCTTAGCCTCGCCCATCTTCATCAGCCGGTTGCCATTTCCTCAGTTAGCCAGTGTTTCCACCCGACACCACGTGGAGGTTTGAGGTTGGACTTTGTCGGGCTTCAGCCCCCTTTACTTACAGGTGAAGTCGAAAACACATTTAAACACTTCTATTTTGGGTTAGAATTTCTAGGTGACTTGGCTAAGGGTAGCTGAAGCCAGGGTCGTAACCTGGGGGGCAGGAGGGCGGCGCCCTCCCAAACAGAAATTTCGCCTCCCCAAACTCCCAAAAGCGACATTAGGAGAAAATACTACAGTACGTCCCGTGTTTGACGCCTCTTCCGCGGATATTTGTATGCTAAACGTGAAAACTGCTCTACACATCCCAGAGCCGGCGAAAATTAGTGAAGATTTTTTTTTTGAATTTTTGATCTTCACGCATCAAAGCCAGCAAAAATTTGTGTGTACCAGATTTGTGGACCTACTTTTTGGTAACTTTGAGTGAAATTAAAATAGAAAGCAATTTTTGGTCCCCACTGAAATAAATTTTGACCCCTCCTCTAGAACAACGCTCTAGTTGCGGAACTAGCTGAAGCCCACTTAACACCCCCTGGTTGCGCTGCTGACTGAAGCAACTGGAAGTCGTTGATTGTCTTTAGCTTCTAAGTATGACATTATAATTGATGGTGACCGGAACCATCGATTAGAAAAACATATTTTCCGCTTAGCTTTAGCATTATGATCCAGCCTTAGGCGTAGCCAGGATTTTTGATTGCGTGGAGGGGAGCCAAACCACCAATCACATGTAATGACGTCATCAGAAATTTTTGAAAGAGAAACTTTTTGTGAAGCAAAGATATTGTAGAATGGAAGATCAGAAGCCATAGGCTGGTTTGGCGCTTAACCAGGATTTTATTCGAGGGAGAAGGCTTGAACTAATACTTGAAAAGCGAAGATGTTTTGAGTAAACTAGAGTAATTCAAGCGTATGACAGACGGGGGTCTGGGGGCTCCGCCCCCAGAGGCTGGGAAATTTTTTTGTAATTTTCCGGAAAAAAAAAGCTATTTTTATGTCATTGGATAACATTTCGAACGAGTTCAGAGCGCGATTTGGAAGAACTAGATTTTTAACATTTGAGAGCCATTTGAAAAAATCAAATTGTTCAATTCTCCTTTTACTTGCAATTCAAGTCCAAAACACGTTTAAAATCTTGCGTTTTGGTGTTAAATTTTGTTAAGTGATTTGGCCCAGGTAGAGGGAAGTAAGGTGCATTGCTTCCTGCTATATTTTCGGAGTAAATAATAATCTGCTTAAAAATTTTTCTTGGAGATTTTTGTTTTCTTATGGAAATAACCAGTTATAGGAGGACATGTACGGCCAGGGGGCCCAGGCCCCTGAAATTCAAATTCAATAATTTGTTCAATGAACATTTCCCCTAGCTAATTTTTTTCCAAGGTATTTTGTCGCGTAAAAGCTGACTAGGTGGAGGTGAATTGTTATTAAAAATGGTACAATAGATGGTTACGCTCACTAACCATGTTATTGCCCGGGCCGGATTTACATTGAGTGGGGCCTCTGACACTTCGGGGATTTTCGCAACATTGATTCGTGCTAAATATAGGTGAAAATCAGAAAAATTTCTTAATATCTTAGCGTGGGACCCTTGCCACTAGCTGTGCCATATCGCAAATCCTGCCCTGGTTATTGCATTACGTTCATAAAAAGTTTAAATGAGGGCCCGATATGGCAACTTTTAAGATAAAAACCCTTAATTTCACCCGGGCGATACATTTAGATTGATTGGCAAAAGATTGGCAAAAATATATTTAAATTGATCAATATTACTGTTAATTACTCTTGTACGCCAGTACTGTTGAACGTACGCGAAAATGGTAAAAGAAACTGAAACTAAAGAAGCAATAGGCTTTTTTGTCACATTTTTATCATTGGTGGTATTTCGATTGCTGCCCGCTTTCTGGCAATGCCTATAAGTTTGAACTCAAAAAAGTTAAATACAACCTTACAAAGTGGAGTTCAATCTTTTGTGACCAAATAAAAACTGTAAAAAACTGCAAAATAAAAACTGCAAAATTTGTGGTTGCCGAGAAACATTGACTTTAAATAAAGTTATATAGCCAAAGGCTGTTGATGTAGCTAAATTTTTTACATTGCTTAACAGGCTAACACTATTGCAACCAACCAAAAACAAAGTTATGCCTTTCTAAAACTTGGAGTGTTTATTTTTATCTTCATAAGCTAATTCAAATTCATCGTTGTCTTTTACATGTGCAAAACGTGCAGAACCCCGCAAGTTTCCAATGGATCTCACCACCAGTTTTGCGTCAACTTCAAATACGTCAGAATGGTTTACTGTTATCAAAATCGTTGCTTTCGGTGTAACTATTGCCCTATTCGTGATTGCTAACATTTGTATTATTCGCCAAGAGCTGCGGTAAGTAGTTTTTTTTTTCTACGGCAGTTTTTCAAGATCGAGCAAATCGCACAATTAAAACATCGTGAAAATAATTTGAACATAAGATTTTTCATTGTTATTTTTGTTGATGCTGCAATGTCACTTTGAAAGCTTTTAGTATGAAAATCACACCCAGGAGAAAATCTTTTAACAATTCAGCTAGCTTTTACACTTTTTGCAATTATTCTTTTTGGCTTTCGATTGACTAGAGATGGCCTGCTTGTAGGCCCAAATCACTTCTAAAACAAAAACTATTGAGCGTTAAATAAAACAGTGTTTTGATTGACTGATTCATGAATTAGAAACTATAATACTTTCCCACACAAGATTTGTCACTCTCATACAAATTTCAAGCATCCGATAATCGATAATTAATTTTTTCAAACCTTACTAAATGTTCGCTCTATAAAACTTTTTTCTGACTTTGCTGTTTGGATAAGTCTTCTTTTGCGGTATAAGCCATTTCGAGCCTTTGAAAGTTTGGCTTCTCGAACTAAATTATTGCATGAATAAATACATTATAATGATGAGTAGAGTTTGAACACTACCGATTCAAAAACGTGCTCGACAGCGTAAGCCCGAGCGAATGTCATAACATAACACAGTACACGTCAAAAATTTAAAAATCTGAAACTCTGCAGTCTGTTTCACCCGTAATCGGGATTATCAGGGATGTTTGCCAAAAGTAACGCAAAGTTTAAAATTAAAAATCTGAAATGAAAAAAATTGCTTCCTCGTTCTAGTACCGGGGCCATATCCATTTCTTGGGCGGCCTAAAGTACATCTAGCTGTAGCGGAGAAAAACTGATCCTGGCCCTAATTTTTAAATTTTAAATTGTAAATGTTAAATTTTAGATTTTAAACTTTGTGTTGCTTTTGGCAGACACCCCTGATTATCCCGATTACGGGTGAAACAAGTTGTAGGGTTTTAAATTTTTAATTTTTGACGTGTACTGCGTTATGTTATGATACAGCATAAATACATTAAATTAAGGAAGAACGTAAAGCTATATGGCTCTATAATTCAGCATTTTATTTCGTGTTTTAAATTCAAGTTCATATGCGTGGCCATGGGGCATGGGGCCCCAAATGAAATGCCACCAATGACGAAAATGATGACAACCAAGCTTATTGTTTCTTTGGCTCCAGCTTCTTTTAGCATGTTCTTGTACAATAGAGCACGCGTGCAACAGAAGTTAACAATAATATTAATATTAACAACAAGGAGACCAGGCCCCTGTCAATTCAAATGTTTGCCAATCAACTTAAATATAGGCCTATAATCCGGGGAAACTCAGGGTTGTTAACCAAAAGTTTGCAACCTCATGCCCTCATCTAACCTTTTCATGAACTGAGAACTGCAATAGCATGATTAAAAACCATCTGTTAAATTAACTTTACATCACAAACCATCTCCCGCACCTCGCCACTTTTAACTGGACAAAATACTTTTGAAAAAATGCTAGAAGAAATGCTTATTGAACGAACACAATTAGACAATGGTGAATTTGGAGGGGGGCATTGTACCATACCACTATTTTTATCTGATTTCATACTATTTTTAGCCTAGCAAGACAACATTTTTCCTTAAAATCTTTAAACTCCAAATCACAACTTTAAAATACCTCAAAAAAATTAAGCTTGTGTAATACTTGTATATATCATATCCAAAGGTGAGCAGTACCGAGTACAAAAGTACCGCTGTACTTTTTTAGTACTGTTACCGGTACCGCGGTACTTTTTTAAAAAAGTATTCGGTATTTTCAGTTTTTTAATATCACATATCGATTGAAAATCAAACTATCTCTCTCTCTTTAGAGTGGAGCTAATAGTTTTTTCACTCCGAAAAATACCGTTATGGTTCTCTCCAAAGAAAGGTTTAGGGTGTGTTTGCCAACAATTAATGTGTAATTGCAACATCTCTGCATCCGCAGTTCCGTACTATCTATGATGACGATCGAAGTCGTTTGTGTATAAAATAATGCAACAAACGTTCAAAGCCAAAGTAACTAATTGTTACAAGAGAAATTGGAAGTGCAAGATGCTTGTGATGAGAGGGGCGATGTGAAAGAAAATGAACATTCAAACAAACTTTTGATTTTTATACAATAACACTTGCTGAGACAGTGCTACAAAAATTTTTGAAAGTTTTGTCGATCAAAAGCCTCCAATGCAAATTAGTTCATCTATTGTCTAACTTTCGAAATGATGCACTGAAAAATCTCTTGGTTTAATATAAATATGACACTGTACTGCCTTTAAGTGCAGTGGTCAAACGAGTGTTCTCTGCAGGAAAAGACATAACCCTATTTTTCCCTGGGGTAGTTATTTGATCAACGGCATTTTACACGGGAGGCAAAAATGAACCCTATATCTAATTCCTAACCCAGAAGTCATGGGAACACCGAATTTGGTATGCGGGTTGTTCTCCAAAATTTTTGAGAAAAACTGGTTATGACGTCATCATAGTAACGTTATCATAGTAACGTCGTCATTATATCATAGTTCATGACGTCATCATAGTAACGTCACTCCTACATTTTTGTGAGGAAGCACAGGCGGTTCAAATTTTATGCATATGTTTTTGTTTTTTTTGATACTGATTCATAAAATGCCTAAGTCAAGTTGGTTACGTCACAAAAACGTCTCATGACGTCGTTTAAATTAAATATTAGCCAAAAAATGCTCAGATTTTAAAAAGTAACTTTGGGAAATTTCCCTTTACCTTAGCAACTTAAAAGTTTTAGGAATTGTTTGCGATAAAATTTGACTCCGTTTGAAAAAAAAATGTTTTTCTCAAGGTATTTATCTCAAAAAATTAAGAGTGGGACAAAAATGTCCCCCGCGCAAAATAGAATTAAAACTTCAAAAGAGTTGGGTTAAGTTACGATCGACGATCTGATTTGTATCAAAGTAAATGATTGATCGTAATTTTGGTTTGCCGTGCTTTTTTTCTCTAAAAATTACAAATTTTTTAAAACAAACGTTCTTCAAAGATTCTAAGACAATTAAGTTGAATCAGCAAAAAGTACCGGTACCGAGCACCGGTACCGCGGTAGTTTTTAAAAATAATACCGGTACTTCTTTCAAACAAGTACCGGTACCGCAGTACTTTTAAAAAGTGCCGTGCCCACGTGTGATCGTAATCAATTACGTACGTTTAGCGTTTGAAGGGGGTTTAGGTCTATTCCATTTTGTTTACGTCACATAAAGCTAAAAAAATCTTTAACACGCTATTGAAACACAGTACTTTTGGCCCCAGGGCTGTTTTAGGCGTTTTTCTTCACTTGCGTTGCTAAACAACACGTCGTTAAATTGTGCCAAAAATACCGATAAGCTCATAATTAAGTTAGTTTTGTTAAAATCTCTAAAATAATTTTAACCTCTGGGGCTTGGTCCTCCAGATGCCATTAATTGCCTCAGGCGGCTGTTTACCCCCAGTATTCGTGGCGGCTGGATAGCTTTCCAGCTTGTGATCCATCTTTACTGCTGCCCCACTTCGTAATTTCTGCGAAAGTCATAAGTGGACGTACAGTACCTATACTCCTAAAACTGATTATTTTCAAGACAAAACAAAAATCTCCGAGGCAAATTTTCACGTGAATTAACATTTACTGCCAAAAATATTGCAGAAACCAATGTACCTTGCTTCCTTCAACCTGGGCTATGTCACTTCCAAATTTTAACTAAAAAATGCAAGGTTTTGAACTTGTTTTGTCCTTGACTCGTAAGTAAAGAGAGGCCTGAACAATTTAATTTCTTCAATTGGCTTTCAAATCTTTGGAATTTAATTGTTTCAAATGACTCTAAAATTGTGTGAAATGCGATTCAACTGGCATTAAAAAGCTATTTTTTCTGAAGATTACAAAAAATCGCCCAGCGGCTGGTGGCTTCTCCCCCAGACCCCCAGACTGTAATACGTATGAGTTACATTAGTTTGTTCTTTACGTCTTTCAATTTAAACATTAAAAAAAAAAGATTAGCATTTAGTTCAAGTTCTCCCTTTTTAGAAAAATCCCAGCTAAACGCCAACCCAAGCACCGGCTTCGGGTCTTCCAATCTACGGTATTTTTGTTCACAAAAAGTCCCTCGTTTTCGAAAAATTTTGATGAGTTTGTTGTAAATTTGTGATTTGCGGTTTAACCCCCCCTCCCCCCCCCCCCCGCCATTAAA
This sequence comes from Trididemnum nubilum, assembly GCA_963965965.1. Taxonomy (NCBI): domain Eukaryota; kingdom Metazoa; phylum Chordata; class Ascidiacea; order Aplousobranchia; family Didemnidae; genus Trididemnum; species Trididemnum nubilum. Next base: position 15,593,211 of record OZ014479.1, read on the forward strand.
AATCCTGGCTACGCCTAATATATGTTTAGGTTTATCAAAAATATTGAGTTTTGTTGAAATCAAGTTTGCTACTAATTTAATATGGATACTTTCAATGAATAGTTATTTATATTTCCATCATAATATACTGTATTTGTAAAAAATCAAATTTAATTGGATGAAAGCTTCCTACTTTGATCAAGTTATTTGAGGTGTCCAACAGTTTTTTCCAGCATCAACAAAATCGCTGTTAAGATCTTTTTTTCCAAAAGTCACCAAAATTTTTCATTATCTCGGAGCTTTATCTCATCTTCTTCCCAAAACTTTGATCAACTTAATTGAAAATTCAATCGAAAACATGACTTCAGTTTAGTAATTTTGGTTTTTATATTATTTAGCATTTTAGAAGGCAAAAATGATACACTTAAATTACTTTTTAAGTGTAATAGCTCTGAGTTAAAATTTTTTCAGTTATATAGTGCACGGTAATCCAGCAAGTTCCGATTACTGTAATGAAATGAAAGCTTGAGTATACCAATGTAATTGAATTGACTAATTGCAAGAAATACAGAAAAATAAACTGTATATATGAATTGAAACTTGACCACAATGCAAAAAAAATTGATTCGCTGTTCCGCAAAGATTTACTTTCCATTCAACTTTCTACGTTTTTCAGTCAAATTTAACGTTTTTTGCAATTAAATGACGTCAACAAAACGTCATTGACCTTAATGAAGATTACGGCACGTTGAGATTTAGTGCAACAGTATTAACAATATTATGTATGAATAAACAATGAACAAAATGAGCCGAGCATTAATATCTTTTTCTTGATTTTGACCACTAAAATAAACAAAAACTACGTAGGTGAAACAGGGGCTCGTAAGTTAAATGTCCCAAAAATATCATAGTGACATCACGTAGAGTGTGTTAAAATTGTTGATATAAATTTAGAACTGTCAAAACATCTTAAACGTCCCAAAATTTAAATTTTATCATTTTTTTGCCTAAATCAAAAATAGATCTAGTTCAAATAGGATAAATTTATGAAATAGCTATGACGTTTTATACTTTATATAATCAATTACAAAGATCTGCGTTTTACCAAAACGTTGTGTTTAGGTTTGCGAATACTTTTTTTGAGTAAATAAAGTTGATTTTTTTTGTCAATAAAGAGCCAAAATTACAGTTTTATTATCATTGACGTCATCATTGAATTCTGACTTTACCAGAAACTTAATCATAAGAATGAATTAGTTAATGAACAATCGTATTAATCTCTACCAAATATAAAAATATACGATTTGATGTTAAAATTTACGTTTCTTTGAGGTATTAATCTGGACTAATGTGGAAATGACATCAACAAAGAAAACACACCTTTTGCAAGGTCAAATTTTTGTCGACTTTGTAGAATTTTGCATGGTCAAATTTATGTCATTTAGTAGCAATAATACAATTGAAATCCGTTAAAAAACTTTTGTTGCAATTTTTTAGGGGTTAAACCATAGCTGCACTTGACTAATGGGAGCTTGCAAGCAAGCCATCGAAACATTTGCATCAATGTTTTTAGAGCTTGCACATATGCTATTATGTGTGCCAAAAACGATAATCGTTTTTATTAGATACTTGTAATTGGAAACCTCCTTATTGTACCGTTTCTCAAGCTGGAGTTTTTCCTTAAAGTTAGCAAAAATTTTTGAAATAACTATTCGTTTTTTATGCACATCATAATTGGGCTCACTCTGTCGGCGTTCTTTTCTTTTCAAAACTTCTACCAATGCTTCCCTTGGGTCATATTTAGTTCTTTCTGTGTCCATACCATTCAGAGCAATGAGCATCTTCGAAATCATCGTTTCTATGTGCATGCTTTGTCCGTTGTGGGTGACAAGTTTGTTATAAACAGAAATCATGCGTTCTGTTTGCTTAGAATGAATGAGGTACAATGATGCGAAGCAAAATCAGGATCAGATGTTGATAATAATTTAATTGTGATGTTTTGACGTTTGCAGGCCAGAGTTTTAATGTTTAATCGTTAGCTTGCTTATGGCCTAAAGCCTACCAACATAATTGCGCTGTAAGAAGAATTGTATTCTTAATAGTGGTAGCAGGATTTGATCTCATCGGAATAGAAAATTGCTCAATTCTCTACACCAGGGCTGCCCAACCCGTGGCCCGCGAGGTTGTTTTATGTGGCCCGCAATTGCGCGAGCGGCTCGTTTACTGGAGCTAAAGAGCTGAAGCACCTCCAAACGTTTGTCATTCAATATGAATATTACTTTCAAAACAGCAAACTTTTTAGTTTTATTGAGAATTTTCTTTACAAATTCAAGTTTTGACCCTTTGAACTGTTTGAAAGTACGATCGACAAAACATTATTATTGTTACGTCAATTTAAAAAAACAACGCTTAATCGGCCAAGTTTGCTCAAAGGAGGTAGCTGCAGAATATGTGGTTACAAACGGGTAAGAAGTCAAGTAGATACGCAACTTTAGCCGCAGGTGTAGCAGAGGTAAGAGGGTTGTTTGGGTTGTTAGTTCCACAAGGACATTAGTTGTTCTGACTAACGTGGTATTTGGTAAACGATGAGGATTTTTTTCAAGCAGTGTTCTATGGCTATGTTAGACTTTGGTATTGTTAGATATTGTAACCTAGATGCTGACAAGCAAAAGAATGATTACATAAACGCATGCAGTGGCGAAGGCAGTTTTTTTCAGGGAGGTTTGTACAAAAGGCGCTGTTTCCATTCAAGTTATTCTTGGAACTTGTAATGGGAGTTTGCAAAGTTGTTGGACTGTTGGTGCTCTCAAGTCTCACAAATTTGCCGGCCAATATTGGTGAAGAACAAAACAGGTCTTTCCGCACTTCAAGCGCATAATTTTGGGCGATTTTGCGAGGTCAATTTCTTCCTAGACTCTTTCTACAACCCCCCACCCATGGCTACGCCACATGCTCGACCTCTGCAGAGACTCATTTCCTCAAGCCACGAGCATAAATTTGCTAGTGCTTTTTAAACACTTTTTTTTGAATTTAAAAAAATATTGTACTTGTAAATTATACATTAGTTTCTCGGACTTGTCTTGCGCAACTGTTTGTATAATTACGTTTTAGAACAGGTAACTTAAATGCAGAATTTAAATTTGGTTTAGCAAAAATGAACTCACCCGTGAGCCAAAAACGTAAATACGTCATGTGGCTCACTGAACTGATTTTGATTGATATTATCGAAATAAACTTGAAATTGATCAGTGTTTAATTTTGGTAAAAATGCATGTGGCCCGCAATAACTTTTTTCCTGTAAAAGTGGCCAACGTAGCAGTTGAAAGGTTGGGCAGGCCTGCTCTACACCCAAGCTCTTTTGTCCTAAAAAATGTCTAGTGTAGTACTTACGAACCCGGTGGATCGGCTCAGCCTCCCTGCAGCTAGAACTCCAAATTAAGGTTGCTTACGAAAATTGCTATAGAAAAGTATCACCGCGTTTGCTCTTCTCTAGCCAAAATCATGTTACCTGGTTCCAAAAACAATGAGCTACTATCCAATCAACAAAATATAGTGATTTATTAATTTGTGTGCCACTGCAATAGTTGGTACGTACTGCGTAGATTGCAAAACCTAGAGGCATCAGAAACAAATCAAGCAGCATGTTCCAAAAGCAATAGCCAAAAAGCCACTCCTGCTAAGGATCAGGGAGCTCACGGACTTCAATCCACAAGAATGCAACCAAATAGAAACAACTCAAATCCGAAAGTAAGACTCAGTTTGCACCACAAAAATATTCAGCGATTGACCAAAATTTGTTGAAATCCAACCATTATGCACCAAACTCTACTGCTGACTCGTACAGTTTAAAATCCTGGCTGATCACAGCTCAATCTCAACTCCACTTGAGTATGCTTGAAGTGGTTTACATTTCACAAAAAACTTCAACTGTTCCCATAAGATTAAAGCCTGCCTCCACTATTGAGAATGCAATTCTTCTACTGCGCAATTACATTGGTCTTTTAAAGATCCTGCTCATCGCATTTGGAATTAGACAGAGATCGTCGTCACCCAAGAGCTGTGTCCGAAAAGCTTCTACGAAAAGCATGACGCTCACTCTGCTAAATGACGAGTTTTTAAGCAATGTCTTGCGGTTGATAAAAGCCAGGTGGTAGTGGGGAGAACCCTGGGGGAGGGGGCGGAGGGGACGCATGCGTCGTAACGACGGAATTGGTCGGAGTAGGGGGGCCAGGTTGACTTTGGATGCAGCACGCCGGGCAACGCCAACCCACTGCAGTGCCAGTTGCACAGATAGTGCGAAAGTCAGCACGGGTGTGGAAGGAGCAGTGAAAGTGTACCCACTTGAGGCAAGTAGTACGCTGAAGGGAGTCTCTGCCCACATCAAGGTGACAGATGGAGCAGGGGTACCTGGGGCGAGGATTGTTACGGATGGGGCCCCCCACGTTACCCTTGCTCCTTGTGCTCTCATGAGGTAGGTAAAGACTCACTAAAGTGCTCCACCTGTTCCAAGTAGGTGCACTTCTTCTGCTCCTCCCTGACCTGGGCTAACTTTCGCAAAATCTGCGTGGCTGGCTCCACCGTGGATTGCAATTGCCCTGCTTGTCTCAATGGGGACCTTCCCTCTCCCACCCACCAGCAAGCGTCCTCCGCCCCGTCTCTCCAGTTCCGCCCCCTCCCACACCCCTCATTAACATGTTCAGATGTAAAGGATCCATCTCTACCTCTCCCTTCACACCCTCCCCTCCTTAACACTTACCCTCTTTTTGCTTTCACTCTACCTTCCACACCACCACCGCCCACAAGCACACAACCAATCAACAACTCGCCACCACACCCTCAACGAACTCCACGCCCCCATCAAAACCTTAGAATTGTACAATGGAATGCTGGCGGTCTTTCCCCCTCACGTCGTGCTGAACTAATCGCCTTTCTTTCCAACAATCAGTATGACCTTATTCTCCTCCAAGAAACCCATCTTTTGGCAACCAAGAAGTTTCAAATCCTTGGATATTCTACTCTTCGTAAGAATCGGACATTCGCCAAACAGGGCCCTTTTTCCTCCGGAGCTCATAACACCGGTGGTGGTGTCCTCACTCTTATCCACTCTGCCCTGGCCTTCTCTCCTGTTTCTGTCTCCTCTCTTTCTTCCAGGACCCCTACTCAGACTACATCTGTGTTAAAGTTCTTTTTTCCAACCACTCTCCTTACAATTCCGTAACCTCTACTCCCCTCCTATCTAAAGCACTCCTTCTGATTCTCGCACCAGGACTTTCTCTCCTTACATCCTTCCAAACTCCCCTGACACCTTTATCCTTAGAGACTTTAATGCTCATCATCATCATCTTCATCATCATCATCATATCATCATATTTATTTATTTACCAAGTGACGTCATATCACAAGAAAAAACTGCAACTTCCTCTAGGTCTATCACCAAAGCATCGAAATATGCAATTCCTTTAAAACCAACACACAAACTTGCAGAGTCAAAGCGATATTTAGTCACTTGGTGAGGAGACAGCGAAGGACCGAAAGGTCATTTAAGTCTACTGCCACCTCACCAAGTTAAGGTTAAAAAAAAACAGCTTCTAGATTTTCTCAGTCTGCTACTTTCTATGATAAAAAATTTTACGCAAAATTAAAACAAAGTGTTGCAAAGATATGTACACTTTGTACAGTGTATACACAAAACTCACTGTCAACATGTAAAGAAAATGCAAGGCAACATTAGAATTGTTCTAACTCTAAGCATACTAAAAAATAAAAAAAATAAAAATACTGTAACTACAGATTGGATAGAGAATAAAATTAATAAAGTTCATAATGCTTATTTATGTTTTATAGAATTTAAAGTGGGCAATTGGAGTGAAAAAAAAAACTCCTTGCTTTGCTTTGTATTGTTTGCCAATATGTCATTAGTACTGGTACAATTTCCAATACCAGTATATATCAACCTCAGTCAGTTACTGCAAAATTACTAATAATTCAACGGCACATCAAAATGAGAGATGACGTATTGTATAAATACGTAATCACCCAACCTGGGACAATCTCATCTCCCCTGACCCGCCCGGAAATGACCTGTTTCGCTGGATTGCTTCCTCCGGTCTGGAAATCCTAAACGACCCCACCTCTCCCACGCTCCTCCATCATTCCACTGGGAGTCGTTCATTCCCCGATATTTCGTTAGCTCCTGCTTCTCTCGCTTCCCACTGTGAGTGGCACATTCTCCCTGGACTTGGCTCTGACCATCTCCCCATAGAGATTGTCGTCCCCCTCTCTCCAGTTCATCACCCCAACACTCCTCCTCCCAAATTTAACCACAAAAAGGCCCGTTGGGATGTATACCAATCATATATTGTTGAGCATCTCCCTCTTTTGATGTTGACGCAGTCAACATCTACCAGGCTGCCCGCTCCTTTTCCCTCTTCTTAGTCGAAGCTGCCAAGGCCTGTATCCCCTTTGGCCGCCTTGGTCGTTCTCCCAAAGCCTGGTGGTCCCAGGAAGCGGAATCTGCAGTTTGGGAGCAACGGAAGGCCCGCTCCGAGGCACACCGGTCTGAGGCTCACCGCCTCAGATACATAGATGCTTCTCGTAGGCGTCCTCAGTCATTTCTAGGGCCAAATCCGCAACCTGGCAAGCCACCTGTTCTAATCTGTCCCCCCGTTCTGATCCTCGTGCTGTCTTCAGGCTTCTCAATGCCATCTCGGGCAAAAAGAACACCTCTCAAGACCCTTCTTTTTCCGATTGTACTTCCCCTCTTAGACACTGCCAATCACTATGCCTCTTATCTTCACTCACATCTATCTCAAGCGACACCACGTATCTCGCGCAGAGCCGAACGACAGTTCATGAATGAACTTCGGAAAGCTAGCTGTGAGGATGCTTCTTCCCTCCACAATTCCTTCTGCTCCCCCTTCTCCTTGGCTGAACTCTCCACTGCCATTAGCAAACTCTCCTCTTCCACTGCATCTGGCCCTGACCAGATTGTCTATTTTTTCTAAAGCATTTGCCTGAGCCAGCGCAACTCCTCCTTCTTTCTCTTTTCAACAGGTCCTGGTCCTCTCATACCAGAGATAAGAGGGGGCTGATGAAAGGACTGAGAGGGCCGTTTGGGAGTCGGTTAGGGAAAGGACTGACTGGAATTTGCAGGTCATCAAATGGTTAGTACACCAATCGAATGTTTGGTCCCTCGCCTCCTCCCTCTCCAACAACACCACTTTAAACTTCCAATGGGTCCCCACTCATGCTGGTCTCCCCGGTAATGGAAATGCGGATTTACTTGCCAAAGCTGGTGCCTCCCTGCCCACTGACGCTATCCCATGCCCTCTCCCCCAGTCATTGCCAAAATCCGTTATCTCCAGTACCACAATTGGAGACGTCACATCTCCCACTCCTATCTAAACTATCAAGTCCCCAAAGTCTATTCGGAGGAACTGCTCCTTTCTCGCCCTATTCGCTGTGAGCTTTCCCATCTTCGCTGTCATTACCAGAGTCTTCTTCGATCTTCTTATCTTCACAGGATCAGTCGGAAGGAGAATTCTGCTTGTAGTGCCTGTGGACACCCTCTACAGGACCTCAGCCATCTCCTCCTCAACTGTCCTGCCTCTGAACCTCTTCGTAAATCTATCTTTGGCACCTCTCTCTTTATTCTTGACCTATGGCCCAGACCTTGGAGTGTGGCCCGACTGCTGGGTCTCCGCGGAGTTCCTCCGCGCCCCCATCCCTCGGAAGGGGTCGGGTAGTACCACCACCACATGTCTTGGGAACATTTGGGTCGATACTGATTGATCCAACGCAATTTTTGCAAATTGAATTTGCTGATTTTGCGAAGATTACACAAGCTCAATTCTATTAGCCTGTAGTCATTTTCTAAAGTTTATGATGATTTTTTTTCATAACAAATTCTTCTTCTTTAATTAGATGACTTATGTTGTTAATTGAATGGTAATCGTGCTTTGAAAGTATACATTTTTTCTTGATTGATGAGTAAACTTTTGCACTCTATTCTTGCAGTCCATTATTCTTTAACTATTTTTGGTGCAGGCAAGATCATATCGAAAGTAGTGCGGCCCCCAACTACAAAAATGACCCTGGATCTCATGCTTCAAATCAGACTTCGATTTCTGCAGTGAACCCTTCCTCAGCGGGCATTTCTGTTGATACTCAGCAAAGTTACACAGCACAAACATGCACATCTAGCACGCAAGACCACTATGGAAGGTCCTCAGCTGCAAAGTATGGACACGGTGTATCTAAATGCAAACCGAAAAAACATCGGTCTCCCACATATTCTCAATCACTACAAGATCATTTCGAAGAGGCTTTGGTGGAGGGCGATTGGTCAGAATCTACTTCTACAGCAGCATACGAATCCTGGCGGTTGCCACAAAAAAGCAAAATGGACCGATCCAAACAGGCACATTTTGAGGAAATTTCTTGGAGCTGCGAGAGGTCTCGATCTGATTCAATTGCTGTCAGCAGCAGCAGCAACAGCAGAATGGCAACAACAGAAGTTGAGATCTCATCGAGTGGGGGAATTCGCCACATTGGTGAAGCTTCGTCGGCTTCCGTGACACCTAGCGATAGGTCGCATTTTTTTTCTTATTCATACTCTTCTATAAATACCATTGAAGGTCTGGCCAGCCCAAGAGAAGATTTTCCAATCCCACTTAACGAAGTGGAATTGAAAAAGTATCATGACTTGAAAGAGTATCGAAGTGACCGACCGAATCTTCCCCCTTTGCTAAGACCAGTGTTTCCACCGAGTTATGACATTGCTAAGTTTCCGAAAAAAGCTATTACATCCCCAACTGAAGCAGATAATTCTATTTTTCCGATTTCAGTTAAAAAATCTGCTGGCAAAAAACAAGAAGAGGGCGTTTTGTTTAAAAGTCCAACTTCAACTAAAACAACTGCAAATCCGACTTTAAGTGATTTCAGCCCACAGAAAGTTGCTGGAATTCAAGTTGAAAAGCTAAATGAAGCGGCTGAATGTCGTCATGACAGAAAAACCGCTATGTCATACAAACAGTTAGACTCAGGTGAACTTGATGCGAAAGAAGCGGCTTGGAACTACATGGCTGCAGATGATGGAAGCTCAATAGGAGAGCATTTACCACTGCTTAATAAAACAAGCAGTGTTGCTGGACGAACTCAGCAATTGTTTAACCAAGCAAGTAAGTTCTTATTGTTAACTACAGTAGATAGGAGCTTGCAAGCTAGCAATTTCAGTGAACGACCGACGGACACTCGTCGAACAACGTGATCTTCAAAAAGCTTAAGCCATTTAAATATAAAAACGTAGTACTTAACTAGCTTAAGCCATTTAAAAATAGCCTAAGCTTGTACGTGCTAGCGTCAAAACTATAAAATGCGCTTAAACTATAATTATATACTTTCTCTTGCGTCTTACAGCGGATGTTCTAAATTTGCCAAAGCGAGACCGAAGAGAAATTGTTCTGCTTTCGACTCAGGGGCCTATTTAGGGGGGGGACCATTGGGCCATGGCCCCCTCCTTTGGGTCGCCAGATAGTATAATTAGCATGAAATAGTACGCAAAATTGCAGCATGGCCCCTCCCTTTGTAACTTAGGCAGAGGGTTTGAGCACAGAAGCGGTGGGTAAATACCTTTTTTTTGGCCTTCACGTAATATTGGGAAAAAAACGGACTAAATTTGAGTGGAGACCTTTTGTTCTTGACTGAAGACCTTTTCTTTTTTTTTTTTTATTTGGTCTTCACTTAATTTTGGGCCAAAAACCGGACTAAATTTGAGTGAAGACCTTTTTTCTTTTTTTTCTGGTCTTCACGTAATTTTGGGCAGGAAAACGTACTTGGTTTTGGGTTTGAAAAATTTTCATTCTGGTCTTGATTATTCTCAATATTCTCAAATTTTCTGCCCCCCCCCTTTCGAAAATCCTGCGTACGCTACTGTTTCGACTATATTTGAAGACAAAATTGTTAGGAAACGTTTTATAGGTAAAGGTTTCTGCCGAGTAGAGCTACTGTAAAGCCGTATATTTTATGCCTTAATTCAAAATACCTGTAAAGCGATTGTCTATAACGTCAATTTATTTGTATAAAAACACGCTATATCTTGGTCCCAGATCCATTATGCTTGTGAATTACAGCAATTATTCTAAGCTCACAGTATATCTCGAGCAGCTGGATAGCATATTTTCTTTCTTTTTTTTTTATCCAGTGCCTACGAGAAGGGGATTCAGGTAATATATATTGTAACAAGACCCGGGCCAAGGAGTGCTTTATAATTCTTTAAAAAATTTTAATAATGTAGTGCCTATTCAACTAGCGTCAAAATAGTTATATACCGAGAATATATTAAACCTAAAGAATATTCTGCCACCGCTCATTAGATCTGCAGGGTGGCAGTAGTCAAGTTCTTCATCTTCAAGGATAGGGGTTTTCTGGCATTTCTACGTTTTCCTAACTGACAGCATAGCAGTCTGGCAGTTGTGAATGTAAGTGGGCCCGGAGCGATTGCTCCTGGTAAGAGGGGTCAGGCCACGGAGCAATACACTTGGACCCATCTTTGAGTTAACCCAGGGATGCCGATCTTTGTTGAGCATTGGGGCGATAATTTGCAATTTTACCCCAATTTTGCCCTATTTTCAACATTGGAAGGGGATGAACCTCGACCACGATTTTGTTCAAGTGAGCAAATTAAGTGAAGACCCGAAAAAATGAAAGGTCTTCACCAAAAATGAAGCACTTTTTTCCCCGAATTCAAGTGGACACCTACGCTCAGATGTACACCAGAGTCAATTATTGTGGGGGTTGCTGATGTAGACCATACTCAAAGTATTGGGGGGATACATTCAAATTATTGGGGGGATCCCCTCATCCCCTCCGAGTTTCGGCACCTCTGGTTGAACCTCTCCAAAGAAGCCCCAATTTGTGGTATAATAGGGTAATTCTGTCCGACTTCCAACCTTGAAAGATAGGAATTACCACAACTGACTCAAATCATCCACCCCTCCAAAAAATTTGTTTGCACCGAGAATCGAACCTTGCACCTTGAACATACCAGATCCAACTTTCTGCCTGCCAATTTTGGTGCTTTGATGTTAATCTAATGCTGTGTTTTAACGTTGACAAACATCAAAAGAGCTAAAACTTCAGGGGCTCTTCCCGGACCACGCTGGTGGAGCTTCAGCACTCCTTCAGACCTCCTAGCTGAATTCAAATCATACAGATGTCATCATCCCCTCGCTTTCAAATGGAGATCTATATCCATAATTAGGATAGCGATTAATCTTGACAAAGCACAAAAAGACCCTATAACGTTGGGGAGGCCCGGTATCAGTCTTCGTACCCCCTGAAAAAAGTTCTCTTTAAGGTTGTTTCAATTAGTCAATATAAAACGTAATGGGTACGTTTAGTTGATACTCAGTTACAGCGCAACGTCAATTAGGCCAGTGGTTGGCAACCACCGTGCCGCGGACCGGTGCCTGTCCGTGGATAGTTCGTTACTTAGCAGTAAACATTTCCAGGCTAATACTTTAGAATATGTTTGGAATATAATACTTTGGAATATGTTAATACTTTGGAATAAGTTTGTAACAATAATTTCAGTTTACAGGAAGAGCTACAATAATTCAGCTTTGTTGCAGCAATAATGCAAATATATTCAAATGATATCGAACATTTGAATTTGCTGTCATTCTCCATTGCAGCAGATTTTCATTTTCATTGCGAAACATTTGTTTTTGAAAGCCGGTCCGAGAAAATTTTTCGTTTTCAACCGGTTCGCAACATAAAAGAGGTTGCCGAACCCAGAATTAGGCAAACAAAATATGGTTATTTTAAAAGCATATTACGCAGTGCTACGTAAAGATTACTAATTCATTGTTGCAGCGCTATTATAATGCAGATTGGAGATATGCAGAATCAGCAGACGAAAAAATTTTTAGCAAAGTTGGAAGTGCTGTACCGTAAATTGTGGTATAGTATATTTAAACTATGCAATATGGTACATACATATTATATCGGACACTTGTATACGTATTTCGTATAGAAACCATGAACTTCATCATAGAGTGAACAATGTATTTGTTATGATCTAGCGCTTGTGTCATCAATTAACGTTGATTTGTTTAGAAGCGTTTGTTGCCCCTGCCATGATAAAGGCACTTCCAGAAACAGCTGCAAACTTGCCGAAGGAAAAATTAGCAAACGTAAATAGGTAAGAAAATCACAAAATCAAAAGAATAGGAGTTCTATTGTTTCCTTGCAAGGCCTTACAAAAGCCTGACGCCTGTACAAATTTGCGATCGCTGAATTGACCAATGTTGCATGTACTGCCACAAAATTTTGAGCGTAAGTGGAGAAGTAATTTTTGTTTTAATTTTGTTTTTTCATTGAAAAAAACTCAGCATCTCAAACAAAACAGGTTATTGTTTTTGCAAATCAAAGCTTTTTGTAAAATTGAAAAATGCGCCATCGAAAAACCTTTCAACTCGATATTATCGGAGTTTTTTCAACCAAAAGACGTTGCCATGTAGACCATCCGCCGTTTACGTGGCTAAAAATCGAGTGTCACCTTCTCCATCAAGGATTCTGCATGTAACATTCTTCAGATGAGAATAAAATCCTTTCACAATGGGGGAATATTTTGAAGATCTTTTGAATCCTGTGAAGGCATTGACTCGTGACACACAGGAAGTGATATATATAGGGGAAGAGGAAGTTTTCATTGCAACAGAAGTGGCCACGGCAATCAAAAGGATCTGGAAAAGCTGCTGGTGAAGGTAAAATCTGACCCGAGATGTTAAAAGCGCTGACTGGAGATGGAATTTTCTGGTTAACGCGAGTGTGTCAAGTTGCGTGGAAGTATGACAACACTCCAGAAATTGGCAAACAGGTGTGACTATTCCGATATTCAAGAAAGGAGATCGCAAGCAATACACAAACTACAGAGGGATATCACTTTTTAGTTTGCCAGGGAACGTATATGCCAAATGCAGGGAAATAGTGGAATCAAAACTGGAGGATGGCCAGAGCAGCATAATGGACCAGATATTAATTCTGAAGCAAATCTTCGAGAAATCTTGAAAGTATGGCAAAGATCTCTTTGTATGCTTCGTCGACCTTGAAAAAGCATATAACCGAGTTCCTCGGGATAAACTGGAAGGTTTTGCAGGACTATGGCGTTGATGTTTAGTAGTTACGCGCCTTTATTAGTCATTCTACAGCGGACCTGAGGTTTGCGTTCGGGTAAATGGCAAGCAATTAAAGCCGTTCCATGTGGACGTTGGACTCCGGCAAGCGTGCGTTTTGCCACCTCTTTTCATTGTTTACATGATTTGGATAGACAAATGCTGCTAAACTGATGAGTGTGCCACGATTGGGAATTGCAAAATCAGTCGTCTGCTATTCGCTGATGATTTGGTTCTGCTTTTTTCCACAGAATCTTGCACCCAGCCCGCATTAAATAGCTTTGCAGATGCATGTGACACAACCGGAATGAAAATAAGAACGTCCGAAGCTAAGGTACTTCATCCTTCAAAAAACTCTGATCAGTGCGGGTTGCAAGTGAATGGAGCAACACTGAATCAGGTAGGGAAGTTCAAGTATCTTGGGGTTACATTCACGAGTGACGGAAGGCAACACGAAATACTGGATACCCAAATTGGCATGGCTAGTGCAGTAATGCGAGCTTTGCACTGCTCGGTTGTCATTAAACGAGAATTGTCAAAAAAAAAGCAAAGCTCGCAATTTTGAAACAGTTTTTGCTTCCATTCTCACTTATGGTCATGAATCTTAGGTAATGACCGAAACAGTGCGATTACAAGTACAGGCAACCGAAATGAGGTTTTTACGAAAAATCGAAGAAGTTAAACTATTGAACAAGGTGCGTAGCTTTGTGATTCGAAAATCTCTTAACATCGAGCCGTTACTTCTCCGAATTGAAAGATCTTAGCTTAGATGGTTTGGCTATCTAAGCAGAAAGACTCCCCAAACTAGCTTTACTTGCCATAGCAAGTAGGAGAAGACCAGTTGGACGACCTAGAACTAGATGGACCGATTACATTGAGATCTTGGATGAAATTGCTTGAGACTTCACCTATTCGAAATGAAGCGTGTGATGGAAGACCGTGAAGTGTGGCTACTTAACCTCGAGCTGCTGCCCCGCAACGCTCACGGAAAAGCGGGCAATGAAGAAAAAAAGAAGAACAAAGATTTTGTCTTGTGTCAGCTGTAACAGTATGTATAGTATAACCACGGCAACAAGAGATAAATGCGAAAATTTATGATTAAAATATATAGGTTGTGCTTTCTACATTGTGCTTGTACCCGCAACTAGAGAATTTTGCTTCGCGTTCAGATCCGCAACATAAAAGTATCTATATGTTGTGCCATTTATTCATCTTTTTTTTTAGCATTTTGCTTAAATGAACTTATCCTTGGCTACTCTACACTATATGATATCTAACTTTCAATGCAAAGCTTGTTAGAAGGGAAGCAAAAATGCTCTACGCGGCGCCGCTTTTTGGATTTCTGCTGATATATTAGCCATAGAATCCACACTTCGCCATTTGAGTTTAGCATCTTTAGACTTTCGCGCTAGAAGCTTTAGGTCTGTTTCACATTGGTGACAGCAGGTCGTATGACCAAATTGGTCGGACATGGTGAGGGTTAAGACGCAATGTGATGCGGCCAAAATATGTGTCGTACGACCTTACGTCCGACCACGACCTAGTGTGAAAGGCGTTATTCAAATTAATGCAATTATCTGGTTTGACTTTTACTGCTGTACCGAGTTGGTCGCGAGTGTGAAACGGACCTAAGGCGCGAAGCAGGCCTGTAGGAAAATAAATCGAATGATTGTCAGACATAAGCCTGTTTATCTAACAAACTAAAAATGCCTTTCTAGTTTTGGAGCAAAGGAATTCTTAAAATGACAGTCAAGCCAGCAAGCAACAGCGAAAAGTTTTTATCGTGAAATTCACCAAATTTAGTTAGAATGAATAAACTATTTCTGTAATGGAAAGAAGCCAAAAAATAAACTAACCACCAAATGAGCAGGGGCGCCGATAGCCGAACGTGGGCCCGGGGCCAGCTCAAATATGACGGATTTCCGGTTTTGTGAACTCCAAAACAGACAGAGAAAATGCCCCGCAGTTTTGTCCGAATTTTGATATCAAAAAAAAAGGGGGGGCTTTACCGAAATCAGGTGATCTCCACATAAAAAAAAAGGTCTTCACCGAAATTCTAACGGTTTTCGCGATCAAAAATAGGTGATCTCCAAAAAAAAAGGTCTTCACCAAAATTCTAACAGCTTTTCCGGTCGAAATTGGGTGATCTTCAAAAAAAAGGTTTTCAGGCCTCACATGCTGATTTCTCAGTGTCATTTCGATGGGCCCCTCTCGAGCTCATGAGCCCTCTGCTGGGCCCGCTGTAGCCAACGGCCTTCCTGAAGCCCATAGCCCATGGGCCCCGGGGTCATTGTACCCCTGCCCTCCCTCTCGGTGGCTCTGCCCATGAGTTACACCTTATATCTGTCATGATTAGTGATGTAAATGTTTTAATTTTTTTTTCAAAAAAAAACATGGCCTCAAAAAAAACTTTTTTTTTAAAATCTTTGTGGGTTTGGGGGTTCTAATCCAGAGGCTTACTTGTTGTTTGGCACAAATATCGCTGTTCGGCCCGTTTACAGTTTTGATAAAAGACAAACTTAATTCTTGTTTTGTCAAGTACGAAGGAAAAAAAAAAAAAAACTAGCGTAAAAACAACAAGCGACAAAAAACGTCTTTTTACATCTGTAGTCATGATAGCCTACCCACAAACTCACAAAATATAGCAGCTTAGTGCAATTGCTGTTTCAAGGAATATCACCTCTCGTTAGCTAGGCTTGCTAGGTAGAGGCTTATCAACTCTCAGATGACTGCGTTACCACAGTTTAGCAACTTGCAACAATGGGGTGGTTCATTCATTTTTTGACTTCTTCTCAAGAATTTTTTCTTATCAATTGACATAGTTAAGGGCCTATCATCTCCAAAAATTGTTCCACTAAATGGAACATTGTTCCTCTACCAATAGGCCAGAAAAGTTGTTCTTCTGCCAAATGGGCCAAAGTAATGGAATATTATATGCTGTACAATTCTACGGTTATGTTGGCATCATAATCTAGCAGTTATGCTGGCTTGTCGATTTTGTAGCCTACCAGTTAATTTTCTCCAGGGGGACCAATACGGGATCCATCTCTTTATGTTTTTGGTTGTTAGCTAAGTTGACTCAGGCGCAAAGCCACGAATTTGCTTTGGGGGGGAGCTGTTTTGGATACTGGAAAAAACATCAAACGATCTTGACTTAGATTTTAATCGATCTTTGATCAGATTGAGTCAGTTTTTTCGTCCAAAACGAGGCGATCTAAAAAAAAAAAGGTGTTCACCGGAATTTAAACGGTTTTTCCAGCCAAAATTAGGTGATCTCCTAGAAAAAACGTCTTCACCCAAATTCAGTCAGTTTTTCTGACCAACTTTAGGTGAGATCCAAAAACAAAAACTCCAGTTTTTTGGTCTAAATCACAGCAAGTAATCCCATTGGGGGAGTCTCTTTTCATTTTTGGAGCAAAAATCGGCCTTAAAAGCATTAAAAAAGTGGTATTTTGCATACTTTTCAGGCCAATGGGGGGGACCGAGCCCCCCCTGGCTACGCTACTGCTCCAGTGATTGTTGAAGTTGCTAAAATGTAGCACAGCAGTCATTTGAGTGTTAATAAGCCTATCTAGTTAACGAAGCTAACGATAGGTGATATTTCTTGAAACAGCAGCTGTACTAGGCTGCAACATTTTGTGGATAGGCTTTCATGACAGGCATGTGGTGTAATTCAAGGTGTGGCTCACGGATTTTTTGATTTCTTTTCAAGAATTTTCACTTACCAATGGAGAGATTTAAGAGGACCTCGCAGAAAAATACCTCCCAGAAAATCATTTGCCAGAAAAACATTTTCAAGAATTAGCATAATTTGTCAGAAATCACATTTGCCAGAATAAACACTTGTCAAATTAATTTCCCCGAAAACTTATTTTCCAGAATTTGCATTTGGTCAAAATTACATTTCCTTGGAAATTTATTTTCCAGAAAGTACGTTTGGTCGATATAATATTTTTCCAAAAACTTATTTTCCAGAATTTGCACTTGCCAGAGTTTACATTTGGCCTAAATTCCATTTCCCTGAAAACTCATCTTGAAATTACATTTCCTCGAAAATATATTTTCTAGAAGCTATTTTTCAAGCAAAGCATTAAGTTATGTTATCATTTCTAATAAACAATTAGACAAAACAGCAGACTTTTGGTTGAGAACTTTGAGTTACAGGCAGTACTTAAACTGTAAAATTTTGCATGGAGGGGAGCGCTTTTGCAGCCTAGACCAAACGTATTCGGAATGCTAATAAAATTTAGTCGAAATTATAATTCAAGTTGTACTTCTTTCCCCTAAATTGAGTGAAGACCAAAAAAAAAGGTCTGCACCGAAAATTGAAGGATATTTATTTCCTTAATCGGGTAAAGACCAAAAAAAAGATCTTTACCGCAGCCTATATTCCGCTGGAGCTGGTGGGATTTAGTCGTGCTAACAGGCACTTTTTAGTCTGATCATCCAGCGCTGAAATTGCGTCCCTTATACAATTTAAGTACTGGTTACAGGTAATAGTAATTGTTTGCAACCAGTCTCCTGCCAATCTTTTAAACGAACAGCAATTTCATCGGTTAAGATATTGGTGTCAGTGAAACAATTTTTTCCACAAGGGGCGTCATGTACCTCAAATCAAAATGACACTTCCGTACCGTTTTGTTTCTTAATTCTCCAAATTTATTGGTACAAGCATTTCATTATTCTTTGGTTAATGCGAGACAATGTTCACCTAACGAGCTCCATCAAAGCAGACTAAAAGGTCATTTGTGCGTGTAATGGTAGCGAAATTTTATTTTTGTGTTTTCATAAGTGTAAGTCTGCGCTACGATACCTCTAAATATGCAATGCTTGTGTTGCTGCTACTTGTGTGAATTTTAAAAATACAGTAATATTATCAATAATCTAAAGCCATCAAAATATCATTACAAATTTTGCGCGAATAGTCCTGAAAATAGTGCTTATTTTTGTTAAAAACTAAAACTATTTTAAACCTAACTTTATTTGTCAAAATTAGTTGCAAGAGGTGAAGAAATGTCCTCTTCTACCCCTCCTGTAATCTTCGCGTAACTTAAGAATAATTTCTGAAACTGAGCTAGCTTATAAATCGTGCGAAATGTAAATTCTATGAATAATGTAATCAGAGGTGGAGTCGAGGACACAAGGCTCGAGGCCAAGGCCAAGGACACAAAAAAATCCGAGGCCAAGGACAGGAATGCTCAAGGCCAAGGACACTGGCGCAAGCGTTCTCAAAAAAAAGGTCTTCAAAAATTTTTTTCAGGCGATCTCCAATTCATTGGCGTACCCAGAATTTTTGATTGGGGGAGGCCTAAACCACAAATCACATGTAATGACGTCATCAAAATTTTTCCATAGAGGAAGTTTTTGTGGGACAAAGCTTTTGTAGGATGGAAGATCTGAAATCGTTGTTGCCTGTTTGCACGTTACCAGGATTTTGCAAAGGAAGAGGACTTAAACTAACAGTTGAAAAATGCAAATATCTAACTTTGGGAACGTGTTGAGAAAGCTTGTGTAACTCAAATGTATCACAGACGGGGGGTTGGGGGCGGAGCCCCCAGCTGCCGGAGGCTTTGGGGGGCTGGGGGCCCCGCCCCCAGCCGTTGGGCGATTTTTTGTAATTTTTTGGAAAAAACAGCTATTTTAATGCCATTGGATCACATTTCGCACGTGTTCAGAGCCATTTAAAAGCACTAGATTTTTGACATTTAAAAGCCAATTGAAATAATCAAATTGTTTAATCCTCCTTTTACTTGCAATTTAAATCCAAAACACGTTTAACATCTTGCATTTTGGATTTAAATTTTAAATGTAAGTGATTTGGTCCAGGTAGGGGGAAGTAAGGTGCATTGTCTCTATCTACATTTTAGCAGTAAATAATAATCCACTCGAAGTTTTCCTTAGAAATTTTTGTTTTGTCATGAAAATAACCGGTTATAGGAGTACACGTTTGCCAGGGGCTCCAGGCCCCCTCAATTGAAGTTCAATGATTCGTTCAATCAGCACTTTCCATGGCTAATTTTTTTTAAAAATATTTTGTGCGTAAAAACCGGCGAAGTTGGAGGTGAAATACTGAATTGTTTTTGAAAAATGGTACAATAAATGGTTACGTCTACTAACCATGTTATTGCCGGGCCGGATTTACATTGCGCTGGGCCCCTGGCACTTTGGAGATTTTCGCAACATCTTTCTGCCAAATATAGGTGAAGACCAAAAAAAATCATACGATTTCAGCTCGGAGCCCCTAGCTGGTACTGCGTCATATTATGGTAAATCAGCCCTGATTAATGCATTACGTTCACAAAAAGGTTAGATGTGGGCCTGAGATAGCAACTTTTAGGACAAAAACTCTCCATTTTCTCCGGGTTATACATTTAAATTGGCTGGCAAAAATTGAATTGAGGGGGACCCGGCGCCCTTGGTCTTCAATATTGTTAGTTAGTTATACTGCTGTCAGCGAAAAATGCTAAAAAGAAACTGAAACTGAAGAAACAATAGGCTTTGTTGTCACATTTTTGTCATTGGTGAAATTTCAATTGCGAGGGAGGCCTGCCCTCCTCCCTTTGCCTACGCCTATGCTCCAAGTGAGGAAAACAAAAAAAGGTGTTTGCAAATTTTCCGCGAGGTTTCTGGCGTTTTCGAACGAAATTTCAACTGTTCAAAAAATAGTGTTGTTATCGAGCCGAGGACAGGGCAATTTTCGAGGACTTGAGACTTCGAGGCCAAGGACTTCAAAATGTGTCCTCGAGGCCAAGGACGTCCTGGAGGACTCCACCTCTGAATGTAATATTTGTGGAAAATAAGTTTTGGGGGAAATGTAAGTTCGGCCGAGTGCACGTTCTGAAAAGTGTAATTTCTGGCAAGTGCACGTTCAGGAAAATGTACATTCGGGATAATGCAGTTTCTGCCAAATGCTTTATGGGGAAATGTAGTTTCTGGAAGGCGTTTTTCTGGGAGATTACAGGATCCCAGAGTTAAGGGCCTGTCATCTTGAAAAAGTATTAATGGGTTAGTCAAGGTACAGTAAAACAAGAAGAAAATCAAGGAAAGAACTAACGTTTATGGTACTGTGATGTTACAGAAAATTAGGCAACTTAGAAATTACTGTGCTAAAAAGAGGCACCTTTTAGCATATTAATGATAATAATAACAATAATTACACTTTATATCCCCCTTGAGATAACACCAACAAGTGTCGATGTATCTGACTGACGGAACGAAGTAACATTCAAATAAAGTAGCTTTACAAAAATAAACTTAGTACACGACAGATGTATTAATTCTGCTTTAATAGGCAGAAAAATAATGGCATCAAACAGTGGAAACATCCTAAAAGGCTAAATTAAAATAAACGTTACTTGAAGTAGGAGAAAGCTTCAATTTCACGCAGAGATATAGTGGCTACAAATTCCGGACCTTGGATGATGCATACGAAACATAAATTGGGACCTTGCAGAGTCTAGGGTATTTGTTTGAAAATGAAGCTCGGAGCAAATTCTTCGAGATGAAACATTGTATTTGAAGCAACGTTCTCCGATGTATTTTTATTTAAGTTGACGTTTCACTCCCCAGTTCGAGAGCGTCATCAGAACAGTAATGCATATCTTGTTTGCAAAAGCGAAAATGATTTTTCTCATTAAAATGCAAGCTGTATCTTGCTGAAACAGAACGAGACTTGATTACATTTTTCAAACGAAAGGTTTAGAACTGAAAATAACTAAGTCACATTTTACCAAATTTGAGTTTTCACTCACAATGGATTTTGCTTTGATTACTTCACAACCTGTGCTAATATATTTTGGCAAAGAACTGCCTAAGTCCAGGTACGAGAGGTTGCATTTTCTCAGAGAGAGTCATTTTTTGTGCTAGAAATACTCAAGTCCACTTCTTTTGGAGCAAAAATGACTTAGTTCAAATCAGCCAATCAAAATTGCCCAATTGTGTGACTCAGCAGCAGTTTGTGCTTAGTCATCAAGAAATCAAACACAAGCTTGGAAGATGAGATTGTTGCACAAATGCGCAAGTGGGCTGCTACGATTTCATTTATGAGAGCAAAGTGTTGTTGAGTAGTCAGTTAAATTTTATTACAAGCATGCGGTAGTGTCTAACTGATCATTTTTTGTAATTATAGGTGGGATATATAGGCCTAAAGCCTACGGTACGGTAGGGAGCAAACGGGGTACTATTAAGGCCTAAGTTTTCCAGGTTACCTATTCTTAGTCACATAAGCAATTGCGTTAGCATAGATAATAGTAAATCGTTTTAAGTATCAATATTATCCCATTTTTTGAAAATGCAGAATTTGTAGTACAGTGTGGGACAGAAAACTTCCCATATTTTAAAACCTTACTAAACGCTATGCTAATTCTTTTTCAGCTATCAACATAGGTGGGCAAGTTAATGCAAAACGTTAGCTTCGTTAACCACTAGTCCGTTAACAAACTTCACACCTCCGTTAACGTTAATCCGTTATTTTTAGCTTTAATTAACGGAAGTTAATAAAGTCCGTTAATCCGTTAACATTTTGCGTGTTATTTACATTTCTTTTTATTCACTCACTTCTAGAACACGTGTTGACGCTGTTGAGCTGATTGTAAGGAAGTATTCATTGCTGTAGTGGTCTTTTTGTGTTTTGGAAGTTACATTTTGCAGTCTAATCTAATTTCAAGATAAAAATAAGTTCAAATGCACTAACAAAGCTGCGATCGGAAAATCGCTGGAAATTGTAAACAGCGATAATTGATAGACCTATGAAGCTGCAGCTTATTATTGCCCCCAAAATGAGCTCCTTTCTTCGCTTTCTTCTTTAAAACTCGTGCTAATACGCAACAAGTGCTACCAGTGCAAACTGGTTTGTATCGGTAAGATGAATGATTGGTGCAAGATATTAACGATAAAAACCTTAACGGAAGTTAACAGAACTTAACGGAAGTTAATTTAGTCCGTTAACATGAAAAAACTTTTTAACGGATTAACGAGTTAATGAAAAAGTTAGCTTCGTTATTAACGATTAACGGACTTGTGCCCACCTTTGGTTATCAACATAATTAAAGCTGAAAGAGAATTTATAAAGTGATTGAATTGCCATTTGGTTTAGAATAAGAAATTAAAAAAAACTAGATGAAAGCTTGCTGAGGAGCGACGCAAATATCTAATATCTACTGATATCAAAAAGCTAGCGCCCTAGCTCAAGCCGTTCAAAAAATTGACTTTGGTGGTTTCCGGCGAGATGGTACCCCCAAACTATGTCAAAATATTTGTTGTTTAAACATCTACTGATATCAAAAAAATAGTACTAGCACCCTAGCTTAATCCGTTAAAAAGTGATTTTTGGGGTCCATTTGGAGAGGGGTTCCGGGGGGGGGGGGGGGTTGAAACCCAATATCGGTATTATGTTAAAATATTTGTCTCATAAATGTTATCTAATATTTAAAAAACTACCGCCATAAGCTAAGTCGTTCAAAAAACTATTTTTTTGGGAAAAGTCTCCAGGGGGTGGTACCCTCCAAAACTGCGTCAAAATATTTGTCTCTTAAATTTCTACTGATAACAAAAAATTGGCACTTTAGATTAAGCCGCTCAAAAAATTAAATTTTAGGGTGTCCATTTGAAGCGGATTTCTGCAGAGGGGTGGTACCCCAATCTATGTCAAAATATTTGTCTGTTAAATATCTTCTGATATAAAAAGAAACTGGCACCTAAGTTAAGCCGTTAAAGAAATTGATTTTTGGGAGGTCTTCTGGGGGTGGCACCCAAAAGCTATGCCAAATTATTTGTCTGTTAAAGGGAGGGTGCAGCCTAGCCAAGCTGCCTAGCCTAGCTCGACATCAAAAAATAGCATTTAATTTTCTGATCACGAAGCAAAAAAAAATTTTTTTGAAGATTGTCTAGTTTCTGAAGAAATCAAAAACATCCGCTTCAACTCCGCACATCTGGAAAAGGGTTGGATTAGCTGACAATTTGATGACGTACTGGTTGGTTAGCAAAAAAACGCGAAAGCTTGTTCACAATGATAAATAATAAGGATAAGCGAGGTA
This sequence comes from Trididemnum nubilum, assembly GCA_963965965.1. Classification (NCBI taxonomy): domain Eukaryota; kingdom Metazoa; phylum Chordata; class Ascidiacea; order Aplousobranchia; family Didemnidae; genus Trididemnum; species Trididemnum nubilum. Next base: position 15,616,399 of record OZ014479.1, read on the forward strand.
GGAGGAAGAAATCACGCAGAATTACCGATGAGAGATAGCTTTAAAAGCGTTCATTGTTTTAAAACAATTGCTTAATACATTCTTTAGCTTATATGTGTCCACCAAGGATGGCAGTACGTAGGTACGGTAAGCCTCAATTTTTGCTAAGACGTACGGTACGCTGATACGATACGCTTTTTTGTAATGGTACGGGTTCGGTACGTTGGTACGGTACGCTTCAAAAATTGAAATAAAGTACGGTACGCTGGTACGGTACGGTTTACGATGCGAGGTACGTAGTACGCAAATTCTGAACATACGATAACGTGCTGCCATCCTTGCAGGCCCGGCGCCACGGGGGGACATTCCGGGGCCGTGCCCCCCCAAATGACTGCTTGTGCCCCCCAAACAAAAATTGTGCCCCCCCAAGCGAGGACTGTGCCCCGAAGAAATTGACAGGCTCTGGGCTATTGGAGTGCAAATCGAGGCCTAAGCCTCCCAAATTGGTGTTTACCGCCCGTATTTTCGGAATTTTTGTGGAATCACACAAGATTTCATAAAAGTTTGGGGACAAAGACTTTTTTTTTCGTCTTCATTTAAGAATTCATAAAAAATCGCAAGAATTTTGAGACGAAAACCAGAATTTGTGGAAATTTTTAAACTGAAGACCTTTTTTTTTTGGTCTTCACCTTGCTCGTTTGATCCACACTAGAATAAATTATGCCCCCGTGCCCCTCTCGAATTCACGTAAATAAACTTCTCGTGCCCCCCAAAATTTATTTTTGCCCCCCCAGTCACGCTATTCTGGCGCCGGGCCTGCATCCTTGGTGTCCACTGTTTCTTCTAAACGGTAGTTAGACCGCGGTTATACATTGGTATGCCAGTAATTAGTGGTAACACCCTATCGATACTTTTGTTCATATAGACTGTTACACTGTAGAGTACGGTACGAGTTACCAAGACATGTTGGGCTATTCACTTGCTGAACTGTCAAAGCCAAATCTTAAAAGAAATTGAAGCCACAGGCTATTGTTATGCTGATATTCAAGTTCCAAATGCTTATGGACCTGCAAGTGAAGACAGAAAAACTAATTGAATGGTACTGGTTTCAAAATGGCCAAGTAAAAACAAAGAAACACGCGACGCAAGCGTCGGTCGTTCCGACTAGTGATAAGCTCTTTCAACCGTCCTGGCAGGGCCAGATCAACAAGGAACAAGGAGTTCCAAGGCCCCCATAACTTTGAGGTCCCACAAAAAAGTAATCTCCAAAATGCAAAAAAATTCTGTACGTGGGTCGTTGGGGCCTTCGACAAAATTTGGGTCTCTGAGTACTCCACCCTCGAATCCGGCTCTGCACCCTTGTCCAGACTTCTTTCCAATTGTAGAAATGATGCTGGAAAGCATTTAAATTAAAGCCAAATGTTGTTTGAGAAATCTATGAAAAGTGCTTTATCACTTTGTACGAAAAGTACTTAATTTTATTGCTAAAAATGACCAAGTCCACAATTTGGGACGAAAATGACTAAATCCAAAAGTTTATTTGTTAATTAGTTTTTTTATAAAAGTCGATCGAATTATTATTATTTAGCGCAGATACATGCAATCGATTCAAAGGTTGTATCGATTTATCTTTTTGTTTCTTTATTTTGCGATACTTTTTTCCCTCTTTTTCGCTATAATAAAGAAACAAAGGATAAAATCGATTTAACTTTTGCATCGATTGCATGTAACTGCGCTAATTGATAATATCTCTTCAGCAACCAATACCAATAATAAAAACCAATAAAAGCATAATAAAGTGATTGTGCAGTATTTAAATCTTCAATTAAAAACTTTAAATGCTTCTAACTCAAAACTGTTATTTTGTGACTTAGTCATTTTTAATTCTAAACCCTTCAAATACCTAGGAGCATAACTATGCGGGCATTTGTACGTGAGCAAAGGAATTTTGCTTATTTAACTTGGGATTTAGTTTTTTTAATCAAAAGTGTTTCTTGGATTATAGTCTCATTCCGTATGGCATCTTTTCAAAATCTGGAAAGAGTGTACTGCGTGCTTTTCATCGCAGCAATTGGTACATGTGCGTATGTGGTCTTTTACAGCACTTATGTGGTCCAGCTAAAAAAAAATGTTTACGAGCTCGTGCAGTCAAATGTCCTTCGGTCATGCCTACGTGGCAAGGATCATTTCTGTCGAATACCCAAACTGGTACGTGACATTGGAAAAGAGAGAATGATGTGTTTTTGTTTTCGGCTAAAAGAAGCGATTGATCTTGAACGTAACATAAACTACCCCTAACTTCAAACCAAGCTCAGTCAATTTTTTTGTAAATTGCTTATAGTTGCAGGACTCAGGGCCTTATTTAGTGGGCACCACCATTCACCAATAGTAGTTTGCTGTACAATTGCGCGGTGTTGCAGAAAATAAAAATATTTTGAAAACAGTTGTCTTGTAGCAAACTAGTTCAGCAACGTATCCAAGGGGGGAGGGCTACAGCCTTGGCCTGGCGACCAAAAAAAAAATACTACGTTGTAGGCACTTCTGAGACTGTATTTTGCACTAGAATCGACTAAAAAATGATTGAAAGCATTTTTTTGAAACATTTATTTAGGTGTGTGCGGGGAGGGGGGGTAATTTGTCAAACATAAAACTCATAAATCAGAAAAAAACTGAAAAATGGCTAAAAATTGGTAATCATATTTCATCGCTCATTGAAAAAAGCTTTACATAGGTTTCATCAAAACATTTCAAGAATAGGGGGGCTTTTTAGTATCAGTCAATTAATCAATCATTTCTCTCAAACTTCCTTCCATTAGCCCCCAATTATATCTTTTTCTAAAAATTATAGACGAAATAGATTACTCATCGAGAGTTTCATTAAACTACCGGTAAAAGATTTTATGAATAGCCAGCTTGTAAATAAGAGAACTGAAATTCTAGCAGTAGCTACCTCCAACAAAACCCATTTATGCAACTACTATAATGATGTTTTTGCAATGCTAATTTCTATGCCACGTTTTAAATGCATTAATTTTTACGAAAATAGTCCAAAAATTATGTTATTTTTTCCAAAAAAATACAAAAAATTTGAGCGCTTGGCTCCGCCCCCAGACCTCCAGCTTTCGGTGGCTGGGGGCTTTGTCCCAGACTCCCAAAACAGCCCCGACATTGCACATTTATAGCTACGCGACTGAGCTAGTTTGGTTAACTTTTCCACTTTTTTTTCTAAATGTTAATTTTGGCATTTTGAAGTCACAGTCCACAGACGCATTTTTACTCCAAGAGCAAGGAGTGGGTCCCGGGGCATATTTGGCATAGAATAGCATGCAAAATCGCGGCATGGCCCCTCTTTGCAAGTTGGGCAGAAGCTTTGATTACACATTACACAAAGGGCATGTTTTGTACGTTTGTTTTAGGCCTGCACCCGAGTTTGGGCAAAAAATTCTGACCAAATTTTTAGTGAAGACCTTTTTTTTGCTCTTCAGGTAATTTTGGGCAAGAAAACGACTGATCTTGGGTGAAACAATTTCTGATTCTGATCTTTCTTCTTCGCAAATTTTCTGATGTTCCTGCCCCTCCCCCCTTTTTCAAAATCCTGCGTACGCTACTGAGTGTGTCGGCATAAAATAATTTTGTAATCAGGTAAAGATGTAACAATCATCAAGATGTAACAATCGGTAGGTGTAACAATCATTTTCTTTAGCTGCTTAGGCCAACGACTAAGCGGAGCGGAGCTTAAAGGCTTCATTTTCCCCTTAGCCAAGTAACGTAGAATACTTAATTCTAAATTGTAAGCATTTAAACATATTTTGGACTTAATATGTGCGTAAGCAGGGAGCTTGAAGAAACTGGACAATTTAATTCTTCAACTAGCTTTCAAATCTTAGCAATTCAATTCCTTCAATTGGCTTTGAAAAGGTGTGAAATTTGATTCAATAAAATTAAAATGGCTAATTTTTTTCTAAAAAGTTACAAAAATTGCCCAGCGGCCCATGACTTTCGGTGGCTGGGGGCTCCGCTCCCCATAGGCGTAGCCAGTGCCCCCCCCCCCCAATTGAAATGCTACCAATGATAAAAATATCACAAAAAAGACTATTGTTTCTTCAGTTTCAGTTTCTTTTAGCATCTTCGCGTAGAACAGTACACGCGTACAACAGTAATTAATAATAATATTAATCCGGTTAATTTTTGCCAACCAATTCAAATGAGCACCCTACAATAATATTTAAATGGCCCCCAATTTAAATGGACCCCAACAATAATATTGACCCGGGGGGCCCGGGCCCCTTCAATTTAATTTTTTCTAACCAATTCAAATGGACCACTTACAATAATATTTAAATGGGATCCCTACAATAATATTGATCCAGGAGGCCCGGGCTCCTCAATTTAATTTTTGCCAACCAATTTAAATGGGTCGTCTAAAATAATATCTAAATGGGCCCTCAACAATAATATTGATCCAGGGGGCCCGGGCCCATCAATTTAATTTTTGCCAACCAATTTCAATGGGCCCCCTACAAAAATATTTAAACGGCCCCCAATTTAAATGAGCCCCCTACCAATAATATCATTTCAGGGGGTCGTATACCCCTCTATTTAATGTTTGCCAACCAATTTAATCATATAACCCGAGGGAAATTAAGGGTTTTTACCCTAAAAGTAGCTAACTCAGGCCCTCATGTAACCTTTTTATGAACGTAATGCAATAACCAGGAACGGATTTAACGTATGGCACAGTGCCAGGGGCCCCGCGCTCAGATAAGACTTTTATGGTCTTCACCTGTAATTGGCAGGAAAATATTGCTAAAATCCCAAAGTAACAGGGGCCCAACATAATATTAACCTGACCCTGGCAATAACATGGTTAGTACTGTAGGTGTACCGGTAACCATCTATTGTACATTTTTCAATAACAATTGACTTCCACCTCGCCAGTTTTTATGCCACAAAACACTTTTGAAAAAAATTAGCTACAGTAAGGGGAATGCTCATTCAACAAAATTTTGGATTGAGAGGGCCAGGCCCCCTGGCCGTATATGTACTCCTATAACTGGTTGTTTTCATAACAAACCAATAATGTATAATTTTCGACTGGATTGTTATTTACTGCTAAAATATTGCAGAAGGCAATGTACTTTACTTCCCCTTACCTGGGCCAAATCACTTACAAAATTTGACCCTAAAATGCAAGATTTTAAACGTGCTTTGGACTTAAATAGCAAGCAAAAGAAGGACTGAACAACTGAACAATGTTTTCGATTGGCTTTCAAATGTTAAAAATCTAGTACTTTCAAATGGCTCTGAATACGTGCGAAATGTGATCCAATGGTGTTAAAACAGCTTTTTTTCAAAAAATTACGAAAAATCGCTCAGCGGCTAGAGGCTTCGCCCCCAGACCCCCATAGCCACACACCGATGGCTGGGGGCTCCGCCCCCAGACCCACGTCAATGATACGTTTGAATTACAGTACATTTCTTTACTCAACAGATCTCCCAATTTAGGCAGTTTCACATTTTAAGTATTGGTTTAATCCGTATCCTTTGAACGAGTTCCTAGATACGTGCCAACACCAGGCCACGGCTTCTGATCTTCCATTCTACGATATCTTTGCACCCACAAAAAATTCCTCTACCAAAGTTTCTGATGACGTTATTGCATGTGATTTGTGGTTCGGCCCCCCCCCCAAATAAAAAATCCTGGGTACGCCTATGCCGCTCCCAGACCCCCGTCCATGATAAGCACGAGTTGCACCACTTTTATCAGCGAATAGATAATTAGATAATAGCATAGAGAAAAGAAATTCCTGTTAGTAAATGAACTGCTTTGTTGACCAATTACTGCGATTAATGATCGTAATTGCTTAACGCCTATAGTGACTTGAAACCTTGGTATCGTTTGATTTTGTACTTGGTTCTTTCCAGTTAGTTTGAAGTTAACACGGCTAGAATCTAATTAATACCTGAAGCGACCGGATAAAGCACAAAAACGTTTGTATTTAGATTGCTTGTAAATAAATGATTAACACGAACGCTTTAGTCTTGCTGTTTATTGCTATACTTGGTTAAAAAAAGTGTCCACTGTCCACTTTATCAAAGTTAATAATTTCTAAGTTGCCTAATTTTCTGTTCCGCCATAATACCATACAAGTAATATCATAATTCTTACCTTGATTTGACTTGATTTTCTTTTGTTTCAATGTACCTTGACGAACTCTTTAATAGTTATTCATTCTAACTGAATTGGTTAATCTCACGCTAAATTTTTTTTTGCTGTTGCTTGCTGGCTTGACTGTCATTTTAACAATTGCTTTGCTCCAAAACTGGAAAGGCATTTTTATTTTAATCGAAACCAATACAGCCAAAATGCTATAGAACATATTTATTGCGACGTTTCGGTTAATTTGTTTAAACCATTGTCAATCTAATTTAAATAAAATCGTTTAAAATGGTTGAAAGAAATCAACCAAAACGTCTCAATAAATATGTTCTACAGTATTTTGACTGTATTATTTTTGATTAAATAATTTAGAACTCCATTTACCGTGCTCTCCTATTTATAATTTGTTAGATAATAGTTTCATGTATTATTGTCCTCATATGATATAGGTTATTTGTCAGGTATACGTAACTTATGTTTCTGTAATCTTTCTATTTTTCTTTGTAAATATTAATATATTTGCTTACTGTTTATATCCTGATGAGGGCTTGATTGATTTAGGCCAAAAACTTTTGTTATGTTTTAATGTAATTAAACGATGTTAAATCCAGCAAACTTACTGCTTATTGGTTTAATCTGGTATTGAAAATCACCGGTTTACTTAAGTTATATGCAATGGCGCAACCAGGAGGGCTAAGGAGGCTTGAGCCCCCCTTAACTAAGCCACTTAGAAATTTTAACCCTTAATACACGCGTTTGAAGGTGTTTTGAACTTGACCTGTGAGTTAGGAGACTGAAAAGGCTGCGCAATTTAACTCTTTCATATGACTTCCGAATTTTAGCATGGTAGTTCTTTCAAATGGCTCCAAAAACGCGCCAAATGTGATCCAAACGGCGTTGAAAATTGCCCAGCGGTTAGGGGCTTTGCCCCCACACCGGTTCGGATTCGGGCCGGGTTCGGGCTTGAGATTGACAAGACAAACTTATTTAGTCGCTAAATACTGTAACCATGATAGTTGTATACAATAAGCAACAAAAAAATCAGTAATGGTAAAATAATAATGGCAGTTTACTTTGTATTTGCTTAGCATGCGACAGGGAAGTTGCGAATGGACCCTGCGGTCATAGAGTCTACCAACCTACCTACATTTTAGAGTTAAAATAGCTAGTCTTGCCAGTGAATTTCAATTTGTGATAAAGCGAATTGTGACCATTATTTATTTTTAATACTCGGGCACGCCAAAGTAAGAACGGTCCCATATCATCAACAGTTTCGATCACAAAAAAATGGTTTGAGCATGGCGCGCAGCAAATCTAATTGCAATAATGCGCGAACAAAAAGTTTTTATAGTTCAGTTTAAATTTTCTAAACAAAACTGATCTGATTTCTCAAGGAATGGTGTTCCATACCTTCACTCCCTGATATTTAATGCAACGCTACAGTTTAGTTGTGCGATGACGAGGAATGTTTAGATGCGTATTGTCAGTAGATTCCTCAGCAGCTCGATTGGAATGTTTCGTGGATTTGAGAAAATTATAGCGAAACGATTTTGGATTTCTGTTGTAAATAGTGAACAAATTTACCAATTTTATATTTCCACAAATCATCAACTTGTAATAATTTGAATTGTCTATAAAACGAGTGGGCGCGTTCCCGGTAATGACAACTAGCGACTATTTTTATCGCTCGGTTTTGTAAAGTTTTTAATCTCTTCAAGTAGGAGGGAAAGGTGAATCTCCACAATATCAGTGGATGCACTAATGCATGATAAAGTTGTAGCATGATGTTCCGAGGAAAAATATGCACAAATTTAGATAAAATGCCAACGGAACGAAATGTCGGGCTTGACATACGTGCTTGAGTAGTGTTTTAGCCTTTCATTTGCTACAAAAACGTAATTAAAATATTTTTGCAACACTAAAAAACGACTTAGGCGTCTTTGACCGATCACGCGTATTTGCGCAGACGAAATGCACTTATCATTTAATTGCAGGCATTTTGCCTTTATTCTTCTTTGCTTTACATTGAGAAAGATATCAGGCATGAGCCGTGGGCCCCCTCGTTGTACATTAGGGGGTGTCAAAAAAAAACTTTTTTTGATTTTTTCAAGTCTCAGGTGTTTAAAGGATGCCTTTTGGAGTGAAACTACCACAAAAAAAATTTGATTAAATTTTATTGATATTTAATGGGTGCTCAACCCCCTCAATTTTGACGCACTCCCCGAAATAAAAAAAAATGCTATATCTTGTGAACCAGTTGAGCTAGAGACTTCATACATCAACCAAAAGATGCAAAAATGATGGCTTCTTATTAATGTTTAATATATTTTGTTGCCGTACTTAGTCAAATTTTTGAGTTATATTGAAAAAAACATTTTTCGATCAAAAATGGTACAATAATCACCACGTTACAATACTTACTATAAAAGACTTCTCGTAACATGTTTCAGAAAAATTGATGTTTCAGAAATAAATTTAGCGCATTAGAACAATGTATTAAACATAGATAAGAAACCATCTTTTTCTGCATCTTTTGGTCGTTAAGTGAAGTCTCTAGCTCAACTGGTTCACAAGATATTATAGCATTTTTTTGATTTCGGGAGGTGCGTCGAAATTGAGGGGGTTGAGCACCCAGTAAATATCAATAAAATTTGATCAAATTTTTTTTGTGGTAGTTTCACTCCAAAAGGCACTCTCTAAACACCTGAGACTTGAAAAAATTGAAAAACGTTTTTTTTTTGACACATCCAATTGTACATGTACTCCTAAAACTGGTTATTTTCATGACAAAACAAAAATCTCCGAGGCAAATTTTCGAGCGAATTATTATTTACTGTTAAAAACATTGCAGGAGGCAATAAATGTACCTTGCTTCCCCCATCTACGCCAAGTTACTGGCTAAATTTAACCCAAACCTGCAAGACTTTTTTAATTGACTTTCAAATTTTAATAATTTTGTTCTTTTAAATGGTTTTAAAAACTTGCGAAATGTAATCCAAATGGAATTAAAATAGCTATTTTTTTCCAAAAAAATTACAAAAAGTTTCGTCTGCAGCTGGGGCTTCGGCCCCAGGCCCCAGTCTGTGATACGTTTGAGTTACACTAGTTTGCTCGCCACGTCTCCCAATTTAGAGATTTGTGGAAAATTCTTTAATTATTGGTTCAAGTCCTCTCCTTTTGCTAGATCCTGATTAGGTGCCAAAACAGGCCTCAGCGTTTGATCTTCCATTCTGCGGTATCTTTGTCCCATAAAAGTCCTTCTTTTTCAAAATTTCGGATGACGTCATTGCATGTGATTTGTGTTTGCCCCCCTCCCCCCCCAATCAAAAATTCTTGGTGCGCCCATGCAAAGAAGCTTGACTTTATAACAGAAGCCAATAAGGTTGCTAATTTCTCAATTTCGTTTGGAAAATCATAACAAGTTTTCAATAGGCGTAGAAAACTCACAAAATATTGTTTTATATAATAATACGGAGTGTTGAGCGCTTTGTGACGTAACAGTATAAAAAACGTGTACTAGAATTTATTGAGAATTTTTTGTGTTTATGATATTGACGCTCAATCTGCTCTACGTTTGTCTTTCAGCCACGATGCTGTAAAATCGTCAATACAGGGTTTTCGAAATTAGAGCCCCCTTCTACAGTATCAACCAAAGCACAAAAATACTAAAATTAAGCAGATTTAGAACAGGTTTATTCAAGTCTTTCATCAAATCAATGATATTTTGTGGTGCCTTTACCCGCCTGTTCCATAGCCTGCATTCTTGAGGGATATAATCTTCACAAATCGCAAAAAAGGCGGAGAATCAATTTTTTTTTTTTTAGCATTTCCGCTACAAATCGCTACAGGTTGATGAGAATAACTTGATAAAACATTGCGTTTTTTATACGCCCTTAAGACCCTTTAAGATGACTGCACAAGCTTTGATGAAGATTTAGGTAAAAAGGCGAAGCATGCATCGGCATTTTCGGCTTTGTCCAGGATTTTCAATCCATTTAATTTTCTCTGAATGATTAAACTCTGTATGTGGGTTTATCTTACTCAGTTATTTGACATAAAAATAAAAAAAAATGAAAAATACTTCACCAGAAACTTACGTTCATGAACTTCAAACTTGACTATTAAACTCAGAGCTGGGCAAGTCCGCAAATCCGCAATTGCGGACTAGCAAAAAAAGTTGCGGACATGCGGACTTGCAGACTTTAGCAGTTTAAATTGCGGACTTGCGGTTGCGTACTATTTTTAATTTTAGTCCGCAATTCCGCAAGTTTTACAAATATTGAAATTCCTTTCTATTTTCGTAAAATATTTACGTTTTTACCCAGTCAAGCATGAGAAATCAATTTAATTTTTTCTAGTTTAAGTTCGGAGAAAAATATCAAGTTTTTCGAGTTCAGGCTGACAAAAATACTAAGTCTGCTCTTCGACTTAATCGCTTTCTTTTTGTTGACAAGCTGTTTTTCCGAGTTTGGCAAAATAAACGACTTTTTTCAAGTTTAAGTTTGAATTTGCGGCCCTGATTCAAAGTGTGGCTTTGTTGTTTTCAACCGTGAGTTCACAAAATTAGCCACTGGTGTGGTGTATCATTTTTTTACTGGTAGCCAGTGCCGTCGCTACGGTGGGGTCAAGGGCGCCGTACCCCCCCTAACGACTGCTTATGCCCCCCCCCATTTCGGTTTACTCAGAATGCTTTTTTGGAGCATCACGTAACTACAAGGCAACAGGCAATAATGGAAAAAGGAATAATATTTTCAAACATATTTCTGGTTTGAAGTTTTCTCGATTGTTTGCAAAGTTGCTGGCCACCAACTGCTTTACATAAATGTGACCCAATAATCCGTCTTATTAACAAGCCTTTACGGATGTGTCGCGGAATAGGGATGCATTCCTATAGATGCGTTAACGGTCTTTCGTTAGTGATTATGACCTGAAACAACACGTGAAAACATTATTTTAAAAGACCACCTGTTTCACACGCAAGATTTATTTTAGGTAGCAGTCAGTCGCGCAACCAAGGGGAAGGGGCTAAGGGGGCATCAGCCTCCTTTAGCCAAGTCATTTAGAAAATATAACCAAAAAAAGAATAAGCGTTTAAACGTGTCTTGGACCTGACCTGAAGTATATGGGGGGTCTAGAGGCTAGACAATTTAAATCTTTCAATGACTTCTAAATTTCAGCAGTTTACTGTAATTATTGATATGGTTTTAAAACGTGTGAAATGTGATTTAAATGGCGTTAAAATTGCTATTTTTGCCGCAAAATTGCAAAAACCACCCAGCAGCGGGGGGCTCTGCCCCCTTTGTGACACGCTTGATTTGCAACGGTTTGTTCACCTCGGGACCAAAATTAGACAATTTTTGTGTAAAAAACAATTACTTTTGGTTCAAGCCCCCTCTTTCTTAGCAAAACCCTGGTTGCGCTTCTGGTCGCATTCAATCCTGCAGACAGATTTTTCAAGCGATTATACGGGCCGCATACGAAATGGCTTGTATGTCTCTTTTGTCAAAGATGAATACAAAATTGTTCCTTTTAAAATATCGGTTTTTATGTGCAAAAGTTCAGTCTATTATATAGTTCCCCCCCATTTTCGTCTAGGGCCCCCTTACTTCGTTTGGTCTGGCGATGGCACTGCTGGTAGCGTGCGGTTATCTCGTTCCTACAGTATTTTTAGAAACTAGGCACTAAAAATTTATTAATACGATTAGTGATATGAATGTTTTGCCTTCTACTTCCTTTGCCTTTTCCTGCCTTGAAAAAAAAAAAACGTTCTTTAGAATATCTTGTTGTAAGCGGAAATGCTTGATTGTACTCTGCTATTTGATGGCTTCTCACTGTAATCCAATGAAGTTTAATCTTGGAATCCCTAGCTTCATTGTAGAATTTTTAAGAATTTGTCGGTGGGTTGTGCATCATGCTTCCATGCAGTTTAGACACCTACTGTATAAGCAGTAGCGCAACCTGGAGGGTTGGGGGTTACTACCCCTTTAGCCAAGTCATTTAAAAACTTTAACCAAAAATACAAACGTTTAAGTCTGTTTTAAGTTGGACCTGAAAGTAAGAGGGGCAGAGTAATTCTTAACTTTGCCATCCGAAAAAGCAGCTGAATAACAAGGCATGGTGCGGTACATTTACTACAATCAACGATTGTGAGTAATTCCTTTTAATGCGTAGAATGTATCCACCATGCGCTTGCTATATACTTCCAAAAAGTCACAACTTTTGACTTATGTTTGCTAGTCAACTCTGCTGAGCAGATCACTTCGTGACATAGTTGATTGCAAAACTCTTCAACTCGGTTCATAAAAAGTAGCGGACTTGCGGTGCGGACTTTAAATCTTACAAAGTTGCGGACTTGCGGTTGCGGACTTCAAGAATTACGAAGTTGCGGACTTGCGGTTGCGGACTTCAAGAATTACGAAGTTGCGGACTTGCGGTTGTGGATTCAATAATCCTGAAACGTCGTTGCGGACTTGCGGGTGCAGACTAAGCTTTTAAACGTGCAATTGCGGACTTGCGGTTGCGGATTAAGAAAATTGAAATTTGGTTGCGGATTTGCGGACTGCGGACTTGAAAAAAACTTGCGGTGCCCAGCACTCATTAAAGTAAGTTATTAAAGCCCTATTAATTTCTAAGCTGCGGAGGGGAGCCCTAATTTTGAAAAACCATGTATTTAAGATATGTACTGCATTAAATTTTCCTAAAATCTGCTGATTATTTTGCAGCGAGTTCAATTGCTGTTCCACGAAAAATCCCTCGACCGCAACTGCTACAAAACCTCGTTCTATTATAGGACGAGTAGTTCAATTTCAAAGCAAAAAAAGATCTCAAAATGAAGCAACCCCTGGTTTTTTACCGCAAGGCAATGAAAACGCTTTGAAACCAAAATCATCAGACGTGCTGATTGAACAGGAGCCGGAAGTTGCTTTGTCACTTAGAAAACAACGTTCACATTTTAAAAAGTTAAGCAAGCTTAGTTCAGAGCTGAAACAGCAAATAATCCTTGAAGAACCTGAAAGCTCCTCAATTATCTCATCAAGTACATCCGAAAAATCATTTTCAAACGCCTTTAGTACTTCGGAAATTAGTGAAGTGGCAGCTAACGACGGCGTTAGCATTCCGAGGCTTTATGCAGTCAAGCTGATCATGGAGGCTTTCAGTGAGTTATGTGCAACACTGCAAAAAGATTCTGTTAGAGAATCAGATGAAAGCTCTTATGTTGATACTGAGGAATCCGGATCTGCGCGACACTTTGCAACATTGTCGCAGGACAGTGACGAGGATCACCAACAAAACGCCGATATGCAGAAAACTCCAGAAAATTCGTTTTCGCAGAAACAGCTGTTATTTCCTCACCAATTGAAGGAAAACGAGGGCATATCGTCAACACACAGAGAACCTTCATACCTTATATCATGCGAAAAATTTGACTCAACTGCATATGATTCAAAACATGCTGCTTGGAATCACATGAAGGAAACTACAGCAAGATCAATAGTAAAGGCAATGTCACTCCTCCAAGAAACGAACAGTGCTGACAAGGAAACTAAGCAATTGTTCAATCAAAAAGGTCAGTTTTTTACCAACCTTTTAACACTTTTATCAGCGGTAGCTTAGCTCAACCGATCAAGCGTTAGGTTAGCGAATTAGTGATCAAAAAGTTGCTAACTCTGGATAGGATTCTTAAATCCCGAATTGGCAATGCTTCATTTGCTTTTGGGAAAAAAATTTACACTCAAGGCCGGATTTAAGGAGGGGGCAAGAGTCCCGGGGCCCCCATTACCCACCACTAGTAGTCTGCACATTTGCGCAGTGTTGCGCAATATAAAAATATTTGTTTTATTACAAACTAGTTCGGACAACTTTTTCTCTTTCTTTTGTAATTGGTTAATTCTGATATTTCGATGTCGCAGACGCATCTTTAGTACCACTCCAAAATCTTTACTCCAAAGAGTGCGTCAGCATAAAATAATCTTGTAATCAGCTTGACGTAACAATCGCTATCTATCACTGCTTATGCCGACGGCTCAGTGTTCAAATGACTCTGAAAAGGTACGAAATTTTATGCAAATGGAATTAACATGGCTATTTTTTGCCGAAAAATCACAAAAATTGCCCAGCGTGTAATACACGTGAGTGGCACCACTTTTCTAAAGACCCTGCCCAATTGAGACATTTTTCAACCAAATCTATTTGACCTTTTGTTCAACCCCCACCGACTCAATATAACTTTGGTTGGGTGCCTGCGACGAATATTTTAAGCACTTTACTAAATCGTAATTAATTTAATTTTTGCACCAGCAAAAAATGGGTTGCCCACCAAACTTGAGCCCTAAGGCACTCCACCATATAAATCCGACACTGTTCACACTTACAATTTTTTTCGGAAACAATTTCAAACGCACAGGAGGCTCATTTTGCTCAAAATATAAGAACAAATTAAAATCAAAATTATTAGTATTTCGATCAATCGGGCTTTTGCCTTTATATTCTACACGGAATTTCTGATCATGATGAGTCTGACATGGGATGCCTTCGTTATTTTTTGGCAGATGTACCGCCTCAGTGAAACTCCCGTTTCGTGAATGTCCGTTGCGTCGGAGACGAGCCGATGCTTCTCGCGCGGGCGTTTTCATCGTTCGTAAGTTCCTTTGGCGTTAGCAGAGAGGATAAGACCAGTTGGACAACCTAGAACTGGAGCAGATAGACCAACCACATTGAAGATCTTGAATGGAATCGCTTGTGACTTCACCTAAGCAAAATGATGCGTGTGATGGAAGACCGTGAAGTGTGATGACTTAATCTCGAGCTGCTGCCCTAATAAGAAATTAATTAGCATGAAAAATTAATTGAAAACACGAGCTAGTACACTGCCTTCGCAAGTAATCGGCAGAGTTTTCTTTGCCGGATAAGATTTTTCCGACGTAATCGCAAAAGACAACTTTTAACAAAGCAAAAACGAATTTGGTCACCTTGTTTTTATTATTTGGTTTATGGTTAAAGTAAAGCTTTGTCACTTGGTTAAGGTAAAGATTTCATTAAATGAGGAAATTATTTTGAGATACATCATGATTACTCAGTGTTTTTATTAACAAACATAAAAAAGAAAGAATCACTTGGCAAATTTAAGGTCCATAAATCAATAAATTTAAGCAGAACAATAATTTTTCGTAGCAAGCCTAAGACTGGTTTATCCAGACAACTGAATAGCAGAGTTGGAAAAATTACAATATTGTTACTGAAAAAATTACAATTAAAAAAAGTTCAAGTTTGATTTATTAGTTGTCGCTATAAGATGCAATAAATGACACACTACATAAAAATAGTTTTCAAAAGCAAAACAAAGAAACAATTTTTTTCACGACCGGAAACTGGAAGGGACTTGTTACGGTCATCTAGTCAAACAGCCCCCGATTATGCACCTTTTTGCTCATAAGAGCTTCAGGTCTACGAGTATTTAAAGTTATTGCTTTGAGAGTGATAAGATGAGACAATTCTAGGAAAAATTCTAGTTAAATGTAGTTAAAAAGAACTGTTTAGAATCAGATTTAAACTTAGAGAAGGAGGAAATTTTGATGTTGTTGGGAATAGAGTTCCAGGTTTTAACACCCTGATATAAAAAAGATTGTTGCAGCTTTGTACTTTTCGTAAATGGGATAGTAAACATGAGAGAAGTGGAGCAGCGGATAGGGCGGGAATGTCTGACATTGAAATTTGTGAAGCGTTGGTTTAGGTTACATGGATGTTGTTTATGGTATAAATTATACATTATTTTACGAACTTTGTAATGGTAAAGTTTGTTCAGTTTCAAGACCTTTAGATTGGTATATGAAGGGTTTGCACTGGAATTCCATTTTGTTTGGGTAACAATTTTAACGGCTTTGTTTTGGAGAATAGAAATTTTTCGGAGATAAGATTTGAAGGTAGAACCCCATATGGGAATCGCATAAAGAAGTAAATTAATGCATGATAGAGTTGCAGTAGAATTTTCTTGGGGAAATAGCATTTAGGTTTATTAAGTATACCTACTGCGCAGGCGATTTTACTCTCAACAAATTTGAGATGAATGTCAAATTTAAGGTTTTCGTCAATCCATAGTCCCAAGTACTTGGGGCTATGGATTGGCGAAAATTGTAATTGATTATACGATTTTGCTGTAATTGTGATCGAAAATTTTCAAATTTCGATAATAGTAATTATTGCAAATTTTTATCCTTATTTCAATTGCAATAACTTTTTTATAACCATTGACCTGTTAACCATGCGATGATATCAATCTCTGTTTGAACATTTAAAATTTTATTCGGGATATTATCATAGTTAATTAGCTATTCCCTGATTTGTTGTATCTACAGTAGCTCTCAGCATGAGTCGTGATGAGTGCTAATTATTGAGTGTGAATTCTTCATATAACAGATTTTTAATCAGCATTTAACGACTTTCGTTTTTGAATGCGAAAAATGTAGAACTCTCTTTAGGCCGATCTAAAGTCCGATTTCGTAATCAAGTTAATTGAACAAATAAAGTGTGTAAGGCATTTGGTAAAATCAGTTAGTTTCAAAACTGAAGGAGTAGTTTAATAGAAAACCTAAAGAATATGTGAGGCAAAACTTTTAGTAATACTTTTATCTTCATTAATTGTATTAACTTATTGGTGAAAATTTTTAACTTGATTAAACATAAGAATCCGACAGTTAGTCAAATGAACAACGTGTTTCGTAGCTCTGAATATTCGTTGGTGTACCTGGAAGTGTGGTAAGAAAACTGCGAGTTACTCTACATGCAACGCGTAGCTGCGATATTGTTTTGTTTCGCAGTATTGCAAAGTTCGTATGAGCAATTCGCATAAATTTAATTTTAACGATTGCCATGTCCTCCCGAAAAACTAAGCAGTAGAACAGTAATGACTTAAAGCATGTTTTTGTATTCTTCATGAACAACAACAACAACAAAAATATTTTGTCGTATTTCTCAGCAATTTAGTTTTGACATTTAGCCGACTGTTTCTTGTTGAGAGATTAATTACTCACTTTTCGCTCAGTTTTGTTACAATTGTGTTTGAACACTTAAAATCAAACATGGCAATTACATTGCAGGCTTTTTTCAAACAAAAATAGCCCCAAATTATTATCGCATCGAAATACGCAAAAAATCCTCATCATTATCGTATCACAGAATTTAACAAGAAAATTGCAATTTTTGCGATTATTTGTCATTATTTTTGTTTTTTTCTGTTTCGTCATAAGTTTACTGTTTTCTCATGAGTTACGTTTTGAGCAGAAGTTTTACAATGTTTTGGCAGCTGTTACGTAACAATCACGAGATGTAATACTAATTAAAGTTAAGTCTTTCTCTGCTTCAGTTTACAGACTATGTCTGGGGGAATGGGTGATCAATTCCACTACGCCACATATGTAGCTGCTTCAGCTGTGAAACCTATAAATCAAGTTATGCAGTAGGAAAATCTTACGGAAGTTCGAATTTGACTTCCGTGAGTATTTTGAGAGCCGCCCAACTTGCTCTGCAAGTGCCTGAAACTCAGGTATAATTCTGTAGAGGGAGTGTTTTTCAGCTGAAAGTATGACATGAATGATTTGAGATTGCGCTTATCCGATGACGTTGTTGCGCCATTCTGGTACTTCGCGCAAGTTCTGCATCATCTTTCAGTAAAACACTTTTATAAAAACTAGTTAGTTTCGAAATGAGGCTGCGCTTTTACGAATGTTTACTGTTTAACCCTAATTGCTCTAAGGTTTAGCTTGAGCTTAAAATTTTATTTAGCTTGACTTCATTGAATAGTTGGTACAGTATTGCGTTTGAAGCTATCTGTAGTTAATTTGAAGATGCCATCATTACGTACTATCATTTATGAATTATTATCCATATCCAGATCTGCAGTATGCATTTTTTTTTTAGCAAACTTAAGCCTCGTTTTCATTCAAATAAACTGTTTTTTATAAAGAGTGTAACAGTAGGCCTATACTGTATTGTTTCACGGATCCTGCACACAATCCCGAATGGACAAAATCCCAAACGGACAAAATCCCAAACGGACAAAATCGCGAATTGGACAAAATCCCGAAGTGCAAAATTCGGAATTAAACACAATCCCGAATTGGACAAAATCCCGAACTGGACATAATCCCGAATTGGACAAAATCCCGAATTGAACTAAATCCCGAATGGACAAAAACCCAAATTGGACAAAATCCCGAACGGACAAAATTCCGAATTGGATAAAATCCCGAACGGACAAAATCCCGAATGGACAAAATCCCGAACTGGACAAAATCCCGAATGGACAAATTCCAGAATGGAAAAAATCCCGAATTTTACCTACTTTGCAAGCATACACTCCGGATTAAGAGTGTACTGACTGGCTTATAAGCACTAATTATGAATTTACTTAATACTTTTAAGGTTTCAAACTGCCACTCACTGCAACAACGTTTTGCCTACAAAGCTGCATGTCGTTCATTTGTTTCTGCCTGGGCGCCCAAGAAAAACAGCGCGTATACAAAAATGGAGCAATTAAAGGTGAATTTACACAGTATCCGTTTTTCGTACGTTTTCGTCCGTTTTTTTACGTTTTTGCTTCTCCTTGAAAAAGTATGCGCTTTTTCATCCGCATTTTTGTAAGTCCATATACGCACTAAGTAGACTGTTATATATAGATAAAAATTTTGTCCAAAAATTTTGTGTATGAACGATAAGAGCGATATTTCGAAATAGAGCTGTACTCCTTTACAAAAAAATTTTTTTCAGAAAACTTTTGTCCAGTAAGTGACTGTCTGGTTAATGCGGATATGGACACATAAAAATGCGGATGAAAAAGCGCATACTTTGTCAAGGAGAAGCAAAAACGCAAAAAAACGGACGAAAACGTACGAAAAACGGATACTGTGTAAATTCACCTTAAGTCAAGCACTTGCAGATTGCACAGTGGTAGAAAATTTTACTGAAACTTGCAAGGATAACGGTTTGATTCCCTGACATTGCAAATTTCGCTTGTGCTTGTAAATACCTGTGTTTAAAAATTGTCTAGTGTTACTTTTGAATTTATGTTTGTCCAGTTTTTTTTGTTTTTTTTTTGTTTTGAAGAGCATTGCCAAGTAGTTTGTCTCGTAGTGAAAACCTCGCACTTGTTACGTTTGCCGTTAATTCCTCCAGTTTGCAGGAAAAAAAATTAGGTTAATATTTAGAATAAATCAGCGAGTTTTGTTTTTGACAAAAAAAAGTAATCAATTAAGAGAAAGTTGACCCTCAAACAATCACCCTGAAAAGGATTTTTTTCATATATTAATAGTTTTACCCTGACGAAAAGGATTTTCTTTGAGTTAAGTTATAACTCGCAAAAGATCTATAAAGTTTAAAAAGTTGCACATAAGTTTAATGATTATATGTGATAATAAGAAAAAATTTTTTGTTTCTAAAACGAATTCAAGCAAAGTGCAGGATAGGTTTATTTAGAAACTTATAACTTTAATTTTTTTTTATTCAATTTTTTTGTTTACAAAAATTACACTGAACGTTTTATTCTAAAAACTATATCCTCGTCAAAGCATTTCAACAAATATAACAAATTACTTGTTTCTACATAGAATTAAATTAATTTGCGCTCTTGTTAACTTTTGCTCTCGATCAATTTGAAGTGAAACCAGTTGATTACGCGTCAACACATACGATCAAACGAATTAAACAATGCCTTTCAACGTTGAATAAACGTGCGAAAAGTTTACTAAAGCTGTCACAATAAATATTTAACGTCAACAGGGAAGCTGGTGTGAGCGAGCGGTAGCACGTTCGTCTCTGGAGCGGGAGGTCTGAGGCTCAAATCTCGGGCCGGTCAAATCGGACACAGTGCTGCCAACGGCTCGCCACCGATGCGATATTTCTTCGAAAAGAGCTGCGTTGCCGGGGCGCAATGACGCGGAGATGGGCCCCGCCAACTCGTTACACGCTTCGGCATATTACAGCGAGTATAATGAAAGATTTGATTTGATTTGACCTTCAAGCCAAGTGCGAACGAACGATCAAACGCTATCGAAGCACTCAAAAATCACTCACAACAGCTTCTCTTTAGACTTAAAGCATTTATTGTGACAAGTGACAACTTTAGTGAACATTCAGGATTTTGTCCAAATCGGAATTATGTTCATTCGGGATTTTGTCTCTTCTTGATTTTGTCCACCCGGGATTTTGTTCAATTAAGGATTTTGTCCATTCTGGATTTTGCCCAATTCGAGATTTTGTCCATTCTGGATTTTGTCCAATTCGGAATTGAGTTCAATTCGAGATTTTGTGCGAAAACAATTGTTTCACAGCAACTTTTCCTTTCATATTGATTTAGTTTAATAAAAGCTTAAGGTTAAGTGATATGGTTAAGTAAAAGGTTAAGGTAATTGCAGTGCATCATTTAATCTTTTGACTTGAATATAATAATAAGGCTTAATTACTGCATATTTTGTTGTGGTTGCTACTTGTTTTTGTGTTAAAATTGTTTTTTTTTAGTTTTTAATGCAAATTTGTTGGTTTGTGTGAGATGTTAACGGCCAAACGGTTTATGATACACTTTGTTTGGGATTTTTTTGGTAGACAGGTTTGCGAACTGAGTACTAAATTTTAGCCAATAAACTTTAATTTAAAATTAATCAAAAAACTCTATAATTGCAAAACTAATCGCAAACTAGCTGCAATTTTATCGCATTGAAAAATTTTTAATTATCGCAAAAAAATTGCATCCATTGTTCTACTCCCTTCGCAAAATCGCACTTCAGTTTTCTTACATTACAAATATCGCAGAAAGTCACCAATGCGACTGCCATTCCTGATTAAAACTATGTCAGAGCTTCTTGCTAAATTGTTTATGTTAACGAAGAGAAAAATATTACGCAATGCACAGCTAAAATCTTGTTTTCATCACGACTGTGGCTGCTGTTTCCTTACGTAATAATAAAAATTGATAATCTAGCCTTAACCCAGTCCAAAACTTCACCTAAAGTCTAAACCCACTCTAATTTTAATCTTAATCTAAAACCAAACCTTATCCCAAACTCTAACAACGTTGATAGTGAAAAAAGCAAATTTTTACATAGCCGTTAAGCAACGCTACGTTAGCCACGTCTTTTCACAAAGGCTTCTTCAAATTTGAAAGATTTATTTCATTGTAAATTTTTGTCTAATTTTCAAATAATTCTTACCAAAACATAACCCAAAATCAAATTTTTACTTTAAAACTAATCCCTATTTTAACCCTAGCTCAAAACATAATCTTGACAAGTCAAGCGTTTTACTGCTGACCAAAATGTTGGAAAAAGTCTAAAAAGCATTCTTACCAAATTTGAACTTTCTACGTCTTGCCGTTTTTAAGACATTGCTGTTCAAAGTTATTACAGTATATTATTAATACGCAACGGAGCAAGCAAGTTTGTCACTTTAGGTAAAGTCCACATACATATTGCGTAGGCCTCATTTGGGCTTATTGCGACCGTTGCTGCTATCTATACAAACAATTTGCTGCTTGTTGCGACGGTTGCTTTTCAGCTTCCTTCAAGTATGCAACCAGTTGCCAGTTTGTTTATGTAGCATTTTGTTACCACACTGTAAAATGGGGTCTTCGTGGATCCAAAATAAGGGTGGGCCAAAAAAATGTTACCACTTTTAATCCATACACAAATTTTAAAAATGAACATTTATTCGAAATTTTTTTTCACAGATGTTTAACAAAAATATCCAATTAAAATTTGATAACAAAGTCTTTTCACTTTGTCTCTTGTTTCTTACGCAGTTCAATAATTGATAACATGTTTAATCCAAGCTCCTCTTCTGTGGAGTACAGCTGCAACACGCACATTGAAGTTTGTGATGACATTGCCGCACATCTCAAGAGGGATTCTTCGAATTTCCTGACAGATGTTGGTCTTCAGGGCTTCAATGGTCTGTGGGTTGTTGTAGTACACCCTCTCCTTCAGGTACCCCCATAGGAAGCAGTCTGCGGGAGAAAGATCAGGAGAGTAGGCAGGCCATGGGTTGTTCGTACGCCGTGAGATGAGTCTATCTCCAGGAAAGTACTCGTTGAGGAAATCCAGTGAGACATTTGAGCAATGTGGAGGAGCACCATCTTGCTCGTAAATGACGTTATTCATATTGACTCCCTGCTTTCTCCTAAGAGCAGGAATATGAAACAAAGTCTAAGTAATTTTGAAAATGGTTAGAATATAAAAAATGGTGACATTTTTTTGGCCCACCCTGTATATAACACGAATGTCTTGGTAAAACTTGCAATTGCGTACATGATGATTTAATTGGTGCTTCATCCTCCAGGCTGCGCTTTGGTCAGAGAGGCAACTCAGCGCGACGTTTAGTTTTCTTGTGTCGCTGTAGATTGCAGTTCCCAGTTAAAACTTGCACTATACTCTATTAAGTTGCGGCCTGTTAAGTTAAGTAGACGTATTGTCAGTCGTGAAGACGTCCAACCTACAAACTCCTTTATCCTCAAGAAGTTTTTTTCTTTATTCCACATAGATTTCCATCTATCTGTTGACCAGTCCTTAACCATGCTAACACAACTGGATACGGGACTGAAATAAAGGGTTCAGGACCATGCATTTTTTGATTTAGATCGTGATGTGGGCACATCGTCTGCCACTTTTTTACCGTATACACCTGCGTGTCCAGGAGTCCAAGCAATACTGACGTGGTTTTGTTTACCTAACGAATTTAAGTTTCTAATGAAGTTGAGCAGTGTAATTGATGTTGCAGTGCACCTATTGAGTGCTTTGATAGCTGCTTGACTATCTACCAGCACGGCAATAGTTTGATTGTGCATTTTTTTTGAAAGGAAATTTTTGGCCTCTTCTGAAACAGCGAGGACTTTTGCTTGGAACACAGTGCTGTGTATTCCAAAACGTAAAAATGCTGGTTTTACGGAGTTTTGCGTATTCTTCATAAAAACCCTAGGGTTCCCACGCAGTCGCGGAAAAGTTTTTAAAAAGACGAGTGAAATTTGTTGATGGTACTTTCCGACCAGGAAGCAGTTTAACAACGTGTACGTATAGATTTAACATCTATTGCTTTTTTCTCATGAACTCGAGTTCAATACGGCACTCTGACGATTCGCAAGCTGGTGTAGTGGTTAAGGCGCGCATCTGGCGAATTTAACGTTAGGGTTCGATTCGCGTTGCGTTGTTTTTTCATTTTCTTCATAACTTTGCATTAGAGTTAGGGTTCGGCCAGGGATGCCAACCTGAGAAATAGCAATCGAAGTATCGAAAAAGAGGGTACACCTTTGTAATTATGCGACCGGATTCGCAAGCTGGTGTAGTGGTTAAGGCGCGCATCTGGCGAATTTAACGTTAGGGTTCGATTCGCGTTGCGTTGTTTTTTCATTTTCTTCATAACTTTGCATTAGAGTTAGGGTTCGGCCAGGGATGCCAACCTGAGAAATAGCAATCGAAGTATCGAAAAAGAGGGTACACCTTTGTAATTATGCGACCGGAAAATAGTAAGAAAAAGAAAATTTTTCTGCTTTTAGTATTGAAAAAGTCAGGAAAAAAGCTCTGCCGAAATGTGACATAAAAATATGAAGCAAGCAGATTGATTGAAGCGAATTTATTTCTTTTATCCTTTTTACGGTAAGTCAGGTCAGGTCTTAGGGATCTATGCTAAAGTGCGAAATAGAGCATCTAGCGGTAAATTAATTC
Organism: Trididemnum nubilum; assembly: GCA_963965965.1. Classification (NCBI taxonomy): domain Eukaryota; kingdom Metazoa; phylum Chordata; class Ascidiacea; order Aplousobranchia; family Didemnidae; genus Trididemnum; species Trididemnum nubilum. Next base: position 15,640,237 of record OZ014479.1, read on the forward strand.
TGCAATGTTTTGTGATCACGTGTTGAAAACTAAAGCAGCAGCCGATTTGAGATCGATGGTAACATTGGTGTTGTTTTAAATTTCGGACAACTTGGCTTACAAGTTTTTGAGTTGTGCAAAATTTTGGTATGAAAAAAGTCAGAATTTTTTTTTTTTTGAAAAATCGTGGGAACCCTTAAACCCGTACCCACTCTTCCGTTTAGTTTCGAGCCGTCAGTGTAAACCCTGACATTGCTCTGGTTTAGAATATTTTCAGATCGGATTGCATTTTTTTGTCGATAATTTGGCATTCAAAGTTCCTCTTAAATACCTTTTTTCTTTTTTGGTCAGCTGGCATTTGCAGCAGAGGAAAAAATCTTTTAGTCTCCTTACAAACATAAACATGACTTTTCGTTTTCCCGAAAGAACCAACAAAATTGTCATGCCAGAGTTTGCTAGCAGTGATTCTGTATGACTCTTGCATTGCTTCAGCCAACAAGAATTGTGACTGAAAATTAACTTTTGGAAAGTTGGCTTGAATTTAGTTGAAAAGCAGCTAATTTATAATTATGGCCCTTTCTTTTGTTTTGACAACTAAACTGCCGTAAACACTTATTGAGAGTAACAAACATGTAGGAAGTTTTTGAAATTTTGTTGGTAGCTGGCAACCCTGGCAAAATTTTTAAGAAAAACCTTTTTAAGGGGTAATCTAAATTGTTGTATCTTGGGAACAGAAGGTTGTATAAAGCTCAAATTCAGCGAAGTTAGTCTTCAGATATGTGAAAAAATTTTGAGTGAAAACCCAATAAAAAGTTTTTGACTTGAATGCCCTTTTTTGAAAAGCAAATGAAAAATGCTCGGACAAATATTCTTCATTTTTGTTTTACGATCTGTAACTTACCATTTTCCGATGAAATTGTCACTCCCAATGTGATAGCAGATTTGAAAAAAAGTTCAAAAAACACGCAGTGTTTAAAGTTGCTTCATCGTAATTGTCATTGAATGACTGTACAATTACTTACTTGAACTTCAAAAATTGTAATTAAAAATTTTAGGCTGTAATTGCAATTGAAGCTAAGAAAACCAGTAATTTTTCCAACCCTGCTGAATAGTAGTAAGAACTATGGAACTTATTGCGCAATCAGGGGGGGCTAAGGGTGTTCATGTTTATCCCTCCTTAGTCAAGTTACTTAAAAAATTTAACCCAAAGTACAAGCGTTTTAATCGTCTTTTGGACTTCATCAGTAAAGAAGGGGGGGGGGGGCTGAAAGGGCTGTACGATATACGAGGGGTATTCAAAAAGTAATGCACCCAACTTTCCTATGTACAAACAAATTATAGTAGTAACATGTATTATACATCAAAAGAAAGGTACAAGTGTGAGGATTACATTTCTACTTCTCCACATAGTCTCCACCTCTCTCAAGAGCTACAGTCCACCTATGAACGAGGGCATGTGTAGCAGTGTTGTAGAACTCAGCCGGTTGATGTCTAAGCCAATTCAAGACAGCAGTTTTCACTTCATTGTCATTGCCATATTGGTTGCCTATGAGTCCTTCTTTCATTGGACCAAAGAGGTGGTAGTATGACGGTGCCAAATCAGGAGAATATGGCCGATGTGGAATCACAGTCCATCGAAATGGAGTGATGGCCTCCATGGTCCTGATGCTTGTGTGAGGACGTGCATTGTCATGCTGGAGAAGCACATTGGCCATGTCCAAGTTGGGCCGAACACGTCGAATTTTGCTTTGAGCTTTGTAAGAGTCTCAATGTATACCTCAGAGTTAATGGTTTCCCCTTTCGGCAAAAAATCCACAAGGATTACACTTTGAGAATCCAAAAAAACATTGGCCATAATTTTGCCAGCAGACTTTTGGGCCTTGAACTTTTTGGTCCTTGGTGAATTTGGGTGACGCCATTCCATTGATCTCCTTTTAGATTCAGCTTCAAAATGGTATACCCATGTTTCATCTCCAGTAATGACTCTTTCTAGAAAGGTAGGGTCTCCCTGGTGGTGTTCAAGAAGCTGAGTGCAGCGCGAACTCTTTCAGTCTCGTGATGCTCCGTCAGCTGTCTGGATACCCAGCGGGCACACACTTTTGAATACCCAAGGGACGCCACGATTGAATTGGCACTGCCTATGCTTACAGCAAGCTTGGATGCCAGCTCCTCGACAGTAATGCGCCTGTCAGTTCTTATCAACTCATCAGCATAAGTTTTGTTGTCAGGATTGACAGAGGTTGATGGGCGACCACTACGTGGCTTTTCGGCTATGCTGGCTTTATCCATCTCTTCATGGTTTGCAGTACTTTTTTTAAATCGCTGTACCCATCTTTTTACATTACTATAGTCTATATTATTATCCTTGTAGACATTTTTCAGCTGGTTGTGAATTTTCAGAGAGGTGTCTTCCTCTGCAACAAGGAATTCGATTACAGCTCTTTGCTTCTGACGAGCGTCAAGAGGGGCAGCCATTTCTAAACCTAGTTTAAGCTTTAAAAATCTGAAAATAAAAGAAAAACATATAAAAATCGCAAAAAGGTGTGTCCTATCATGGTTGTGCCAAATATAAACAAGATTGGTAAAATCCTGTACGAGCAATGCTTTTGAGTGCATTACTTTTTGAATGCCCCTGTAGTTCTTTTAAATGGCTCTAAAAATGAGCGAATGGCGTTGAAATAGATATTTTTACTAGAAGATTTCGGACAAAACCTTTTTTAACCAAATATTTGGCGGAACACAATCGGAATTATCGGTTTTTGTAACCGTGAAAATATTTTTCTATGAGGCCAAGTTTGTGATACGCGTAGTTGTACCCACGCCTCTTAAATGAGTCATTTTTCGAAAAAATTTAACTTTGACGTCAAGCCCTTCCCCTTCGCAAAATCCTGCTTGCGCGCCTATATAGAACGCCAAAGTCTCAACGCAAAGCACGTTTAATAAATTGTTCTTGCAATGCTGCTTGCAGATTGAAAAATCAGCAAAAAGTTTAACTATCAACCTTATGAAAAAGGAGCGACATCTTACTAAGATTTCTTTAGCAGGGTCCCAACAAATAACGACTTTTTTTTGCTTTAGGGCATTCTTTTGTTCTTTTTATTATAACGTTGCTCACTGTGTTATCAACATTTGCAAAACTACTGAAGCAGAAATTACCAATTGTGGAAAGGTAAGCAATTAACAAGAAACAATGGGAGTTACAATCACAAGAAACTATATGCAAGTTTATCTTTATTCACCAAATCACCGAGTTGTCTTTGCCAGCAGACAGCAATGAAACCTTTCAGTTTTCGAGTCTCGTTGCCACCTGCTCAGTGCAAAAATTAATCACACACGGTGGAGGCTTTACACTGTCCCTTTTTAATACTGACCGTCAAGCAGGCAAACTGTAAATCCAATTTTTTTTGTGTGTTTGGTTTGACCCGACAAAGAATTACAATGGAAGTTCTATTGTATCCTAGCAAGCTTTTGGCGAAAGTCTAATACCGGTATATTAACATTTTATATACTAAAATTGCAGTGCTCTTCAACCGGGTACACGGTTTACCGCCATGTATACCAGAAGAATAAAATAACTGTTATGCAGTAGATTCACTAAATTGTGACGTGTATCCGTATATTTGAGAGGTGAAGCAGTGCTGGTTAAGTACAGTAGACGTCATAATAGTAGCGTAAACAAAGTAATAACATGGTCTACTGAACACAAGACGGCCAGACATCTCATCTAACAGCGAGAAAATTAGCAGGGTAACTTTTGCGGTAGAGTGGAGCGGAGTAGCTAATTTTTACGCTCCGGCCACACTCCGATATTTCTGTAACTGACTCCGGCTCCAAAATTTTACATAAACACTCCGCTCCGAAATACTCCGAAACAAAAATACACTTCGACGAAAAATTCAAACCAATTTTCATATTGCTAAATAGCCTGGGATAAGCCTAGCCTAGTTACATATTCTGGTATTCCATTTCCAGAATGCAAAAATAGTAACTCATTTTACTACCAACTATCACTACGTCTTGAAAGACTACTTTAAAGTCAGACTCCGGCTCCAAATTTTTTTTTTGATTGTCACTCCGACTCCGCTCCAGCTCCGGCTTAAAAATGCAAAATCCGACTCTGCTCCGGCTCCCAGCTCCACTCTATTTTACGGGTCGATTTGTTTGCGAACAGGCAAAACACTAAATTTCGATGCCTTTGGCTGCATACTTCAGCAGTCTGGACGAGCAAAGAAACTGATGTAGCTGAAGCCTAATCTTATGCAAATGAAATTTATTCCGCTAAGCCTCAGAAAGAAGACGAAAATGAAACAACATTTACCGTACGTAAATTATTCCTACAAGTGTACTTTACATTTTACGTTTTTTACTACCGTTGTCTAACTTATAAAGCTATAGTAGGTTCAGATTTTGTCTGACCACCAATTTGTTTTTGCACTAGTGGAAATTTTTTGTGCTCAAATTTTAACACTGCGAGCTGCGTGGTGTACGAAAGTGTTTAAAAAGTTGCAAAAGATATACCACAAAAAAAGGTTGAAGAGCACTGCTGTATTGTAAAGCGCTTGACATTACAGTACAACAAAGAGCCTGAATCCTTTACAAACTTTGGTTTCTAATTTGCTAATTTTCCATTTACAGACACAAAATCGAGAATCATTACAGGATATTCACGAAACGTCGGATCACAAAAATTGCCACTCATATGAGCCTTATAAATTTTTTCGAGAAACTTTAGTATTTGCAATATTGGTCCTCTGCTTTAAGTTTGTTTTTCAGTAATATTCTAAAGAATTGTCATTCATTAGCACTACACTAAATTTTTACAAAAATATGCTGATTATTTTGCAGCGAATTAAATCGGCGTCCTACGGAAAATTTCTCGGCCACTACGGCTAGAAAACCTAGTTCTCCTGTTAAAAGAGAAGTTGAATTCCAAAACAAAACGAGAGGTCAAAATGAAAAAGCTTTCGGCTTTCTATCGCAAGGAAGTGAAAACGCACCGGAATCAAAGTCACCAGAGGCGTTGATTGAACAGAAGCCGAAATCTGCTTCGGCATTCAGCAAGCGACGTTCTCACGTTAAAAAACTAATCGTTGAATCACTGGACGAGCTTGCTGTAATACTGAAACAGCAAATAATCGCAGAAGATTCGGAAGATTCTTCACTTATGCCGCAAAGTTCACCGAAAAAGACAAATTCGAACGATTGTAGTATTTCGACAAGAAGCGATATGGCATCTATCGCTAGTGTTAACGATCCTAGGCTTTATGCATCCACGCTGACAACGGAAGCTTTCACTGAGTTAAGTTCCACAATAAAGGAAGAAGCAGAAAAAGAATCAGAAGGATCTTTTGTTGATACTGAGGATTCCGGAACCGAATTACTTCTTCCAGTCTCGAAGCTGAATAGTGACAAAATTTTTCAGTCGAACGGCAATAGGGAAAAATCGCCAGGTCGAAACAAAACAACTCTTAGTTTTCTTCCGCAAGGAAGTGAAAACGCACCGGAATCAAAGTCTCTAATGGCGTTGATTGAACAGAAACCGAAAGATGCTTCGGCACGCAGCAAGCGACGTTCTCACCTTAAAAAACTGATTGTTGAATCACTGGACGAGCTTGCAGCAATACTGAAACAGCAAATAATTGCAGAAGATTCGGAAGATTCTTCACCTAAGCTGCAAAGTTCACCTAAAAAGACAAATTCGAACAATTGTAGTATTTCGACAAGAAGCGATATGGCATCTATCGCTAGTGTTAACGATCTTAGGCTTTATGCATCCATGTTGACAATGGAAGCTTTCACTGAGTTAAGTTCCACAATAAAGGAAGAAGCAGAAAAAGAATCAGAAGGATCTTTTGTTGATACTGAGGATTCCGGAACCGAATTACTTCTTCCAGTCTCGAAGCAGAATAGTGACAAGAATTTCCAGCCGAACGGCAATACGGAAAAATCGCCAGGTCAAAACAAAATAGCTCTTAGTTTTCTACGGCAAGGAGGTGAAAACGCACCGGAAACAAAATCTCCAATGTTGCTTGTCAAACAGGAGCCGGAAAATGCTTCGGCACTCAGTGATCAATGTTTCTATGCTGAAAAACTGATCTGTAAGGCCTTAAAAGAGCTCACTGCAATGCTGAAGCAGCAAAAAAGCCTTAGCCCACGAAGTATATCTGCATCTTCCGATTCTTCACTCAACCCACGAAGTGAATTTGAAAAGTCCGATTTAAAAACCTTTAGGATTTCGACAAAAAACGACGTAGCAGTTAGTGCTGATGTCAGCATTCTTAGGCTTGATCCAACCAGGCTGATATTGGAAGCTCCCAATAAGTTGGCAGCAATACTGCAAAAAGAAAACAGTGGGGAATCTGGAGAAAGCTCTTCTCTTGATACCGCGAAGCCCGATTACGCACGATTTGAAGTCATGCAGCTGCATAACTTCCAACAAAGTGATGATGAGCTGAAAACGTCCCCTGAAAGTAATTTTCAAGATTCTGTTTATGAAATTACAAATGGTTTGCCTAGTTGTGATGATCTGAAATTAACAATGGAAGAAATGTTTAAATTTTGCAAGGAAGCGGGAAGAACTCAAAAAGAAGCAATTCTTGACCAGTCTCTGAGCAAAAAGTTTTAGTAATCTCGCAAGAGAACTGAGTCTGTCATTCAAAGTTAACATCTTTACTAGCACAGAGCATTTCAAGATAATTCGAGTGGTTTGTTTTTTAACATACATCCGTTATCTTCATCCAATCAAAGGCAGTAAAAATCTGCCAGCAGCAAAAGACGAATCCTCGGAGCATAAACAAAGAAACTATTACAAAATAATTAGTCTGAGTTCCTCATCTATCATGTCTTAGGATTCAAGCATCCTTGACCAACAGCTCGTGCAAGTTGCGAGTAGACTGTGTTGTGCTGATGATTAATAAAAACTCATTTTACAACAGATGCTTGGCAAAAATACGAGGTATATGTATTACAGCTATTTATGCAGTGCGCAAGTACAGAAAACTAAACGCTGGTTCACACAATAGTCGTCACCGTACCGTTTCGTCGCCGCTACATCAAACGTCAGAGTGTTCACACAGATAATACTTTGCAGTGACGGAAGTGCCTTTGATTTTTTCCGTCTTAGGTTTGAATTGCAAGCATTTTTAACTCTTTGTTAGTAGCGTTACTTATAGAAGCAATTCTGAGGCATTATTGTCCGAGACGAATTTTGTGCCACCAGAGTTTTCTTCAATGGGGCTTGGTAAAATCTTTTTCTTTTCAGTTTTTTGTTACTTCATTATTTTTTCTCGTTTTTGTTTTTACTACATGTTCAGTTGTAGTGCTCGTTAGTGAAGGAGCAGTCATATAATCAAGTTTATACTGATGAGAGTACTAGAAATCTTTGATTTAGGTGGGTTTACTTTACCCGGATATTTTATACGCAAAGTGACGTATAAAACATGTAGATGTGTGCGGATTTTTTCAGGTATTTCTAAAGAAAATTTTTCGACTTCCTATGACGTCACAAGGTTGCTTGGTGTAGTGGTTATGTTAGTTTCTTTTGTAACTTGAGTTTAGTTCTTGCCAATATGAAATATTTTAATGTAAAGCAAAAGCATTAGTTTTTTTAAATCTGTTGTTTTAGTACATTGTTGAGTTTTTCCACAAAATTTTTTCAGTAACTATGTTTTGTGACATTTAAATCAAACTTTAGATGAAAAAACGTGGTCCTCTTTATTCAGGAAAAGAAGTCCTAAAATAAATAAATAAACCATAGGCATATAGCGAGGCCCCCCCCCAATTGTAATGCTACCAATGATAAAACTGATGACAACAAAGCCTATTGTTTCTTTTAGCATTTTTTCGAGCAACTGTAATTAACTATAACTTAATATTAATATTGACGACCAGGAGGCCTAAGCCCATTCAATTCAAAATCTTGCTAAACAAATTTAAATGTACCGCTCGGGAGAAATTTAGGGATTTTGCTCTGAAAGTTGCTACCTCCGGCCCTCATCTAATCTTTTTATGAACGTAATGCTATAACATGATTAGTAACCATCTATCGTATATTAAATTTAAATAACAATTTACCTCCACCTTGGCAGTTTTTACGCTACAAAATACTTTTGAAAAAACAAAATTAGCTAGAAGAAATGCTTATTAAACAAATTATTGAATTTGAAATGAGCAGACACGGGCACCTGGTCGTACTTGTACTCCTAAAAGTGGTTATTTTCGTGACGAAACAAAAATCTCCAAGCCTAATCTTCGAGTGAAATATTATTTACTGTAACTGCTTTAAAACACCGCAGAGGGCAAACCATCTTGCTTACCCCACCTAGGCCACTTACAAAATTTAACCCAAACATGCAAGATTTTAAACGTGCTGTGGACTTGGTCTTTAGGTAAAGGGAGGACTGAACAATTTGATTTTTTCGTTTGGCGTTCAAATGTTAAAAATTTAGTTCTTTTAAATGGCTCTATAAACGTGCTACATATGATCAAAATGTCATTGAAATAGCTATTTTTTCCAAAAATTACAAAAAAGTCTCCCAGCTGCTGGTGTCTTTGCCCCCAGCCTCCAAAACCAATTTTTTCGATGGGCATTCAAATCTTAAAAGTTTCGTTCTTTCAAATGGCTCTAAAACGTGCTACATGTGATCAAAATGGCACTAAAATAGCTATTTTTTCCATGAACTACAAAAAATCGCTCAGCGGCTGGTGTCTTCGTCATCAGCCCTCCAATGCCTCCAGCGGCTGAGGGCTCAGCCCCCAGACCCCCGTCTGTGATACGTTGGAGTTATACACTAGTTTGCTCATCACGTCTCCAAATACAGACATTTTTGAAGGACTACTGATAGAAGTCTTCTCTTAAGCAAAATCTTGGTTACGTGCCAAACACAGGCCCCGGCTTTTGATCTTTCATTCTACGGTATCTTTGTTCGACAAAAATTCCCTCTTCAAAAATTTATGATGTCATTGCATGTGATTTGCGGTTTGCCCCCCCCCCAATCAAAAATTCTGGCTACGCCTACGAAATAAACCACTCTTTGGGTACACCACAATCATGTCTGTCGTAATAATAATGAAGTAATTATTTTTGTTAAACTATAGTGTACAGTAACTGATTGTAACTCAATTCAGTTGCATTTATTTTTATTCAAATGGTCGCCGCAGTTGGGAAAAAAATGAGTCAAGTTAATTTTCTATTCAAAACAACACATAGCAGTTGCTATGGTGAGTGCCCATCAGCAATTGGTTAAAATGCGCACTTATGCCTGGACATGACCATAATTTGGACGGCCGAAAGGATTTAATTGTTTTTTTCAATGATTGCATGTTTTGTTTTTTCATTTTGCCAACGGGGGTTCAAGTAACACTTTTATAAAAATTACCATAGCAAAGCTAGCGCTAGCAGCGCTACAGGGTTCAGTATTTTTTTTTTTTTAATTAATAACAAACATTAAACGTTTTCGGCGTCTCGTATTGCACGCTCATCAAGATCTAAATGCAATTGTAATATTTTCAAAAAATTACGCTACACTCATGTTCAATATAATAATCACTCACAAAATTTTTCACGTTTAAAAACAAAATCAAAAACATGCTATTCTTTCTCCTGAAAACTTCAACGTAGTGAAATAATTATTTTAATAATAAGTCAATTATGATATTTTTAACGTTTGCAAATTATTTTTTTGCAAATATAATTGTTTTAGTAGGAACAGCCAAAGTTACAAAAAAGGTCAAACCATGCTGAAAAACAAACTGCAAATTGAAATTATGCCAATTTATAGCAGCTACAAATTTGGACACTATTTTCAATTGAAGAGCCAAATCCCTCTATCTCTGCGGGGGGATGTCGTGAATCAATTTGACTGCTTACAAAATGTGAACGTGATTTATATAAGTATAATTATCTTCTCGGGACATTTGTGCACTATAGGTAAAGGCAGTGGCGTACGCAGGATTTTCGAAAGGGGGGGGCAGGAAATTTGAGAATAAAGAAGACCAAAAAAGAAAAGGTCTTCATCGAGATTCAGCCCGTTTTTCTGCCCAGTTTTAGGTGAAGACCAGAAAAAAAAGGTCTTCAACCAGATTCAGCCCGTTTTTGTGCCCAGATTTTCTGTCCAAATTCCAAAGGGGGGGGACCATGACTCAATTTTGCGCATTATTCTTAGGTATTTATGCATTATTGGCACTCCAAAAGGGGGCCATGGCACAATGCCCCCCTAAATACCTCCCTGGCCCCTGGGTAAAGACCATTTAAGTTCTTCAAAATCTAACAAAAGTGGCATTAGGGAACACGTTCTCGACCGTGATTTGTGTGGCAAAAATTTTTAATGAGATTTCTCATTTTCCAACGTTCGTAAATCTAACTCGGCATACGAAGCCAAAATTTATGAAGCTTTAATAATTAAGAACAAAAATTCAAACTAAATCGGAGCTTCGTTTTTACTTACTGTTTGCGACATACGAGAGTTTCAATCAAATCATCCAGTTCACTGATGTCTATAGTATTTTCCGCTGCTCTGACAGCTGGGAAAATCTTGAAAAGTTGGATTTGGGTGGCTGCACCCATAACAGTTATGCCAAAAGTTAAACGGCTACATACAAAACTGTAATAAATCAGAACAGTTAACTAGATGGGAGTTTGTCAGCAAACCAAGTAAACGACCGACCACTGGCTAATGCTGCGACGCTCAAAAGTACTTTTCGTCTACCGTGAAATCAGCAATTATTCAAAAATATCTCCATTTTGGGACCTCCAGAAACATAGAAATTACAAACAATGTCAAAAAATTTTTAACGTTGTCATTTCTGATCCTAAAAAATAACCCGTCAGGTTTAGCCATTAAAAAGTCAATTGTCGGTATCACATTCCGTCAGCACCCTTTACGTTGAAATATCTACACGATGTCACCAAACAACCGTGAGCGAAGGAATAGAACAAAATGGAGGCTTTTGCGAACCCGAAAGATGCCCAAAAGTATATTGTAAAAACCTCGTAGGTCACGATTACTATTAATATTAAATATTATTCTCTATTCCACATTTTATGTTTCTTTGGGGCATGGAGATCCAGGTTTTAAAAAAAATGGTAAGAGAGAGAGATTAGTTTATTGTGACGATAAACGACGAACAACACATCACACACCATTTACACAAAAATGAATAACTTTATGCAGAAGCATCAGTCACCTGAGTAAGCACGAAAGACCATGGGTCCGATCCAAAACCGGAAGGTCGCCGAGTCTGCACCTACTCGTTTGTCATTTGGAGTAATTTTTCTTTTTTTTTTTTTTCTTTCACCTAAATTTAATCATCGTGCATGAAAAACTTTTTTTACTTCTACACACACAAAAAAAGAGAACAAAACGATAAAGGTCTTATGGGTAAAAAACGTAACAACAACGAAGGAAATGATCAATGAAGAGCTATTGTGTACAGAGCACCATACAAAATGTGGTATCCTTTGCGGATGCATAAAGGCAAAACCAGTACTCAACGAACGTACGATCAACTATAATTTTGCTCTAATAAAAAGTGCGATTTGATCAGCTTTTTAAAAAGCGGAACATTATTAGACTTTTCCATTTGTATACAAGGTAATGCATTCCATATTTTTGGTCCAGTAACTCGAATCGATTGATTGGTTTTAACATGCCGTGTTTTTGGAATATAAAATTTGTCAGACACAGCATTGCGAGTGGTGTACGAATGTGTTGCTGAAATCTTTCTAAATAGTGGTAAAAAAATTTTTGGAATTTGGTTGCTATGCATTTTACCCATAAACTTCACCACTTCCATTTTAAAGATTCAATCAACTTTGAGAAAATTTAGTAGTTGGAATAAAGGTTTCAGTCTCGTTTTTGGTCGAAAACTGTTAGCAATTTTTTTAACCAGGCGGTTTTGACGGACTTGTAATTTATTGAGCTTTTTAGTAGAAGCATTTCCCCATCCCAATATTGCATACTGCAAATAAGAATAAGCAAGACTATAATATACTGATATTAGTGCATTTTGTGGTACATACCTCCGGGGTTTACATAAAATTCCATAAGCCGCAGAGAGCTTGTTTGCGACGTAATCGATATTTTCATGCCACTTCAGTTTGTCGTCAATCAAGACTGCAAGATACTTAATGCTTTTGGTTTGCTCTATCTTAGATCCTTTAATAAATACATCTAGGGTCTTACTACTTTTAGTAAACAAAAGAAATTTCGTTTTGCCGACGTTTACTGACAGCTGTTTTTTTTTTAACCATCTGTCTACCTTTTGCAAGTTTTGATCTAAACTTTTTTGGGCTGGTTAATTCATAAGACTTCATTGAACTTGCGAAAATAAATGTTCAGTTTTTTTTTTTGTGTTATGTTTCTTTAGGGCATGGAGATCCAGGTTTTAAAAAAAATGGTAAGAGAGAGAGATTAGTTTATTGTGACGATAAACGACGAACAACACATCACACACAATTTACACAAAAATGAATAACTTTATGCAGAAGCATCAGTCACCTGAGTAAGCACGAAAAACCATGGGTCCGGTCCAAAACCGGGAGGTCGCCGAGTCTGCACCTACTCGTTTGTCGGGAGGTCGCCGAATCTGGCCGAAAGTTTTTTTAAAAATAATGTGTACATTTATATTGGTCCTGTTTTCTTTTTTTTTTTGTAGAATAATTATTTTCAAATTTTCATCATCAATACAAGAAAACTTTGTCCGGCCGTAACTATTTTGTTCTTACTTTTTTGAAGCATTTGTTTGAAAATGTTAGAAAATGTTAAAATAGAATGACACTCTTTATTGTGAAAATACGTGGACAGAAAGTTTCAGTGTGCACTATTTTTACTTTATGCTTAATACCTTTTTATTTACATAAATAAATTTCCAAAATAAAAGTTTAAAATTTTGTTCAAAAAATATCTTCTTAATATAAACAAAGTTATGCGTCATTTAGCTCTAAACATTGAAAAACGAAAGCGTATAATGAAATATTACGAGTAAACCTTAAAGTACAATGTCACTCGTCTTCACTGTTTAGTTGTATGAATTTGGCATTTTCACAAATGTTCGATTTTTGTGCGGCTTGCAATTAAATGCAGCAACAAATTTGAAAAATGGGTAACTCTAAGTTTTTAAATCTACAGTATATCAATACCGTTGTTAAATAATAATAAAACACAGATAACAAATAATTCACAGTTTATTTTTTACCCAAAAAAAAGACCGCAAAGAGGTCCAGAACTTTGCATATGAAGAAATAGCTCTACATTTCAACCCAAAACATAAAATATCCTTTGAGTGTTATATTACTTGTTAGCTGATAATTGCTTTGTAGGTCGTGTAACTTCACAACTTTAAGACTACGTGTTATCCTATTCGATTTTTACGTTGAAAATTAACTTTCTGTTTAACAGGGGTTACTTAAACGGATGAATAATGAAAATCATGCATATGCAAGTCACGATCTCAATTTTTCGATTGCAAAATAGAAACTAAACTTTGAAAGATTCATAAAATTTTATTTGCGATATACTGATAAATCACATTTTGTAGATGACTAGACGAATGATTAGCTTAAAAGCTTTGGGCTACCTGAGAGCTTTTCAAAGTTTTCATTGTTTTATCGTTACAAAATTATATTAGCCGGCGGACAAACGTAATCTTTTAATAGTTATATCCGCTTCAAGGCGCTAGTTAATTTATGAGACTACGTTCAACTTGCTAGAGTAAATGTTCAATTTTTGTCGTCTTATGTTTCTAATGGTAAGGTTAGAATGAATATTATAAAGCATTTGAGTCACATCACGTGACCAATCCAGTTTTTTCTTGAAACCCCCCTTTTGCACTCAAATTGGGTTTGGGGGATGAAATATAGTTAAGGAGTTGATTAGACTCTACTTAATTCCCCAATCAATTTTTGGACGAAAAGGAGGTTTACTAAAATTTTCACTATGTGCGGATTGTTTTTCTGTGCAGTGTTATAGCGAGGACAAGTTTTTGTTGCACTAAAAATTTGAAAAATTGCATATATTTTTAATGAAAGATGCATTTATGCGCAAACATTTTAAACGACAGTGATTTGCTCTAGCGATTTAGTTACATATAATGCCAAATATTTCCAAACATTGTTTGGGGTGAAATGGCGATCTTTTGGTAACATGCAGTTTGCCTAGTATACTACAACTCTGCTCCACAGTGCTCGAAGTTATTGTAAGCTAACTGTTGCGTACTAATAACATTGAGACGCAGGTGATCCGTCACATAGCTCTTTGTTATGCAAATCAAAGACAATAAAACTATAATGATATTCGTATTACAAGTGAATGGAGCGACACTGAAGCAGGTAGGGAAGTTCAAGTATCTTGGGGTTGCATTTACGAGTGACGAAGACGAAGAACTGGATACCCGAATAGGCAAGGCTAGTGCAGTAATGCGAGCTTTGCACTACTCGGTTGTCATGAAACGAGAATTGTCGAAAAAGGCAAAGCTCTCAATTTTCAAAGCAGTTTTTGTCCCCATTCTCACTTATGGTCATGAATCTTGGGTAATGACCGAAAGAATGCGATCACAAGTGCAAGCGTCCGAAATGAGGTTTTTACGAAGAATCGAAGGAGTTATACTGTTTAACAAGGTGCGTAGCTCTGAAATTCGAAGATCTCTTAACATCGAGCCGTTACTTCTCCGAATTGAAAGATCTCAGCTTAGATGGTTTGGCCATGTAAGCAGAATGCCTCAGGAAAGACTCCCCAAACAAGCTTTACTTGCCAAAGCAAATGGGAGAAGACCAGTCGGACGACCTAGAACTAGATGGACAGATTACATTGAGGATCTTGAATGGAATCGCTTGGGACTTCGCCCAAGTGAAATGATGGGTGTGATGGAAGACCATGAGGTGCGGCGGCTCAATCTTGAGCTACTGCCCCCGCAACCCTCACGGAAAAGCGGGCAATGAAGAAAGAAGAAAAAAGATGATATAGTTTTACAGAATGCTTTTCAAATCACACTAACATTCTACGCCATACTTAACAAAAATTGCTGTAAAAAGTTCCATGTTAAAAAGAAAAAAGTTGCAATTTAAAATTTTTAAAAACAGCTTTAAACATTGTACTATATAAATTCTTAGTGATTAGGAAGCCGTAAAAAAAGTTGAAAAAACTTACCCTAGTTATAATTTAATAGCAATTAACTCTCCTCCTAAAATTCATTTACCTTGCTGCGTCAGCAATCTTGCTGTTGTTACATAGGTTTGAATGCACCAGTGTGAGGCACGGTTCAATCGAGCGAATGATGCAGACGTAAGGAGGAGTCGCACTAAAACTCACGAGGTTAAACGTTGAATTCTCTTAAGTTCCAACTTCCGTTAGTGCGTTTAGATGCTTGCGCTTTAAACAAAAACGGTATCATGTTCTTTAAGAATTGATATTTGCCCTTTTTAGTACTTTACAATAATAACTAGTAGCAACAAGAATAATACACTAATCTTTTTTAGCACATAGAAGAAGCTATAGCCCTAATTTTTTTTATTTCACAAATCTTGAAATTGATATAAATTTACTGCGGTAAATAGGCCTACTCAAAATTTCTGTCATTTTCACAATGCTGTTACGTCGTATCTCGTTTAGTAATGTTTTTCAAATGGCCCTTATATAACAATTAAAAAATATTAACATTGGGAGTCCGAAAGTTACAAATATTATTCTCTATTGCGCGTTCAGCCAAAATGGTTTGGTGGAAGCAAGTACATGTGGCCCTGGTGTGGACAAGAGATGATTAATATTCACCTTCAACTAAAGTCATTAACAGCAATGAACAGCAAGACTAAAACCATTCTAATGATTTATTTACAATCAAAAATACAAACGTTTTCGCCTTTCATCAGGCATCTTTAGGTATTTGTTAAGTTATAGCCATGTTAACTTCAGATTAAACTGGAAAAAGTGAAATACAAAATCAAGTAATATCAAGGTTTCGAGTCACCAAGCGTAAAACAATAAAGATCATAAATCACATTTAACAGGTAAACAGCTCATCTACTAATGGAAAATAAAGAAATTCGTTGGTAACAAACAGCACATTAATGAACAGGCGTTATTATTATTTGTAGACATTCAACATAAACGATCAGCCATGAGCATATAATTGCTTGTTTAAACTAGGTCGATGTTTTTTCCTTCATAAAGTTTCATAAATTTTGGCCCAAAAATTTGATGTACATTATTTCAGAACCTCGAAAGAATTTAAGTCATACCGCACATTAGAACAAACAATACACAAAAGTATATGTTGTTTAATCGCACTTTTTTTCTGCTGGCTGCCCATATTCAGGTGCTCTCCTACTCGGGTACTCAAAAAGTCGAGTTGACTTACCAATGTAAGGCCGGACTCACACAATCAAGTTTTTTGCGCAATTTTCTTGCATCAATGTGTTTTGAGCTACCACATCTGGACGCAATTTTCTTGCTCAGCTTCTTGCCAGACAGAGGCATTCGGGTTTTTCAGCAAACAAATTTACTGAAGCTATCACACGTACTTTTTTCGCTGTAAAAGCATTTGCGCAGTTGTTTAGGAATTTCTTTGAAATGTACTGCGGCAATAATAATATTATGCGCTTTGTCGATTAATTGTTATTTCTCGTTTCGCAAAATGATACGATCACGTTCACAAAAGCGAAAAGCTGCAGCTATAGTAATAAACAGCTATTTGAGTTCTGCCGTAAATTGCGTGTGCAGACTTTGAATTTTTTTCGACGAGCAATGAAATGAAATAGATTAATAGAAAATGTCAAAATATCTTTGCCTGTGTGGAACTCTTTAGCGTATAGCATAGCTTTTTTTATGGTATATAATCTATCACCAAAAAAATTTGCATGACACTGCTTGATTGATCAAGTAATAATAAACCAGATATGTTCTTTCCGGTACTTGCGGTTGCAGAAGGCTCAATAATTGGATGTCAGTGTAACTTAAAACTTCATTATTTTCAAATAAGAATAAAAGCGATTTCGTTTGGTTTCTTATAAAATCAGCGTAAAATAGCTGAAAATTATCTACCGAAAATTATCTTAACTGTTTAAAAATGCAAAAGGCTCTTTTTTTGCAAGTGGACATGTCAAATTTTAACCACCAAAATATCAAAATCATTGCAAATTCGGCACTAGCGAAAACTGGGCCGGAAACTTTTTTTTCGATCAGAAGGAAATTTTCAACATCTTGATTAAAACCTGATCACACATTGAATACTTATTAAAGTTTAATTACAACTAAATAGTTAGCAAAACCTTATCTCCATTTGATCTCGATATTAAACTTCAGAACTTCCTTGCAAGCATTAGAGTTTTTTTATTCTATCTGGATTAAACAAGTACTCGGGATTAAACATGTTCTAAAAGTACTGCATTTCTTCGATTTCTCTGATCAAAGGTTCAATTTCAAGAGTTGACCACGACTGTATGTTGATGACTATTTTGTAGTTCTGGTTAATAACTTTTCAGAAGGAAGTTGGGGTGTAATCGATATGCGATTGTAAACAAAACAGCAGGCAACACATTTACGCCTTTGAAGAAACATGAGAAAAGTGCAGACGCAATGTAATTATACGTCATTGTCGATTAAATCAAAAGCGTAAAATTTTTTACTACATTTTTACTTGATAATTGTGACGCTTTTGTTTTTTGCGTTGACTTCGGCGGTTTTTTCGGGGGCTAAATATTTTCAAAGGCACAGCTAAAAGCTTAGTTTTCTCCGTTGAGAACGGCGGCTTTTAGAAAACTTGCTGGCAAAATGGAGAGTTCGGTTCTATTTCTCCACAAGAACTCAGCAAGACTTTCTAAACACTGATTTTCATTCTAACACGGCTGCGCAATAAAATTGCCTACAGGTGCCCGCAATAGTGAGCCATAAACTTGCCCGACCTTTCACTTGATTGTAGTAATAAAATTGTGGAAAAAAACTTGATCGTGTGATCACACGAACATGAAGATTAGTAAACAACATTTGAGTAGAACAAGAGTACGCTACTTTAGTTGAAAATAAGTTTTGAAAGTTTTGTAAATGGCAGACACCCTGACATCAAATTTTGCTAATCACTAACAAAACGCCTGGATTCTTTTCCAGTATACGGTACGTTCAAGTATACCACAAGATTAGTTTTACTACGCTCATGATCAAATACATCATTGTCAACAGTCAAAAATCGTTGCAAAAATTTGTTAAAAACCCATATTGGATAACTGTTGGAGAGAAACATTTGCCGTAGTTTTGTCACACCATTCTTAAAAAACGATTTAGATGAATAAATAGCATTCGAACGATTTAATGAGCACTTTATTAAGCCAGATTTTAAGGGGCATAAAATATCAAACTTTAGCAAAGGACTAGTATGAGTAGTTTTGCGCTACGTCCATCTGTCGCATTCATCCTCCTTAACCTTAAAGGAGGTGAATCATTCAGCCAATTCCGGTGGTTTATAATAGCTAAAATTGAACTATAATTTTCGGTATTTTTTGTTTTAATTTTGAGGCTGCAGTTACAAAGATATTCAACAAATGCAAAAAGATGTCCCCCGAAAAAAGTTTTTGAAAACTCTGAGTTTTGTTCTTCCCGCCAAAACCACAGTTGGCCTAATAGTTTAGAGAACTGTGATTTCGGCGGGAAGAACAAAACTCAGAGTTTCCAAAAACTTTTTTTGGGGATGTCTTTTTGTATTTGTTGAATATGTTTGCAGCTGCAGCCCCAAAATTAACACGAAAAATATCAAAAATTTTAGTTCAATTTTAAGTATTGTAAACCACCGCAGTAGCGTACGCAGGATTTTGAAAAGGGGGGCCAAAGTTCGGAAAATTTGAGAAGAACGAAGATCTAAAGTAGAAATTGTTTCACTCAAAATTTGTCCAATTTTTCGCCCAAAATTAGGTAAAGAGCAAAAAAAATGTCTTCATTCAAATTGAGTCCCATTTCAAGCACAAAGCCCAGAAAAAACGCATATAACATACCATCTGTGTGATCAAACCTTATGCCCAATTTGCAAAGGGGGGGGGGGGCTATGCCTCAATTTTACTTACCTTTCTATGTAATTTTGCAATCCTGGCGACCCAAAGAGGGGGCCATGGCACAATGCCCCCCCCTAAATACGCCCCTGAACCACCGTAATTGGCTGGATGATTTACCGCCTTTAATATGTACGTCCAAAAACTCATCAATTCTGAACCATACTCTATAGTAAATTTAATTGTGATGTTTTAGCGTTTCAGGCCAGAGTTATTGTTTAATCGTTTTGCGTTCTTCAACGTCACAACATCACAATTAAATTTTTCTCAACATCGTGGTGCTGGGTTTAAATAGCCAAAATTAAAAATATGAAGAGACATCCTGTTTAGCTCAAGTGGTAGAGCATTGGATCGGTAATCCAAAAGCTACAGGTTCGAATCCTGTGGGAGGATAACTTTTTCGCATTGCTTGATTTTAAGTAGTCGCCGGTCTGGTGGCTCTTCCGTAGTCTTCGGTGCTGGTAGCCTTTTGGCCAGAAGCACGCAAAACGATTAAACAGTAAATTTTATGTTCTTATGTTCAGAATTCAAGATATCTAAAAACTTTAATCAAGATTCCTTGGTTTCTAAAACAGAAAAAATGTCATCAACATAACGTAGATACAGTAAAGGATGATTCGAAAAGGCTATGCTCAGTATCTTTTTCTCCATTTTTGCCAAGAAAGAATTAGCTAATGTTGGGCTCAAGGCGATCCCTTGGCTACATTGTCAATCTGTTGGGAATAATATATCTTGGTACAAAAGTATACCTTTGTAGCTATACGTAAAACATTTACAAAGGTACCTCTGTCACAAGGAAGTACGTTTGGATTTTCTTCAGAATAAATAGTACCGGCCATGAATTGAATCGTTTCATTCAGCGGGACATTGGTAAACAAAGACGTAACATCAAAACTAACTAATTTGTGATTTGATGAAAATTGAAACTGATTTACAGAGGTGGAGTCCTCGAAGACACATTTTCAAGTCCTTGGCCTTGGCCTCGAAGCCTCAAGTCCTCGAAAATTGCCCTGTCCTCGGCTCGAGGACAGCACTATTTTTTGAATGGTTAAAATTTTGTAGATCGGCTGAAACATGTTTTTCTAGACCGTTTTTTTGGAGATCGACCGAAAAAAAAATTTTAAGACCTTTTTTCTTAGGAAAACACTTGCATTTGTATCCTTGGTCCTTGGCCTTGGCCTCGAGCATTTCTGTCCTTGGCCTCGGCCTCGGATTTTTTTGTGTCCTTGGCCTTGGCCTCGAGCCTTGTGTCCTCGACTCCACCTCTGCTGATTTAGTTTAGAGATAAAATCATTAGTTGACTCCAACATATAATTATTATATTGGGATTATCATACAATTATTTATTTATTATTCTATGATCTTGTCAAGAAATTTAACAAGTCATATTCAGTAGTGCCAACCATAGAAACTACCGGTCTCAATGGGTTATTTTTTTAATGGACTTTCACTAAACCATAGACTTTTCCAGGAACACTACCACTGAGCACACGTTTTCGAATCAACTGTTCATCATACCCTTTGAAGTATTTTCGAATATAGTACGCGATAGAACGTTCTTTTGCAATGAATGAGTGTGCTTTTTTTGTTAACATTGACTTCCTCAAATTTGCTCGTATCATTTAAAATTGATTCGAATTTTTCGTAATATGTATTTGAGTCCATAATCCTTGTGCCTTTCACTTTTTCAAACTTGGTTATCAGAGGTGGAGTCGAGGACACAAGGCTCGAGACCAAGGCCAAGGACACAAAAAAAATCCGAGGCCAAGGCCAAGGACAGCCTTTCCGAGGACAGACACTCTCGAGGCCAAGGACAGGAATGCTCGAGGCCAAGGCCAAGGACACAAGCGCAAGTGCTCTCCAAAAAAAAAAAAAAAAAAAGGTCTCCACAAAAATTTTTCAGGCAATCTCCACCAAAAAACGTTTTCCAAAAAATTTTTCAAGCGCTCTACAACATTTTAACAATTCAAAAAATAGTGCTGTCCTCGAGCCGACGACCGGCCAATTTTCGAGGACTTGAGGCCTCGAGGCCAAGGACTTGACCTTCGAGGCCAAGGACTTCAAAATGTGTCCTCGAGGACTCCACCTCTGTTGCTTATAATAATATCTTTATCTTGTGAAAGCGATTTTAAGGTACGATGCAAAGCTTGATTGGGGAAACTAGAACAAATTCGTTTTGTGTCGTTCAGAAAACGTTGAACAATAAATTTGATTTCGTCTCTTGTTTCTACTTCAATTTCGGAGTTGCCTTCATTGCGAATTTTTGCGGAATTGAGTAGTTGTTCTACATCAACCTTGACCCTATCGGAGCAAATTTGTCTTGGAAGAATGTGGCGATGAAGTCAAGGCTAATGTAGAACAACTACTCCATTTGGTAAAGATTAAACAATATATACTTTCGTGTAATGTTTGTTCTAATGTGCGACATGACTTAAATTCTTTCGGGGTTCTGAAATGTACAGCAGATTTGAGGCTAAAATTCATGAAGCATTATTAATAAAGAAACATCGACCTAGTTTAAACAAGCAATTATATGCTCATGGCTGGTTGTTTATGTTAAATGTCTACAAATAATAGTAACGCCTGTTCATTAATGTGCTGTTTGCTCCCAACGAATTTCTTTATTTTCCATTAGTAGATGAGCTGTTTACCTGTTAAATGCGATTTATGATCTTTATTGTTTTACGCTTGGTGACTCGAAACCTTGATATTACTTGATTTTGTATTTCACTTTTTCCAGTTTAATCTGAAGTTAACATGGCTATAACTTAACAAATACCTGAAGATGCCTGATGCAAGGTGAAAACGTTTGTACTTTTTATTGAAAATAAATCATTAGAATGATTTTAGTATTGCTGTTCATTGCTATTGTTTGGCTGAATAAAATTTCCACTTTACCAAAGTCATTAAGCAAAGTAAACTGCAACATGGATCAACTGCTGCCGTTTACAACTAATGAAATGCTCTCAATCAATATATCGTATATAGAAAATCGTAGCAGCCGATCGAGAAGGCCAAACTATTCGATCAATGATATAAAAAAGCGCTCTAGCTCAAGCTCTTAAAAAAAATTAATTTTGAAGGATTTATTTGGATGATTTCCGAAAGGGAAGCAACTCTAAACTATGTCAACATATTTGCCTCTTAATATTTATTATCATTACAAACAATTAGCTCTTGATAAAAACATTAAAAGCATTCGTTTTGGGGGATGTATCAGAGGTTCTAGGGGGTGGCAACCCTTACACTATGTCAAAATATCTGTCTCTTAATTATTAACTGAGAACAAAAAATAGCTTTGTTGCTCGATCCGTTCCAAAAATTTATATTTTAGGGCTCCATTTTGGGCTTTCCGTGGGGTCCGTCCATTTGGGAGGGTTGTTCCAAAATATCTGTTTCTGAAATATCTAGTTACAAAAAAAACTAAAGCTCCTTAAGCCGTTCAAAAAAAATGATTTTGGGAGGTCTATTTGGGGGGGTCCCCGGGGGGTGGTACCCCCAAACAATGTCAAAATATTTGCTTGTTAAATATCAACTGATATCAAAAAAAATGGCACCGTAGGTTAAGTCGTTTAAAAAATTGATTTTGGGGGAGTCTCCGAGGGTGGTACCCCCAAACTACGTCAATATATTTGTGTGTTAAATATCTACAGTTATCACAAAAAATGGTGCCCTGGTTAGTTTGAGCCGTTCAAAAAAGTGATTTTGGGGGGCCCTATTTTGGGGGGTTCTGCAGGAAAGTGGCCCAAAAAAATTTGGGGAGACAAAATTGCGTTTGCCGATCAACAACTTTACAAAAGTTAGATTTTGATGTTTTGTGCTGTTGGAGAAGAGCGTACAAGATTTCAGAAGAAAAAAAGGAAAAACAAAAAGAAAAAAAACTTATCGCGGCCAAAAGTAGGTTGGTAGGGATGAAAGAGTATCTTTAGACTGTGTGAAATATTTTTTGCCGCACTTAAGCCATTTTTGAATGAGACAGCTTTTATACGCCAAACTTTCGGGGCGGTTTTCGGGTCCTAAAACCTAAGTGACGTGATCTATTGCTTCGTAATTTGGTACAATCGTAAAACTCATTAACCTCAAACTGCTGCCATATTTCTTGTAGCTAGTACAAACTGTTCTCGAGTTATAAGCAAAAGTCTGAAACTTCGCATTCGTTAGTTTGAAAAGGGCCGAATAAAAACAAGGAACTCGTAACGCGAGCGTCGGTCTTTTCAACTAGTGGATGAGCATTTACAAAATCACAAATATGATACAACATATTGCACCACCTTGCCAAATGAAGCAAAAGTTTTTGAATATGAGCCGAACAATTCAATTTATCGTCCAGCCACACACCCAAATATTTCACTAATTTGCTTTTAGATATGGAAGAGACTATTTCATGGAAAGCTTTTATCTAGTTTATTATTAATTCTGACTGGAATCTAACACAAACTCTGTAATGCTTGTGGTAAAGTGTATGGTTTAATTTGGTAGTCTTGTATTACGTTAAAACGCCTGCAACGCTTTTTTGTTATTTCGTAATCTTAATTGCATTTTCATCTCTGCGTAAAACGCAAACATTTTGCTTGAAAAGTAGTTGCCACTGTGCCGTTTAACTGACAGTAGATTTGCAGTAAAGCTAGAACAGTATTGCCTGTGTATTAAGTTACAGTGTTGAGATGCAGTGTTTATTAACCGTACTATGAGTGTTACAAATGTTTTGCTATTTTGCTTATTGTAGATGTAGTTATGTTATAGCTTGTTAAAGCCTATAATTTTGTGAATTGTATATTAATAAATGTTATATTGATGATCGGCTTCATTACAATTTAACAAGCTATAATAAAAAAACTTATGAAACCTGAGAAACTAAGTGTGGATCCTAACAGTCAAGATGCCGCTAAGCAATGGAAGCACTGGGCGCGAACCTTTGACAATTATTTGGAGTCACTGGAGCAAGAGAGACGAGACGGGGATCCAGCTATTAACAAGTTGAGAATTCTGACAAACAGCGTTGATTATAAAGTATTCGATTACATCGAAGATTCGGAGTCTTATGACGCGGCTATCGCCACATTAAAAGCTCTGTACGTTAAAACTCCAAATACAGTGTTTGCCAGACACAGACTCGCAACGGCGAAACAACAGCCAGATCAAACGCTTAGCGAATTTCTTCAAAAGTTACAATCTTTTAGTAAAGACTGCGAATTTCAAGCTGTCACGGCTGAGGTCCATCGCCGAGAGGCCGTCCCTGATGCCTTCATCAACGGCCTACAGTCCAGTGCAATTCGTCAAAGACTCTTGGAAAATCGAGAGTTAAACTTAGACACTGCGTTTACTCAAGCCAACTCTTTCGACTTAGCTCAGCAACATTCTCGAGCGTATGATACGTTGAAAGGTGCTCAAGTGATGGCAGTTCCTACGCACAATAGTGATGAAAACTCTTCTTCATCTGATGAAAAAAAAGACCATACCGCTTCCGTTTCGAAACCAAAGAAACCTTGCTATTTTTGCGGAAGTAAGTCACCACATTTCCGAAGAAATTGTCCTGCTCGAAATGCTCTTTGTTTTAAATGCCAAAAAAAGGGCGATTTTTCCAAGTGCTGTAAAAGTCAACGCTCTCCTGCAGCAGCGTCCCCTTCATCTTCTCAGCAGATGTTTGCAATCAAGACTGCTCCGTCTTGTCTGTCATATTCGACCATAAAATCATTTGTTCAAGGACACGAACTGTATACCATAATTGGTTCTGGTAGCTCCATGAGCTTTATTAACGATGTTACAGCAAAGACTATAAACTTACCCATTGAATCTTGTCGATACGAGATATCGTTAGCATCTTCCAGCACACGAGGTCAGATTGTGGGACATTGTGTAGTTGATTTGACAATTCAAGGCAAGAAATATGAACATATTGCCCTCGGAGTTCTTAAAGATTTGTGCGCAGATCTGCTTTTGGGCGGAGATTTTCAGAAACAACACAAGCGTGTGGTCATTCACTACGGTGTTCAAAGCCTAATCTTGTAATATCGAAAAATCAACATTTAAGTGTAGTAGCGGCATCTGATGTTAAGGCGGCTAATCTGTTCAACAACTTGGCTCCGGAGTGTCGCCCGATTGCAACTAAGTCCCGTCGTTTCAATGCTGACGACCGGAATTTTATTGTTGATGAAATTGAGCGGCTGCAATCGACAGGAGTAATCCGTCCCAGCAACTCGCCGTGGCGCGCACAAGTATTAGTAGTGAAGAACCCCGAGTCCGGTAAGAAGCGACTTTGTGTGGATTACTCTCAAACAATTAACTTGTATACGCAGTTAGATGCATATCCTCTGCCGCGTATTGAGGATCTTGTAAACAAGTTGTCTACATACCAAATATTCTCTACGTACAATCTCAAGAGCGCCTATCATCAAATACCCATTGAGGAATGCTACAAAGCTTATACTGCCTTCGAAGCTTGTCGAAAACTCTTTGAATTTAACAAAATTCCATTCGGCGTAACTAATGGGGTACCAGAATTCCAGAGAAAAATGGATGAGCTTGTTACGAACTCTGGACTGAAGGACACTTTTCCATATTTAGACAATGTAACTGTGGCCGGTAGAAATCGGGAAGAGCATGATACGAACGTCAAAGCCTTGTTTGATGCA
This sequence comes from Trididemnum nubilum, assembly GCA_963965965.1. Taxonomy (NCBI): domain Eukaryota; kingdom Metazoa; phylum Chordata; class Ascidiacea; order Aplousobranchia; family Didemnidae; genus Trididemnum; species Trididemnum nubilum. The sequence goes on from OZ014479.1 coordinate 15,665,875, forward strand.
TTTCGAAAGCATGGGGTGACGCTAAATAAATCGAAGACTGTTGAGCCTGTCACCGAGATTAACATTCTTGGCTATTGTGTGGGAAATGGGCAAATCAAACCTGACCCAGACAGGCTCCGCCCACTGTTAGAACTGCCACCATCCAAAGATGCAAAAGCGTTAAAACGAGCTCTTGGTTTGTCTTCGTACTACGCAAAATGGGTGATGAACTTTTCTGACAAGATTCTCCATCTCAAAACAGCAAAAAAATTTCCTTTAGATGCAAATGCAGTAAAAGAATTTAACGTTTTGAAGAAAGAAATCGCTAAAGCCTCGTTGCAAGCAATTGACGAAAATCGCCCATTTGTTGTGGAATGCGACGCCTCTGAAGCGGCTATTTCTGCTACACTAAACCAAGGTGGCCGACCGGTCGCCTTTATGTCTCGCACACTCCGTGGAGACGAAAAGCACTACCCAGCGGTTGAGAAAGAGGCGACGGCCATAATAGAGGCTACTCGTAAACGGGAGCACATACTTGCCTGGCAACATTTTACGTTAATAACGGACCAAAAATCGGTCGCGTTTATGCTGGACAACCGAAAACGCACCAAAATCAAAAACAACAAAATTCAATGTTGGCGATTAGAATTAGCATCCTTTTCTCACACCATAAAATACAGGCCTGGAGTTGAAAATGTAGCTCCTGATGCATTAACTCGTGTTACTTGTGCTGTTACAAATCACTATGATCTAAAAGAGTTGCATGAAAATATGTGTCACCCTGGGGTTAGGCGGTTGTTACACTATGTGCGCTCTAAAAATCTTCCGTTTTCCGTGGAAGATGTGAAGAAAGTTTGTTCGTCATGCCCAACGTGTGCGGAACTGAAACCGCAGTTTCATAATTTAAGTCAGGGCACTTTGATTAAGGCCACTCCGTCTTTTTAACGGATTTCGATTGATTTTAAAGGACCGTTGCTTTCCGCTACCCGAAACGTGTATTTACTAGTTATTGTTGATGAGTTTTCGAAATTTCCTTTTTGTTATCTGTGTTCTAATATGCATGCTCAAACTGTAATCAAATGCTTAAATGATTTGTTTACTATGTGTGGAGTTCCAAGTTGTGTTCATTCTGATAATGCTAGCTATTTCAGATCTTATGAATGAAAGCTGTTCTTAACCGGTCTGGTATTCCCACCAGCCATAGTTCTATTTATCATCCCACTGGTTATTCGCAGGTTGAACGATATATTGGTGTAATATGGCGGACGATTAGATTGGCACTAAAATCTCGTGGTTTAGACATTGCTAAATGGGAACTTGTGTTGCCTGGAGTATTGCATTTTCAACGATCATTGCTTTGCACCAGTACTAATGCTACACCGCATGAGTTGTTTTTCAATTTCTACCGAAAATCGTGTTGTGGTTTTACACTACCGAGCTGGCTTGCTTAGCCGGGATCTGTATTGCTGCGTAATTTTGTGCGTACACATAAGAATGATGACTTGGTGCGAAAAGTCGAATTAACTGAGGCAAATCCTTCATTTGCTCGGGTACGATTTCCTGATGGACGCGAGTCCACTGTATCTTTGAAAGATTTGGCACCTTATCCGGCGTTAGCTGACGCTCATGATAGTGATACAAGTATTGACAATCCTTCTCTTGAAGTGTCATCATCGGAGCTTGATAAATCAACTGTGTCTAATGCTGACAATGTTATTGTGTCTGATTGTAATGTTGATAGTCGTTCTGAATCGCCAGTGAAGGACCTGCATAAAACTCCACGTAATTCTCCATCTGTTCGTAGGTCTACAAGAGTTAATAAAGGAGTACCCCCGCCACGTTATGGAGACCCAGTATCTTTTTAAGAAGGGGTGATTGTGATAAAGTGTATGGTTTAATTTGGTAGTCTTGTATTACGTTAAAACGCCTGCAACGCTTTTTTGTTATTTCGTAATCTTAATTGCATTTTCATCTCTGCGTAAAACGCAAACATTTTGCTTGAAAAGTAGTTGCCACTGTGCCGTTTAACTGACAGTAGATTTGTAGTAAAGCTAGAACAGTATTGCCTGTGTATTAAGTTACAGTGTTGAGATGCAGTGTTTATTAACCGTACTATGAGTGTTACAAATGTTTTGCTATTTTGCTTATTGTAGATGTAGTTATGTTATAGCTTGTTAAAGCCTATAATTTTGTGAATTGTATATTAATAAATGTTATATTGCGGATCGACTTCATTATAATGCTTACTCTAGAACTAACCCTGAGCCAAACTCTAGTAGTAACCCTTAAAGATCAAGTGCCAAGGTAAATTTGCTACTTTGGTTTTAATTGCTACCTCTTGAAAAGTGGTTTAGCAACAATGCTTCGAGTTTTATAATGTGTTAAAAACATAGGTGGAGTCAAGAACACAAGGTTCAAGGCCAAGGACACAAAACGAATTTCATTAGATATTATACAGATTGCAAAGTTTGTGGAAAAATTTTTCCTGAAACCAAAATTACAATCGCGTAACAAATCATAATTATCTAACTAAATAAGAATAAATTCGAAAGTACGAGCGTACAACAGGTTTTTGAAGAAGTATATTGGAGGATATAATATGTGGTTTTGTGGGTAATTTGTGTATATTTTTTTTCAAGTAACTCATTTGCTAGTTGGTCGTCAAAATATTAACACATAAAATTTTTGCTCTGAAGAGAACCAGAAGCATGGTTGAAAACGTTTAGAGTTGAACAAAAAGAGATATGTTTTTGTCTATTGCTGCTATTTGGTTGACAAAGTGATTACATCAAGCTCTTTGCCAAAAATTTATTTTGTAATTTAAATTTGATAAAAATTTTAACCCGCCCTACATAAACGTTTCAAAAATGGCTTCAAACGACTTTGTAGTCGATATCACAGCAAAAACCAGCTCCGGAACGTTCAAAACATGCTATTTTTCTTATTGTGCGTTTTGGTTGATAAGCCATTGTCCCTCTTTCCGAATTTCTCTACTGGCAACACCAACTACCGATCAACAAAGCAAGCTTTGTAGCTCGCTTTTGTCAAGAAAGGGTTAACCAAGTTAACGCAGCATACCTTCAATAAAAAAAAAGCAGGCATTACGACTGACTGAGTTTAATTCAAACGGCAACGCCTTCAGAAAAAGCTTTTTAGCAGATGGCAGATTTATACCTAAATCAATATCGTACCTAAAGGAGTAGGCCTATACAATACCAGTATTTTAACATGAAAAGTATTGCATTTAGCCATAGGTAGGCACAAGTCCGTTAATCGTTAATCCGTCAATAACGAAGCTAACTTTTTCATTAACTCGTTAATCCGTTAAAAAGTTTTTTCATGTTAATGGACTAAATTAGCTTCCGTTAAGTTCTGTAAACGGACTAAATTAACTTCCGTTAAGTTCTGGTAACTTCCGTTAGGTTTTTATCGTTAATATCTTGCACCATTCATTCATCGTACCGGTACAAACCAGTTTGCACTGGTAACATATGTTGCGTATTAGCACAAGTTTTATAGAAGAGAGCGAACAAAGGAGCTCTTTTTTGTGGCAAATAATACGCTGCAGCCTCATAGGTCTATTAATTATCGCTGCTCGCAATTTCCAAAGATTTTCCGATCGCAGCTTCGTTTATACATTTGAACTTATTTTTATCTTGAAATTAGATTGGACTGTAAAATGTCACTTCCAAAACACAAAAAGACCACCAGAGCAATAAAAATGTCTTTACAATCAGCTCAACAGCGTCAATACGTGTTTTAGAAGCGAGTGAATAAAAAGAAGTGTAAATTACACGCAAACTGTTAAAGAATTAACAGACTTTATTAACTTCCGATAATTAAAGCTAAAAATAACGGATTAACGTTAACGGAGGTGTGAAGTTTGTTAACGGACTAGTGGTTAACGAAGCTAACGTTTTGCATTAACTTGCCCACCTATGCATTTAGCTAATATTCCATTTAACATACAGTTAATAGTTCGGAAATTTCAAAATTTAGGCTCTATCAAAAATTTAGAACATAGCAAATAAAAGCATTAGATACCGCAATAAACGGCCAATGAAGCGACAGTCAAAACAGGTTTCCTGGATGGAAACCTTTGGGACTTCACCTAAACTGTGCAAAATTAAACGAGAGCTAGCAAGCAAGCCCAGTGAACGACAGACGCATATTAAATAAAGTGATCTTAAAAATTTTTTTTCTGTTTTCTCCTTGAGAGCAGTTCAAAAATATTTTCTTTTGGGGCTTCTCTGTCAGGTTGACCAAGGCAATTAATTTAATAGGGCTAAAAGAAGAATTGTATGAACAATCAACATGCTATTGAATGGATTTGAGACATGACCATCGTTGTAAGTCATTGAAATTTTGCATGAATCTCGTTTACTAATGAGTAGCAATGTACGATGGTATTTATCGTGAGGTACCTGCAGCAAATAAGGCCATGCAGGTAAAAAGGCCAACATGTCAGACCTCATATTAGAAGCTAGTTATGCAAAAGTCACGCAAGCAACTGCAATCAAGTGTAACCCTCTATTGCTTTTTTCTCATACAATTGGTTTAAATACGACATTTTGCTATGCCATCGTTGTGACTGGCGTAGTCGAGTGGTTATCGCATGCGCCTTGCTACCATCGCAATAGGGTTCGCTTTGCGCTTGGGTTACTAATGCCTGGAATGGATATATTTGGAGTATAGATGGAGTACTTAGAATAGGGAAAGAAAATGCATAGTGCGTTCTTTTTTTCCTTAAAAACCTTGCATTTCAGTTAGGGTTGGGCAGCGTTGCCAGCTTGAGAGATAGCAATTATGTGGCAGCAGCTTTTTGGCTTGAAAAAGCGACAGTCTGTTACGCTTGAGTGCGGCTACCTGCGTGACTTTTGCATGAATAGCTTCTTGTAGATCTCATACAAGAAGCTAGTCATGCAGAAGTCAAGCAGGCAGCCGCAATCAAGCATAACGGTACTGCGATGGTTGGAAGGCGAACGCGTTAATCACTACACTACGCCAATCGCAACAATGCAATGACAAAATGCCGTACATAAACCAAATGTATGAGAAAAAGGCAATGGAGGGTTATGCTTGATTGCGGCTGCCTGCGTGACTTTTGCATGACTAGCTTGTATTAGATCTTGTAGTAGAAGCTAGCCGATAAAAATTTACTTCACCAACAACTATCACGCATTCTTCTATTGCTTTTTTCTTATACATTTGGTTTAAATACAGCATTTTCACATCATATCCTTCAAGCTTACGTGGTCGAGTGGTTAGTGCGAGTGCCTTCCAACGATCATGCATGGTTCGATTTGCGGTCAGAGAAGAGTTGCGGAGTACTGAAGGATGTGGGAGTGGAGTTGCACGATGTAGTTTTTTTTTTTCCTTAAAAACCTTGCATTAGAGTTAGGGTTCGAGCAGCGATGCCAGCCTGAGAGATAGCAACTACGTCGCAGCAGCTTTTTCGCTTATGAAAGCGACGCACCGTTACACTAGATATCTGTTGCTTATGTGCGTTTTATCGGCTAGATGCTTTTAGATTTCGTAGTAGAAGCTAGTCATGCAAACGCTCACGCACGTGCCATTGCCTTTTTCTCATACAATTGGTTTAAATACGACATTTTGTCACTGCATTGTTGCAAACTGCACAGTGTAGTGGTTATCATGCTCAGCTACCAACCTCCACACCCGGCTTCGATTCACGGTTGAGTTGTGAATGTGTGATGCAGAATGCAGGAACTGAGATGGAAATGTACGAAGCTATCTTTTTTTTGCTTCAAAACCTTGCATTACAGTTAGGGTTGGGGCAGCGATGCCAGCCTGAGGGGATAGCAATTACGCGGCAGCAGCTTTTTAGCTTACGAAAGCGACGTACCGTTACGCTTGAGTGCAGCTCCCTGCATAAGTTTTGCACGACTAGCTCCTCGTAGATCTCGTATGAGGAGCTAGTCATGCAAAACTTACGCAGGGAGTCACACTAGTCGTGCAAAGGAGCTAGTCATGCAAAACTTATGCAGGGAGCCGCACTCAAGCGTAACAGTACGTCGCTTTCGTAAGCTAAAAAGCTGCTGCCATGTAATTGCTATCCCCTCAGGCTGGCATCGCTGCCCCAACCCTAACTGTAATGCAAGGTTTTGAAGCAAAAAAAAGATAGCTTCGTACATTTCCATCTCAGTTCCTGCATACTGCATCACACATTCACAAACCAACCGCGAATCGAAGCCGGGTGTGGAGGTTGGTAGCTGAGCATGATAACCACTACACTGCACAGCTTGCAACAATGCAATGACAAAATGTCGTATTTAAACCAAATGTATGAGAAAAAGGCAATGGCACGTGCTTGAGCGTTTGCATGACTAGCTTCTAGTGGTGCCGATCTTGTTGAGCATTGGGGGGGAAAATTTGCAATTTTAACCCCAATTTTCAACATTGGGGGGATGTACCTCGACCACAATCTTTTTCAGGTAAGCAAATTAAGTAAAGACCAAAAAACAAGGTCTTCACCAAAAATTGAAGTGTTTTTTTCCCCGAAATCACGTGAAGACCACAAAAAAGGTCTAACATCATGTCGTGCTCAGATGCAGACCACAGTAAAACCAGAGCTGGGCACTTGCGCCGCAACTATTTTGCTTGCGATAGCGCTTGCGCCGCAACTATTTTTAAACGGTTGCGCTGACGCTTGCACCGCAAGTATTTTAGCAATTTTGAGCGCAATCGCGCAAGCGCAATTTAAGTAAGCTTACGATTTAGAATAATTGTTTTCCAACAACTGTGATTAAAGTTTAGAAAAAACATTGACGAGGAAGATTTATTAAAGCCTCGTCATGGGAAATTGCATTCGTTTACTGCTCGCAAAACTTGGTAATACAGCACGATTCACAGCAAGAGTTTTTCATTGAAACTTTTTCCATGAAATGTTTTGCCGATTTTTCAAAATTTCAAACTTTTCAATTGCGTATTTTAAAAAATGGTTGCAGAATCAAATTTCAAAGAGAAAAATTACTTTTACAATTGTCTTTCCAGAAATACGCTACTCGTTTCTAAAAAATCTTAAAATATTGCTTCGCGAAAGAATTTAACGCGTTTCTTGCAATTTGTTTAATGTCTTACCCACAGATGTAGCCAAGGCAAGGGGCGAGGGTCCCCGGGCCTCCCCCAATTGAAATGCCACCAATGATAAAAATATGATAAAAAAGCCTATTGTTTCTTCACTTTCAGTTTCTTTTAGCATTTTTCGCGTACAACATACATGCGTACAACAGTAATTAACAATAATATTGACAACCAGGGGGCACGTGCCCACTCAAGTCAATTTTTAGCAACCAATTTAGATGCGTAATCCGGGTGAAATTAAGATTTTTGTCTTAAAAGCTGCTTTCTCAGGCCCTCATCTAACCTTTTTATGAACTTAAAGCATTAACCAGTGGCAGATTTACCATATGGCGCAGTGCCAGAGGCCCAGCTCACCGATGCTAAGACGTATTTTTGGTCTTCACCTACATTTGGTGAGAAGATTTTGCAAAAATCTCTAAAGTGCCAGGGACCCCGCGCAATGTAAATCCAGCCCGGTCAATAACATGGTTAGTAAGCGTAACCATCTATTGTACCATTTTCAATAACAATTCACCTCCACCTTGCCAGCTTTTACGCAACAATATTTTTTGAAAAATATTAGCAAGGGCAAATGTTCAATGAACAGTTGGTCGAGCGGTAAAGCGTTTTCGTCTCTGGAGCGGGAGGTCTGAAGTTCGAATCTCGGGCCGGTCAAATCGGACACAGTGTTGCCAACGGCTCGCCACCGCTGCGACATTTCTTCGAAAGGAACTGTGTTGCCCGGGCGCAATGACGCGGAGATGGGCCCCGCCAACTCGTTACACGCTTCGGCGTATTACAGCGAGTATAATGAAAGATTTGATTTGAGTTTTTGAAAAATATTAGCTAGGGCAAATGTTCAATGAACAAATAATTGAATGTAAATTGACGGGGTCTGGGTCTCCTGGCCGCACATATTCCTACAAGTGACAAAACAAAAATTTCTAAAAAATATCTTCAAGTGGATTGTTTTATTATTTGCTGGTAAAATATTGCAGTAGGCAATGTACCTTACTTCCCCCTATCTGGGCCAAATCACGTACAAAATTTAACCCCAAAATGCAAGATTTTAAACGTGTTTTGGACTTAGATTGTAAGTAAAAGTAGGATTCAACAATTTAATTTTTTCAATTGGCTTTCAAATTTTAAAAATCTGGTTCTTTCAAATAGCTCAGAACGCGTGCGAAATGTATTCCAAGGGCATTAAAATAGCTTGTTTTTTTCAAAAAATCGCTCAGCTTCTGGGGGCTTCGCCCCCAGACCCTCCTTTATGATACGTTTGAGTAACATTAGTTTACTCAAAACGTCTCCCAAATTTAGATATTTTCACTTTTAACTTTGGAAAACCAGACAACGGCTTCTGGTCTTTCGTTCTACAATATTTTTGCCTTACAAAAAGTTTCTCTGTCAAAAATTTCTGATGACGTTATTACATGTCATTTGTAGTTTTGCCCCCACCCCCTTCCCCAATCAAAAATCCTGGCTACGCCTATGGTCTTACCGTAATTCAAAATCAAGAAACACCAAAAACTAATAATTGCAATTTTTGCTGCTAGTCTGGAAAATTTGAAAGAAATCGCTAACCAAAGTGACAGCATCGGTATAGCTCTTAATTAACATACCGTAAAACAGGGTGAATAGGAACGATTTTGACATATTTTTACTTACAGTTCTTCGTACACTTGCATCGGCGCATAACTTTTGGGTGGAAAATTCTTGCATGTGCACATACTTTCCATGCGCAATAAAAATTTTTTTTGCACTGACTCTGTCTGACTGTAATGTCAAAAAATGTGCTGTTCCTATTGACCCCAAACTTCGGGGCGAATAAGAACAGTCATTTATTTCTCTTGAAAAGTTCTATTCGACCCTTACATACAGCAAATAGGAACAGGTTTTCGTGTTTTTTTTAATAAAGAACATGCATGAAAGCGAGAAACGAACAAAAACAACACCCGTTTGTAGCACACTCCTAAGTAAGGGCAAGGGGTTTTGTTGAGACTAAAAAGGGGCATTTTAACAAAAAAAATAAGGGGCACATAATATCAATATTGTTCCAGTTCAGATAATGTGAATTCTCCATGGCGTTTATGAATTATTTGGAGCCCCATCTGTCTGCCAGTTCAAGAACAGCAAATGCTTCTCTTTCGTGGCTGTGGAACCTGTATTTTGCAATCAACATCAGCAAAGGAGTAAAACATTATGTCGTCTTCTTTGGGCCACTTCCAATTAAATCCGGACTTTACCATAGCCCGAATCTCGCACATTTCCTCTTCTTCATTGATGGCAGTTATCTGACCTGGAAAAAGTTCTTCTTCATAACTGAAAATGACATAACCATCCACTGCAAAACCTGTCTCATCTTCAGGATTGTCTTCATCTGGGGGGCTAGAGGCAACTGAAGTGGATGGAAAATCCGAGATTCCCACACTCTTTCCCGGCTCCACGTCAATCCTCTTTCGTTTTCCTCGTTTTGATTTAGATCCATCTACGTAACGCATATTCTGAAGCACAGAAATCAAGCTGTCATTGATGCTGGATGCGCTTTCATCATTCAGAGAACTGTCACCAACGGAGGATGGGAGAGAGTCAAGAAGCTTTTCTTTGTTCAATGGGCACAATCCGCACTTTTTAAATCCTAATGTGAGATTATCTGCAGCATTTTTGTATACTGCATTGTGCAAAGATTTTAGAAGTCCTGGAAAGGTGTCCTTAGGGATAGATAATGCTTTGCCTTTGCAGGCGCGTTTTCGTTCTTCAAGTATTTTTCTCCTGGCTCTTTTAAGCGGTGCAAACAGGCGCGTAGCCAGGATTTGGAAAAGGGGGGGCTTTTTTGAAAGAGTAAGAAAAGTGCAAACGACCTTGACCCGAATTTTCATTGCCCTTGAATCAGAATCACACGGTTTGTCCAAAAATTCTCGGAAAGCTCGGAAATTCAAACGCTTTTTCAGACCAAAAACAGGTGGTCTCCAAAAAAAAAAAAAAAAGGTCTTCACCGAAATTGAGACTGATTTTTCGGCCAAATTCAGAAATTCAAACGTTTTTTCAGACCAAAAACAGGTGGTCTCCAAAAAAAAAAAAGGTCTGATTTTCTGGCCAACATCCGAAATTCTAATGCTTTTTCAGGCCGAATCATGACATGTTCTTCACAATTTCGGCTCCCAATTTCCTTTGGGGGGGGCTGTTTTCAACTTTTCACCAAAAATCGGCCTCAAAAGCACAAAAAAGTGCGATTTTGCATACTTTACAAGCCAATGGGGGGGGGCTCGATGGGCCCCCCTGCCCCCCCTGGCTACGCTACTGGGTGCAAAGAAGGACACATCCAAAGGCTGCATAAACTGCGTTGATCTCGGAGGTAAGAAGACAAAGCTTATGTTATTCTCTTCACAAGATTTTATAACTTGAGCCGACAGGTGAGAGCTTAGGTTATCACCTATCATTACCTTCTTGCCACTGAGCCGCTTTAGATGAGGAAGAGCAATAGTGGTGAACCAGTCCTCGAAAGTAGGCATTTCAAATCATCCCGAAGAACTTCTATTGTATCGAGCATTTGGGGGACCACCTGTCATTCATGATTCGTAAGTATGTGCAGCTTTGTAGCATGCTTAAGGTGGCAATAATTCCATCGGCACACCCTGCATACATGATGGAAACGGCAGACTTACTGTGAGACATGATGCGTTCAGGATATTTTGTCCCTTTCTTCATAAACACCTTCTTTCTTCCAGGGTCGTCGGACAGGTTCGTTTCATCAAAGTTTAAGAGATTTTCAGGAGGAACCCCATCGATGCTTTGAGCATAATGAGAAAAGAAACTCTCAACCATAGCCGGGGACACTGACGCCCTGGAAGGACTGATATTCTGACACACGAGGTGGGACAAAAGGGTGCTATTTCTTTTGACGAAAGAGTTTACCCATTCCTTGCTAGGCATATTGTTCTTGAAGCACTTTATTGACTAACTTGTTTGTCCAGATACCCTTTCACGAAATACCTAACATCCAAGCAATCTAGAGGATAACCCCAGGTTGAACATACGCAATTCTTTCAGCCATGTACTGCTCCACTTCTTTGGCTAAGGCAGTTTGACCCCCTTGGGTTTTCATATCGGGATATTTGTACCTTCGACACAAAACCGCTATTGGAATACCATATTTTCTTGAGCATTTTCCAAAAGACATACCTTTGTCATGATCAGCTAAAGCCTTTCCAATTGTTTCCTTAGAATGCTTCTTGTATTTTTCCCTCTTGGGTCCGGCTTGTATGTTCGAACCATGTTCCTATTCACCCCGAAAAGTTTTGGATATGCACCTGAAAAAAGAAATCATCATAAATATATAGTTACTAAAAGATTACAAGAACTTAATCAGCATAAAAGCCAACTAGCCTACTTACTTCAGCCGAAGTATTGACTGGTATCTTGATGATGACTCGACAACTAGATCTTCTTGGGGGGGAAAGTTTTGCCAACTTTGATAAATGACCTCCTCCTAGCTCCTCCCAAAGCAGTCCCTTGAATGACACTAAGCCTTGCAATATGTTTAAAAACTATTGTGAATTTTATACGTAGTAGCACCTAAAAACAGAATCCATTACAGATGTAATAAAACTTACATCACCAATGATAAAATTTTGCTATACATAACATTCCTGGGCATGTGTTCCTATTCACCTCCATGTAGGCTACCTATCTCCCCCGTTTTACGATACTTAAAAGATTCAATTTCTTTAAACAAAAACATGATGATTTTTTGCAGCATGCTCCAGTCGTCAGCGAGTGATGCTAATTTCTCCAGAAGCATAAATGCACAAATGCCTTCGTAGCTTTTAAGAAAATAAAAAACATAAAGTCACAATCTGGATCAGCCTCTGGTTGTCAGAAAAAATGACAGCGGATAAAATTTGAACCCATGCCCGCAATAACCAGAGACATACACTGGTTTTGAATTCGCGGCAGTCCTTCAACGCAGGACAGGCGTTAGACCACTCTGCCACTGTGTAGCTATGTGTTAAAATGAGCATGTTAATATAGACTAGGTGCACCAAAATTTAAACGGTTACACTCGGGTTCCGATGCTCGCTCTGTGCGGGTGACGAGTTCCTAAGCAGTGACGTGTAGTGAGGCTTTTGATTGGTGAGGCACAATTTTTTTTCACACACATGTTTGCAAAAAAATTATATAAGACAATAAATGACAAGCAAATAATTGTTTTCATAGCCATTAAACGAAAACCAAATTTTTCGATAATTAATTACGGTATTCGTTTAATTTTTGCTGTTCACTTAAAGCCAAATCAATTCTTGAAGTTTTGAAAATCTATAAAGGTAGCCTAGCCTATTATTTGGCTTTGAATGTGGACGTTATTGAAGTTTTCGTGCTTGCTAAGCCTTCTTAGCAAATTCTCTAGGTCACAAAAACCCGGTTTCAGTCCCAACATTATTATTTGCTGAAAACATGATAGCAAAAATGAAGATTTTTGTAGCGCAACCACTTTTTTCTTGAGTACGGTTCTACTCTTTCTGAATTGAGGGCTTCTTTCGTAATGATGTCTCGAGCAAATCATTTAAATCGGTTTTCTTTTAGCTATAACTTCAAGTTTAGATTAAAAACTTAGTTTAAAAAGTCTCTCAGCTTTGAGACTAAATTTTCCATTTTAGTTCATTTTCTTGTATTAAATTGTTTTTATTTCGCTAGAAGAATAACTTGTTCGATTGCGCAATGAACGAAAGACTTCAAAAAAACTAACTTTTTCTCATTCTATGACGTCACAGATGAGGCGCACCGCAAAATCAGATTTAAAAGCATTATGCGTTGTCCGCGATTTGTCTGAGAAAAAAAGGCATACGTACTTTTAGTTTGTTCATTAAAATTTGCTGAGCTGAAGTGAGGCACAATTGACAATGCCTCACTTTGCATATTTGAAGCGATGCTCAATGGCACGCCGTAGTGATAGCAATATTACACCGAATAGTTTGAGCATTTTAATGCAAAAGACATAACACAAAAGCAGTGAATACACAAAAAAAGTAAATATGACAACAATTACTAAAGCTTTTGATAAATATTTTGATTTGTGTGAAACCATTTTATTTTAATTATATGCTTTATTTTCGTTTTCCTTTGCACAATTCTACAGGTGAGGCACGGCCTCGCCTGCCTCCCCTGACCGCACGTTCCTCTTCCTAAGATTGTTGATCAACATTCTACTCGTCGGTATAGCTCTTAGTTGATTTAATTCCTTTATACTAAATATATAATGATTTTTTTAGCGTGCTCCACTCATCAGAGCAGAGCGACGCTAATAGCTCCAGGAGCACAAATTGCATCGAAGCTAGTAATCGATTTCTCTGACAAGCCATAAGAAAAAGACAGTGACTCCGAAATCGTTCGCTTACCACCACATGAAAACTATAATGCGGTTGTTGAGCGTCATTTTTCATTGTTTTTGCCCAAAATGAGTTTGAGCAATGCGCATTTTCAAATGCTTATATTTTTTAAAGGAAATCAATAATTCTTTTTTTTTGTTCTCTAATTGGTGTTGTGCATAATTTGTTTTGAATATTTGTTTCGTACCGTAATCTATAAAGCAGTTTGAGCAGTGAGTCAATCAGATTTTTGCTTTTTAAAACGTTACACTTGCGCTTGCGGTGCAATTATTTTTTTGGGATTGCGGAAACGCTTGCGCCGCAAGAATTTTAGAGTAGTTGAGCGTGCGCTTGTGGCGCAATTATTGTGACTTGCGCTGCCCACCTCTGAGTAAAACTATTGGGGGGGGGGATGCAGATGTAGCCCATAGTCAAATTATTGGGGGGGATGCAGTCAAATTATTGGGGGGGGATATGTCCCCCCCCCCCCCCGGGTTTCGGCACCCCTGCTAGCTTCTACTAGATCTCGTTTGTGGAATGCAATTAAAATTCAAATCCGTATGCTGCCAAAAGCGATTGTGATTGATACAAAATTGTGGTAATTTAATTTTGCTAGGTCTTTCGTAGCTGGAGGATTAAAGTTTTTGCATCTTCAATTTGAGCATTTTTATTATATAAGATATGTTTTGCTAACCGCTTATTGCTAATCGTTGTTACTTTTTACAGCATAACAGCATTTTTGATGTTGGGAGAAAATGAAAAAACTGTAGATGCAGATTACAACTTGTTTTTTTTTAAGTTTTTTTTACTTTATCTGAAATTGTTTGATTGCCTAAATCTATGTCTGATGTGGTGTTAGTAATAAGGCCCACCTTCAATCCCATTGCTTTGACATACATATTATAGGCTTAGACAGTTATTGATGTAAAAAAGGATAAAATGGCACTCAAAAAGTGAGAAATAGGTCTACGTCACATTAGCAGTGCCAAGCTGGCAATCATTTTCTTTCTAAAAAACAGCCAAATTTTTGTGCAAAATGCAATAATTGCGAAGGTGCTATTTTTTGTCAAGAACTGTTCTTTAATACATACCTTGCAGAAAAATGTGAAGATTGAACTAAATGCGTACAAGCCGTATTGTACATTGTGGAAGTGCTAATTTTCATGTTTTATTGGTATTTTACTAGCCTATATTATTAAAACATAAAATATTGCATTACACTTTTGTACAGGGCCATATTTGCTCATTGCTGCATATGTAGGGTTACCATACGTCCTCTTTTAGGAGGACATGTCCTTTTTAATGAAAAATAATTTGTCCTCTGAGGACGTTAAAAATGCCCAAATGTCCTCCTTTTTGGCATTTTCAACAGATAAAACATGTCCACTCACGCAGCCTTTTAGTGTATATCATCAGCTAGATCATTAAAAGTAGGCCTATATATCGTGCACGCGCTATATAGCTTACCTCTTACCAGGTTACTCTAGGACAGTCGGGGGTGTTTATGACGTAATAAATTTTTCATTCGATAATGAATTATGATGTTATTGTCGCACCTACTCAACTGTAAGTTTAGCTTTGTCAAGACATCCAGATCCAGTTAAGTGTTAACTGGCCTATTTTAACACGTGCAGTACTATTGAATTGTATAGCGAGCTGTTAAACATTGCACAGTTTTACTTCAGCATTATATATAGCTCATAGCACTAATGCTGAATGTATTTTTTCCTTGATGCAGCCACATTGGTCAAAAGAAAGGGAGCGATTTCTTTTTGATCTTGTTGTACAATTTCAATGATGTTACGTGCAACCAGCTTTACGACATTGTTAAAGCTGATTCTACTACACTACTTAAGAAAGTTAAGGAAACGGCCAAATACTCGAGGGCTAAGTCGAAAAATTAAATGTAATAACACTTTGACCTATAGCTAAAATAATTGTTGCTTTCGTTTGTCTTTTGCCGTATAGGCGATGCAGAACAACTAGCTGTTATTAAATTTCATTAAAAAGGTGTCCTCCTTTTTGGTGATAAAAATATGGTAACCCTATGCATATGGAGGTAATAAGGCCTGCCCGCTAAATTTTTGCTTAAATACTGAATGTGGCTTTACTGCAAAGACTGAAAATTGGTTAGATTGTAATAATGAGGTTGCTCTACTTATCAGCCAAAAAATACAGTAGATTAAATTAATTACTTGATTAGAGAGATAAACAAGTTACAAAGTAAGCAGGCCTAATTTGCTGCAGGTATCTTACTTACACTACCTTTGAATTCTAAAAATTGCTAAAAATTAAACCAGCTTCCATTAATTTCTTTAATGTTTAATGCTGCATCATGTGTTACCATAGTATTTTGCATTAGCGGTATGTCAAGAGATAGCGCTGTCAATTTTTTACTTGTACCTTTGTTTTTGTTTGCAATTTTGGCAGAGGAGGATTGATTTTGCTTATAACTAGCAAACTGCAAACGCCTAACGGTAAAACCTCGAAAGTTGAAATTTGGACTTAACCTTAGAACTAAGTAATGAAAGTGTCATGTGTGCCAATTTGGGGGATCCTAGGTCACGTGTTCGTGAATTGAGACACAAAAAAAACTTACTAGAAAAGGCAATTTTTGGCTTGAAAAGTGATAAGTTTGCTTATAATTTAGTGTCCCCCCAAAATGCGGTGTCCCCCCTCAAATTGGGCGGCAAAATTCAAACTTTTTAATCACTGACGCTGCACACATAAAATTTAAGGGTAGGCAATATGGAAAAAAGATAAAATTTGACAAAATTTGGGGTATCAAAATGGGGGATACCCCTCAAATGGGGCTGCCAAAATTTTAAACTTTTAAAATGTTAGAGCTTGGTGGATCAAATTTTCGGAATGGGTAGATATCATAAATGAATTAATTAAATCTAACAAAAATTGAGGGTTTCAAAATGTTTTTTTTTTGCTAACGAGGCCCTCCAAAATTCAAACTTTTTATCCTTTTAAGCTGGACACATGAAATTTTTAAGGGAAGTAAATATAAAGAAAAGATAAAATTTAACAGAATTTTGGGGAACCACAATGAAGTTTCCCCCACAAACGAGGATGCCAAAATATATTTTTTTAATTATTGTGTAAGCCTGTAAGCTAGACTAGCCTAGACACACCACAATTTTAGGATAGCCTACACAAGCAATTCAGGAATTAAGAAGGAAAAATAAAATTTGACAAAATTTCCGGCACTAAAATAGGGTTCTTTAAAATTCAAACTTTTCAACCATTCAAGCTGGACACATGAAACTTTCAGAATTGGTAAATATAAAAGAAACGTAAAATCAGAATAGGTAAATAAAATATGACTAATTTCAGGTGCCACAATTGGGAATCCTCCTCAAACAAGTCCTTCAAAATTTTTAACAACTCAAGCTAGACAAATAAAATTTTTACGATGGGTACTGTAGAAACATGATATGAAAAAATTGGAGGATCTCACTTAGTCACTACCATAGGGGTCTTCCAATTATGTTGACACCTCCCCACATCAACTGCAAAAGCTAAACGAATTAAAACAATTTTATAGGTTAATATGAACATCAAAGATTAAAAACAAGTAAATTTTGTTGGCCACATTAAGGAGACCATGCCAAACAGGCTCAATAAAATTTTAAAACCTTTATTATGAAGTACTCCAGCTCAGAGCTAGACATACA
This sequence comes from Trididemnum nubilum, assembly GCA_963965965.1. Taxonomy (NCBI): domain Eukaryota; kingdom Metazoa; phylum Chordata; class Ascidiacea; order Aplousobranchia; family Didemnidae; genus Trididemnum; species Trididemnum nubilum. Next base: position 15,682,985 of record OZ014479.1, read on the forward strand.
GTATCAAATTTTAAGAGTACCGGTAGGCTCAGTCACGCACCCAGGGGGAGGGGGGTCGAAACCCCCCCCCTTTTGGAACTCAAAAAAATTAAATGATTTTGTTGACATAGTGTAGCTTGTAACACTTTGCCTTATTTACTTTTCACTAAACAATCACGTAAGTTGTTGTTAATCACTTAAGATGTTGTTTCACAGCTGTAATTTGATCCTGCAAGATAAGATGTTGTTTTAGGGCTGTTATTTGATCCTTCAATAATGGATAATATTATACTCAATCATAAACTTCTGAGCAGAACAGAGCTTGACACTAAAACGAGACAGATGCCATTTGGTAAAAAAAGTCGTTCTTGTGTAAAAAAAAAACCTACTACACCAAATGCACTTTTGCAAAAAAAGAAAGAAGCAAATAAATCCGGTGTTTGAAGACAAAAGCCACAATAAAATTACATTCAAACGTCGAAATTTTTATTCTGCAAACGTATTCAGGAATTTAAAAGCAGCTTTTAATAGTGTCAGAGCTATCATTTCCAAATGATTTTTAAACTTATAGTAGGTATTTTAGGTGATTTTGCAGCATCATACGTCATAATAACAACCCATTGTCTATTTCAGTGTAATTGACCTCTATATATGAGTCACCACATTCTGAAGTGGGCCAAGTCGACTTGCCCAAATCGCTTTTTATGAGGCATTCAGAAACTGCATGTAAAGCTACAAGTATGGACTAGGTGAACAAATCTTATTCAGCTTAATCTTCGAAATATAATCCGTCGAAAAGTGGGTCAAGTAACTTGACCCATTAGTGAAACTGTTTTGACTCTAATAATTGTTTTATAATGGGCCAGTTAAAATTGGCCTACTGTTTTTAGACAAAAATTGTTACTTGGCCCGAAAGTCCCAAATTTTAGTTGATCTTTAATATGAAGGACAGTGGGATATATGACCCATAACCCTCAACTACTTGCCATGAACTCCACACACACAGGCATAATATGTACTGTTAGCCTTTTTCTTGCGGTCTCCCTGTAGTTCCGTGAGATTTTGAATGGCTTACTGATGCCATCATTTGGCATGGTATAAAAAAACAAGCTTGATCCTCCACAATGATTGATGTTGTTGCATCATAGATCGATTGTTTCGGTTGCTACAGTATGGTTATTGATGACAGAATTGCACGTGCTCCAATTTATTCTACTTTTTATCATTGATCATCAATGCTCCCTCTAATTTTTTGTAGTCAGTGTGCGCAGATATTTTGGTGTGTGCACTTTTTCTTGGAAATGATGTATATTTGTAAATTACAGTAGGTGAAGACCAAACACAAAACAAAGGTCTTCACCCATAATTGGAATTGTCTTTGAGCTCAAAATTAGGTAAAGACCAAAAAAAAGGTCCTGACCCAGAATTGGAATGGTTTTTGTTCCCGAAAAGGTTATTCAGCATTGCACAGTGCAAAAATGTGTCTGTGCATTGTGCAACAATATGTATGTGCCTACTAAGTTTATGCGTGTGCGCAGTCTCTAAAACCTGTGTGCGCGCGCACACGTGCACAGCTTAGAGGGAACACTGTTGATCGTCCATTATGGAGATCGTTCTTTAGTAATCATCCTGAAGTGACAGTGAATGAAGCTTGTGAGCTCTTGGTTGTGCTTTAATGCATATGTAATTCTGCGGTCCTGACAGTGAATAACGGAGCTTTAATTAGACTACATAAATGGACTAGTAAAAAAAGAAAAAAGATGAGAAATTTAGGAAAAGCTTATTTGGCCTATTTTGCAAAGTAATTTGGCCCATTTTGCACATAAGCAGTATAAAAAGGAAAAACAATTTTTTGGTTTATTTATTATAAACATAACCAAATGCAACTGTGTTTCTTCCCGTAAGAAAATAGCTTCTTGGTGCTTTTTCCTGAAACAGTTACTTATATACTTGCTACATACAGCAACAAAATCGTAAACGAACTTTTTACAAATCATCAATTTTCTCAAATTACTATTTTTTTGCTTGACCCACTTCAGAATGTGGTGACTCATATACCATCGCGTTTTAGTTTTTCTTCATTTCAGCTTAGATTCATGAAGAGAGCTGGATCAAAACGTTCAATTTAAAACAGCCTTTTTCAAGACTACCTATTACTCAAAGAGTGGAAATTATAGCTCTGCCGCTAATAAAAGCGGATGCCACCAAAGTCGTCCCTCAAACAATTTGACCCACCTAACCCTAACCCCAAGGTAGTGCTAATCCTAGCTCAGATCTAACTTAGGATGATTGCCCTAACCTTAAATGGTGCTAACCCTAACCCCTATCTTAACTAAACCCCTTGAGCAAGGCGCTAACCCTAATTTCGGATATAAGCTCACTACGACGGTATTTTGGGATGACTTCGGTGGCACCCAATGAAAGCTATTTTGAAATTCTGTGCCACTAACAAGCTTTTTGAATCTAAAAATGTATTGATTTAAAAAATTTAAGCCAAATTTGCAATCTTTCAGCATTTAAATGTATTTTGGACTTGACCATTAAGTGCGCGGGAGCTGATTGGACTGAGCAAAATTAATTCTTTCAAATTTTTCCAAATCTTAGTAATTTAGCTGTTTCCAATTGCTCTAAAAACGTTGAAAACATCATCCAAATGGTGTTGAAATGGCTTCTTTTTTTTTTCAAAAATTGCAAGAATTGTCCAGTGGCTGGGGCTTTGCCCCCAGGTCCCTATCTTAATATTTTAGCTTTTTCTAATTGCTCTAAAAACGTCATCCAAGTGGTGTTAAAATGGCTACTTTTTTCTGAAAAATTGCAAGAATTGCCCAGCAGCTTGGGGTTTTGCCCCCAGGCTCCCATAGTTATAAATTGTTATCTTGCATGCAATCTTCACAAACAACAACTTTCAAAATCGTTATTACAAGGTTTTTGAATAAGCAAATGTTGTAATGATGCAACTAGTACCGCAATATCCTGTTAGACTGTAACTAAATTAACTACAATTGGGTACTGGTAGCTTTTTGAAAAATTTAACCCCCCCCCCCTTTTAAATTTTCTGGGTGCGCCCCTGGGTAGGCTAATATAAAAAAAAAGATAAAACATGCCAAACTTGGCAATATCATGTTGGACAATTAGCCCTAAATGGACCTTCAAACTATAAGATGAATTCTCACAATGGATATTGGTGTCATAGAAAAGTAGAAGAGTCAAACTAATGGGATTACTCAAACATTTAAGATGTGGAATTATTACTTGAGCTTAATGGCTTTGTTAGATTTAAGCTGGTGAATAATGGATGTAATACAAAATACTGTTCAATATCCAATTTGTGGGCTGTTGGGTCACACTGCTAAACAGTGTTCTCACAATAGGAATAGCTGTAAAATCCGTGCATATTTCTAATGGTTAGTGTTAAGTGTGGCTGATGTAATAAAGTCACTGGAATTTCAAAAATCGCTTACGTTATTTATTTCATAATTACGTGAAAAACTGTTAAGGAACTCTAATAGCTTTTTGATTGACGTTACAGTGGTTACTTCATTATTTTGATAAGTATTTGACACCTTTAAACTTGGAGAGCAAATTACCTCAAAGCTGTTAAAATGAATTAAAAAGAGCATAATGTTCAAAAGAAATCTGAAATAGATTATTTTTGGTAAATACCAGTAGTTGTTTGACTTTAAACATTACACCTAGGGTTCTGGAAAGCATAGAGTTGAGTGAAAGTTTTCAATGTAAAGTCATCGTAAAGCTAGACTCTGCAACATCACTTACAAATTTATAAGAATGTATTTTTTGTTTCTAAATTTTGTATGTGCATGTATCTTTTTCCATGCTGATTGCTAAGGTAGGCATTGTTTTGATTTAGTTCATGAATTTTGAGAAAAATCAATAGAACTGTTCATACATGTGCTTATATAAAATTCTTGTTAAAAAGACTGCAGTGGGCTGTTGAGAGTACAGATTTGATATTTAGGATAGTATATCAAATCATGACTACTATGAATAAGACATAGACTTTGTACCTGGCACAATCACACTGCACAGTAGACCTATCAGACTATTCACTGTGCAGTATGGCTGTTTAGTGGCCTAAATTTCTAAACACTTCACTTGTCCTGTGAAGTATGGTAGGCAGCTAGGCCTACACCTGACATTACAGGCCCTGGGCCTAAGCATATTCGGTAGCTTGGATTATATCTGACATCGACATGCACAAGGGACATGTTAGGCTATTAGGTCATGGACTAGACGATATCGTAGGTTGTGGTACTGTAGTAGGCTAAGTATTATAATGATTAGCAGCCGATCCAGTGCAGAAGCACCACAGCAAAACACATACCGGGAACATACCTCAAAATGTCTATCAGATTTGTAAAAATGAAATAAAGACATAGGGTGCAGTCATGAGGTGTAAGATAGAGCAGAGCAAGCAAGTATTCCATGTGTTTTTTGAGTTAGTTTTTTGTTTTGAAATTAACTAAAACATTAACTGTAGTTTGATTTTAAATTTTACAGCAACCAAACATGTACATTGATAGGAAGCACCTTGACTCTGAAAACCACAAGGTTATTCACCATTCAGTGCTTCCTGCTCAATTGACACAACACTGATTTCTTTATATTGCGCCATGAGCAGTACTATTATACTTTTGCGTGTATGTTTGATTGAGAAGTAAATTCTACTACTACTACCTGACTTCTACCCCAAAATGAGTAAAACCATCAGATTACCATAATTTGAGATGGTTGCAAGTATCATCCATTGCAACCATCTCAAATTACTGATATGGTAATCTGATAGTTTTACTGGTAGGTAGGTATTTGGCAACCTGTAACCAAGATTAACTAGGTCTTTTACTGGTAGCTGGTTGGGTTTCAGAATAAACTGTCACCAGTGACGTTGAGGAAACTCTATTATTGGTGTTTTTCAAAATTGTTAAATCCTTGATGTTTTGTGGATATAATTTTTTTGTAATGCCGTAGCTGTTAGTCCAATATTTTGTTGGTAAAGAAAGACGCACCTTGCATCGGTAGCACATTACAACTGCTATTATGCTAGTACTATAAGCCTACAGTGTATAGATATACTGGTATAAAAAAACAAGCTATATACTGTAGCACTGAGTAATTCAGAATTCGAAATAATTAGGCCTATAACGTTAATTTCAAAACAAGGCTAATAAATTCAAAATGATAGCTTTTGTATAGGCTAGGCCTGGTGAATCAGCGTTACGGTGCCATTGCATATAGGTATGAGGTATGGTGCCAGCATACAGATATGGTAAAAAATATGTACCGATATAATAGTAGGATATTAATTGAGTGCATACTATGCCTAAGTTGGGCTTGACTTATTTTGTAATCTTTGATCCAGGTAGACAAGCTTAGGTGAAATTGCATATATACTGATTGGTATACATTCATTATTATCAGATTACTGTTATATCAACTGTAATGAACAATTTACCTGTATCAGTTAATGCTACATCACTAGTAGATTCTTTGATCATGAACAGCACCTTGACTTTATCTTCTTCGATGCAATCAGCAACCTGTAATGGAGCAGACTCATCAGTCACATCATTTGCATCAAGTAATTAAATAGGCAGAGGCTGCTGTTATGTTACATAAGAGTAAGAAAATTGCTATCCTAGCCCTTATCCCAACCCTAGACCTAACCCAAACTCTATCCCTAGCTCTAATCCTAACCCAAACTCAAAATCAAACCCAAACAATATTTTAAAAAATAAAAAAGAGCAAATGAGCACTCACTTTTTGCTCTCATACTCTTAATGGCCATTACGTATGTAACGTAACACTAGCCACTTCCAATTAAATACGCAATAGTAAATGAGACTATCATAGCAAACCGTGACTATTAGGCATGGAGTTTTAGGCTCTAGACAATTTTGCGCCAGGACTATTAGTATTACATGAACAGACTATTACAAATTATGCACTGGGACTTTTCAGCACCAGAGCAAAAACAACTTTTTTCAAAAAAAAGTTTTTTAAAACAAATTTTTTTTAAGAAAAAAAAATTCTCTAAGCCAGACCTGTGCAACCTGCGATGCACTGGTACAAGTTGCTTGTGTAATCTTGGAAAATGCAGCCAGCCGCGTGATGTTTCAAGGTTATTTTGAGTCTACTTGTACCAAACAATAAAGTACAAAGTTTTTCAGGAACTAGGATTCATCTCTAAGCAGATTTCTATTTATGATTGTTATACCTTGCTGTAAATGCAGTAAAAACAATGTTGAAATAAATGAATATTTTTTAGTTTAGTCATTACACCTTTTTGTAAATAACTTAATGTAAAACCAATGTTAAATTCTTGCATTTAACTTTTTCAAGATTGCATAAGGAATTTTTGAAGTTGTACAGGATTGCATGATATATACTGCTTCAAATTATTGTTTTATTTTTGTAGTGTGTATTGAATTAACTTAAAAATTGTAACAATTAGACTGTAAAATATCCATTTAAACATTGTTTTTACTATGTTTATGACAAGGTGCAATGGTAATAAGTAGAAATCTACTGGGAGATGAATCCTTAGCTCCTGAAAAACTTTGTACTTCATTGTTTGGTACCTTGTGCCGCAGAATTTCAAACCGCTGGATGCAGATAGCATACATGTGGCTTAGATAATAAAACTATGCAAACATGCAGCGGAAAAAATTTTTATTTTCTTTTGAAAAATATACAGTATATATAAAAGAAATCAAATTTTTGAAAAAAATTTTATTTGAAAAAAGTGTGCTTTTAAAAACTTTCTGGAAATTTTTTTTGGAAAAGAAAACTCATCGGATATTTGAAAAAAAATGTTAATAATCAATTTTTTTTTGAAAAAGATTTTTTTGCTCTGGTGCCTAAAAGTCTTGTTATCTAGTAGTTTTGGCACATAACAGTCCCAGCGCGTAATCATCTCGTGCCTAAAAGTCATAGATCGTATTTTCCTGACCATTAGGTGCAGTTTCAGTCATAGATGGGCAAGTTAATGCATTAATAAAGTCATTAATAAAGTCCGTTAGCTTCATTAGTAAAGTCCGTTAATTCGTTAACATTTTGCATGTAATTTACATTTCGTTTTATTCACTCGCTTCTAGAACACCCATTGACGCTGTTAAGCAGATTGTAAAGAAATATATATTGCTATGGTAGTCTTTTTGTGTTTTGGAAGTTACGTTTTAAAATCTAATCTAATTTCAAGATAGAAATAAGTTCAAATGCACTAACGAAGCTGCAATCGGAAAATCTTTGGAAATCGCGAACAGCGATAATTAATATAGACCTCTGAGGATGCAGCTTATTATTTGTCACAAAAAAGAGCTCCTTTCTTCGCTTTCTTCTGTAAAACTTGTGCTGATACGCAACAAGTGCTACCAGTGCTAACTGCTTTGTACCGGTACGATGAATGAATGGTACAAAATATTAACGATAAAAACCTTAACGAAAGTTAATTTAGTCTGTTAACATGATAAAACTTTTTAACGGATTAACGAGTTCAAGAAAAAGTTAGCTTCGTTATTAATGGATTAACGGACTTGTGCCCACCTATGGTTTCAGTGAATGACTTATTTAGTTTTTATTCTTATTCATAAGGTGCCCCAAATTAAATTAAACAAATATATATAACTTTAAAGAACTGTAATAAAGTTTTAAATAACTCTAAATTACATCATGAAGAAAAAAGTGTATAACCTGATCCACGCATTTGATTCAATGAAGTATAAAGAGTATATTTTAGTATTTTAGGTGCACCATATGGTTCAAAAATATGGTAATTGTATTTTTCAGAGTATTTACATATGTACAAATGTTCAATATGTAATCAATTATTTTTTAATCAGACTATTTATGTTATTTTCATCCTGTGTTTTAGTGTTTATACTGACTTAAAAGATGCTATTGGCCAGTCAGTTTCCATAGCCTATTTGTTGATACAACATTTCTATTTTATTGTTTTTGTGTTGTTGATACATATTTGGTTAAGATGTATTTTGCACACAGTAGTATATGTTCGTTTTTCATCCACCTTTTGTACATCGTTTGTATTGTAAAAATGTGCACTTTTTTGTATGCACTATTTATGGCTTTATCTGTAATATCCTAACAGTCACTTAAAGACAATAGTTTTGTCAAAAATGTTTGTATTTGGTCACAAAATTATAATTGAAATGTTGTACTCCAGTGTTCCCTCTAACTTTTTGATTAATTGGCGGGTGCCCAAATTTTTTCGAAATAAATGTGCACAAAGCTGTAAAAATATGTTTATGTGCCCTAAATTTTGTACCATCCAGTATTAAAGTATACTAAAAGTTACATTTTTACTAATTTGTCTAGTTTTCTAAAGCTATATTTGTCATATTGCCAAAAATTATATGCCTTTGATCTAACAAATTGCTGATTCACTGGCAAAAATCAGCTTAGTGGAAACATTGTTGTACCCTACTATGGAAACCTATTGTTATGTGCTGGTTTCAACTGACTTAGCTTTTGTTCAATAATTTATTTCAGTCAATATTGCTGGCAATGCAAACAACATGTCTAACAACAATTTGAATGCAATGCCAGCTTTGGATGAATCAAAAACTAATCTAATCATAAATTACCTCCCTCAAGCTATGACCCAAGATGATTTGCGAAATTTATTTAGTTCTATTGGGGAATTGGAATCATGTAAACTTGTTCGGGACAAATTAACAGGTAGTGACTATTGATGTAAGTGTATTGGGGTATTATGTGGTATATTTTGTATGATGAACAAATTTAAGGTCCTCACTTCAGCTACAGGGATTAAAAATTTTGTTATGCTTTGCAATTATTGTGAAAAGCATTAATATGGCAAAACTCCAGACAACATTTTTTAGGCCAGAAATTTATGTACTACAGTATCTGTTGTTGTTGGTATTGTTATTATTATAGCAACACTATTTTCTGGTTTCTATGCTGCAGATTAGAAGAATACTGCAATGAGATATTTGTTGAGATCAATCAAACTTCAACAAAATGTTTGTGGTTATAAACTTCTACTTTGAAGTTACTGAATTCACCCATTTATTAAATTGCTGACTGCATTGCATTGTGAAGGAAAATATAACCATAAACAAAAATCTTTAGGATAAAGCAGTTGTCCACAACTGGAGTATGCAAGGGTCCTCCGAGTTGAGGGTCTTCTCTCTTTCATTATACTTACTGTATTACACCGAAAGCACATGACGAGTTGCCAGGCCCCATCTCTACATCATTGCATCAGGGCAACACAGCTTCTTTCAAAGAAATGTTGCAGCAGTGGGAACCTGTTGGCAGCACTGTGTTTGATTTGATCTACCCACGATTTGGGGTCCACAACAACTGACCGCGACAAACTGATGGCAAACCAACTGACATCGATTGGCTGAGAAGGGCGGTCATTGAAATATTTTACTATCCCCAGAACCAGCTTGCTCAAACTCTCACTTTCTCATGAAATTGCTTTTGTTGAGATCACTGGTAAGCATTGGTTTGCAGCCGGTTTGTTTGCGATCAGTTGACTTGGATCGCAAGATTTGAACCTCAGACCTGCTACAGAGACAAATTTTTTACTGTTTGAACAAGTGGCTAGTTTCTTACAAATCAACAATTAGAGTTGAGGATAACGTAACTAAAATTACTTCATTATCAATAACCAACAAAGTTATTTGGATGGTGGTGTGCACAATTGCTAAAAAATTAACTGGTAAATATACTAGTTAATTTAGTTAAAAATGAAAATCAATAACACACCTATAAAATCAGGCTGTTCTGCATATAGACTCTTCATGGGGTTGATAGTAAATCTTATTCAAATAAAATATCAGAATCTAAACTGCCACCTCTTCGGCAAAACAGCTAAACTTCAAAATAGCTTGTTGGAGGCATTGTTTTACGTGGAGTTGTTTTACCATTCCACAACAACTGACCTTCGCAAACTTTAATTTTTTTTTATGCTCAGGACAAAGTCTGGGATATGGATTTGTGAATTATGTTAAAGCATGTGATGCAGACAAAGCTATTCATTCACTCAATGGCCTGAGAATGCAGCAAAAAACTATAAAGGTACAGTAATGGCTTTTGGATTGTGCCATAGAATATGGTGTTGTTCAACTTTTTTAGATCAGAACTGCTTCAGTACATGAAACAAGAGATTTTCTGTAATTTTTTTCTAGGTTGATTTGTTTTGTCGTATTGAATTAACCAGCTTTTGGTTCTATAAGTTTCAACTTTTTTTGTTTTTACTATTTATTGCAGAAGTTTTTAAATACTAACTGCTTAAAAAGTTGAAATATGATGCAACATATGAGTAGATTGTGCATGCAATTGCCCTCAGCAATGTTACATAATTTATGCCACACTTTTAGGGTCAGCCTGTTTTTTCATACTCCACAAGACTTTTTTTATGCCCTATCCATTTGAAAGAGTCAGAAATATACATTTACAGCAGTTACGTTGTGGAATCTTGTTTAGGAAATCTAGAAAGCAAAACTGAGGTGGCTTAAATGTTTGGATAAGCTTCTTTTTCGAAAATACTATGACTAAAAACTGGGTGTGGTAGAAATCTTGTTCCTTTAGTGTCAATAGTTTGCATTCAACACCACCAGTCAGTCCTTCCAGCTTTCAAAACTTAAACGGCAAAACTGATCTGAGGTTAAAAACCAGGCTCTCGGCAATGATCAGTTTCTCAAACTGCAAGCCACCATAACTTTGAGAGTTTAATACCCCCCAAGGGGTTACCAATTGATATTATCATGAATAATATCTTGAGCCAATATTTGACTTTTGAAATTTTTTTAAGGTTTCATTTGCACGTCCCAGCACCCCTTTAATCAAAGATGCCAATCTTTATGTTAGTGGTTTGCCAAAATCGATGACGCAAGAAGATCTGCTGTTGATCTTTCAACCTTATGGGAGAATCATTACTTCACGCATTTTGGTAGATCCCAGCACAGGTACAGTGTTTCATAACAAATCAATAGGCCTTGTTATCTCTGTGGCAAAAACTTTATAAACAAAAATTCAACATATTTGCTAATTGCCACTGAGCAATGAGCATCTTGCACTTCAATGCCAATTTGAATCCTTGGTGTAAAAGTTGATTCATGTGATATTCTACTCAGAGGCATGCTTGAGGTTTGTGCCCAGGGGGTAAGCTTCTAGGGGGATTTAGGTGAAGACCAAAAAGTGAGTAAGCTTCTGGAGGGATTTTAGTGAACGATTTTAGGTGAAGAAATTCAATTCAACGAAATTTAGGTGATGACCAAACAAAGAAAAACAATGTCTTCAGACTCTTTACCAAAAATTAGGTGTTTTTTTGTTGGTGATTTTTTTATTTTACCTGAAATTCGTTGCATTAGGGGGGCCACATTTGTAGGGCTAATATATGCCAGTGATTTTATTGCACTTAAATGTCACTCGAAATTTTGCGTGTTGCACTCCTAGAGGTTACTGTAGTATTGAGCCCTGATGACAAAGAATCTTAAAGTCAGTTTTAAAGCCACGTTTGTTTTGTCATAAAGGTATAATAATAGTAGTAACTATGACTTTAATTTTTGGAATTTCTGTACAGCATAAGTTTTTTCAAACTTTAGGTATGTCAAGAGGTGTTGGATTTGTTCGTTTTGATAAACGACCTGAAGCTGAGAATGCTATCAGTGGATTAAATGGCACAATACCATCTGGAGGAAAAGATTCAATTACAGTCAAGTTTGCAAATAACCCATCACAGAAAAATCAACAAGTTTTGCAAACACTTTATGCTGCTGCTTCACCAAACAGGCATATGCAAGCAGCTGGTGGTGGTTCACTTTATCATCAAGCGCGGAGCTTTAGGTAGGCGTTTTAATCTTGAATCATTTTAGTGTGACATTGTAAGAATAACCTTTTAAAGAGATAGGGGTTTACTTGATGGAAAATCGACGTAAAAATGTCTTTAAACTCGAAGCGAAATTTGTTTGCTTTTGTAGTTGTGAAAAAGCAATTATATATCTAAGATGTTTTGATTAAATTCATTATCAAGGTTCATCCTTTACAGTGTTCCAATTAAGCGAAAAGCATCACCTTCATGTTTTTTTAGCACCTGAACCAGTTACTTTTTTGTTGACAGAAATTCTCTCTTCCGAGAGTTCATTCAATAGCAGTGATAAATAAAGTGGTACAATGCCCCACTGGCGAATTTTGCATTAATAACAAGAATCCAAATTTATGTTACTTTTCGATATCACATTATGCATATATCGAAATTGGTATTGGTCTTGCGTTTTATTAATAGTTTGGTTACTAATCAAACCAATAGTTGGTAATATTAGCAACTGGAAATTAGAAGCTTTTGATGTAAAATTATTTTTTAAGAACTTTTAAATTCCCGTATGATCGAAAACAATTAACTGATCTTTATCCTTGTCGTTTTTTTGCGGTCTTGCTCCATTGCTTAATTTTAATCTCGATTTATTATGGTCCAATTATTTGAATACTGAAAATACAAAACTAAAACGCACTTAAATTTTGAACTGAAACGTATGTAAAGTTAAACTAGTGTACGGTGTTAGTGATATGTATCTAATAACGCGATTTCAATAAACTTAAAAAGTGTTAACCAAAATTTTAAAATCTTATTAAGTACTAATATATACTTTTATGGATGGGCTTACAAAGTTTAGTATAGTAATAACTAAATATATAGACGCTTTTAAAGAGGTAAACTGTATCTTAATTTATTGACTCTGTGTACTATAAAACCCTCTGGACACTGTTTCGCTGGTAGATTGTTGAGGTATGTACTTCACATGCTTTCATCATGCTTTTTTAGTTGATTTGAGTTATGAAGTCAAATAAACCTGTGCACCGTTTAGTGTATTACTTTAAGTATATATATTTGACGAGGATTTGTTCTGGTTTTGCCGATCAAGTGTCCATTTAGGAAGTTTTTATTTCACCAGAAATTTCGAAGTACTTTGTTATTAATTTTGACTCAAATTTAATTTAAAACTAACCCCTAATCTAACCCAAGTTTTAATCCGTAAAAGAGCAAATAAAAAAATTGTGCTAATGGACATTTCTCATTTTTGTTTTACTCTCTATAACTAAAAATTTCTGGTGAAATTGTCACTTCCTTTTATTTATTCGTTTTTTGTTTTGTTGAAAAGCTCGACTACTGCATGCATTTTTTTGGAATGCATTACAAAAATGACAATGTTTAGTGTCAAAAACATTTTGTTATTTTACGAGAGCTGTCTACTAGTTTACGCGTGCTGGTATTCGTTATTACCGGTATTTAAACTAGTCAATCTTACTATGCAAGTGGTACCACAAGGAGTAGGGATCTCTAGCCCTAAATAATAACCCTGCACTTTATGTCAGGTTTCAGTATATCTTTCCGTTATGATCTATTTCACGTTTTGCACTTCCAGCTTCTGCTTCCAAAAAAATAATACACCCCTAGATAAAACTGTGGTTCTATGTTGCGACGCCCAGCAAATAGAGTTAAAATAAGTACTAGTGCTGGTTACTCAACTTTTTCAGTGCAGTATCGTGGGATAATATTCCGATTCCTCAACAACTGGAGTGAGTATTAGGAGGGTGGGCTAGGAGATTGGTGATTTGCAATAACAAATTCATGAGTGACTTTGCTGAATTGCAGTAGTTTGTGCTACTCAATAATCAATATCATCCTCATTGTACTTACAAGTTAAGAGTCTGCTTTTTAGTTAGCTGTGAAGTAGCTGCACGTTGCATACTGCAGTAAATGCTTGCATAGATATGAACGTGGAGTTTTTCTAATTTTTCATAACTTCTACTACAGCGACACTACCCTCGATCAACCTTTTTCGATGTTTAAACAAAAACTATTGCAATCAAAATTACTGTTTAACGATGGTAAGATAATATGTTATTCGGATGCTATTTAGATCCTTATTGCTTATTTGGAGTATTTTGAGTTTATTTTGTTCAAAGCAAAATATTTTGACTCCCTAGTACAATGAAACGACTTTGAATTCAACCGATTAAAAAAAGTGCTTGGTAGCAGTAGTTGGGGCATGTTAGTATAATACAAAAAAAGTTCTAAACAAATATTGTCGACATCATCATTATAAAAAGTGACTGTGAAAAATTGAACTTGCATTGAAGCGTGGTGTATGGCTCAATTGGTGTAGCAGTAGAGTGGTATTCCTGGGGATGCTAGTTCGAAACCTGTTGGAGAACAAGTTTTCAGAACTGCTCTTTTATGTGCTTGCCTTTTTTTCAGTTCTTACCGAGGCAGCTGCTTTGATTGCTCTATGACCTGACTGCACCAAAATTTCGATTAAAAGTATGACAATATCCACCTAAAAACAAATCACTTTTGTCATTTTTATTTAAGTTGTGGTAGTTCAAAAGCGTCATAAAAATTCTAATTAGCTTAGTCTTGCTGTATTTTCGAAGTGTGTTTAAAGAGTTATATGCCTCATGTCCACTCCGCCGTTTCTGAGTTGAACTTTTTGCGAACGAATGCCATAGTTTATGATTTTTTTTTTCTGCAATTGTATTGATTCCATGTAATTGCAGGCCTGGCATCAACGAGCTACTTTCTAACGTAAATCTGGGGTTGAATACCAAGAGGTAATAAGCACCTGACTGTAACCTCACAAAAACGTGCTCACTGCTCACAAACACTAGTGTGATTGCACCAAGGCTTTTTTATGTTGTCACTATGTTGCAATTATTGGTTTTATCGCTCAATGTTGTGATATGCTAACATGGTTGTTTTGCTACAAAAAGTCTGAATTTGAACGTGATATGCTTCTAAAGGAGCATGAATATTTAAAAAAAGATCAACTACCTCAGTTGACACATTGTGTCAGTTTGCACATACATTACGATACACCTTTAAGCTTGTCTTTTATGACTTATGTATTTCTAAAACCTTGGTTCCCCACTAAATCTAACTTAGAACTATGATTTTTGCGTCAATTTTGACTTGCGAATGATTAGATCAGTGGTTCTCAACCTGTGATACGCGTACGCGACAAACTTTGGGGTTTCACATGGAAATTAGTTCAAATTCCTAATTAAATCGTCACAAATTTTTTTCAGGTAGAAAACCGCATTGTTAATGAGTTTATGACAACACAATCACTACCTTGCCGCTCACTTATATTACACGCTTTTGTTCTAAATTTTAAAGATATATCTATTCAGTCTTCAGTTAAGTGTTATCTTTCACAAAAATGTCAAAGCGGAAGTATAACTCTGAATATGTTAAGTATGGGTTTGTGAATATCCACCACAGAGGAGAAGATCTACCACAGGGTGTAGTATGCATGAAAACTCTTTCGAACGGGGCCATGAAACCAAGCTTGCTTAAACGCCACCTTGAATCAAACCACCCAGAAAAAAAGGATAAAAATGAGAGCTATTTCAAGCAATTTGGTAAAAATGTAAAGAAGCAACGCTTAGATCAGACAGGTCAGAAGTACCTTAAGACGGCAGGAATTGTAAAAGCATCTTATGAAGTATCGCTCCTCGTGGCTGAAAATATGAAGGCTCATACCATTGCTGAGTCGCTTGTCTTGCCAGCCGCTAAAATACTTGTCCGGAACCTGATTGGGGAAAAGACGCTGCGAAGTTAGATAGTGTGTCTCTTTCTAATGACACTGTAAGGCACTGAATAAAAGAAATGCCTGATGATATTTCTAATCAAGTGACTGCGAGAATTAAAGCTTCAACATTTGGGTTTGCCATTCAGGTTGATGAATCGACCGATGTCACTAACTGTTGTCAACTACTCGTATATACCCGATGTACAGAAGGGAATGACGTGAAAACTGAATTAGTGATGAGCGAAGAGCTGTCTGAAACAACAAACGGAAAAGATATTTTTAATCTGCTGGATAAATTTTTCAAGCAAAATCATTTGGATTGGGAAAAATTAGTTGGATGTACAACCGATGGTGCTCCTTCTATGCTTGGTCGAAAGTCAGGGTTTCAAGCTTATGTAAAAGCTATGTCACCAAAAGCCACTTTTGTTTACTGTTTTATACACAGATTTGCTCTTTGTGCCAAAGTAGTGCCACCGGAATTATTGTCATGCTTAAATCGAATCATCAAGATTGTGAATATCATAAAAGCGTCAGCGCTGAATACGCGATTGTCTGCAAGGCTTTGCGAAGATCTTGGTTCCGACTACAAATATCTTCTTTATCACGCCGAGGTGCGCTGGCTTCACGAGGAAATATGACACGGCGAGTTTTTGAATTGAAGGAGGAGTTGCTTGTGTTTTTCAGAGAAAAATACAGCGAGTTTGAAAAGGATTTGGAGAGTGACGAGTTTCTTTTTGAAGTTGGCTTGCGTGTCTGATATATTCGAAGCTCTTAACAACATGAACTTATTTTTTCAAGGGCCCAACAGCTCCATTTCAGATTTTATTTCCAAATTGGAATCATTTCTTCGGAAGCTGGAAATCTGGATTAACAACTTGGGGAGCAAACAGTTTGGGATGTTCAAGCTTTTAACCTCTCTTCAAAGGCAACCCAATGAAAAAATGTTTGAAGAAATGAGATGTCACCTGAACCAGCTTAAAGCCGAGTTGATGCATTATTTTCCAGCCATGGAACGTTGTGCATACCTCAACAATCCATTCACCATCAATCCTTCTCTTCTACCTGTAGGTACTGGGGAACAAGAGGATATCATTGACATCCAATGTGATGAAGCAGCAAGAACAAAGCACAAGGAATGCTCTCCTTTAAATTTTTGGTTGAGCATGTCATCCACATACCAGAGCTCGGCTCAAAACTTTATTCCGCACTTGCTGGTTTTCCCCAGTACGTGGGAGTGTGAGCAGGGTTTCTCTGCCATGATGAGCATCAAAGCCAAGAGTCGGAATCGTCTTTATGCACGTGGACATGACTTCCGATGTGCTGTGAGCTCGGTCAAACCCCGCGTTGATAAGCTGGTTGCAAAGAAACAATTGCAACCTTCACATTAAGTTTTGCTTCTTCGTGTGTATTTTTTATTCAGCCATAAATTGTGAGTGAGTTAAAATTTTCAATCACTTGGTGGTGCACAACAGAATGTAAAATATCTGGGTAGTACGCGGTACGAAAAAGGTTGAGAACACTGGATTAGATGCATCACAAGTATTTTTCTAGAGTTAATGCTCTTTTAAATTTTTCAATGTACAAGTGATTAAAGTTTTCGTTTATATTTTATTTTTTCTGATACAAAACATAAGGTTTTATTTTGGTTGTGTTTGTAATTCACAATTTTCTTTTTAGTTCAGTTTTCAGATTGTAGTTCATTTGCTATTGTTTTAGTTCCGTAATTTGTGCAGTTTCTTTTCAAAAATGATTTTTCATTGATTAATTTGTTGCAGTTTTTGGTTGTTGCTTGCAGCCAGTAGCTCTTCCAGTTGCTGACGAAACTTTTAATTCATTTCTTTTAGTTGGAAAATGCCCTATTTTTTCAACCTTTTTAAGAAAATGATATTGTTTTTGTGTAGAGCATCTCCAATGATGGCTTCTGGTTGAAGACTTCAAATGTGTATACTGATGGTATTATATCGTTTCAGAACTAGTGCTCTGTTTATTTTCCATTTAATTTACAGTGTTTAGTAAGCAAATTTAAACTGACATAATTTGTCCTAAAGAGTTTACTGTTTTGATTGTTAAGTTAAAAAAAAATTGGTAACAGAATTTACTGCCAACTCGTCTGCCATGAGCGTATGATTGCAATAGCGTTGCTAGTGGTAATATCACATGGAGTAGGGTGGCAAGCTGGTAATATTCAAATGCTAAAACTTTGTTAAAATCAAAGGTCTTCCTAATTAAAAGCTAAGCGAAAATTTGGGTTGATAGTGCTGTGTCAACAATTATTTCCCAAGATCATCAACTGAAAGTAATTTTATCTTGGAAGGTGGGCTAGGATGCGGCGAATTTCTAGTGTAGTCTAAAAATTTTGGATCTAAATCTAGGATTTCTGGTCAAAAGATGGACTAGAAACTACGTTAAAGTGCTATACATAGGTACACGCATATTAAAAGTTTAATATTGTAAAAATTAAGAATAAACTTATAATTTTTATTTTGAAAAATTCATTCAGACTCGTTGCAAACCTTTTTGGAAAAGAATTAAATTTTTTTCTTCAGTCGATGATCTTATTTTTTTTATTCTAAAGTTGTACAATGTTTAACTTTTGACAAAACCATATAGAGTTGTACCTTATCCTGAAGTACGCTCTGCTCCTCTTCTAGCCTCGGGTGTAATTCATGCTGCGACGCTGCATCTGGCACCTAATCCATCCGAATTCCCTTTCACGCCTCTTATTTCACCTACATTGATCCCAGCTGACCCAACAGCTGGTCTTCAAGGATTACAAACTTTTTCTGCTCCGATTCAAGTTCAACACGTTGCTCGTGTAGCCTTGCCTCGCATCGGACCAGTATCGTATCCTCAAATCGTTTCTACTTCTGACTTTAATTCGTCAGTCTCCTGCGTGCCCATCTCTTTTTCATCAACACCTCCTCAACTTGCGTTGGCTTCATTGGTGGGATCCGGCACTTCGGTTTCTTCGTCCACAGTCAAAAATTCTGCCTCACACCATTTGACATCCGTTTCCATTTCAATATTAAAAGAAAATTCTATTTCCATCTCTTCAGCACCAACGCCAGGGTTAGTTTACTTAATCATGAGTTTGTTCCGCGGTGGAAGTGTCCAAAACGATTGCAACATAAGTTAGAGCTGAATATTAAACTGTTTGCCCACCTAGACACTTCTCAAGAAAGTTGAAAATTGTTTGTGCTTAATAAAAAAGCTTTAATTTTGAAGTAAGAAACTTAATGATATAATTAAGACCTAATTTGTTCATTTAAACTTCACTGAAACGAAACAGGCACAGCAACTCGCTTGGTTGCATTATTTTATTCAATTTACATGTGTTTTTATGATTTTATTTAACCTCAAATGATGTATCGATACCGGCCAGTTGGTCGAGCGGTAACGCGTTCGTCTCTGGAGCGGGAGGTCAGAGGTTGAAATTTTTGGGAGGTCAAAGGTCAGAGGTTAAAATTGAAAAGAAATGTCGCAGAGGTTGAAACACCTCTGCGACATTTCTTCGAAAGGAGCTTGTTGCCCGGGCGCAATAACGCGGAGGTGGGCCCCGCCAACTCGTTACACGCAGCGTCGTAATACAGCGAGTATAGTGAAAGATTTATTTCATTGATGTTGTACCATATGCTAGATGCATGTCATGTCAATGCGATTGGATATTTTCCAGGTTACTTGCAGCATAGTTTTTGTTTTTAGCTCTGTTAACTCGGGCACTTTAATCAGATTTGCATACCTCAATGTAGACTTTTTATTTTTGAACATGCCATAATCAATATTTTTTTTTTTTTGAATACCGATTTGTATATTTTGTCGGCCCTTATGAAGCATGTACCGACGTCGTAGTTTCGCTTACCAAAGCGATGTTTTGACATAACTGCTCAGTATTTTGAAAACTTGGTAAGAAGCTGGTATTTTGAATTACAAGTATATGTGACCGGGAATGTTGCATGACAATCAAGTTTTTTCGTTTGCATGTCAAGATATTTTTTGATGTTGTTGCAATATTGAATAACTGTGATGGCCAAGTGATTTTTGGATTGATGTGTGCATGGTATTGTTTAAAATTGCATTCGCTCTCTAATTGCATTTGCATGAGTTATTTAATTTGTATTCTAAAACGTTGCAGGACCAACAAGGACTATTACCAAAGATATTTGCCGAATTAGAGTTTTAATATTACCCTATTTGAACCGCTTAATATGCTATCTGACTAACGTTTTAATGATTGTCAGCAAATAAACTGATTAAAACTTTGCCTAATAATATATAAACAAAAAATAAATAATTTCGCTGAGATGTGATGCTACGGCGTTTCAAGAAAAGTAAATTTCACGCAATGCTTTTGAAATGAAGCCAGCTCTTCAGGGTTTTTAGTAACTTGCGATCATAACTGCTACTTTAAGGTTTTTGTGTGCTTTGTCATACAGACAAGTAATACAGCACTATCGTTTAGCCTTAGCGTTTGCCGTAATGCTTTTCCTTACAAAGGTATTCTTCACTAAACCACGACATGATACCACCGGTTGGATTGAGTGGCGGATCAGCGACGTCATCAGGGACTTCCCCACTTATTAACCAATCGTCGTATGGAATTTGCATTTTTGTGTACAATCTGGCTCCTGACACGAATGAGAGCATGCTCTGGCAGTTGTTCGGGCCTTTTGGTGCTGTAACAAGCGTGAAGGTACTTCTGTGTTTGTGAAACTCGGAATTTTGTCGATTTCAGAAAGTGTACTGTGAAGTCGTATCCTAGTTATCCTAAAAAACCCTAACATTTTATTTCAAATGGTGCTACCCGACCTCTTTCGAGGGATTAACAGAAGTGTATTCGTCTCCACTCGCATCAAAAACACACAAAGAAAACAACCAAGAAACAAGAGTCGAAAGGATATGACATACAGATTTTGAACACGAATATGGACTGGGAGGCTGCTAAGGGACCTTCTCAGTCTTCGAGTCGAGCAGTTACCCAATTTGCTTCTTAATAATTTGAATTGAAAAGACGGACTGAAGAAGTTCAAAACTAGATTACATGCTGACCATTATACTGCAAATATTCGAAAAAAATTAATTTACGTCATCTACATAAGCTTGCATTAAATGTGGTTTAATATTAATTTTAAAGCGTGACATTGATGGTTTTCGAATTTTACGAGAATATTTAGCTCCAAACTTTTGCACCTTAATTTTTGATATTTCGCTGACTCCTGTTAGGTATAAGCCGCGGAGTAATTCCATAAAGACCCAACAGTCGTGCCATATCTCAAGGACTTGACCAGAGATCAAAGGTACAGTCGAAAAGG